>CM038142.1:530858049-532058049 GCA_021437245.1 Aegilops speltoides
TGTTAGTTTTTTATAAGCAAAACATGCCAATGTATTTTCCATGCTATGATGGAGGCCTTTTTTGCCTTGTCCACCGAGAGGTCTTTGAGTTTGCTTCGAATGTCGATTAACTTCCGCTCCGCAATTAAGATTTATATGTCCTATTTTCAGAAAGGTCATGCTGAAATTTTCCGTGAATTTTAGCATGACTTTGTTAAAAATAGGACATATGGGGTACTTAGTACTAATTAATGCATGTTTTATGATCTGTTGTAAGGGTACTAATTGGTCTCTTCGCTGCTTATCGAGATGGCGGGAAGCAGCCACCCCGATCTCGACATCGCAAGACGAGGTGGATGATTCCAGTTCTTCACTATCATACTTGAGGCTTCAGCTGGATCCATGACGCTTGGTATATAAAATGAGAGAGATCTCCCTTCACCCATCTCATTACGATATCGTTGTTTGCTACATCACTCATTTTCCCAAACCGCAGAGGCTGCCCGACAGTTTATGAACATGCGATGGGTGAAGATCCGCCAATAATGTGAAGTCTGCGACAGCCGGCAGTGGTTTCGCAGCAAGGGATGTGCAACATGCATCAAGAAGGGCCACATGTACTTGTCTCTGGGTGGGAGAACTTACCGCGCTTCACGACCTGCATGCTGGGTACTTCCTTGTCTTCGTTGCACGACGACGCCCAACATGCTCATCGTGAAGGTGTACAACAAGACTATGTGTCGATGCGAACGCCGATGATGATGCCAGACGCTCGCTCTTCTTATTCCTCTACATTTGGCTTTGTCTCACATCGATTGTTAACGGTCATTGTTGCATTTTGGACAGTAGGAGCAGCAAGAGATATCGCTCAGCCAAAAGCAAAGAATGACTATGGTCGAGCGAAGTCGAGCGATTCCGGCAGAGCGACAAAGCAAGAGCGATTCGCACCAAAGATAGACAACAAGAAGGATGATCCGGACTGGAGGCGGGAGAAGAGGAGCAGAGTGAGGATGGGCATCAGCGAGGATGACCTAGCACGTGGTGGTCGACCAAGGGCAAGAGATGGTGGTGACCATGGGCAAGAGATGGAGGTGGCTGAGGATGACCTAGCGATGGTCGTGCTCAAGGTGGCCTTTGATGGTGGTGGTGCTCGACAATGACCACGCACCGGTGGTGGCGCCTGCGATCCCACACCGGGCAACATGACCACGCCAATTGTGGTAGAAGACTACATCCCACTACCTCCACGCTCCACAGCCTCGGCGCCTAGGCGATCGTGAGATGAAGGAGAAGAAGGAGAAGAACTGCCTACTTTGTCGTGTATGTCGATCTCCTATAGGTTAGCTATCCAAAATGATATATATATACTTAGTTACCTATGTTATCTCTAATATGCTTAGTTTCCTATAGGTTAGCTTCATTTTACCTAAGTTGGCTCTAATATACTAACTTAGAGCTTATATGCTTAGTTTCCTATAGGTTAGCTCCAAAATAACTTATGTTAGCACAAAATGATCAAGTTTACATAATAAGCTTATAGTCTTTTTCTTAATCTTCTTCTTTTCCAAAATGACATAGGTTAGCTTCATTTTACCTAAGTTGGCTCTAATATACTAGCTTAGACTATGCTTAGTTTCCTATAGGTTAGCTCCAAAATAACTTATGTTAGCACAAAATGATCAAGTTTACATAATAAGCTTATAGTCTTTTCTTAATCTTCTTCTTTTCCAAAACTCTTCTTATTCTTCTTCTAGTCTTCTTTTTCTTCTTCTAACTTCTTGTTTATCATTTTGCGATTTGATTTAATTGACTAAGCTATGTGGATGGGGTGCTTTTTCCATTTCTGCTTTTTATTTTGTATGAATGTGAAACTTTTGTGAATTGATGGATAACGTGTTGGATGAACAATGTGAAACTTTTGTAACGACGTTGAACTATGTGTTGGCTATGTACGTATGTATATATGATGAAACTTGTGTGTTGGATATGATTGCTATATGCATGCTTGTTGTACATATATGATTGCTATATGGATGCTTGTTGTACATATATATGTGTTGAATATCTCATATGAAATAGTGACATGAGATTAAGAAGAAAAGAATTAAAAAGTTGTTACTAATGGAAAATTGTATAGGTGCACTAGGTCGGCAAAGAGATGGTGATACAAGTGCAATATGGATAGTAGATATAGGTTTTGTAATCTAAAAATATAAACCAGCAAGGTAAATAATGATAAAAGTGAGTGAAACGGTATTGCAATGCTAGGAAACAAGGCCTAGGGTTCATACTTTCACTAGTGCAAGTTTCTCAAATAATAACATAACTGGATCATATAACTATCCCTCAACATGCAACAAAGAGTCACTCCAAAGTCAATAATAGCGGAGAACAAACGAAGAGATTATTATAGGGTACGAACCACCTCAAAGTTATCCTTTCGTCAATCTATTCAAGAGTCTGTAGTAAAATAACACGGCTATTCTTTCCATTCAATCTATCATAGAGTTCGTACTAGAATAACACCTTAAGACACAAATCAACCAAAACCCTAATGTCACCTAGATACTCCATTGTCACCTCAAGTATCCGTGGGCATGATTATACGATATGCATCACACAATCTCAGATTCATCTATTCAACCAACACAAAGTACTTCAAAGAGTGCCCCAAAGTTTCTACCGAGTCAAGACGAAAACGGTGCCAACCCCTATGCATAAGTTCATTGAACCATCAAGTTGATCACCAAAACATACATCAAGTAGATCACGTGAATATCCCATTGTCACCACGATAAGCATGACAAGACATACATCAAGTTTTCTCAAATCCTTAAAGACTCAATCCGATAAGATAACTTCAAAGGAAAACTCAATTCATCACAAGAGAGTAGAGGGGAGAAACATCATAAGATCCAACTATAATAGCGAAGCTCATGATACATCAAGATCGGTACCTCAAGAACAGAGAGAGAGAGAGAGAGAGAGAGAGAGAGAGAGAGAAAGAGAGAGAGAGAGATCAAACACATAGCTATCGGTACATACCCTCACCGAGGGTGAACTACTCCCCTCGCCATGGAGAGCGCCAGATGATGAAGATGGCCACCGTGAGGGATCCCCTCGCGGTGGTGCCGAACGGCTCCCCAGAGGTTTTGGTGGCTACAGAGGTTTGGCAGCGGAACTCCTGATCTATTGTTTTCTCGTTTTAGGTATATGGACTTATATAGGCGAAAGAAGTCGGTCGGGGAGCCACGAGGGGCCCACGAGGTGGGAGGGCGCGCCTGTGGGATGCCGCCTCTGAATTAATTTTCTTTTCCGTCTCAATTCTTGTCTTAGATTTTTCTAGATACGGATGTATCTAATACTAAATGTGACTTGATACATCCGTATTTAGACAAATCTAAGACAAGAATTTTGGGACGGAGGAATATTAAGACTTTAGTTTCAAGTAGTGCTCTCAAACGTCTTACAGTAGTTTACAGAGGGAGTAGATATTAGAGTGAGTCATGTGCCGCAAATGAATCTGGTTTCCACCAAACTTCAAAAGGAACTTGATTCATTAGCATGAAAAATATATTTTATTTTATTTTATGAATGAGTTCAAAATCTTCTTTTTCACACAGAGCATGTCTCACCACAGTTGATTTTTTTATGAAGTTTCCACACACAGTTGATAGTTTTGAAAACACATTGTCTTGAGCATCGAATATTGTAGCTTGGAGGAGGTCTCGTCATTTCTGAACTAGTAATCCCTTCATTTTATTTACTTGATAGTAGCTTTGTCGGAAATCCAAATTTGTAAATTTTGACCAAGTTTATTGGAAATAACTTAATACAATACCAAATCGATCACCTTAGATTCATCATTGAATATATTGTATTCTATAAGCTCGGTGAAACATTGTAAAGTTTGACTTCATTCAAAGCTAATACAAGGAGTAAATAAAACAAAGGTGGTATTTGGAGGCAACTTCCTTCAAGATGTACGTGTTTCTCATACATGATATTTGATTGCTCATTTGCCCTTAATTCATAGAGTGTAGCATGTTGTATAATATGTTTTCCTACATCTAGTATAGTGACAAAATTATGTTTGAACGTGTGAGCTTTTAGTCATGGAACGATAGAACAAGCCATATTGACATCATCAGTACCAACTAAAAGCAACCGGTACTTGAAGAAAAGGATCCATTTGGATGCCCTTCCTCGGCCTAATAAGAAATTGTGATTTGCTGAAACTACAGATAATGAAATAAGTTTACCAATCAGTAGAAATAGATCGTCACTTCAATATAAATAAAAAATCACCCTTTCCTAGTGATCATTTTGTTTACTTTGCCCCATCAATTATCATATCCCAAAGCACTGTAGCCCCCACCAGTTTCTAATAACAAAAATATTGTAGCAGTTTTACAAAAATCAAAAACAAATCGTACATGTATTATAACATCGTGTATTTCCTTCTAAAGTGACAGTTGGTGATCTATGTGAAGAGAAAAGGTGAACATGTTATAATTTTTTTGCACCAGTCGTACATGATCATACTTTATGCAAATAAAATCATTCATAGACTTTACACAGCAACATATATACATGAATTTAACACAGTTGTTGAAATTTTAATGTATTTACTCGTAAAAAATGGATCTGGCTGGTCAGGGTGTGGGTGGTACTGCTTCTAAAGAATTTTAGTTTACGGGTAAAGTGAGCCTAAAAATTTAGGGGGAAACTGAAGCAATAGTTTAGAGAAAAACTATGTTTAAAATAAAATACAAGGCACTAAATTATAGCATTAAAAAAGCAAGACACTTGAAATAGAGCATCCACAATATTGTAAATAGGTTCAAACACTGGCATTACAACATGCACAATGTATATTCGAGGCAGCTAACACACCATCTTCAAACCAACCAAAATTCCAGTCTTCACGCATCACTAGACCAAGAGAGGAAGATGATCAACATGTATCTAATCAAAGAAGCTATTGTCATTGAAATGATTGGAATGTAAAACCATGTTGACGCCGGTTGTAACCGAGCACCTACAAAAACAACCATAATCAACAGAAGGGCGCCTGCTGAGGGGGGCCACAGACACCCTTCCGAGGCTGGCGGTGGTAGCTTGTCCCTCCAATCAGCTGAAAGTTGCTAGGCCCAGGCACATCGCCGCCTTCTTCTTCTTCGCCTGAGTTTGTGTATTCCCACTTGCATTCCGGATCAAGAATGAATGTCAAGTTGGGATCAGACACCATTGCATGAAGCTGACATCAACGGGGAAACATAAATTTACATGAGTACATTATATAGAATAGCTAGCTAGTAGATGTATATAGGATGCATGTCTGAACAATAAGATGTCTAAGACTTGCAGCATTTGTACACTTTGCCAGTAGATAGAGCTCATACTAGCTATAGTAAAAAAAATGCCAAATAAAGAACATTCATATCATACTCGAAAGATTAGATTTCACATGTTTGGATCCAAGGATATGATATTAGAGTATTTCTCCGTCTCATAATATCAGAACGTTTTGATACTAGTGTAGTGTTGAAAACGTTTTATATTTTGGGACAGAGGAGTAGTTCATTGGTCAAGATTATGCAAGTCGATCGGTCGGATCATGTAAACAGATTCGACATACTGGTTCACAAGCATTTTGGTGACTTTAATTCAGCTATATATATGTGTTTCTAACATCACGGTAGGGTTAATCTAACCCAGCTTTCCAATCGATCCTATCTATCGACATGTCACCCGCCAGTGAATGTACATAGATGCTAGGAAAGCATGCATGAGAGAGGTGGTGGTAGGCGCGTATACCTTGCAGGAGATGGAGCAGAAACGGAAGATTGGCTCAACGAGTTTCGGTCGCACACCAGGCATTCGTCGGCGGGCCTGGAGCACTTGACGGCGTGCTGTAGCGCCTGAGACCTCGGGTTGAGGTACACCACTCTCATGGTTGACCACGTATGGCTGCACCAGGGACATGTCTGCAACCTCGTCCAGCTCCTCCACCGGATCACCTCGCCGTACCTCGAGGACCGCCGTATCTGCAATAATATCCATCAATCTACAACGCCACTGCTGCTATTGCTACGCACGTGATGCGCTTGTATATGTTAAATACCTGGAGGACATGGTGGTCGCGGTGGCCGGAGAGGCACATGGGGCAGCAGACGGCGCCTCCTCGGCGGCACAGCTAAGGCAGTAGTGGTTGCACTCATTCTGGCCAGTCTGGGGTGCGCACAGCCTGCAAGAACTCGCACGAGCAGCGCCCCAGCCACGACGGAGCGCCGCCAACTTCATGCCCGACGAGACGATTTACACTCTCTTTCTGTATACCAAGCAGACAAACATAATGCACATGTGAGCTTCACAAGATGCCGCGAGAATGCCAAGAACAGCGTATGTTCTAGCTAGGATCGTAGGCAATACTAGCGAATGATGTGTATCTATGCGCTGTTGTAACCAGATGGAGGCGTCGTTCCAGTGGAGGTAGCGGACGGCGGGGTAATTTTGATTTCTGTAGATCTACGAAATGAAAGTGATGAGATTTGCTTTATATATAATTGTTGGGAGGGAGAGGGGAGACATGGAAATGGAAAGAAACCCATGTAGGGTTTGGAGTGCGTACAAGGCCAGTTCGAAACAAGACTTGCTTGCATGCGTTTCTTTCCATGTATAGCATTAGACACAAGAGGAATCTTCAAATGTTCTGCTGCTATGTTTGCATAGCTATTCGGGCATGAGTGCAAAAAATTAATCATCTTAAAAATATCTAATTAATATCCTAGTGTAAAAATAACAACAAAAATTGAATTGCCAAATACTCACCATATGCAATGCAAAATTTACTTAACAACTTGCCTTGTTAGTTAGTTATCATAGGTCACCAATGGACAATGGTTCTTCTACAAAGTTTAAACGCTTAGGTATCAATGGTCGATAACCAGGGTCAAGGGTCCTCTTGCCACCAGTCGCCGGGCTTACTCCATAACACACCGAATAATAAAATGATGTGTCTCTATCATCATGGAGGTTGGTGATGGCCAGGCATAGAGTATAGATTTGTAGATTGGTAAGGAGGCCATGACATGGTGGTGGATGCAAGAGGAAAAGATTCGATGAGAAAGATGCAGCGCGGACATATGTTTAGGTGACGAGATCACCTGCGCCGCCATAGGTTTGTTCAATACAAGATGACTAATACCAAAGGACGCGATAACAACATAGATCGCAAGGAGGCGCCTTTGTGATGGACATGCTGGTAGATGGACAATGCATAGAAGGCATGACAGGTATGATACACAGGCATATGCAAATCATGGTTGAGCTAGGAGGAATGATGAGTGTTGTAATGGTGACAGAAGCATAAACCTTTTTCGTCACCCAATGCTTGATATGTGGTATGGGGTGGTTGTCGTGACCTTTATAGGTGGGCCCCATGAGGCAATGCATGGGATGAGGGTGGTGGCGCGAGAGGGGGATACATAGGGTTTCCAAAAGTGCAACACTATAAGATGGTACAATATGCTACACTCGAAGTGTGACATTGCCTATGACTGGTGAACCGCCTTTTCTTTAATTGAGTAGTCATGTTCGATACACAGAGCTCTACCATATTTATACTGTAGTATATTTTGTACAAATTACCACCTATACACGTAAAGAAAGGTTCATAAGCCAAAATTTAGAAGTACAATAAGACGAGATTGGCAAGGCGAGTGGCGTGAAGACAACACTTCATGATAACATAAGTTCATACATTGGTAGGGTTTAGGGGAAGCTACAGCCTAGAAAATCTAGGTTGTAACCCATAGCTTGGCCCCAAAATATACTATCATCTTTATAAATGTTGAAAACTAATCTGATATGTGAAGAACTCATGTGGGAAATTTAGATGGGAAGACCCAACCATGACCATGGATAATTATTAGTTCCTCCCCGGTGAGATACCATGGCATGCAAAAATCTTTAATGTTTCAATCGCTGCTTAGGTTAGTGAATATCTGGATGAATATTGAGCACATACAACTTTTTCTTCCCGGATCAGTTGTATGTAACTACGCTCATGAGTATGATTGCTTGTATCCGTGTTGGTAATTTTCCTAAGAGGAGGGATGATGCACAGCAACGGTAAGTATTACCCTCATTTATGAAACCAAGGTTATCAATCTAGTAGGATAACCAAGCAACACTATGTAAACAGCACCGCACACAAACAACAAAACTTGCAACCCAACGCAGAAGAAGGGTTTTCAATCCTCATCGGTATTGAGATAGATTAGATTGTACGAGATTTGATAAATAGATCTAACTAAAACATAAAATAAAATAAATAAAGGAAAAGTGCAGCAATGCAATTTTAGATTTATTATGATAGGAAATAGATCCGGGGCGAGATTTAGAGGCTTTTCTCAAGAAAAATTATACGGGTAAACAAATTATGGTTGAGCATTTGACGTAAAAGTAAATAATTATGATGATATCCAAGGCAATGATCATGTATAGCATCACATCGAAATTAGTAGACCGACTGCCTGCATCTACTAGTATTACTCCATACGACCACTATCCAGCATGCATCTAGTGTATTAAGTTCATGAAAAATTGAGTAATACAATAAGAACGATCACATGATGTAGACAAGATTTATTCATGTAGGATTAAACCCATAGTGTTATCCGTAATAGCAATGATGCATGCGTGTCATGTCTTTCTATCATCAGATTGAGATCGCAAGATCAAACCCATCACAAAGCACCTCTTCTCATGGCAAGAACAATCAATCTAATTGTGCAAACCAATCCAAAAGAACAAAATAGGCTATAAAGATCATGCATAAAAGAGTCAGAAAGACTCAAATAATATTCATGGATAGATTTGATCATAAACTCACATTCATTGATCTCAACAAACACACTACAAAGTCATTACATCAAATAGATCCCCAAGGAGAACATTGTATTGAAGATCAAAAAAGAAGAAGCATATTCCACGGACCCATAGGTCTGTGGTAAACTACTCACGCATCATCGAGAGGCAACAAGAATGATGAACAACCTCCGTGATCGCTCCTCCGCAGAAAGCCGTAAAAGGCCTCTAGATTGGATATCACGGTTAGGAACTTATGGGTCGGAAAAGTGTTTCGTCGA
Source organism: Aegilops speltoides (assembly GCA_021437245.1). Classification (NCBI taxonomy): domain Eukaryota; kingdom Viridiplantae; phylum Streptophyta; class Magnoliopsida; order Poales; family Poaceae; genus Aegilops; species Aegilops speltoides. The sequence continues at coordinate 530,867,184 of CM038142.1, forward strand.
CTTCTAGGGTTTTGGGGATTTTAGAGTATTTATAGAGGTGGAGGTGGCCTGCAAGGTTCCTTGTTCCACTCACACACCGTATGCGATGGGCCTCTCTTAGTGGGCCCCACGGCCTCCTCTCATGCGCTCCTTGGCTCCTCGGGTGTCTTCTCGTCCAGAAAAATCTCCAAAAGTTCCGCTGCATTTGGACTTCGTTTGGTATTGATATTTGGAAAGTAAAAAAACAGAAAACGTGAATCAGACTGGCACTATGTCAATAGGTTAGTACCAAAAATGATATAAAATAACTATAAAATGAGTATAAAGCATCCAAAATGATAATATAACAACATGGAATAATAAAGATATAGATACATTGAGACGCCAGGCTCGACACGCTCCAATGTATCTAATTTTTATTGTTCCATCATTTTATAGTTATTTTATATCATTTTTGGTACTAACTCGCTGATAGTGCCCAAATGCCGCTTGTTTTTTCTTCATGTTTTTACATCACAGAAACCAATATCAAACGGAGTCCAAATGCAACGAAACTCCTGGAGGATTTTTTGGCCAAAGACATCCAATAGGAACCACCGGGGTGTTTCGGGAGCAGCACTCCACAGTAGCGCCAGAGGCCCAGCGCCTCGTGGTGGGTGCCCACCTTAGGTGCCCCCGAATCTTTGCTCTATAAATACCCCAATATTCTAGAAACCCTAGGGAAATGATGAAAATCAATTCCAGCCGCAGTCCAGTAACCACCAGATCCAATCTAGACACCGCCATGGAGGGGTTCACCACTTCCATTGGTGCCTCTCCTATGATGCGTGAGTAGTTCTTTTGACCCACGGGTCCGTAGTTAGTAGCTAGATGGATCTCTCTCTTTATTATCAATACAATGGTCTCTTGGAGATCCATATGATGTAAGTCTTTTATGTGTGTTTGTTGGGATCCGAACTTTGAGTTTATGATCGATCTATGTTTTTATCCATGAAACTTATTTGAGTCTTCGATCTCTTATGCATGATTGCTTATAGCCTCGTATTTCTTCCTAATATTTGGGTTTTGTTTGGCCAAGTTGATCTGTTTATCTTGCAATGGAAGTGGTGCTTTGTAGGGTTCGATCTTACGTTGCTTGATCCCGGATGTATGAACGGACACGATGTATCGCTGCTACTAAGGATAACAAGATGAGATATATATCTCAATAGATAAATAGATCTCGTCACATCATGTCATTGTTCTTATTTCATTACTCCGCTTTCCCATGAACTTAATACACTAGATGCATGTTGGATAGTGGTCATGTGTGAGTAATAGTAGTAGATGCAGTGAGTGGTCTCACTAACTGGGACGTGATGCCTATATAATGATCATTGCCGGATATCGCCATGATTATTTGAAGTTCTATCAATTGCCCAACAGAATTGTTTTCCCACGGTTTGCTATTTTCTCTAGAGAAGCCACTAGTGAAACCTACCCACGGGTCTTTTTCATCATATTTGCCTTTATGCTCTATTTTGCTTTGCATTTATTTTAAGATATATTAAACCAAAAATACAAAATACCTAGTTGCAATTTATTTGTTCCATGATCTATTTATCCTATCTACCACTTTTACCTCACGTTATTTGCCTATCTTGAGGTGTCATACCCGGAAGGGATTGACAGCCCTTTAACACATCGGGTTGCAGTATTTTCTATGTGTGCATGTGTTGTTTATGGTGTGACGAGTACTTAGATCAGTAGCTAAGCCTCAGTGAGACCTGCCTCCACTCGGTTGGATTTTATTGAAACTTAGGCGAGTACTTGGATCTAGCTAAGCCCCCGAGGGAGACTGGCTCACACTCGGTAGGATTTTATTGAAACTTAGGCTAAACGGATTCGCAACTAAGCCCCCGAGTAGGAGGCTGGCTCGCCACTCAAGAAGGATTTTTTACAAACTTAGGCTAAACGGATTCAAGAACTGCCACCCAATGGGGAATTTTATCAACAAATAAAAGTGACAAAAATCATCGGGAAATTATACACAATTATCTTCGAATATGAACTACAAGAGTACTTTTATTACAACTCATCCGAGTGAATACTTAGTGTAAAAGGCGGAGTAACTCGCGCTCCAAGCTCGGGGCTCATCGATGTTGTGCTTGACGTAGAGACGGCACGCCTGCTAGGAGAACCTTGGTGACAATGAAGGGTCCTTCCCAAGAAGGAGCAAGCTTGTGTGGTTTCACGACCCACTCGAGAACCAAATCCCTTCCTCGAAGGCTCGACTCTTCACGTTTCTAGCGTGGAAGCGACGCAAGTCCTGGTAGATGGTCGATCGATCGAGCCATCTCTTTTCTTCTAAAAGGTCGATCGCATCCTACCGCGCTTGTTCCGCTTCAGCTTCGTTGTAGAGCTCGACTCAAGGAGCATTGTGGAGCAGATCACTCGGCAAGACCGCTTCAGCTCCATAGACAAAGAAGAATGGAGTTCTTCCGGTCGACCAATTAGGCGTGGTCCGTAGACCCCAAAGCACCGAGGGAAGTTCGCGACCCATGCTCGCCGCATGCTTGAGGTCACGATCACGAGGTTTCAACCCTTGAGGATCAAGCCATTGGCTGGCTCCGCTTGTCCATTCGACCGAGGATGGGCGATCAAGCGTAGTCGACTCGTGTGCCTTGAGATGCGTAATGCTCAATTCTTCCAATCAAGTTTGATCTAGTGTCGCGATAATGCTGTGCGGGACTCCATATCCGAATATCGGTTCTCCGATGAAGCTACGCAGCAGACGCAAGGCCAAGGTTCTTGATGGGTTTAGCCTCAATCCACTTGGTGAACTTGTCGATCGCCACCGCACATGCGTGAAACCGCTCACCAGTCCTCAAGGGCCTACCATATCCAACCCCCATACCGCGAAGGGCCGACGAGTGGTATGGTCTTCGAGCTAACGCGATGCTTGTGTGACATGTTGGAGTAAAACCGACATCCCTCGCACTTGTCCACTATCTCCTTTGCCATCTCGTCGCTTCTTGGCCAAGAAATCCGGTTCGGTTGTGCCACGGCATGGTCCGGAGGACGATGATGGCGCAGTGTCCCCGAGTGGATATCATCAAGAATTATTCGACCTTCTTCCGGCGTTATGCACTTGTTGGGGAACGAGCAGAAATTCAAATTTTTCACGCATCACCAAGATCAATCTATGGAGTAATCTAGCAACGAGGGAAGGAGAGTGCATCTACATACCCTTGTAGATCGCTGAAGCGCTCAAGTGAACGGGTTGAAGCCAGATTGTGATCCAAATCACCGGAGATCCTAGTGCCGAACGGACGGCACCTCCGCTGCTCAACACACGTGACAGCTGGGACGCCTCCTTGATCCAGCAAGGGAGAGGAGAAGGACGGAGAGCTCCGCAGCACGACGGCGTGGTGGTGGAGCTTGCGCCCCAGTAGCTTCGCAAGCACTACGGAGGAGGAGGTGTTGGGAGGGAGAGGGCTGCCAGGCAGGTCAAGCTCCCATGCCTCCCAACTATATAGGTGGAGGGGCTGGTTTTTGCCCTCCAAGTTCATTGGGCGTATAAAGGTGGGAGGAAAGAAATCACATCATTTCCTTCCCCATCGATTGTTATCCCCTTTAGGATTTTGATCTTTCCTTCGATATGATCTTATTCCTTCTAAGGGGATCTTGGTGAGTTTGACTAGGGTGTGGGGCCTTGCCCCCACTACCACGTTCATGTGGGTCCCCATGCAGTGGGCCCCACCGAACCTTCTAGAACCTTCTTATAATACCAAAAACTCAACATTTTCCTGGCCAAAATAGGACTTCCCATATATAAATCTTTACCGACCATTCGAACTCCTCGTGACGCCCGTGATCTCATCCGGACCAACGCATATGCGGTAACCACATACAAACTTCCTTTATAACCCTAGCGCCATCGAACCTATGTGTAGACCACGGGTTCGGGAACCATGCGACATGACCGAGACGCTTCTCCATAACCAACCAAGGGATCGATACCCATGTTGGTTCCCTACATGTTCCAGATGATCTCATCGGATGAACCACGATGTCAAGGACTCAATCGATCCCGTATACAATTCCCGTTGTCTAGCGGTATAGTACTTTCCCGAGATTCGATCGCTTCAGATACCGATACCTTCTTCAATCTCGCACGCAAGTCTCTTTACTCGCTCCGAACACATCATCCCGTGATCAACCCCTTGGTCACATTGTGCACATTATGATGATGTCCTACCGAGTGGGCCCGAGATACCTCTCCATTTACGGAGTGACAATCCCAGCCTCGATTTGTGCCAACCCAAAAGACACTTTCAGAGATACCCTAGTGCACCTTTATAGCCACCCAGCTATGTTGTGACGCTTGGTACACCCAAAGCATTCCTACTAGATTCCGAGTTGCACAATCTCATGGTCTAAGGAAATGATACTTGACATTAGAAAAGCTTTAGCATACTAACTACGATCTTTGTGCTAGTCTTAGGATTGGTTCATCCATCACATCATTCTCCTAATGATGTGATCCGCTATCAACGACATCCAATGTCCATGGTCAGAAACCGAACCATCTATTGATCAACGAGCTAGTCAATTAGAGGCTTACTAGGACATGGTGTTGTCTATGTATCCACACATGTATCCGAGTTTCCTATCAATACAACTATAGCATGGATAATAAACGATTATCATGAACAAGGAAATATAGTAATAACTAATTTATTATTGCCTCTAGGGCATATTTCCAACAGTTCCCACTTGCACTAGAGTCAATAATCTAGTTCACATCGCCATGTGATTAACACTACAAAGTCACATCGCCATGTGACCAACACCCAAGAGTTTACTAGTGTCACTAAACTAGTTCACATCATCATGTGATTAAGACTCAATGAGTTCTAGGGTTTGATCATGTTTTGCTTGTAAGAGAGGTTTTAGTCAACGGTCCGCAACATTCAGATCCGTATGTACTTCGCAAATTTCTAGGTCATATGTAAATGTCGCCCACGCCCACTTGGAGCTATTCCAAATGGTTGCTCCACTATATGTATCCGTTTGCTACTCGAGTCATTCGGATAGGTGTTCAGCTTGCATCGACGTAACTCTTTACGTCGAACTCTTTATCACCTCCATAACCGGAAACATATCCTTATTCCTCTAAGGATAATATTGACCGCCATCTAGTGATCGACTTTGATCACCTTTGTACCCTCTAGCCGACATGTGGCAAGGCACACATCATGTGCGGTACTCAGATTGCATACAAGATAGAGCCTATGACAAAAGCATAGGGACCTTCACCTTCTCTTTCTTCCGTGGTCGAGCTTTTGTCTTAACATCATACCTTACAACTCGTGCAAGAACTCCTTCTTGACGGATCCATCTTGAACACCTTCAAGATCATGTCAAGGTATGTGCTCATTTGAAAGTACTATTACATTTTGATCTATCTTATAGATCTTGATGCTTATTGTTCAAGTAGCCTAATCTAGGTTTTCCATTGAAAACACTTTTCAAATAACCCTATACGCTTAGAATTCTACATCATTTCGATCAACAATATGTTTACAACATATACTTATCGAAATTCTATAGTGCTCCCACTCACTTTTGGAAATACAAGTTTTCATAAACTTTGTATAAACCAAAATCTTTGATCATCTTATCAAAGTGCATATTTCAACTCCGAGATGCTTACTCCAGCCCTTAGAAGGATCGCTAGAGCTAGCAAACCTTTAGCATCCTTAGGATCGAAAAACCTTTTCGATTGTATCATATACAATCTTTCCACGTAAAACCGGTAAGGAAACTCGCTTTGACATCCATCCGCCAGATTTCATAAATGCAACTAATGCTAACATGATTCCGACGGACTTAAGCATCGCATACGATGTGAAAAGCTCATCGTAGTCAACTCTTTGAACTTGTGAAAACTCTTCGCCACAAGTCGAGCTTCATAGATGGTGACATTACCATCCACGCCCATCTTCTTAAAGATCCATTTATCTCAATGGCTTGCCGATCATCGGGCAAGTCCACCAAAGTCCATGCTTTATTCTGATACATGGATCCTATCTCGGATTTCATGGCTTCTAACCATTTGTCGAATTTGGGCCCACCATTGCTTCTCCATAGCTCGAGGTTCATTGTTGTCAGCAACATGACCTTCAAGACAAGATTACTGCATTCACTGCAAAAGACGCATCCTTGTCACCCCACGAGGTAACGGTAATGACTTGATCCAAGTTTCATGATCACTATCATAAGCTTTACTTCAATTGGTGTAGGTGCCACAGAACAACTTCGTGCCCTGCCACACTAGTTGTAGTGACGGTTCAATAACCATATCAAGTCTCCACCATCCTCCCACTCAACTTTCGAGACAAACTTTTCCTAGAAAGGACCCGATTCAAGAAACAATCCCTATTGCTTTCGGATCTGAATTAGGAGGTATACCCAACTGTTTTGGGTGTCCTAGGAAGATGCATTTTATCCGCTTTGGTCGAGCTTATCAACTCAAACTTTTTCACATAAGCGTCAGACCTCGACTCAATGTCACATCGATCTAGCTCAGAACACATCATATCACTTTGCGGCCTCACGCGACGGATCCCAACGGGTGTCGCCATTTGGCCCGGACCGCTTATGCGCTTTTGGCACACGTAGATGATAGTGTCGCTAGCATCCATATGAAAAGGAGCCCGGCTGACATGGCTAGTCAGAACCCAAAGTGGCACAGACCATGTGATGCATCCATGACCCAGATCGAACGTGTCGGCATCGCCAAGTAAGTTCCGGCCAAAGCACGGGCTAGCAGATTCGTGAACCGGGCTGTAGCGGGCTAACAGACTCCGTACTCAATGCGTGACATTTCCTCGGCGATGTATACGAACGGAAGGACACATGCCGGCCAGCCTAAGTGTCCCGAGCAAGAGCAAGCTACCATGGCTCGCTGGAGACACTAGGAGACATTTCCCAGAAGAGAGGCTACTAAAGATAAACAACTAGATAGTCGATCCCACACATACCAAGCATTTCAATCATACACACAATATGCCTATATGTGCAAATACAACAAGGCATCACAACATGACTCTCTACGACACCAAGATTTTATTTAAAGGCTCGGAGAGCCATACATATCATACACACAAGTACGGGTCACACCCACCACATACAAGTCATACATAAGCCACAATGAAGTGTTTTGTCCGGCATGCATAACTAGTAAAATAAAAGAGGCTTGGGTAAGCCTAGCTATACTACATGGTCCTTCACTTGCATTAAGCTTAGATGCTGATACGCTCCAACGTATCTATAATTTTGATTGTTCCATGTTCTTATATTATCATTCTTGGATGGTTTACAGTCATTTTATAGTCATTTTTTATCCTTTTGGTACTAACCTATTGACATAGTGCCCAGCGCCAGTTGTTGTTTTCTGCATGTTTTTTACATCACGGGAAATCAATATCAAACGGAGTCCAAACGCAACGAAACTCCTGGAGGATTTTTTTGGGCCAGAAGACATCCAGTGGGCCAAGGAAGCACCTTGGAGTGGCTCGAGGGGAGCAGCACCCACCAGGGCGCGCTAGGAGGCCCAGGTGCGCCCTGGTGGGTTGTGCCCACCTCGGGTGCCCCATGAACCGCCTCTTTGCTCTAGAAATACCCCAATATTCCAGAAACCCTAGGACGACGAAAATAAATTCCAGCCTCCGCAGAGTCCGGAACCACCAGATCAAATCTAGACACCATCATGGAGGGGTTCACAACTTCCATTGGTGCCTCTCCTATGATGCGTGAGTAGTTCTTTGTAGACCTACGGGTCCGTAGTTAGTATCATGGATATTCAAGGAATTCATACTAACAACATTGCAATCATGCTCATCATACAAAGATCTAGTACCAAACATTTTAATGCATTCTTCTTCTAGCACTTGAGCAGAATTTTCCTTTCCATCATTCTCACGAAAGATATTAAAAAGATGAAGCGTATGAGGCAAACTCAATTCCATTTTTTTTGTAGTTTTCTATTATAAACTGGACTAGTGATAAAACAAGAAACAAAAAGATTCAATTGCAAGATCTAAAGATATAACTTCAAGCACTCACCTCCCCAGCAACGGCGCCAGAAAAGAGCTTGATGTCTACTACACAACCTTCTTCTTGTAGACGTTGTTGGGCCTCCAAGTGCAGAGGTTTGTAGGATAGTAGCAAATTTCCCTCAAGTGGATGACCTAAGGTTTATGAATCCGTGGGAGGCATAGGATGAAGATGGTCTCTCTCTCAAGCAACCCTGCAACCAAATAACAAAGAGTCTCGTGTGTCCCCAACACACCCAATACAATGGAAAATTGTATAGGTGCACTAGGTCGGCAAAGAGATGGTGATACAAGTGCAATATGGATAGTAGATATAGGTTTTTGTAATCTAAAAATATAAACCAGCAAGGTAAATAATGATAAAAGTGAGCGTAAACGGTATTGCAATGCTAGGAAACAAGGCCTAGGGTTCATACTTTCACTAGTGCAAGTTCTCTCAACAATAATAACATAACTGGATCATATAACTATCCCTCAACATGCAACAAAGAGTCACTCCAAAGTCAATAATAGCGGAGAACAAACGAAGAGATTATTGTAGGGTACGAAACCACCTCAAAGTTATCCTTTCTGCTCAATCTATTCAAGAGTCTCAGTAGTAAAATAACACGAAGCTATTCTTTCCGTTCAATCTATCATAGAGTTCGTACTAGAATAACACCTTAAGACACAAATCAACCAAAACCCTAATGTCACCTAGATACTCCATTGTCACCTCAAGTATCCGTGGGCATGATTATACGATATGCATCACACAATCTCAGATTCATCTATTCAACCAACACAAAGTACTTCAAAGAGTGCCCCAAAGTTTCTACCGGAGAGTCAAGACGAAAACGTGTGCCAACCCCTATGCATAAGTTCATTGAACCATCAAGTTGATCACCAAAACATACATCAAGTAGATCACGTGAATATCCCATTGTCACCACAGATAAGCATGACAAGACATACATCAAGTTTTCTCAAATCCTTAAAGACTCAATCCGATAAGATAACTTCAAAGGGAAAACTCAATTCATCACAAGAGAGTAGAGGGGGAGAAACATCATAAGATCCAACTATAATAGCGAAGCTCGCGATACATCAAGATCGTATCACCTCAAGAACACGAGAGAGAGAGAGAGAGAGAGAGAGAGAGAGAGAGAGAAAGAGAGAGAGAGAGAGATCAAACACATAGCTACTGGTACATACCCTCAGCTCTGAGGGTGAACTACTCCCTCCTCGTCATGGAGAGCGCCAGGATGATGAAGATGGCCACCGGTGAGGGATCCCCCCTCTGGCAGGGTGCTGGAACGGGCTCCCGAGAGGTTTTTGGTGGCTACAGAGGCTTGCGGCGGCGGAACTCCTGATCTATTGTTTTCTTCTAAGGTTTTAGGGTATATGGACTTATATAGGCGAAAGAAGTCGGTCGGGGGAGCCACGAGGGGCCCACGAGGGTGGAGGGCGCGCCCAGGGGGTGGGCGCGCCTCCCTCTGTAAACTAATACTCCCTCCGTCCCAAAATTCTTGTCTTAGATTTTTCTAGATACGGATGTATCTAATACTAAAATGTGACTTGATACATCCGTATTTAGACAAATCTAAGACAAGAATTTTGGGACGGAGGGAATATTAAGACTTTAGTTTCAAGTAGTGCTCTCAAACGTCTTACAGTAGTTTACAGAGGGAGTAGATATTAGAGTGAGTCATGTGCCGGCAAATGAATCTGGTTTCCACCAAACTTCAAAAGGAACTTGATTCATTAGCATGAAAAATATATTTTATTTTATTTTATGAATGAGTTCAAAATCTTCTTCTTTTTCACAACAGAGCATGTCTCGTCCACAGTTGATTCTTTTTTGCGAGTTTCCACACACAGTTGATAGTTTTGAAAACACATTGTCTTGAGCATCGAATATTGTAGCTTGGAGGAGGTCTCGTCATTTCCTCGGAACTAGTAATCCCTTCATTTTTATTTACTTCGTATAGTAGCTTTGTCGGAAATCCAAATTTGTAAATTTTGACCAAGTTTATTGGAAATAACTTAATACAATACCAAATCGATCACCTTAGATTCATCATTGAATATATTGTATTCTATAAGCTCGGTGAAACATTGTAAAGTTTGACTTCATTCAAAGCTAATACAAGGAGTAAATAAAACAAAGGTGGTATTTGGAGGCAACTTCCTTCAAGATGTACGTGTTTCTCATACATGATATTTGATTGCTCATTTGCCCTTAATTCATAGAGTGTAGCATGTTGTATAATATGTTTTCCTACATCTAGTATAGTGACAAAATTATGTTTGAACGTGTGAGCTTTTAGTCATGGAACGTATAGAACAAGCCATATTGACATCATCAGTACCAACTAAAAGCAACCGGTACTTGAAGAAAAAGGATCCATTTGGATGCCCTTCCTCGGCCTAATAAGAAATTGTGATTTGCTGAAACTACAGATAATGAAATAAGTTTACCAATCAGTAGAAATAGATCGTCACTTCAATATAAATAAAAAATCACCCTTTCCTAGTGATCATTTTGTTTACTTTGCCCCATCAATTATCATATCCCAAAGCACTGTAGCCCCCACCAGTTTCTAATAACAAAAATATTGTAGCAGTTTTACAAAAATCAAAAACAAATCGTACATGTATTATAACATCGTGTATTTCCTTCTAAAGTGACAGTTGGTGATCTATGTGAAGAGAAAAGGTGAACATGTTATAATTTTTTTGCACCAGTCGTACATGATCATACTTTATGCAAATAAAATCATTCATAGACTTTACACATAACATATATACATGAATTTAACACAGTTGTTGAAATTTTAATGTATTTACTCGTAAAAATGGATCTGGCTGGTCAGGGTGTGGGTGGTACTGCTTCTAAAGAATTTTAGTTTACGGGTAAAGTGAGCCTAAAAATTTAGGGGAAACTGAAGCAATAGTTTAGGAGAAAAACTATGTTTAAAATAAAATACAAGGCACTAAATTATAGCATTAAAAAAAGCAAGACACTTGAAATAGAGCATCCACAATATTGTAAATAGGTTCGAAACACTGGCATTACAACATGCACAATGTATATTCGAGGCAGCTAACACACCATCTTCAAACCAACCAAAATTCCAGTCTTCACGCATCACTAGACCAAGAGAGGAAGATGATCAACATGTATCTAATCAAAGAAGCTATTGTCATTGAAATGATTGGAATGTAAAACCATGTTGACGTCGGTTGTAACCGAGCACCTACAAAAACAACCATAATCAACAGAAGGGCGCCCGTTGAGGGGGGCCACAGACACCCTTCCGAGGCTGGCGGTGGTAGCTTGTCCCTCCAATCAGCTGAAAGTTGCTAGGCCCAGGCACATCGCCGCCGCCTTCTTCTTCTTCGTCTGAGTTTGTGTATTCCCACTTGCATTCCGGATCAAGAATGAATGTCAAGTTGGGATCAGACACCATTGCATGAAGCTGACATCAACGGGGAAACATAAATTTACATGAGTACATTATATAGAATAGCTAGCTAGTAGATGTATATAGGATGCATGTCTGAACAATAAGATGTCTAAGACTTGCAGCATTTGTACACTTTGCCAGTAGATAGAGCTCATACTAGCTATAGTAAAAAAAATGCCAAATAAAGAACATTCATATCATACTCGAAAGATTAGATTTCACATGTTTGGATCCAAGGATATGATATTACGAGGTACTCCCTCCGTCCCATAATATCAGAACGTTTTTGATACTAGTGTAGTGTTGAAAACGTTCTTATATTTTGGGACAGAGGAGTAGTTCATTGGTCAAGATTATGCAAGTCGATCGGTCGGATCATGTAAACAGATTCGACATACTGGTTCACAAGCATTTTGGTGACTTTAATTCAGCTATATATATGTGTTTCTAACATCACGGTAGGGTTAATCTAACCCAGCTTTCCAATCGATCCTATCTATCGACATGTCACCCGCTCAGTGAATGTACATAGATGCTAGGAAAGCATGCATGAGAGAGGTGGTGGTAGGCGCGTATACCTTGCAGGAGATGGAGCAGAAACGGAAGATTGGCTCAACGAGTTTCCGGTCGCACACCAGGCATTCGTCGGCGGGCCTGGAGCACTTGACGGCGTGCTGTAGCGCCTGAGACCTCGGGTTGAGGTACACCACCCTCTCATGGTTGACCACGTATGGCTGCACCAGGGACATGTCTGCAACCTCGTCCAGCTCCTCCACCCGGATCACCTCGCCGTACCTCGAGGACCGCCGTATCTGCAATAATATCCATCAATCTACAACGCCACCGCTGCTATTGCTACGCACGTGATGCGCTTGTATATGTTAAATACCTGGAGGACATGGTGGTCGCGGTGGCCGGAGAGGCACATGGGGCAGCAGACGGCGCTCTCCTCGGCGGCACAGCTAAGGCAGTAGTGGTTGCACTCATTCTTGGCCAGTCTGGGGTGCGCGGCACAGCGCTGCAAGAACCTCGCGCCGAGCAGCGGCCCCAGCCACGACGGAGCGCCGCCCAACTTCATGCCCGACGACGACGACATTGCTCTCTTTCTGTATACCAAGCAGACAAACATAATGCACATGTGAGCTTCACAAGATGCCGCGAGAATGCCAAGAACAGCGTATGTTCTAGCTAGGATCGTAGGCAATACTAGCGAATGATGTGTATCTATGCGCTGTTGTAACCAGATGGAGGCGTCGTTCCAGTGGAGGTAGCGGACGGCGGGGTAATTTTGATTTCTGTAGATCTACGAAATGAAAGTGATGAGATTTGCTTTATATATAATTGTTGGGAGGGAGAGGGGAGACATGGAAATGGAAAGAAACCCATGTAGGGTTTGGAGTGCGTACAAGGCCAGTTCGAAACAAGACTTGCTTGCATGCGTTTCTTTCCATGTATAGCATTAGACACAAGAGGAATCTTCAAATGTTCTGCTGCTATGTTTGCATAGCTATTCGGGCATGAGTGCAAAAATTAATCATCTTAAAAATATCTAATTAATATCCTAGTGTAAAAATAACAACAAAAATTGAATTGCCAAATACTCACCATATGCAATGCAAAATTTACTGAACAACTTATGCGTCTTGTTAGTTAGTTATCATAGGTCACCAATGGACAATGGTTCTTCTACAAAGTTTAAACGTTTAGGTATCAATGGTCGATAACCAGGGTCAAGGGTCCTCTTGCCACCAGTCGTCAGTTTCTACTCCATAACACACCAGAATAATAAAATGATGTGTCTCTATCATCATGGAGGTTGGTGATGGCCATGTAGGCATAGAGTATAGATTTGTAGATTGGTAAGGAGGCCATGACATGGTGGTGGATGCAAGAGGGAAAAGATTCGATGAGAAAGATGCAGCGGCGGACATATGTTTAGGTGACGAGATCACCCGTGCCGGCCATAGGTTTGTTCAATACAAGATGACTAATACCAAAGGACGCGATAACAACATAGATCGCAAGGGAGGCGCCCCTTGTGATGGACATGCTGGTAGATGGACAATGCATAGAAGGCATGACAGGTATGATACACAGTGCATATGCAAATCATGGTTGAGCTAGGAGGAATGATGAGTGTTGTAATGGTGACAGATAAAGCATAAACCTTTTTTCGTCACCCGGTGCGTTTGATATGTGGTATGGGGTGGTTGTCGTGACCTTTTATAGGTGGGCCCCCATGAGGCAATGCATGGGATGAGGGTGGTGGCGCGGAGAGGGGGATACATGATAGGGTTTCCGAAAAGTGCAACACTATAAGATGGTACAAAATATGCGTTACACTCGGAAGTGTGACATTGCCTATGACTGGTGAACCGTCTTTCTTTAATTGAGTAGTCATGTTCGATACACAGTAGCTCTACCATATTTATACTGTAGTATATTTTGTACAAATTACCACCTATACACGTAAAGAAAGGTTCATAAGCCAAAATTTAGAAGTACAATAAGACGAGATTGGCAAGGCGGCGAGTGGCGTAAGACAACACTTCATGATAACATAAGTTCATACATTGGTAGGGTTTAGGGGAGAAGCTACAGCCTAGAAAATCTAGGTTGTAACCCGATAGCTTGGCCCCAAAATATACTATCATCTTTATAAATGTTGAAAACTAATCTGATATGTGAAGAACTCATGTGGGAAATTTAGATGGGAAGACCCAACCATGACCATGGATAATTATTAGTTCCCTCCCTGGTGAGATACCATGGCATGCAAAAATCTTTAATGTTTCGACCGTGCTTAGGTTAGTGAATATCTCGGGATGAATATTGAGCACATACAACTTTTTTCTTCCCGGATCAGTTGTATGTGTAACTACGCTCTGCGAGTATGATTGCTTGTATCTGTGTTGGTAATTTTCCTAAGAGGAGGGGATGATGCAGCACAGCAACGGTAAGTATTACCCTCATTTATGAAACCAAGGTTATCAATCTAGTAGGATAACCAAGCAACACTATGTAAACAGCACCTGCACACAAACAACAAAACTTGCAACCCAACGCGTAAGAAGGGTTTTCAATCCCTCATCGGTATTGAGATAGATTAGATTGTACGAGATTTGATAAATAGATCTAACTAAAACATAAAATAAAATAAATAAAGGAAAAGTGCAGCAATGCAATTTTAGATTTATTATGATAGGAAATAGATCCGGGGGGAGGGGGGCGTAGATTTCACTAGAGGCTTCTCTCAAGAAAATAGCATACGGTGGGTAAACAAATTATGGTTGAGCATTTGACAGAAAAGTAAATAATTATGATGATATCCAAGGCAATGATCATGTATATAAGCATCACATCGAAATTAGTAGACTGACTCCTGCCTGCATCTACTAGTATTACTCCACACATCGACCACTATCCAGCATGCATCTAGTGTATTAAGTTCATGAAAAAATTGAGTAATACAATAAGAACGATCACATGATGTAGACAAGATTTATTCATGTAGGATTAAACCCATAGTGTTATCCGTAATAGCAATGATGCATGCGTGTCATGTCTCTTTCTATCACTGAGATTGAGCACTGCAAGATCAAACCCATCACAAAGCACCTCTTCTCATGGCAAGAACAATCAATCTAATTGTGCAAACCAATCCAAAGTTTCGGAGAACAAATACGAGGCTATAAAGATCATGCATAAAAGAGTTCAGCAAAGACTCAAATAATATTCATGGATAGATTTGATCATAAACTCACAATTCATTGGATCCCAACAAACACACTACAAAAAGTCATTACATCAAATAGATCCCCAAGAACATTAAGGAGAACATTGTATTGAAGATCAAAAAGAGAGAAGAAGCCATCTAGCTACTACCTACGGACCCATAGGTCTGTGGTAAACTACTCACGCATCATCGGAGAGGCAACAAGAATGATGAACAACCCCTCCGTGATCGTTGCCCCCTCCGGCAGAGTGCCAGAAAAGGCCTCTAGATTGGATATCACGGTTGTGGAACTTGCGGTGGCTGGAAAAGTGTTTCGTCGACTCCCCTAGGGTTTTGGGGATTTTAGAGTATTTATAGAGGTGGAGGTGGCTCCAGAAGGTTCCCTTGGGTTCCACTACACACCAGGGCGCGCATGGGGCCTCTGGTGCTTAGTGGGCCCCACGGGCCTCCTCTCATGCGCTCCTTTGGCTCCCTGGGTGTCTTCTGTCCAGAAAAAAATCTCCAAAAAGTTCCGTTGCATTTGGACTTCGTTTGGTATTGATATTTGGAAAGTAAAAAAAAACAGAAAACCGTAACTCGCACTGGGCACTATGTCAATAGGTTAGTACCAAAAAATGATATAAAATAACTATAAAATGAGTATAAAGCATCCAAAAATGATAATATAACAACATGGAATAATAAAAGATTATAGATACATTGGAGACGTTCAGTGCTCTGATACGTCTCCAATGTATCTAATTTTTTATTGTTCCATCATTTTATAGTTATTTTATATCATTTTTGGTACTAACTGCTGACATAGTGCCCAAAGGCCGCTTGTTGTTTTCTTCATGTTTTTACATCACAGAAACCAATATCAAACGGAGTCCAAATGCAACTAAACTCTGGAGGATTTTTTGGCCAAAAGACATCCAAGGGCCAAGAACCACCGGGGTGGCTCGAGGGAGCAGCACCCACCAGGGCGCCAGGAGGCCCAGGCGCGCCCTGGTGGGTTGTGCCCACCTTAGGTGCCCCCTGAATCGCCTCTTTGCTCTATAAATACCCCAATATTCTAGAAACCCTAGGGGAAATGATGAAAATCAATTCCAGCCGCCGCAGAGTCCAGAACCACCAGATCCAATCTAGACACCGTCATGGAGGGGTTCACCACTTCCATTGGTGCCTCTCCTATGATGCGTGAGTAGTTCTTTGTAGACCTACGGGTCCGTAGTTAGTAGCTAGATGGATTCCTCTCTCTCTTTATTATCAATACAATGGTCTCTTGGAGATCCATATGATGTAAGTCTTTTTGCGGTGTGTTTGTTGGGATCCGATGAACTTTGAGTTTATGATCAGATCTATGTTTTTATCCATGAAACTTATTTGAGTCTTCTTTGATCTCTTATGTGCATGATTGCTTATAGCCTCGTATTTCTTCCCTAATATTTGGGTTTTGTTTGGCCAAGTTGATCTGTTTATCTTGCAATGGGAAGTGGTGCTTTGTAGTGGGTTCGATCTTACAGTGCTTGATCCCAGTGACAGAAGGGGAACGGACACGTATGTATCGCTGCTACTAAGGATAACAAGATGAGATATATATCTCCGCAATAGATAAATAGATCTCGTCTACATCATGTCATTGTTCTTATTTCATTACTCCGTTTTCCCATGAACTTAATACACTAGATGCATGTTGGATAGTGGTCGATGTGTGGAGTAATAGTAGTAGATGCAGGCAGGAGTCGGTCTACTAATCTGGGACGTGATGCCTATATAATGATCATTGCCTGGATATCGTCATGATTATTTGAAGTTCTATCAATTGCCCAACAGTAATTGTTTTCCCACGGTTTGCTATTTTTCTCGAGAGAAGCCACTAGTGAAACCTACGGCCCACGGGTCTCTTTTCATCATATTTGCCTTTGCGTTCTATTTTGCTTTGCATTTATTTTAAGATATATTAAACCAAAAATACAAAAATACCTAGTTGCAATTTATTTGTTCCATGATCTATTTATCCTATCTACCACTTTTACCTCACGTTATTTGCCTATCTTGAGGTGTCATACCCGGAAGGGATTGACAGCCCCTTTAACACATCGGGTTGCGAGTATTTTCTATTTGTGTGCATGTGTTGTTTACGTGGTGTGACGAGTACTTAGACTGTAGCTAAGCCCCTGAGTGGGAGACTGGCTCGCCACTCGGTTGGATTTTATTGAAACTTAGGCGAGTACTTGGACTGCAGCTAAGCCCCCGAGTGGGAGACTGGCTCGCCACTCGGTAGGATTTTATTGAAACTTAGGCGAAACGGATTCGCAACTAAGCCCCTGAGTAGGAGGCTGGCTCGCCACTCAGTAAGGATTTTTTTACAAACTTAGGCGAAACGGATTCGCAACTAAGCCACCCACTGGGGGAATTTTACTGAACAAATAAAAGTGACAAAAAATCATCGGGGAAATTACGACACAATTATCTTTCGGAATATGAACTACAAGAGTACTTTTATTACAACTCATCTGAGTGAATACTTAAGTGTAAAAGGGGCGGAGTAACTCTGCGTTCCAAGCTCGGGGCTCATCGATGTTGTGCTTGACGTTGTAGAGACGGTACGCTCCGTTGTGGAGAACCTTGGTGACAATGAAGGGTCCTTCCCAAGAAGGAGCAAGCTTGTGTGGTTTCTGCTGACCCACTCGGAGAACCAAATCCCCTTCCTGGAAGGCTCGACTCTTCACGTTTCTAGCGTGGAAGCGACGCAAGTCCTGTTGGTAGATGGTCGATCAGATCAGAGCCATCTCTCTTTCTTCCTCTAAAAGGTCGACTGCATCCTACCGCGCTTGTTCCGCTTCAGCTTCGTTGTAGAGCTCGACTCAAGGAGCATTGTGGAGCAGATCACTCGGCAAGACCGCTTCAGCTCCATAGACAAAGAAGAATGGAGTTCTTCCGGTCGACCAATTAGGCGTGGTCCGTAGACCCCAAAGCACTGAGGGAAGTTCGTCGACCCATGCTCCGGCCGCATGCTTGAGGTCACGCATCAGTCGAGGTTTCAACCCCTTGAGGATCAAGCCATTGGCTGGCTCCGCTTGTCCATTCGACTGAGGATGGGCGACTGAAGCGTAGTCGACTCGTGTGCCTTGAGATGTGCAGAATGCTCTGAATTCTTCCGAATCGAAGTTTGATCTAGTGTCAGTGATAATGCTGTGCGGGACTCCATATCTGAATATCAGTTCTCTGATGAAGCTGACAGCAGTACCGGCGTCAAGGTTCTTGATGGGTTTAGCCTCAATCCACTTGGTGAACTTGTCGACTGCCACCAGTACATGCGTGAAACCGCTTCGACCAGTCCTCAAGGGGCCTACCATATCCAACCCCCATACTGCGAAGGGCCAGACGAGTGGTATGGTCTTCAGAGCTAACGCATGCTTGTGTGACATGTTGGAGTAAAACTGACATCCCTCGCACTTGTCCACTATCTCCTTTGCCATCTCGTTCGCCCTTGGCCAGTAAAATCCGGTTCGGTGTGCTTTGGCCACGATGGTCCGAGAGGACGCATGATGGCCACAGGTCCCCGAGTGGATATCATCAAGAATTATTCGACCTTCTTCTGGCGTTATGCACTTCTTGTTGGGGAACGTAGCAGAAATTCAAATTTTTCTACGCATCACCAAGATCAATCTATGGAGTAATCTAGCAACGAGGGGAAGGAGAGTGCATCTACATACCCTTGTAGATCGCTAAGCGGAAGCGTTCAAGTGAACGGGGTTGAAGCGATCAGATTGTCGTGATCCAAATCACCGGAGATCCTAGTGCCGAACGGACGGCACCTCCGCGTTCAACACACGTACAGCCCGGGGACGTCTCCTCCTTGATCCAGCAAGGGGAGAGGAGAAGTTGACGGAGAGCTCCGGCAGCACGACGGCGTGGTGGTGGAGCTTGCAGCCTCCGTGAGCCGCCAAGCACTACGGAGGAGGAGGTGTTGGGAAGGGAGAGGGCTGCGCCAGGGGCAGGGTCAAGCTCCCATGCGCCTCCCAACTATATATAGGGGTGGAGGGGGCTGGTTTCTTGCCCTCCAAGTTCATTGGGGCGTTGGCAAAGGTGGGAGGAAAGAAATCACATCATTTCCTTCCCCACCGATTGTTATCCCCCCTTTTTAGGGATTTTGATCTTATCCCTTGGGATATGATCTTATTCCTTCTAAGGGGGATCTTGGTGAGTTTTGACCAGGGTGTGGGGCCTTGCCCCCACTACCCACGTTCATGTGGGTCCCCATGCAGGTGGGCCCCACCGAACCTTCTAGAACCTTCCCATACAATACCGAAAAATCTGAACATTTTCCGGTGGCCAAAATAGGACTTCCCATATATAAATCTTTACCTCCGGACCATTCCGGAACTCCTCGTGACGTCCAGGATCTCATCCGGGACTCCGAACGACATGCGGTAACCACATACAAACTTCCTTTATAACCCTAGCGTCATCGAACCTTAAGTGTGTAGACCCTACGGGTTCGGGAACCATGCAGACATGACCGAGACGTTCTCCGGCCAATAACCAACCGCGGGATCTGGATACCCATGTTGGTTCCCACATGTTCCAGGATGATCTCATCGGATGAACCACGATGTCAAGGACTCAATCGATCCCGTATACAATTCCCGTTGTCTAGCGGTATAGTACTTTCCCGAGATTCGATCGTCGGTATACCGATACCTTCTTCAATCTCGTTACCGGCAAGTCTCTTTACTCGTTCCGTAACACATCATCCCGTGATCAACCCCTTGGTCACATTGTGCACATTATGATGATGTCCTACCGAGTGGGCCCAGAGATACCTCTCCATTTACCGGAGTGACAAATCCCAGTCTCGATTTGTGCCAACCCAAAAGACACTTTCAGAGATACCTGTAGTGCACCTTTATAGCCACCCAGTTACGTTGTGACGTTTGGTACACCCAAAGCATTCCTACGGTATCCTGGAGTTGCACAATCTCATGGTCTAAGGAAATGATACTTGACATTAGAAAAGCTTTAGCATACGAACTACGATCTTTGTGCTAGGCTTAGGATTGGGTCTTGTCCATCACATCATTCTCCTAATGATGTGATCCCGTTATCAACGACATCCAATGTCCATGGTCAGGAAACCGTAACCATCTATTGATCAACGAGCTAGTCAATTAGAGGCTTACTAGGGACATGGTGTTGTCTATGTATCCACACATGTATCCGAAGTTTCCTATCAATACAACTATAGCATGGATAATAAACGATTATCATGAACAAGGAAATATAGTAATAATAACTAATTTATTATTGCCTCTAGGGCATATTTCCAACAGTCTCCCACTTGCACTAGAGTCAATAATCTAGTTCACATCGCCATGTGATTAACACTCACAGGTCACATCGTCATGTGACCAACACCCAAGAGTTTACTAGTGTCACTAAACTAGTTCACATCATCATGTGATTAAGACTCAATGAGTTCTAGGGTTTGATCATGTTTTGCTTGTAAGAGAGGTTTTAGTCAACGGGTCTGCAACATTCAGATCCGTATGTACTTCGCAAATTTCTAGGTCATATTGTAAATGCTGCTTCCACGCTCCACTTGGAGCTATTCCAAATGGTTGCTCCACTATATGTATCCGGTTTGCTACTCAGAGTCATTCGGATAGGTGTTCAAGCTTGCATCGACGTAACTCTTTACGTCGAACTCTTTATCACCTCCATAACCGAGAAACATATCCTTATTCCTCTAAGGATAATATTGACCGCCATCTAGTGATCGACTCCTTGATCACCTTTGTACCCTCTAGCCAGACATGTGGCAAGGCACACATCATGTGCGGTACTCAGCATTGCATACAGTATAGAGCCTATGACAAAAGCATAGGGGACGACCTTCGTCCTTCCTCTTTCTTCTGCCGTGGTCGAGCTTTAAGTCTTAACATCATACCTTACAACTCAGGCAAGAACTCCTTCTTTGACGGATCCATCTTGAACACCTTCAAGATCATGTCAAGGTATGTGCTCATTTGAAAGTACTATTAAGCATTTTGATCTATCTTATAGATCTTGATGCTTATTGTTCAAGTAGCCTAATCTAGGTTTTCCATTGAAAAACACTTTTCAAATAACCCTATACGCTTTCTAGAAATTCTACATCATTTCTGATCAACAATATGTTTACAACATATACTTATCAGAAATTCTATAGTGCTCCCACTCACTTCTTTGGAAATACAAGTTTCTCATAAACTTTGTATAAACCAAAATCTTTGATCATCTTATCAAAGTGCATATTTCAACTCCGAGATGCTTACTCCAGTCCTTAGAAGGATCGCTAGAGCTAGCAAACCTTTTAGCATCCTTAGGATCGAAAAAACCTTTCTGATTGTATCATATACAATCTTTCCTTACGAAAACTGGTAAGGAAACTCGTTTTGACATCCATCTGCCAGATTTCATAAATGCAACTAATGCTAACATGATTCCGACGGACTTAAGCATCGCTACGGATGTGAAAAGCTCATCGTAGTCAACTCTTTGAACTTGTGAAAAACTCTTCGCCACAAGTCGAGCTTCATAGATGGTGACATTACCATCCACGTCCATCTTCTTCTTAAAGATCCATTTATCTCAATGGCTTGCCGATCATCGGGCAAGTCCACCAAAGTCCATGCTTTATTCTGATACATGGATCCTATCTCGGATTTCATGGCTTCTAACCATTTGTCAGAATTTGGGCCCACCATTGCTTCTCCATAGCTCGTAGGTTCATTGTTGTCTAGCAACATGACCTTCAAGACAAGATTACTGTACCACTCTGAAGCAGTACGCATCCTTGTCACCCTACGAGGTACGGTAATGACTTGATCTGAAGTTTCATGATCACTATCATAAGCTTCTACTTCAATTGGTGTAGGTGCCACAGGAACAACTTCCTGTGCCCTGCTACACACTAGTTGTAGTGACGGTTCAATAACCATATCAAGTCTCCACCATCCTCCCACTCAACTTTTCGAGACAAACTTTTCCTCGAGAAAGGACCCGATTCAAGAAACAATCCCTATTGCTTTCGGATCTGAATTAGGAGGTATACCCAACTGTTTTGGGTGTCCTAGGAAGATGCATTTTATCCGCTTTGGGTTCGAGCTTATCAACCTGAAACTTTTTCACATAAGCGTCTGTCAGGACCCCGACTCAATGTCACATCGATCTAGCCTGTAACACATCATATCACTTTGCGGCCTCACGCACGGTATCCCAACGGGTGTCGCCTTACCTTGGCCCGGGACCGTTTGCGCCTTTTGGCACACGTATATGATAGTGTCGCTAGCATCCATATGAAAAGGAGCCCGGCTGACATGGCTAGTCGTAAACCCAAAGTGGCACAGACTTACAGGACAGCATCCATGACCCGCATCGAACGTGTCGGTCATCAGCAAGTAAGTTCCGGCTGTAGCATCGGGCTAGCAGGACTCGTAAACCGGGCTGTGGCGGGCTAACAGACTCCGGTACTCAATGCGTGACATTTCCCGAAGGGACGACACAGAACGAAGAAGGACACATGCCGGCCAGCCTAAGTGTTCGGAGCAGTAGCAAGCTACCATGGCTCGGTGGAGACACTAGGAGACATTTCCGTAAGAGAGGCTACTAAAGATAAACAACTAGATAGTCGATCCCACACATACCAAGCATTTCAATCATACACACAATATGCTCGATATGTGCAAATACAACAAGGCATCACAACATGACTCTACGACACCAAGATTTTATTTAAAGGCTCGGAGAGCCATACATATCATACACACAAGTACGGGTCACACGACCCACATACAAGTCATACAAGCATACAAGCCACAATGAAGTGTTTTGTCCGAGTACGCATAACTAGTAAAATAAAAGAGGCTTGGGTAAGCCTAGCTATACTACATGGTCCTTCACTTGCTCAGATCACCACCGGCCTTAGTCTACTCGTCGATGTCAACGCTCACGAAGAACCCGCTTGATGGGTTTGTGGCATCTTCTAAAAATGTAAATTAAAGCAACATGAGTACAAAGGTACTCAAGAAGACTTACATCGACCCTACATACATGCACATTATCAAGAAGGGTTGGTGGGGTTATTGCAGCAAGCCAGCTTTGACTCATGGCTAAGCTATCCTCGAGACACCAACTTGAAATAGTTTTGCTTTCGAGTCCACTACTCATCACTTCAATACTCTCTGAGAGGATCCACCTCCGTCTTCCTACGGAAGAGCCATCCTCGGCACTCACGCTTATCTTGAGGCTTTTAGTAGTATCCATTTACTTGTCTATGAACTGTATAGGCAACCAAGTAGTCCTTTACATGACGCCGCTATTCAATAGATGATGTTAACCTGCAGGGTGTACTTCTTCATACATGTTTCCACCACTTAGCGCCTCAGACGCGACATGTGTTCGGCAGACTTCAAGCGAAAGCCGACGTGGGTGTAGACCACGACCTACCTAGACACTCAAGTCTCTAGTCCAGGTTTATCGCCTATTTGGGTTCCATCTATGAGGAGTTCCGGCCGAAGTCTCGCTCACAGCCCCAAACGATGTGAACAAGGTTCCCGAGATACCAAACGGGCATCCGGTACACCCGGCCACGTACCTACCGCATCACAGCCCACCCCTACGGTCAGCGCTGTCCACGGCCTCCAGTAGGCTACAAACACCAGAAACTACTTGCAACTCCTGGACAGAGGACTAAGGTGCATAAGAAGTCGAGCGGGGTCATATTTCAGGGCCCAATGTATGGTAGTAGCTGGTTCTTAAATCACACATACAGATCTCAGTGCTTAAGGACGGCCTCAATGAAACAACCCACCATGTACTCCTACATGGCCTCTCATCGATACCTTTACCAAATCGTGTTCAACACCTTACTCTCATACTGACTCGATCATTTCACTCTAGCCATCACCCAGATGAACCAGACCTGACACGACTCTAAGCATAGCAGGCATAGCAAGGTAGGAACAACACAATCATATGGCTCAATCAACTCCTACACATGCTAGTGGGTTTCATCTAGTTATTGTGGCAATGACAGGTCATGCAGAGGAAATGGGTTCAACTACCGCAGCACACAGCAGTTTGAATCGCGTTGTCTTAATGCAGTAAACGAGAGCAGGAGCAAGAGCATGGGTTTTTATCGATATGATCAAATGGTTGGTTGCTTGCCTGACGGGTCGTTGCACGGGTATTGCTCTTCGTCGGGGTTATCACGGTACTCCTCGGGGGCAGAACCTGCCGCAGGGAACACCGATACACAAGCTTTACCAAACAATATGCAACAATATGATGCATGCATGAGACATGGCATATATGAGTGTGTTGGGCTAATGCAACTAAGACCAAATGAGTTTGAAGCATTTTGAACCAAAGATGCAATTTCCAAACTCTTATATGATCATTTAAAGTGCTTTAACTTGTTCTGCCATAAACAGCAGGTTAGCTTCTGTAAACATGCATGAAACCTGTACAGATGGAAAGATTGGATTTTTCTGATCATTTTTCATATATAACTTGTTTCATTTGGAGTTACAGATTAATTTCTATGAATTTTGAAGTTTAAAACATTTTCGGAATTTCTGTGTAAAAATAATTCCATAATTTAAATCTCACACAAGACTTGTGTCATGATGACGTCGGTGGTCAACGGGCTGGTCAGGTCAAACTGACCAGTGGGTCCCGTGATGTCGTGGGGTTAGTTTAGTTAGAATTTAATTAAAACTAAACTAGGTTAATTAATGTGGCTGGGCCCACATGTCATAGACCGTGGGGTCAACTGGGCCCACCCGTGGTCAAAACCAGGTCAAACCCATCGGCGTTTAGCCGGCGAGCGACGCAGCGGGCGAAGTGGTTTTGGCTGCCCGCCACCAAATGGGGCGCGGAGACCACCGGAGTGAAGCTGAGGACGAGCCGCAGCTCTTGGCGGAGTCCGTTGGGCTCGGGGTGGCCGGAGTTGGCGCCGGCGGCGACTTTGGCGGCCGCCGGAGTTCGGTTGAAAGTGAACTCGGCCTGGGGTGTGCGGTGAGGTGCGGGGAGTGCGTTGTTAGCTCCAACGCGTCGTGGTGAACGCGATGGACATGGTGAGGTGGCCGGAGGGTGGCCGGGAGCACGTCGGCGACGAGGTTCACGGCGGTGCGTGCGGGTGATCTTCGTGCACTCGCTGTGGTGCACGGGAGCGAGAGAGAGAAGGTAGGGAAGGTAGCTAAGCTCACGTAGCGCTCGTAGAGGCCACCGGCGGGGTCGGGGACGAGCTGAGGCGGCGACGGCGTTGAAGGGGATCTCCGGCGACGGCGGACCCGGGCGAGGTTGGTGCGGTGGACTCGGGCCTTGCGAGCGCTCGGGGCTCGGCTAGCTCGATG
Organism: Aegilops speltoides; assembly: GCA_021437245.1. NCBI lineage: Eukaryota > Viridiplantae > Streptophyta > Magnoliopsida > Poales > Poaceae > Aegilops > Aegilops speltoides. The sequence continues at coordinate 530,892,835 of CM038142.1, forward strand.
TAGCGGACGACGGCGGAGCTCCTGGACACGGTGGCGCGGCGTGGGGTCGACGGAGAGCGCGGCTACGACGGAGGTGCGGCGGCGGTGACGTCGTCCATGGCGTGGGGGAGCGAGGGAGACGAGCTGGAGAGGAGAGGGGGCGTCTGGGGGGATCAGGGGAGAGCGGGGGAGCGATCCCCGACGTGGCAAGGCGAGGGAGGTGGCGAGGCGGCGAGCAGGTGCGTGGCACCCATGCGGTGCTCGCCGTCGAGCACCCTGCCTGCCTGCCTGGTCGGCAAGCAGCTCGTTAGCCTGTCTGTCATCTGGGCGGCCAGTGGGCTGGTGGTGGGCAGGCGCAAGGTAAGTTCTTTCTGTTTTTCTTTTTCCATTTTTCTGTAACTTTGTTGAATTATTAAAAATACCTAAAGGACTCTAAAATTCACCAAACTACTCCTGGTCCATTGTTGGAATATTTCCAACATGAAACATTTTAGTTTGGGAATATTTGGACATTTGAAATATTTTATAAAGTTTAAATGCCCAAATTCAAATAGTTATGATTTAATTCAAAGACCTTAGGATGACCTAGGAAATTGTGCACCACTTTTGGCAAAGGTTCTGAACCAAGACAAAAATGGTGGACATTTTAGAAGGGCATTTCAGGTTCATCGAAAATATTTTTAGAAAACCCTAGTTTGTTTCAGAGGGGGCTGGGGGTTCTGGCAATCCCATTTCAGGTTTCTGTTGAAAAAAATAGACATGATGCAACACTCTAATGCATGAACTAGCTAGGGTGTGACAACTCACCCCCACTCAAAAGAATCTTGTCCCGAGATTTAGGTTCCTCCGGAAAGAGGGCGGGGTACTCAAGTCGAAGACGATCCTCCCTTTCCCAAGTAGCTTCCTTCTCAGCATGGTGCGACCATTGAACCTTGAGAAACTTGATATTATGCCGTCGAGTGGTACGCTCGGCTTGATCGAGAATACGAACGGGATATTCTCGATATGTGAGATTATCTTGAAGATCAAGCGTTTCGTGGTCCACTCCATAGATAGGATCCGAGAAGCAACGCCTGAGTTTAGAAACGTGGAAGACATCGTGGACTTTGGAGAGATGCGGAGGTAGTTCCAATTGGTAGGCAACTTCTCCTCGTTTGGCAAGAATGCGAAAGGGTCCAATGTAGCGAGGAGCCAATTTGCCTTTGATACCGGGCGATGGGTTCCTTCAAAGGAGTAACCAAGGTAAGCCTTCTCGTCAACCTCGTAAGTCATAGCCTTATGTTTTCGGTCATATTGACTCTTTTGACGAGATTGGGCTGTTTTCAACTTTTCACCAACGATGCGAACTTGCTCTTCGCTTCTGAATCATATCCGGCCAAAGAATTGTCTTTCCCGGTTTCGACCAGTTAAGAGGTGTTCGACACCTTCGCCCATAGAGAACTTCAAAAGGTGCTTTGCCCAAGCTAGATTGATAGCTGTTGTTATAAGCAAATTCGGCAAATGGAAGGCATTTCTCCCAATCCATTCCGAAAGAGATAACAGAAGCTCGAAGCATGTCTTCTAGGATTTGGTTGACACGTTCTACTTGACCACTTGATTGAGGGTGAAAAGCAGTAATAAAGGAAAGATGGGTTCCCATAGCGTTTTGGAAACTTTCCCAAAATCGAGAGGTGAAGAGGCTTCCTCGATCCGAGTTAATTTCCAATGGAACACCATGAAGGGACACTATTCGGGAGATGTACAAGTCTGCTAGCTGACTAGCGGTTATACTCTCACGAACAGGTAGGAAATGGGCTACTTTGGAGAGGCAGTCGATAACGACAAAGATAGCATTATTCCCCCTCTTGGTCCTGGGAAAACCAGTGATGAAATCCATACTGATTTTATCCCATTTCCATTCAGGAATAGCTAAGGGTTGAAGGGTGCCAGCAGGCCGTTGATGCTCTGCTTTTACACGACGACAAACGTCGCAGTTAGCAACAAATTGAGCAATGTCTCTCTTCATCCTAGTCCACCAGAACCTCTGGCGTAGGTCCTGATACATTTTAGTGCCACCGGGATGAATGGTGAGAGGAGATTCATGAGCCTCCTTAAGGATCAGCTGCCGTATGTGCTGATTCTTGGGAACCACTAGGCGGTTCTCAAAATATACAACACCATGATCATTTGTAGAGAAACATTTAGCATCTCCGCTAGCAATGTTCTCCTTAATCCGGGATATTCCTCTATCTCGTTTTTGGGCAGCGATGACTTGATCCATAAGAGTAGGTTTGGCCACCAGGGTGGAAAGGAACCCTCGAGGAACAATGTGAAGGTTAAGCTTCCGTAATTCCTCGTGGAGAAGTGGTTGATTTCGTTGCAACATTAGATTGTTGCAATAAGATTTACGGCTTAGCGCATCAGCCATGACGTTGGCTTTTCCTGGGGTATAAGTTATCCCTAAATCGAAATCTGAGATCAACTCAACCCAACGTCTTTGCCTGAGATTCAAATCTGGTTGAGTGAATATGTACTTCAGACTTTGGTGATCGGTGTAGATTTCGCAACGATTACCAAGAAGGTAATGTCGCCAGGTTTTGAGTGCATGGACTACAGCTGCAAGCTCTAGATCATGAGTAGGATAGTTTTCCTCATGTGGGTGTAATTGCCGTGAAGCATAAGCGATTACGTGCCGATCTTGCATGAGAATACAGCCTAGTCCTTGTCGCGAGGCGTCGCAATAGATACCAAAGTCCTTAGAGAAATCTGGTGGTACCAATACGGGAGCAGAGGTTAAACGTCTTTTCAGTTCCTGAAAACTGTGCTCACATTGTGGAGTCCACTCGAACTTTTTATCCTTCTTGAGGAGTTCAGTTAGAGGTTTAGCAACTTTGGAGAAGTTCTCGACGAAGCGGCGACAATAGCTCGCTAAGCCAAGGAAACTTCGAACTTGCTTGACCGACTCAGGTGGAGTCCAATTAAGGACGGCTTGAACTCGCTCGGGGTTGACAGCAATACCTTTACCAGAGATTACATGTCCTAGATAGGTCACTTCTGGCAGCCAAAATTCGCACTTAGAAAACTTGGCATAAAGGCGATGCTCTCGAAGTTTCATCAACACTAGCCTTAGATGTTCGGCATGTTCTTCCTCGTTCTTGGAATAGATGAGTATGTCATCGAGGTAAACCACGACGAATTTATCCAAATATTCCATGAAGATTGAGTTCATTAACCGAGAAAGTGGTCATGCGTTGGTTAGACCGAAGGACATGACGAGTGTACTCAGATTGGCGTAACGAGTAACAAAGGCCGTTTTGGGAATGTCCCCGTTTCGGATTTTGATTTGATGGTAGCCTAACCTCAAATCCATCTTAGAGAAGACTGAGGATCCTGCGAGCTGATCATACAGATCGTTGATCCTGGGGAGCGGATACTTGTTCTTAATTGTGACCAAGTTGACGGGTCGATGATCTACAACCATCCGGTCCGTACCATCCTTCTTCTTGACGAAGAGGACGGGGCAAGCCCAAGGAGATGAACTAGGACGAATGAAACCCTTTTTCAAGGCCTCATCGAGTTGTTTCTTAAGTTCGGCTAGTTCTAGGGGTGCCATCTTATAGGGTCTTCTAGAAATTGGGACAGTTCCTGGAATAAGTTCTATCACAAACTCGACATCTCTGTCAGGTGGGACACCTGGCAATTCTTCTGGAAAGACGTCCGGAAAGTCACGGACTACCGGGACATCTTCGAGGTCTGGCAATGGACTGGCACTAAGAGAATATAGCTGGCGCTTGGATATTCGGGTCAAGACATTGACTATCTTTCCCGAAGGGTGCGTAAGTTGAACAGTCCTAGAGAAACAATCAATCTTGGCATGATGGGCTGACATCCAGTCCATACCCAAGATGATATTTATATCCGAAGATTTGAGAGCTATCAACGATGCAAGGAAAACAAGTCTATCGACCTGAATTTCATTACCATGGCTTACTCTAGAGGTTTGCCATCTAGAACCCGGAGTAGAAATCTCCATGGTGGAAGGCATGTCGCAGAATGCAGTGTTATGCAAACGAGCATAGTTTTCGGATATGAATGAATGAGATGCTCCAGTATCGAAAAGAACGGATGCCGGGTGGCAATTAACAAGAAGCGCATCAACACGACGTTGGGATCCTCTTGGGCCTCTTCACCGAGACACAATTAACATGGCCACGCGCAAGGTGGCCGGCGGCAGCATAGAACACCTTTCCTGCTGGCTTGCCACGGCCAACAGCTTTTGCAGGCTGGTTGGGGTTGGTCTGAGGACAATCGCGCATGTAGTGGCCTGATTCCCCACACTTGAAGCACGTCACGGGGCTGGCGCGTAGAGGAGCGTTGTTGGTTGGCCCACCATAGGGCTTAGCTGGTGCATACTGCTGAACTGGGCGAGGCGCCTGGAAGGATGGCCTCGGTGTGAATCTGGTGGCGAGGCAAGATAGGCACCCACACACGGCGCTTCGTGGTCCAAAGACCGATGAGGAACCCATATCACGACCATGCTTGCGTGTTGCTTCGAAGTCAGTCTGACCAGTTTCAGCGCTGATGGCTTTGTTAACAAGCTTCTGGAAAGAGGTGCACTCATGCAGGCGGAGATCTCGGCGAAGTTCGGGGCTAAGTCCCTTGCGGAACCTTGCCTGTTTCTTGGCGTCAGTGGAGACCTCTTCAGTTGCATAGCGTGCGAGGTTACCAAACTCTCTGCTGTAGGCGTCCACGGAGAGACGACCTTGGGTGAAACTGCAGAACTCCTCACGCTTTTATCCATGAGACCCTCCGAATGTGATGTTCACGGAAAGCCTCGCTGAATTCCGCCCAAGTAGTGACATGGCCAATCGGGCGCATAGCCATATAGTTCTCCCACCGAGATCGGGGCCTTCAAGATGATATGCAGCGAAGGTGACCTTGTCGACCTCGGCTACCGGTCAGTAACGCAGCTTGTGAGTAATGCTTTGGAAGCCGATCATCGGCGTCGAGAGGCTCGACGGAGTGGTGAAAGGTAGGAGGGTGTAACTTGATGAAGTCACTGAGCGACACCAAGTTATTTCTCTGATGATGGGCTGTGTTCTGTTCGATACGCTCCAGCAAACGGTTGGTCTCCCGTTTGTTTCTCTCGGCTTCCAAAGATAACTTCGCCGAGAAGGAGGGTGAGGCAGGTTCGCTTCTCCAACTCTGCTGCCTTCGGCCTGCTCTGGCGGAGCAGGGTTGTTGCGGGTGTTAACCATCCTAGGAAAACAAGACAAGGATTTAGTCCAGGATGGCAAGATTCTGACATAGACATATAGAATGTAATGGATAACTCGGAATGCGAGATGATCATCCGTATGACATGGTAGATACAGAAACTGCTCCTTTATTCCATTGTCATACACACCATACAAGGTTTAGTACAAGCCCAAGCAAAGTACTACTACGGTGAAAGGAAGATTACATCTCATCGAAGGCATACCAAGCTCCTATACATTATTTTTGTTACACCTCCGGGATTAGTACACACTAAGTCATATTCCACGAGTCACGCAGGACGGTGGAAATACAACCATTACAATACTAGTGGGACTACTACTAACTCAGACATCTCCGTAGTAGTTCTCATAGAAGTCTCCTCCGTAGCCTGGGAGTTCAACGTGATCGTCCAGGAACAGACGGTCCTGAGGAGCCTGTGGACCATAAGGGCATGGGTGAGGTCTTGGACCTACGAACGGTGGCAAGCGAGGACCACGAGGTGGGGTGATGCCCCCCACATCACGCCAGTCCATCATATCCGGCAGAGCAGATCTAACAGGATACAGGTCTCTCATATCCATGTATCCAGCTTGGACAGCCGGTGCAAAACGAGTCAAGGTGGCCCAGTGGTCAGCACGGGCGTTGAAGAGCTCCATCCTCAAGGCCCGACTCTCTCGCTCCTTGTCCTCGAGCAGCTCGGCGGTAGTACGGGTTAGAGAGTCCTCCTGACTGGAATCAGCATAGATGGCTCGAAGATAGCCAAACGCTCCAGGAAGTGAACCCGACATATACCGGAATTCGGTGTTGCGGAGCAGCCCAGTCCTGGCCCGTATGATGGTCATCATAGAATACGCAGCATCTTGTACCGCCATATCAATAGTAACATCAAGCCCATAGGAGCTGTGAAGGGCCTCGGTGGAACCAGGATAAGAGGGAAACACCGACAAAGGCAAAGATATCGGCTTTGATTAAAGTCTCGACATCGCTCTTCAATCGTATTCGGGTACCAACGGTATCCCGCTTCGATCATAACACGAACTAGCATGGCTGTATGACAGGTCACACCAATGCATCTGGTCGATTTAACCACTTGATTTTGGTCACGAGTGGCCATCTGGAAGCATAACCACAATGCAAAGACATTAGTATTTCTAGCGGAATTTGGACAGCATAACGACTGTAATTGCTCAAAAGAGGATCTGAGACAATTTACAAGGAATTGCATAGCCACTCAACTATATCATATCAAGGTTCTGGGTCCAATTTAGTAACATAACAGAAAGTAAAACTGAACCAGGCTTGTAACCATCAAACCTACAAGGTACTACTGATTAGTAACACGTGAGCCTAATAGAGAGGAGAGATCCTAATCCTTAACCCCCGGTAGAAGAATGGACTGACTCAGATCAGAATGCCATGAGGTAAAGGAGTAAAAAGAGCCTTACGTACCTTTCCCCTACATATAACTAAAGCATTTCTAGACTCAACATCGACCAGTTTGGCTTGGAGAACCTACAGGCAGTCCGGCTCTGATGCCAACGCTGTCGGACCCGACTCAATGTCACATCGATCTAGCTCAGTAACACATCATATCACTTTGCGCCTCACGCACGGTATCCCAACGGGTGTCGCCTTACCTTGGCCCGGGACCGCTTTAGCCTTTTGGCACACGATATGATAGTGTCGCTAGCATCCATATGAAAAGGAGCCCGGCTGACATGGCTAGTCGTAAACCCAAAGTGGCACAGACTTACAGGACAGCATCCATGACCCAAAGATCGAACGTGTCGGTCATCAGCAAGTAAGTTCCGGCTGTAGCATTTGGGCTAGCAGACTCGTAAACCGGCTGAAGGCGGCTAACAGACTCCGGTACTCAATGCGTGACATTTCCCCGAAGGGACAGACACGGGAACGAAGAAGGACACATGCCGGCCAGCCTAAGTGTTCCGGAGCAGTAGCAAGCTACCATGGCTCAGTGGAGACACTAGGAGACATTTCCCGGTAAGAGAGGCTACTAAAGATAAACAACTAGATAGTCGATCCCACACATACCAAGCATTTCAATCATACACACAATATGCTCGATATGTGCAAATACAACAAGGCATCACAACATGACTCTACGACACCAAGATTTTATTTAAAGGCTCGGAGAGCCATACATATCATACACACAAGTACGGGTCACACGACCCACATACAAGTCATACAAGCATACAAGCCACAGCGGAAGTGTTTTGTCCGAGTACGCATAACTAGTAAAATAAAAGAGGCTTGGGTAAGCCTAGCTATACTACATGGTCCTTCACTTGCTCAGATCACCACCGGCCTTAGTCTACTCGCCGATGTCAACGCTCACGAAGAACCCGCTCGGATGGGTTTGTGGCATCTTCTAAAAATGTAAATTAAAGCAACATGAGTACAAAGGTACTCAAGAAGACTTACATCGACCCTACATACATGCACATTATCAAGAAGGGTTGGTGGGGTTATTGCAGCAAGCCAGCTTTGACTCATGGCTAAGCTATCCCACGAGACACCAACTTGAAATAGTTTTATGACTCGAGTCCACTACTCATCACTTCAATACTCTACCGAGGATCCACCTCCGCCTTCCTACGGAAGAGCCATCCTCGGCACTCACGCTTATCTTGAGGCTTTTAGTAGTATCCATTTACTTGTCTATGAACCGTATAGGCAACCAAGTAGTCCTTTATCATGGACGCGCTATTCAATAGATGATGTTAACCCCGCAGGGTGTACTTCTTCATACATGTTTCCACCACTTAGCGTCCGCACACGACATGTGCTCGGCAGACTTCAGCTTAAAGCCGACGTGGGTGTAGACCACGACCTACCTAGACACTCAAGTCTCTAGTCCAGTTTATCGCCTATTTGGGTTCCATCTATGAGGAGTTCCTACCAAGTCTCGCTCACAGCCCCAAACGATGTGAACAAGGTTCCCGAGATACCAAACGGGCATCCGGTACACCCGCCACGCACTACCTACCGCATCACAGCCCACCCCTACGGTCACGCTGTCCACGGCCTCCAGAGGCTACAAACACCGAAACTACTTGCAACTCCCGGACAGAGGACTAAGGTGCATAAGAAGTCGAAAGGGTCATATTTCAGGCCCAATGTATGGTAGTAGCTGGTTCTTAAATCACACATACAGATCTCAGTGCTTAAGGACGGCCTCAATGAAACAACCCACCATGTACTCCTACATGGCCTCTCATCGATACCTTTACCAAATCGTGTTCAACACCTTACTCTCATACTGACTCGATCATTTCACTCTAGCCATCACCCAGATGAACCAGACCTGACACGACTCTAAGCATAGCAGGCATAGCAAGGTAGGAACAACACAATCATATGGCTCAATCAACTCCTACACATGCTAGTGGGTTTCATCTAGTTACTGTGGCAATGACAGGTCATGCAGAGGAAATGGGTTCAACTACCGCATCACACAGCAGTTTGAATCGCGTTGTCTTAATGCAGTAAACGAGAGCAGGAGCAAGAGCATGGGTTTTTATCGATATGATCAAATGGTTGGTTGCTTGCCTGACGGGTCGTTGCACGGGTATTGCTCTTCGTCGGGGTTATCACGGTACTCCTCGAAGCGTAACTCGCCGCAGGAACACCGATACACAAGCTTTACCAAACAATATGCAACAATATGATGCATGCATGAGACATGGCATATATGAGTGTGTTGGGCTAATGCAACTAAGACCAAATGAGTTTGAAGCATTTTGAACCAAAGATGCAATTTCCAAACTCTTATATGATCATTTAAAGTGCTTTAACTTGTTCTGCCATAAACAGCAGGTTAGCTTCTGTAAACATGCATGAAACCTGTACAGATGGAAAGATTGGATTTTTCTGATCATTTTTCATATATAACTTGTTTCATTTGGAGTTACAGATTAATTTCTATGAATTTTTGAAGTTTAAAACATTTTCTGGAATTTCCTGTGTAAAAATAATTCCAGTAATTTAAATACTGCGTCAGCACTGTGTCATGATGACGTCAGTGGTCAACGGGCTGGTCAGGTCAAACTGACCAGTGGGTCCCGTGATGTCGATGGGGTTAGTTTAGTTAGAATTTAATTAAAACTAAACTAGGTTAATTAATGTGGTGGGCCCACATGTCATAGACCCGGGGGTCAACTGGCCCACCCGTGGTCAAAACCAGGTCAAACCCATCGGCGTTTAGCCACGGCGAAACGACGCGGCGGCGAAGTGGTTTTGCTGCCCGCCACCAAATGGGGCGCGAGACCACCGGAGTGAAGCCGAGGACGAGCCGCAGCTCTTGGCGGAGTCCGTTGGGCTCGGGGTGGCCGGAGTTGGCGCCGGCGGCGACTTTGGCGGCCGGAGTTCGCTTGAAAGTGAACTCGGCCTGGGGTGTGCGGTGAGGTGCGGGGAGTGCGTTGTTAGCTCCAACGCGTCGTGGTGAACGCGATGGACATGGTGAGGTGGCCGGAGGGTGGCCGGGGGCACGTCGGCGACGAGGTTCGCGGCGGTGCGTGCGGGTGATCTTCGTGCACTCGCTGTGGTGCACGGGAGCGAGAGAGAGAAGGTAGGGAAGGTAGCTAAGCTCACGGAGCGCTCGTAGAGGCCACCGGCGGGGTCGGGGACGAGCTGAGGCGGCGACGGCGTTGAAAGGGATCTCCGGCGACGGCGGACTGGGGCGAGGTTGGTGCGGTGGACTCGGGCCTTGCGAAGCTTCGGGCTCGGCTAGCTCGATGTAGCGGACGACGCATGAGCTCTGGACACGGTGGCGCGGTGGGGTCGACGGAGAGCGCGGCTACGACGGAGGAGCGGCGGCGGTGGCGTCGGCCATGGCTGGGGAGCGCGAGGGAGACGAGCTGGAGAGGAGAGGGGGCGTCTGGGGGGATCAGGGGAGAGCGGGGGAGCGATCCCCGACGTGGCAAGGCGAGGGAGGTGGCGAGGCGGCGAGCAGGTGCGTGGCACCCATGCGGTGCTCGCCGTCGAGCACCCTGCCTGCCTGCCTGGTCGGCAAGCAGCTCGTTGGCGCGGTGCTGGGCTGGGCCGGCCAGGTGGGCTGGCTGGTGGGCCGGGGCGCAAGGTAAGTTCTTTCTGTTTTTCTTTTTCCATTTTTCTGTAACTTTGTTGAATTATTAAAAATACCTAAAGGACTCTAAAATTCACCAAACTACTCCTAGTCCATTGTTGGAATATTTCCAACATGAAACATTTTAGTTTGGGAATATTTGGACATTTGAAATATTTTATAAATTTTAAATGCCCAAATTCAAATAGTTATGATTTTATTCAAAGACCTTAGGATGACCTAGGAAATTGTGCACCACTTTTGGCAAAGGTTCTGAACCAAGACAAAAATGGTGGACATTTTAGAAGGGCATTTCAGGTTCATCGAAAATATTTTTAGAAAACCCTAGTTTGTTTCAGAGGGGGCTGGGGGTTCTGGCAATCCCATTTCAGGTTTCTGTTGAAAAAAATAGACATGATGCAACACTCTAATGCATGAACTAGCTAGGGTGTGACAGCGTCGCAGCCCCAAACCTTTAAGAAATGACAGCTTAGGTTTCTCTAAACCATAGTTCAATACGGTGTCATCTCAACGGAATCACGTGGTGCCCTATTTGAAGTGAATGTGGTTGTCTCTAATGCCTAACCCACAAACGATAGTGGTAATTCGATAAGAGACATCATGGTACGCACCATATCCAATAGGGTGCAACCATGATGTTCGGACACACCATCACACTATGGTGTTGCAGGCGGTATTAATTGTGAAACAATTTCCACAATATCTTAATTGCGTGCCAAAGCTTGTAACTCAGATACTTATCTCTATGATCATATCATAGACATTTTATCCTCTTGTCACGATGATCTTCAACTTCACTCTGAAATTACTTGAACCATTCAATAATTCAGACTTTTGTTTCGTCAAGTAAATATACTCAACATCTACTAGAATCATCTGTGAAGTAAGAACATAACGATATTCACTGCATGCCTCAACACTCATTGGACTACACACATCAAAATGTGTTACTTCCAACAAGTTGCTATCTTGTTCCATTTTACTGAAAAACGAGGCTTTCAGTCATCTTGCCCATGTGGTATGATTTGCATGTCTCAAGTGATTCAAAATCAAGTGAGTCCAAACGATCCATCTGCATGGAGTTTCTTCATGCGTATACACCAATAGAGGTGGTTCGCATGTCTCAAACTTTTCAAAACGAGTGAGTCCAAAGATCCATCAACATGGAGCTTCTTCATGCGTTTTATACCAATATGACTTACATGGCAATTGCCATAAGTAAGTGGTACTATCATTACTATCTTATATCTTTTGGCATGAAAATGTGTATCACTACGATCGAGATTCAATAAACCATTCGCTTCTGTGCAAGACCATTGAAGGTATTATTCAAATAAATAGAGTAACCATTATTCTCCTTAAATGAATAATCAGATTATGATAGACATAATCCAATCATGTCTATGCTCAATGCAAACACCAAATGACAATTATTCAGGTTTAATACTAATCTTGATGGTAGAGGGAGCATGCGATGTTTGATCACATCAAACATGGAAATACTTCCAACACATATCGTCAGCTCACCTTTAGCTAGTCTCCGCTTATTCCGTAGCTCTTTTATTTCGAGTTACTAACACTTAGCAACCGAACCGTATCTAATACCACGGTGCTACTAGGAGTACTAGTAAAGTACACATGAACATAATGTATATCCAATATACTTCTATCGACCTTGCCAGCCTTCTCATCTACCAAGTATCTAGGGTAATTCCGCCTAGTGACTATTCCCTTATCACGTAAGCACTTAGTCTCGGGTTTGGGTTCAACCTTGGGTTTCTTCACTGGAGCAGCAGCTGATTTTCCGTTTCATGAAGTATCCCTTGTTGCCCTTGCCCTTCTTGAAACTAGTGGTTTCACCAACCATCAACAATTGATGCTTCTTCTTGATTTCTACTTTCGCGGTGTCAAACATCGTGAATACCTCAAGGATCATCATATCTATCCCTGATATGTTATAGTTCATCACGAAGCTCTAGCAGCTTGGTGGCAATGACTTTGGAGAAACATCACTATCTCATCTGGAAGATCAACTCCCACTCGATTCAAGTGATTGTTGCACTCAGACAATCTGAGCACAAGCTCAACGATTAAGCTTTTCTCCCTTAGTTTGCAGGCTAAGAAAATTGTCGGAGGTCTTATACCTCTTGATGTGGGCACGGGCCTGAAATCCCAATTTCAGCCCTCGAAAACATCTCATATGTTCCGCGACGTTTTGAAAACGTCTTTGGTGCCTCAACTCTAAACCGTTTAACTGAACTATCACGTAGTTATCAAAACGTGTATGTCCGATGTTCGCAACATCGACAAACGATGTTTGGGGTTCAAAGACACCGAGCGTGCATTAAGGACATAAGCTTTCTCTTGTCCGCATAATCGCTACTATCAACTTTCAACTATATTTTCTCTAGGAACATATCTAAACAAGGAACTAAAGCGCGAGCTTTTACATAATTTGCAAAGATCTTTTGACTATGTTCAGATAATTAAGTTCATCTTATGAACTCCCACCGAATAGACATCCTCTAGTCATCTAAGTGATTGCATGATCCGAGTCAACTAGGCCGTGTCCGATCATCACGTGAGACGGACTAGTCATCATCGGTGAACATCTTCATGTTGATCGTATCTACTATACGACTCATGCTCGACCTTTCGGTCTCTTGTGTTCCGAGGCCATGTCGGTACATGCTAGGCTCGTCAAGTCAACCTAAGTGTTTCGCGTGTGTAAATCTGGCTTACACCCGTTGTATGTGAATGCAAGAATCTATCACACCCGATCATCACGTGGTGCTTCAAACGACTTAACTTTCGCAACGGTGCACGCTTAGGGGGACACTTTCTTGAAATTTTAATGAGGGATCATCTTATTTACTACCGTCGTTCTAAGCAAATAAGATGCATAAACATGATAAACATCACATGCAATCAAAAAGTGACATGATATGGCCAATATCATATTGCTCCTTTTGATCTCCATCTTCGGGGCTCCATGATCATCATCGTCACCGGCATGACACCATGATCTCCATCATCATGATCTCCATCATCGTGTCTTCATGAAGTTGTCTCGCCAACTATTACTTCTACTACTATGGCTACCGGTTAGCAATAAAGTAAAGTAATTACATGGCGTTGTTTAATGACACACAGGTCATACAATAAATTAAGACAACTCCTATGGCTCCTGCCGGTTGTCATACTCATCGACATGCAAGTCGTGATTCCTATTACAAGAACATGATCAATCTCATACATCACATATCATTCATCACATTCTTCTTGGCCATATCACATCACATAGCATACCCTGCAAAAACAAGTTAGACGTCCTCTAATCGTTGTTTGCATGTTTTACATGGCTGCTATGGGTTTCTAGCAAGAACGTTTCTTACCTACGCAAAACCACAATGTGATATGTCAATTGCTATTTACCCTTCATAAGGACCCTATTCATCGAATCCGTTCCGACTAAAGTGGGAGAGACTGGCACCCGCTAGCCACCTTATGCACCAAGTGCATGTCAATCGGTGGAACCTGTCTCACGAAGAGTACGTAAGGTCGGTCCGGCCGCTTCATCCCACAATACCATCGAAACAAGATTGGACTAGTAACGGTAAGCATATTGAACAAAATCAACGCCCAGAACTACTTTGTGTTCTACTCGTGCAAAGAATCTACGCATAGACCTAGCTCATGATGCCACTGTTGGGGAACGTAGCAGAAATTCAAAATTTTCTACGCATCACCAAGATCAATCTATGGAGTAATCTAGCAACGAGGGGAAGGATAGTGCATCTACATACCCTTGTAGATCGCTAAGCGGAAGCGCTCAAGTGAACGGGGTTGAAGGAGTCGACTCGCCGTGATCCAAATCACCGGAGATCCTAGTGCCGAACGGACGGCACCTCCGCTGCTCAACACACGTACAGCCCGGGACGTCTCCTCCTTGATCCAGAAAGGGAGAGGAGAAGTTGAGGAGAGCTCCGCAGCACGACGGCATGGTGGTGGAGCTTGCGCCTTCCGTGAGCTTCGCCAAGCACTACGGAGGAGGAGATGTTGGGGAGGGAGAGGGCTGCGTCAGGGGCAGGCTCAAGATCCCATGCGCCTCCCCACTATATATAGGGGTGGAGGGGGCTGGTTTCTTGCCCTCCAAGTCCATTGGGGCGTTGGCAAAGGTGGGAGGAAAGAAATCACATCATTTCCTTCCCCACCGATTGTTATCCCCCCTTTTTAGGGATCTTGATCTTATCCCTTCGGGATATGATCTTATTCCTTCTAAGGGGGGGATCTTGGTGAGCCTTGACCAGGGGTGTGGGGCCTTGCCCCCACTACTCACGTTCATGTGGGTCCCCCATGCAGGTGGGCCCCACTCCGAACCTTCTAGAACCTTCCTGGTACAATACCGAAAAATCCCGAACATTTTCCTGGCCAAAATAGGACTTCCCATATATAAATCTTTACTTCCGACCATTCCGAACTCCTCGTGACGCCCGTGATCTCATCCGGACTCAACAACATTCGGTAACCACATACAAACTTCCTTTATAACCCTAGCGTCATCGAACCTTAAGTGTGTAGACCCTACGGGTTCGGGAACCATGCGACATAACCGAGACGTTCTCCGGCCAATAACCAACAACGGGATCTGGATACCCATGTTGGTTCCGACATGTTCCACGATGATCTCATCGGATGAACCACGATTTACCGATACCTTGTTCAATCTCGTTACCGGCAAGTCTCTTTACTCGTTCCATAACACATCATCCCGTGATCAACCCCTTGGTCACATTGTGCATATTATGATGATGTCCTACCGAGTGGGCCCAGAGATACCTCTCTGTTTACCGGAGTGACAAATCCCAGTCTCGATTCGTGCCAACCCAAAAGACACTTTCAAAGATACCTGTAGTGCACCTTTATAGCCACCCAGTTACGTTGTGACATTTGGTACACCCAAAGCATTCCTACGGTATCCTGGAGTTGCACAATCTCATGGTCTAAGGAAATGATACTTGACATTAGAAAAGCTTTAGCATACGAACTACGATCTTTGTGCTAGGCTTAGGATTGGGTCTTGTCCATCACATCATTCTCCTAATGATGTGATCCCGTTATCAACAACATCCAATGTCCATGGTCAGGAAACCGTAACCATCTATTGATCAACGAGCTAGTCAATTAGAGGCTTACTAGGGACATGGTGTTGTCTATGTATCCACACATGTATCTGAGTTTCCTATCAATACAATTATAGCATGGATAATAAACGATTATCATGAACAAGGAAATATAGTAATAATAACTAATTTATTATTGCCTCTAGGGCATATTTCCAACACTTCTGACCAACTCCAGTCGCGCTCTCTCTGTATAGCTGCCCCTTGATCACAGTAAAGGCTTTGGATCGGCGGACGATCTGTTGAGCCTCTTCTTCGTCCTCTGGGAGCTCTTTTCTTAGGATATACGCGATATATGGAACTGTCCAATTGGGAGTGATCACTAAAGCCTCCATGACCAAGTCGACCACCGCTGGAACTTCAACCTCAGTCGGATCTGTGGCACACTTGGGTTGCGGAGCTTCTTCAGTAAAAGGATCTTCTTCGACTGATGGAGTATGGATATGCTCCAAGAACACACCACTGGGAATGGCTTCTCTCTTGGAAACTATCTTTGCCAAATCATCAGCCGCTTGATTTTTCAGTCGGGGTATATGATGGAGCTCTAACCCTCAAACTTCTTTTCAAGCTTCCTCATCAGACATTAGATCCAATCATGGCTGGGCTTCTAACGTCCCCACTCCTTCATCACTTGGTTGACCACCAAATCTGAGTCGCCATAAACCATAAGGCGACGGACGCCGAGTGAAATGGCCATGCGCAACCCATACAAAAGGGCCTCGTATTCTGCCTCATTGTTGGAGGAATCAAAGTGAATCTAGAGCATATATCTGAGCTTATCTCCTCTGGGGGAAACTAAGACTATCCCAAAGATCGAACCATTTAACATCTTAGAGCCATCAAAAACATGGTCCAATGCTCCGAGTGAACTTGAGTCGGCTGTCATTGTTCGATCCACTCGGCAAGGAAATCTGCTATTGCTTGGGGCTTAATCGCTTTCTTTGCCTCAAACTTGATATCAAGGGGAAGGAGTTCAATCGCCCATTTCGCCACTCGACCGATTCGCCTCTCACAGTGTAAATCTCGAAAGTGGAGCGTCACGACGATCGTAATGGAATGATCAGAGAAATAATGAGCAACCCTCTTCGTGGTCATGTAGATCCCATACACAAGCTTCTGATAATGAGGATATCTTTGCTTGGATGGAGTCGAAACTTCAGAGAGATAATACACTGGGCGTTGAACTTTGAAGGCTTTTCCTTCTTCTTCCCGCTCGACCGTAAGTACTATACTGACGACTTGTCCTGTGGCTGCAATATAAAGCAACAGAGGCTCTTTGCTGATTGGAGCAGCAAGCACCGGCTGGGTGGAGAGCAGAGCTTTTAGCTCGGCAAACGCTGCATCAGCTTCTGGAGTCCACTCGAACTTGTCTGCCTTCTTCATCAGTTGGTAAAGAGGCAATGCCTTTTCACCGAGGCGAGAGATGAACCGAGTTAACGCGGCCAAGCATCCAGTAAGTTTCTGGACGTCGTGCACTCGCACGGGGCGTTTCATTCGGAGTATAGTGCCGACTTTTTCTGGGTTAGCATCGATTCCTCGTTCGGAAAGGAGAAAACCAAGTAACTTTCCACCTGGAACTCCAAATGTGCACTTTGACGGATTGAGCTTGATATCGTATCTCCTGAGATTGGCAGATGTTTCAGCTAGGTCAGCCAATAGGTCGGAACCCTTGCTGACTTGACCACAATATCATCCATGTACGCTTCAACGTTCCGAGTGATTTGTGTGAGTAAACACTTCTGAATCATTCTCATGAAAGTGGCTCCGGCATTCTTGAGGCCGAATGGCATGGTGATATAGCAGAAGCACCCGAATGGAGTGATGAAAGCTGTTTTTATCTCATCGGGTCCGTACAGACGGATCTGATGGTACCCGAATAGGCGCCTAGAAAAGACAATCTCGTGATCCCGCAATGAGTCAACAATTTGATCGATGTGAGGGAGAGGAAAATGATCTTTCGGGCAGGCCCGATTGATGTGTTTGAAATCAATGCACATACGGAGTGACTTGTCCTTCTTAGGAACCATGACGACATTGGCAAGCCACTCGGAGTGGTATATCTCTCGGATAAATCCTGCCGCCAATAGTCGGGCCACCTCCTCACCAATAGCTTTTCTCTTCTGGACGGCGGACCGCCGAAGATGTTCCTTGACTGGTTTTGCTGCTGAGTCGACTCTAAGGCGATGCTCAGCCAGTCCCCTGGGAACACCCGGCATGTCAGCAGGCTTCCATGCAAAGATGTCCCAGTTCTCACGAAGGAACTGGATGAGCGCTTCTTCCTATTTAGGGTCGAGTGTGGTGGAAATATGAGTCGGAGCTGCATTGGGGTCGGTCGGGTGAATGTGATTGGGCTTTGTCTCACCGGACGACTGAAACGCTGATTCTGTGGCAGGCTTCTTAGCACGCAACAAATCACTCGGATCTGCATTTTTCTTGTATCCCTCTAGTTCGACCGTCGTCACCTGGGAATCGGCAATTTTCGAGCCCTTCTGGAAACACTCTTCTGCTTTTTTCCGGTCACCGGTGACAGTGATCACACCTTTGGGGCCGGGCATCTTCAGTTTGAGGTACACGTAACATGGTCGAGCCATGAACCGTGCATAAGCTGGTCTCCCCAAAATAGCGTGATAAGCACTCTGGAAATCCATGACTTCAAACGTCAGTTTCTCTTTGCGGAAATGCTTCGAGTCACCGAACACCACATCCAGAGCTATTTGGCCGAGTGACTCGGCTTTCTTTCCTGGTATAACTCCATGAAAACTCATGTTACTGGTGCTCAGTCGGGACATCGGAATGCCCATTCCTTTCAGCGTGTCCGCATATAATAAATTCAGTCCACTACCACCATCCATTAGCACCTTCGTCAGTCGAGTGCCTTCGACGACCGGGTCGACCACCAAAGCTTGCCTCCCAGGGGTGGCTATATGAGTCGGGTGATCAGACTGGTCGAATGTAATGGGAGTTTGGGACCATCTCAGATAACTGGGTGTCGCCGGGGCGACCATGTTCACCTCACGGTTAATAACCTTCAGTCAGCTCTTGCTTTCCACGTCCACAAAGATCATCAGAGTGGAGTTAACATCAGGATATCCTCCCTCGCTGTCCTCCTTGTCTTCGGCTTTCTCCGACTCCTTTTCCTTGTCCTTGGACTGTTTACCTTGGAACTGCTGGATCAGGAGTCGGCACTGGCGAGTGGTATGCTTCGGGTATATGATATTACCCTCTTCGTCTTTCTTCGTGTTGATGTGACACGGCATATCCATCACGTCATTTCCTTCTTTATCCTTCACCTTCTTGGGGTTCCAGGATCCTTTGGGCTTTCCCTTAAACTTGCCCTGAGTCACGGCCAGAGCCTCCCCAGGAGCCGCTGGTTCGGCCTTCCGCTTCTGTTTCCAACTGGAGTTTCCTTTCTCCGACTGACTTGGCTTGTACTTGCCGCTTCGGAGTCGGTCCTCCTCTTCACCATTGGCATACTTGGTGGCAATTTCCATCATTCGACTCAGGGTCATATCTCCGGTCCGCCCAAACTTCAAACTTAACTCTCTGTTTTAACACCATCCTTGAAAGCACGACTTCGATGATCGACACGCTCTCCACAAGATGATGCAAGGTAATCCATCTTTGAATGTATTCTCTTAAGGTTTCATTCGACTTACAGACACAGACTTGCAGCTCACAGCCCAATGGTCGCTTGCGTGTTCCTCAAATGTCTGACGAACACTCGGAAAGATCTTCCCAAGTGTAAATGCTGCTTGAGTTAATCGATTCAACCACGCCTACGGCCGAACCTTCCAAAGATGAGCGGTAAGTGCTTCATAGCCACCTCGTCATTCCCGCCGATCTGTACAGCCACTCGGTAATCCTCAAGCCAAGTTTCGTGCTTAGACTCACCGTGAACTTGCTTACTCCATCGCCAACCTGAAGTTGGGGGAATCACCATGATTCGATAGCCCTCTTTGAAACATTCCGGACCTGAAACATGCACTCGACTGCTAGTGGGCGCATCTCTGTCGTGGCCACCTCGATGAGCTCTGTTACGATCAACCAAGCCTTGCACGATGATGGATCGCGCATCAAAGCCTGGTTCCCGGGGGTCGACCAGAGCTCTTCGCCCCACACTGAGTTGACGCCTGTCATCTTGCTGCCGAGGAGCGTCAGACCCGCCTCTCGGAGGAGGAGTGGGCACTCGACGCCTATCATCACGATCATATCGGTCACCATATTGGTCTCGTCGATTCTCGCGTCCTTCACGCCGCGGAGGCGATCTAGGGCTATGAGCCAACTGAACTGTATTTGCAGCGACGGAACGATTGTGAATCCTGTTGCGTGACTGTGACACGGCTGAATTCTGATCTCCTGCTGCCCGGAGCAAATCCCTAATCTGCATCAAGCCTCTGCCAGCCTCCGACTGAGAGGGCTGAATCGACTCTGCTATACGGGTTGCAGCTGCTAAATTCTGAATCGGGGTTCGATATACCGAGTCGGCGGAAGAGTTGACGCCGACCGAGTCGGTACTACGTTGCGCTGCTGCTGCCGAGTGCTCGCTGGAGATTCTCCAGACGAGCGCGTTCAGCCAAGTTGGCCAAACGTGCCTCTTCCAAAGCACGAACCTCAGGGGTTTCTCCTGCGATAGGAGTATGCAGGGCATGCATGTTCCTGCGGCGAAGTTCTTCCCTTTGCAGGGAATTAAGTGGCTCGGGTTGGTACTCCTCATGGACTTGAGCGGGGTCGCCTCCACCGTCTACCCCGTAATCGCGGGGGAATCCGGGAGGGCTACGAGGTCCGTTGACCATCAAGACCTCCGCCGCTGGATCACTGCTATCGCACTCGGATGCAGTCTCTACGGAGCCAGTCGATAGATCGAACAGGCCGTAGAGGGATTCGTCGGGCTTGATTGCCGCGACTTGGGTGGTGGCCGTCTGGCGTGCCATCGCGTGCCTCACCCACCGCTGAAGCCTCGACCGACCAGAGCGCTTGCACTGGCGGGAGACAAGGAAGGTGGACGATAGGGGAGTCGACCGATATGGAGTCGACGGTTGCCGCAGCGAGCGCGCCGCACACATGCGCGAAAATGCGTCGCACCGCGGATGGGGAGCGCGTCGATGTCGAGTGGAGCCTCCTGGAGCCAAGCGGAGTCGTCGGCGATGAAGGTGAGCGCGCCGAGACGGATCTCGCGGCCCTCGACCAAAACTCCACCACAAACCATGATGAAAGCAATCGGAACAATTGCAACTTCTCCAAAAATCGCTAAGACACCTGCCCCACGGTGGGCGCCAACTGTCGTGGTTCTAAGTCTGACAGTAGAATGGGGGGTAGGTATGGAGAGGCAAGATCCTAGCTATGGAGCAGTTGTGAAGACAAGAGATGTACGAGTTCAGGCCCTTCTCTGAGGAAGTAACAACCCTACGTCTCGGAGCCCGGAGGCGGTCGACTGGATTATGTGTATATGGATTACACTACAGGAATCAGCTAATTTGCCGTCAGTAGAGCTCTTTGCCGTCAGCTTTTCGTCGGGCTAGACGGCAAAGACCACATTTGCCGTCAACTACTGACGGCAAAGAATAGCTTACGGCAAAGACATACTTTGCCGTCTGTTTTTTTATTATAGACGGCAAAGACATACTTTGCCGTTTGCTTTTTTTCTACATACGGCAAAGAGGTTACTTTGCCGTCTGGAATAAAATTGAAGACGGCAAAGTATGTCTTTGTTGTCTATAAAAGAATTGCAGACGGCAAAGACATCCTTCGCCGTCTGTGTTTTTTTCACATACGGCAAAGAAGAAACACAGCACGCGGATTCATCTCGCGGATTGGTGACATGGCAACATCCGGGCCGTCCGCACCTGCCTCTTCTCTCACCACGCGCCCCACCCGCTGGTCCCACCACCACCCACCACCACCCGACCTTATCCTCTCCCTCTCGTTCGTCTCTATCCTCTCCTCTGTTCGTGGGAGTCCCGCACCCGCCTCTACTCTCACCACCACCACCACCCACCAGCAGTTCGTGCTCCCTCCATGCGCAGCTACGTTCGCGCGCCGACTGCCTCCAGTCGCTTCCGCCAGCCCCCACCCACCTCGCGCTCTTCTCTGCTCGCGGCCTACGCGGTCGAGCAGGGCGGGCGGCCGCGCAGAGAGCAGGCCTTTTCGGCCCCTCGGCAAGCGCCATCGACCCCGCGCGCTCTCCTCTCTTCGTGGGCGACCAAGCGACGAGCAGGACGGGAATCGCCTCGGGCGAGCAAGGCCTTGCGGGACCAAGGGGGCGGTGCAGCAAGCACGGCTGGGCGGCGCTTCGGCGAGCCAGGCCGGCGAGCAAGGTTGGGCGGCGCATCGGCGACCAGGGCGGGTGGCACGGCAAGCACGGTCGGGCAGCGCCTCGGCGAGCAGGGCCGGGCGGCGCGGCGAGCAAGGCCAGGTGGCAACAGTAGTCCCTGCGGTTTTGTTCCCGGCAACGAAGTCTCTGTTGCCGTAGTGGAGAAGAACCTGATTGCTTTTCAGATTTAGTTTTTAGGGTCCTTTGTGTAAACTTTCAGGACTGCTGTGTAACAACTCTGGAACTCCACCGACGGGACTCTGTAACTCCACCGATGATGAATGAAAGGCAGCATGGCCGGGCCTTTCCCTTTTCTTTGTCAGTCGAGCCTTCATGTCTTGTTTTGATGTTGGCTCTGTCCAGCGTATTTTTTGAAAATAAAAAAAAATCTTTGCCGTCTGTAAAATGGTTTGGCTGACGGCAAAGATCACATTTAGCTAACGGCAAATAGGTTTCTTTGCCGTCTGCTATTTTCGTGGCAGACGGCAAATTCATAGTTTGGCTGACGGCAAAATCTTTGCCGTCTATCGGACGAAAAGCTGACGGCAAAGTTTTCTTTGCCGACTTATCTTTGCCGTCTGACTTTGCCGTCTGCTTCCTGACGGCAAACTCTTTGCCGTCTGGATTTAGGTCTTTGCCGTCTGTAATCCACAGACGGCAAACTACGTGTTTCCTGTAGTGTTACAGGGGTGCGAACCCTTTACACCGAGGAGGGGGCTGGCTTATATAGTGTCTGCCAGACCCCTCCAGCCCTCAGTTATACAGGGTTTAAAGTACATTAAGGCTAGGCGTTACTGGTAACGCCTTACATAAAGTGTCCTAAATGCCATAAATACTACTTAATTACAGACCGTTTGGATGCAGAGTGACTCTTGATCTCCTGGTGGTCGAGTGAGTCTTCATGGTCGAGTCCTTCGAGTCCGTCAAGTGAAGTCTCTCTTGGTCGACTGGAAGGCAGTTTCTTCTGAGGGTGTCCTTGGGAAGGGTACTTAAGACAGGTCTGTGACCCTACCCTAGGTACATGACTTCATCAGTGGGTGCAGAGAGTAAAGATTCGATGAGAAAGAGGCAGCGACAGACCTATGTTTAGGTGACGAGATCACAGCCGCGAGTCATAGACTTGTTCAATATAAGATAACTGACACGAAAGGACGCGTTAACAACATAGGTCATCAAGGGAAGAGCCCCTTGTGATGGACATACTGATAGATTGGTAGTGCATAGGAGGCATGTTAGGGACAAGGCACAATGCATATGCAGTGGTGGTTGGGCTAGAAAGAATGATGAGTGTATGTAATGACTACGGACAAAGCGTAAACCCTTCTTTCATGTCGACACTGGTGCATTTCATATGCGGTACTGGTTGGTTCGATGAGGCAACATGGGATGTCAGATGAGCATGGCAACGCAGAGGGAGAGGGGGAATATATGATAGGGTCTCCGCAAATTCCAACACTAGATGATGGTATGAAATTTGGGTAAGAATTGAATGTGTGCCTATGAGTGGTGGACCACTTTCTTTTAATTGAGTAGTCATGTTTGATACAGTAGCTCTATGAGATTTAGATTGTATTATATTTTGTAGAAATTACCACCTATACAAGTAAATAAAGGGTCATAATGAAAATTTTAAAAGTACAGTACGACAAGATTCGCAAGGTGGCTAGTGATGTAAGACAGAATGGCATGATAACAGAAGTTCGTACATTGGTGGGGTTTATGGGAGAATCTAACCCTGGTAAATCTTGGTTGTAACCCAAGCTCTTGGCCTAAAATATTCTCTATCATCTTATAAATGCTGAAAACAAATCTGATATGTAAATAACTTTTTTTGCAGGGTGATATGTAAATAACTGATGTGGGAAAATTTAGATGGGAAGACCCAACCTTGGTGATGGATAATTTTTAGTTCCCTCCCCACTGAGATACCATGGTATGCTCAAATCTTTAATGTTTTGATCATACATGGATTAGTGAATATCTCAGTATGAATTGTGAGCAAGTAGAATAAGTAGTAAGAGCTCCTCTTGTGTATTCTTCACAAGAGAAGTCATCACCTTCACCAGAAGTGCAAGATGGTATGGGAGATCATGCTATCCAAGAACAAGATCAATTCCCACATAACTTCAAGCAAGATCAAGGGCAAGCTGAACCTAGTGGTGATGGATGAAATACTGAGGCAAGAGTAAACTAAAAGAAAAGATCAAGAGCAAGTTTAAGTTCAATCTACTCCAGCACGATCACAATCAAGTGAAGATGAACTTGAGAAGAAGAAGCAAGAAGTGGCATCCAGGCTACAAATTTTACAACACCTCAGCGGCAACTACTTGCCAGGACGGAGCCCGATGGATGACAAATTGCCCCAGACACCCTCCTTGCAGAAGTTGGGGAAGGCAGGAGGCAGGCGACCAGTCTGTGGCGCCAATCCTGGTATCGAGCAGCCATGAAAGTTTTTTTAGGGAGCAGCCACAAAACATATGATGACCTGATCTATGTGTACATGCATCCTTGAGCTCGCCCACACTATGCTTTATTTCATCTTTCGTTCTGGCTTGGTCTATAATTTGTTGTACATGGGATTGGCACAGGAGGGCTCCAAGAGGCGATACACATAGGAATAGGGGGTGCAACGAGCCACAAATACACATAATTAGATAAATATAATCCATGGAAATGAGGAAACAACATTGTTGGGGTGGGGGGGGGGGGCGAGATCCCCCCTAATCCATCCCTGACTACTCGTAAACGCTTAACAAACTTTTGTGAACATCACTCTTTGTCTTGTATTGAGCCCCTTAAGTTAGAATAAGCTTTAGATGATCTAGATTGGTTGATGCTATGCGTGAAGAACTCAACAACTTCACCCACAACAAGGTTTGGTCTCTTGTGGATAGGCCCAAGAGAAATCGCAATGTCATTGGGACTAAATGGGTTTTCAAGAACATGCAATATGATCATCGAAAAATCACGAGAAAAAGGCAAGCTTAGTGGCACAAGGGTTTATCCAAACTAAAAGTCTGGATTTTGGTGAAACCTTTGCCCTGTTGCCCGTATTGAGTCCATTTGTATCTTACTTATATATGCATCCCATCATGATTTCAAATTGAATCAAATAAATGGATGTCAAGAGTGCATTTATTAATTAATGCCCCCCTTAGTGAATTGGTCTATGTCAAGCAACCTCCTAGTTTTAGAAACCATAATCACCCGACTCATGTCTATCAACTTCATACGACACCCTATGGACTTAAAAGCATCTCGTGCTTGGTATGATCACCTTACGACGTTTCTACGCGAGAAGAGGTTTGAGATTGGGTTAATAGATTCCACACTCTTTAAGAAGAGGGTAAAAGGAGAGTTGTTTGTACCCCAAATGTATGTTGATTACATTATTTTGGGTCTACTAACTATGCTTGCATGTTAAGTTTCAAAATCTTAGGACCAATGAGTTTGTTATGTCTATGATGGGAGAGTTGAAGTTATGTCTTAGATTTCAAGTCAAGCAATTGAGAGGCGGGACTTCCATCAACCAAGCCAAATATATCCAAGACATGCTCAAGAGTGAGTATATGTTTACCGTTTTCACACTTTTATTTTCTTTCTTTTCTTTGTTTTTCTTTACGATTTTCTTTTGGTTTTCTCTTTCTTTCTTTTTTGAGTTTTTCTTTACGGTTTCATCGGTTTTCATTGTTTTTAAAACCTTTTGGTTGTTTTTTTCTTTTGTTTCGACGTGTTGTGCATACTAGTTACTTTGATTTTTCTGTTTTTCACGTTCCATTAACCGGTTTTCTCTTTATTTTTGCAATTCTTCACCTTTTTCTGCAGTTTGCTGTATTTATTTCTTTGCCAATTGACTTCATTTTTCAACACTATATAAAATAAATTCTAAAATGTCACAAGAATTTTTATTGTATTGTATAAACCATTTTTTGAATTACGTGAACTTTTTTATGTAGCATAAACATTTCAAATTTATGGTACGTTCTTGCTAGTATTGTATTAAATCAAATTTATAATCTCTGATCATGTTTAAAAAATAATAATAAAATTACAATACCAAACCAATACCATTAGATTGATCATGAAATTTATTTCCATATCATATTTATTTCGTATTGTACATGTTTATATATTTGCCTATATAGTTGTTCAAAGTTCACAAAGCCTATCTTAGGACAAATCTATTGTGCAGTATATTTTCGGCATGTACTACCTGCATTCCAATGAATAAGACGTCCGCACATTCCGAATCTAACTTTAACCATAAATTATATTAAGAATATTTATTTTTATGGCTTAAAAAGTATACTGTTGAGATAATATTTCGAATAAGAATTCAGGGGTACAATTATGTCACATATACTATGCTTTTGATTGGTCCAATTCATGGCCTAAGTTGAATTTTGGAATGCGTGTCCACCTTATTCATTGGAATGGATGGAGTAGGGAGTAGTAATTTTGATGTTCTTGTTGGTATATGAGAGTTATTTGTCATGCCAGAACTTATGTAAGGACACACATCCTCAATAGATTTGCTACTTTTGTGGGTACATCATCATGTCTTTCGTAGTCTGGTTCATCAAATTTTCATAGTCTTCTTCATAAACTAAACCATCGACTCCAACAATATTTACTTTTTTATTTCTCTTGACATGAGACATCTTATTATTTTGGTAACATATATAGAATCTTTGGGCTTCGCACACTCTGTATCAACCAGACTCTAAATTCAGGGAAGGCACACGTAAAGATAATACTGGATAACATTTGTGGGATAGTGTCGAGCATTTCTGTATTTTTTTCTCGAGCTATAGATTGAATTTGTTTTTCTATGAAGATTAGGATAGTAGACAATTTTTTTTCATCAAAACATTGGATTGTGGATTTTGTGTTATCGGGATTGCAAGTTCCCTTTATTACAAATTCAATACCGATTTGAAGAGTTTCAAAAAATTCAAAAACTATAGTTTGTACTCCCTCTGTAAATTAATATAAGGCTTCAGTTTCAAGTAGTGCTCTAAAACGTCTTATATTAGTTTATAGAGGGAGTAGTTATTAGACTGAGTCATGTGTCGGGTTTCGACCAAACTTCAAAATGAACTTGATTCATTAGCATTAAAGATTGATTTTATTTTATTTTATGAATGTGTTCAAATCTTCTTCTTTTTCACAAGGGAGCATGTGCATGTCTCGTCCACAGTTGATTCTTTTCTGCAAGTTTCGCAAGACAGTTGATAGTTTTGGAAACACATTGTCTAGAGCATCGATGATTGTGGCTTTGAGGTGGTCTCGCCATTTCCTCGAACAAGTAATCCCTCATTTTTATTTACTTTGTACAGTAGCTTTGTCGGAAGGCCAAATTTATTTTTTACCAAGTTTATTGAAATAACTTAACTTAATACAATACCAAATCGATCCAATCAGATTCATCATTGATTATATTTTAGAATCATATAGATTATTATTTTAAATGTACATATTGTATTCTATAAACTTGGTGAAACATTATAAAGTTTGAATTCAGTCAAAGCTAATACACGTAGTAAATAAAAGCAAAGGGGGTATTTGGAGAGGCAACTTCCTTCAAGATATACGTGTTTCTCATACATGATATTTGATTGCTCATTTGCCCTTAATTCATAAAGTGTAGCCTGTTGCATAATATATTTTTTCTACATCCAGTATAGTGACAAAACTATGTTTGAACATGCGAGCTTTTAGTCATGCAACTTATCGAACAAACGATATTGACATCACTGGTACCAACTAAAAGCAATCGGTACTGAAAGAAAAAAAACCATTTGGACGCTCTTCCTCAGCTTAACAAGAAATTGTGATTTGCTGAAACTACAGATAATGAAATAAGTTTACCAATCATCTAGAAATAGATCGTCACTTCAATATAAATAAAAAAATCACCTTCTCCTAGTGATCATTTTGTTTACTTTGCCCCATCAATTATCATATCCCAAAGCACTGTAGCCCCCACCAGTTTCTAATAACAAAAATATTGTAGCAGGTTTACAAAAATAAAAAACAAATCACACTTGTATTATAACATCGAGTATTTCCTTGTAAAGTGACAGTTGGTGATCTATATGAAGAGAAAAAGTGAACATGTTATTAATTTTTTTGCACCAGTCGTACATGATCATACTTTATGCAAACAAAGTCATTCATAGACTTTACACCACACCATATACATGAATTTAACACAATTGTTGGAATTTTAATGTATTTACTCATAAAAAATGGATCTGGCTGGTCAGGGTGTGGGTGGTACTGCTTCTAAAGAATTCTAGTTTACGGGTAAAGTGAGCCTAAAAATTTAGGGGGAAACTGAAGCAATAGTTTAGGAGAAAAACTATGTTTAAAATAAAATACAAGGCACTACATTATAGCATCCAAAAAAAGCAAGACACTTGAAATAGAGCATCTACAATATTGTACATAGGTGCCAAACACTGGCATTACAACATACATAATGTATATTCGAGGCAGCTAACACACCATCTTCAAACCAACCAAAATTCCAGTCTTCATGCATCACTAGACCAAGAGAGGAAGATGATCAACATGTATCTAATGAAAGAAGCTGTTGCGTTGAAATGATTGGAATGTAAAACCATGTTGACGTCGGTTGTAACCGAGCACCTATAAAAACAACCATGGTCAATAGAAGGGCGCCCGTTGAGGGGGGCCACAGACACCCTTCCAAGGCTGGCGGTGGTAGCTTGTCCCTCCAATCAGCTGAAAGTTGCTAGGCCCAGGCACATCGCCGCCGCCTTCTTCTTCTTCGTCTGAATTTGTGTATTCCCACTTGCATTCCGGATCAAGAATGAATGTCAAGTTGGGATCAGACACCATTGCATGAAGCTGACATCAACGAGGAAACATAAATTTACATGAGTACATTATATAGAATAGCTAGCTAGTAGATGTTTATAGGATGCATGTCTGAACAATAAGATGTCTAAGACTTGCAGCATTTGTACACTTTGCCAGTAGATAGAGCTCATACTAGCTATAGTAACAAAAATGCCAAATAAAGAACATTCATACCATACTCCAAAGATTAGATTTCACATGTTTGGATCCAAGGATATGATGTTACAAGGTAGTTCGTTGGCCGAAGATTATGCAAGTCGATCGGTCGGATCATGTAAACAGATTCTGACATACTGGTTCACAAGCATTTTCTGGTGACTTCAACTCAGTTATATACTTATATATATGTATTTCTAACATCACGGTAGGGAGTAATCTAACCCAGCTTTCCAATCGATCCCTATCTATCGACATGTCACCCGCTCAGTGAATGTACATAGATGCTAGGAAAGCATGCATGAGAGAGGCGGTGGTAGGCGCGTATTCCTTGCAGGCGATGGAGCAGAAACGGAAGATTGGCTCAACGAGTTTCCGGTCGCACTCCAGGCATTCGCCGGCGGGCCTGGAGCACTTGACGGCGTGCTGTAGCGCCTGAGACCTCGGGTTGAGGTACACCACCCTCTCATGGTTGACCACGTATGGCTGCACCAGGGACATGTCTGCAACCTCGTCCAGCTCCGCCACCCGGATCACCTCGCCGTACCTCGAGGACCGCCATATCTGCAATAATATCCATCAATCTACAACGCCACCGCTGCCATTGCTACGCACGTGATGTGCTTGTATATGTTAAATACCTGGAGGACATGGTGGTCGCGGTGGCCGGAGAGGCACATGGGGCAGCAGACGGCGCTCTCCTCGGCGGCACAGCTAAGGCAGTAGTGGTTGCACTCATTCTTGGCCAGTCTGGGGTGCGCGGCACAGCGCTGGAAGAACCTCGCGCCGAGCAGCGGCCCCAGCCACGACGGAGCGCCGCCCAACTTCATGCCCGACGACGACGACATTGCTCTCTTTCTGTATACCAAGCAGACAAACATAATGCACATGTGAGCTTCACAAGATGCCGCGAGAATGCCAAGAACAGCGTACGTTCTAGCTAGGATCGTAGGCAATACTAGCGAATGATGTATACCTATACATGGACGGAGACGTCGTTCCGGGTGGAGGTGGCCGCCGGCAGGGTAATTTTGATTCCTGTAGATCTACGAAATAAAAGTGATGTGATTTGCTTTATATATATATTTGTTGGGAGGGAGAGGGGAGACATGGAAATGGAAAGAAAACCTTGTGGGTTTCCACTGCGTACGAGGCCAGTTCGAAGCAGGACCTGCTTGCGTTTCTTTCCATGTGTAGCCTTAGACACAAGAGGAATCTTCAAATTTTTTGTTGCTATGTTTGCATAGCTATTTGGCCATGAGTGCAAAAATTATTCATCTAATTAATATCTTAGTTGAAAACAAGGTTTTGGTTACCGAATGGGGCATTTTTAACGAGGGGGACAGGTAAACGTGGTTACCACAGTTACCACGAAATTTTGAGAAAATTTCGAACGAATTTCGAAAGAAATTTATAATTGAATTTTGAATTCAAATTCTTTCAAAATAGATATAGATAGCACTTGAACTTATATTTATCATAAAAGAACTACTAGCTCAGTGGAACGTTGTCTACGCGCATGCTATGAGGTGCTGCCACACTTTACTATACATTGAGCGTTTGAATTCGAAAAATTCAAAATATTGTAATTTTTGCTGGAAATGCCCATTTACTGAGGGGGACTGAAATATGCGGTAACCATGGTAAATCTTGAAATTTCGAGCGGTAACCAAAACCCTGACTTGTAAAACAACAACAAAAATTAAATTGCAAAATACTCACCAAATGCAATGCGAAATACATGGACGATTCCCGTGGCATGTTATATTAGTTAGTGATCATAGATTCGCCAATGGGCAGTGGCTCTTCTACAAAGTTTAATGGTTTAGGTCACAACTTACCACATCAATGGTCGATGACCTAGGTGAAGGGGCCTCTTGCCACGGGTCGTTAATTTTGACAAACAGAATGATGTGTCTCTATCGACATGGAGATGGTGATGGCCATGTAGGCATATATAGGGGATAGATTTGTAGGCTGGTAAGGAGGCCATGACACGGCGGTAGGGGCAGAAGGAAAAAAACTCGATGAGAAAAGGCAGCAATGGACCTATGTTTAAATGACGAGATCTGTCAGTATAAATCCGAGGTGCCTAGTTGATCATCCGAGGGCCAAGCAATCACATGAGCACGACAACAAGATTTGTTAATGAGATTCACCAATATGGCTACATTTCGGGGCCAGACTACGGGCGCTCCTCCCTGTGACACCTTCACAATACCGCACGCCGGCCACTCGGCCGCTGTCACACGCCGCTGGCTTCCCCTTGCGCGTATGTGCTCTTATGTTGGCATAGGTTACATCATGTGTTTACCCCACTATATTTGAGAGGCCTAGGATACAAGTGTCCTACTAGGACATTGACTCCATACCATGTAAACACAATACTACTTAGAGTCCAACTGTAACCTATCTTGTACACAATATTCAACACAACTCTAACAAACTCCACCTTAGCGAATATTCTCCACCACCTTGAATTTGTCCATGCGTCAAATTTCATGTACATTGGACTTGAACTTATCCCACGAGTACCGCTGCTACTCCAAAGACTCCATCTGACTCCATCTGCAACTTGTAGTCCCTCATTTTCCTGACGACGGTCAACGCCCAGAAAAATTGAGTTTCTCTTTAGTCTAGTTTGTGCTCCCAACTACCAGAGTATCTATACAACCCCATCACACACTGATCACCGACCTGCGTGAAAGTGAACAACTCACATATTTGGTGTTTCAAATAAGAGTTACCTGAACTCAACATCACCGCTCTTCCTTGATCATCCGTTTGAAACTTGAAAGAATTTCACCATTGCTTGTAGTCATCCCGAGTCAAATTCGTAGTTGTCTCACCACATGTATGACCACCTGAGCCTTGGTCCGTCTCCATGTCCCGTTCATACCGCACGCCTCACCACTATTACCTCATCGAGCCTCCGTTGGGTCGCGAACCCACACCACTCAACCCCCACTGCAGAGTACCACCGATCATCACCGACAAATGACGAGTTTCACGTTTCCATCAGACCATTGGGTTCCAGTTCGAACTATGTGTCACTCTTTTTTCCCCCACTGAATATGCTTCGACTCTCTACCGACTTACGCCGTAGCCCCTCAATCAGCACAGATTGAGGTCTTCCGGACTCCATCTCCACCTTCAACATGATTCCATGGTAGATGATCAGTCCACCCTCTGCGCCTCATCGACTTCAAGCTCCATGTATACACCACCTTGAATCAATCCCGCGTCATAGTCTTGTCGAAGCCGCACAAGCCTCGGGCATGTGCCACATGTTTCCATGCCCAGAAGTTGGTCACCATCGACATCACGCTCTTATGCCATCTTCGCCAATCCCTCCACCGTCTTATGTACCAACCGATTTGCGTCGATCCGTCACACTGTCCAGTCCGACCCAGGCTCCCAAATCATCTTCCGTGAATTATCATCCATCACATATAATTCCATCTTAGCTGACATGACTTCCTATAACGCCTCCAAGCATCCCTGTCGTGCCAAGAAATCTCTCACCCTTGTCTGCCATAACCCAAGGTTTCCAGTTTCGTGAACTTCTCCACCTCAAACCTGGTACCCATTGGCGCCATGGTTCTTCGTATGACTGGCTGTGTGTGAAAAAAATACCTGAGCTATCCCCACGGCGCCAAAGTACACGAGCAAAACCCAGCGTGATCTCTAGGAAAAAAGGCACTATCCTTCTAAGAACTACTTCCTATAGGTTCGATAAACCTAGGGTCTCTAGGAAAAAAGGCACTATCTACTACATTTGAAACCAGGTCAAATGTAATCACGAGACTTATCCTATGTTCATCACCACTAGATACACTGACCCTGACTATAACTATGACACAAAAGCGGAGTATCGGGGCCCCCTCCCTCACGCCACCAGAGTGACAAGAAAAATCAAATGGAACCAACAAGATCGATGGAGGATATCAGGAGGAGCAAAGTCGCTTTTTTGATCACTGCACTAGTGGGAGAAACATGGAGCAACCTGTTTGACCGTCGATGCTAGATCGATTGCACATCTAGTTGAGCGACAACAAGCTCCAGAGGAGCTTTCTCGAGGGAGATCTGATAGTGCCATCATCCTCGAAAGATTGGCAAGTACGTTTTGGTCTTCTAGCTGGGAAACTAATACCGAAAACAACTTGCCGCCACAACAATGAGAAAAGGACCCACAGACTTCAGCGGGGAGAAGTAGAAGGATGTGAAGCATGAAGTGCCAGGAAAAGCCATCGATGGAGGTGGTGTAGAAGACCTTTGGATGAGTTACTCATTGGAAAGCACCACCGCCATCAAGAGATCTGGTTTGTATTCAGTTCTCTAGCGGTAGGATTTCGTTGGTGCTTTTAGAGAGCTCTTTCGTGTTTGCACAAATTTGACAATTGGCGCTGTGAATATATCAACATTTTTATGTGTCGGCTTCACATATTCTTTACCAGCCAGATGTTAGGCTTCGCATATTCTATATCAACATGATTCTAGAATTTAGGGAAAGTACGCATAGAAATAGTACTCCCTCCGGTCCTTTTTAGTCTGCATATAAGTTTTGTCCAAAGTCAAAACATATCTACTTTGACCTAATTTATAAGAAAAATATTAACATTCACAATGCCAAATCAACATTTTTATATTTGTTATGAAATGTAGTTTCATAGTATATATTTGGTATTGTAGAAGCTAATAGTTTTTAATATAAATTTGGTCAAACTTTGCGAAGTTTGACTTGACAGAAATCTAATACACAAAGTAAAAAGGACCGGAGGGAGTACAGGATAACATGCATGAGATAGTGCTGAGCATTTGTATTTTTTTCTCGAGCTATACTGCTATAGATTGAATTTGTTTTTCTATGGAGTTTATGATAGTATAATATTATTGTCATAAAACATTGGTATGTGGATTTGTACTATAGAGAGCGCCTGTCCCTAGTATTACAATTTTCAATACTGAGCTGAAGAGTTTCAAAAAGTCAAAAAAAAAAAATAGTGTGTAAATATTAGAGTGAGTCGTGCGCCAAGCAAATGTATTTGGATTTCCACTAAACTTCAAAATGAACTTGATTCGTTAGGATGAAAGACTAAATTTATTTTATTTTATGGATGTGTGCAAAATCTTCTTGTCTTTGACAAGGGAGCATCTGCCGTGCATAGTTTTTTTTTATGCACAACCGATATTTCTTTAAACACATTGTCTAGAGCCTGCATATTGTACCTTGGAGGTGGCCTCGCCATTTCCTTGGAACTAGTACCCCCCCCCCCTTGTATATTTACTCTGAATAGTAGTTTTGTCTGAAGTCAAACTTTATAAACTTTGAGGCAGTTTATAGAAAATATATTAACATATATATATTTTTTACTGTGTAAAATGTACATATTGTTTTCTCTAAACTTGATCAGACATTTTAAGGTTTGACTTCAGTCAAAGCTAATATATGAGTAAATAAAAATGGAGGGAGTATTTGGAGGCAACTTCCTTCAAGATGCACACATGTTTCTCTTACATGAAATTTGGATGCTCATTTGCCCTTAATTCATAGAGTGTAGCTTGTTGTATAACAATAATAAAAGATCTACAGCCAGTATAGCGACAATCTGTCTGAATGTACGGACCTTTTAAACATCCAATTTACAGAGCAAACCATGTTGACATCACTGACACTGACCAAAAGTAAACGGTGCTGGACAAGAAAAGGCCCATTTGAACGCCCTTCCTCGGCCTAATTAGACATGGTGATTGCTGAAACTACGGATAATGAAATAAGTTTACAGATCATTAGAATTAGGTCATCACTTCAGTATAAAGAAAAAAAACATCACCCTCTCCTCCAAAAATATTGTTTTTTTTTGCTCATTTTGCTTATTTTGCCCCGATCGATTATTTTATCTATTGTAGCCCCCATCGGTTTACATAATGACAAAATAATTGTAGGAGATTTACTGAAAAACCAGAACAAATCTTATATGTCAATTATGACATCGAGTATTTCCTTGCAAACTTGGTAACAAAAAATATGAAAGTTTGTGATCTATGTGGAGAGAAAAGTGGACAAGTTACTTATTTTTTGCACCAGGCATACATGATCATATCTTATGCAAACAGAATACATTCATAGACTATGCACCACAACCTATATGAATGAATTTAACAAAACTGTTGAATTTTTAATGTGTTTACTCGTAGAAAATGGATCACGTGGGGTGGGGGTGGGGTGGTACCGCTGCTAAAGTATTCTAGTTTATGGGTAAACTGAGACTAAAAAACTAGGTGGAAACCGAAGCAATAGTTTAGGAGAACATTGTTTTTAATCTAGGAAATCACTACATTGTAGCATCCAAAATAAATAGCAAGCACCTGCTAGCATCCGCAATATTGTAAATAAATGCCAAACACGGGCATTGCAATGCATAATATATATTCGAGGCATGCTGACACCATTTTCAGACCAACCGAAACACTGTCTCTTGACCTATCTCTAGAAAGGAAGGAAGATCAACATGCCTCAAATGAAGCGCTGTTGCTCTTGAATTGATGGAAATGTAAAACCATGTCGACATCGGACCAAAAACAATGAAGATCAGTAGAAGGGCGCCCCGTTGAGGTGGGCCACAAACGCCCTTCCTTGGCTGGCGGCGGTAGCTAGGCCCTCCAATTGGCTGAAAGTTGCTAGGCCCTGGCAGATGGCTGCTGTCATCTTCTTCTCCGGTTGAGTATGAGTCCGAGTATTCCAACTTGCATTCCGGATCAAGAATGAATGTCAAGTTGGGATCACACACCATTCCTTCAAGCTGACATCAACGGGAAACATAAATTTACATGAGTCAAGTATATATAGACTAGCTAGTTAGTAGATGTATGTAGGCTGCATGCATGTCTGAACAATCAGATGTCTAAGACTGGCAGCATTTGTATACTTTGCTAGTAGATGGAACTCATGTCAGTAACAAAAATGACAAAAAAAGAACATTACTTCATATCATACTCCAAAGATTAGATTCGACGTGTTTGGATCCAAATATGTTTTGCTCATTGGGATATTATTTGGAGGAAACTCCTCGGCAGAGGATTATGCACCACTTAAGTCGACCGGTCGGAACATGTAAACAGATTTGATGTACTGGTTGACAAGCATTTTAGTGATTTCAACTCCGCTAGCATCATGGCCGGCCCGGATGTAATCTAAGCTAGCTCTCCAATCGATCCTATACATCGGCATGGCGCCCGCTTAGTGAATGCACATAAACGTTAGGAAATCATGCACGAGAAATGTTAGGTGCGCGCGTATACCATGCAGCCAAGGGAGCAGAAACGGGAGATTTCGTCGACGAGTTTCCGGCCGCACATCAGGCATGCGCCGGCGGGGCTGAAGCACATGATGGCGTGCTGCGGCGCCTGCGGCCTCGGGTTGAGGTACACCACCCTCTCGTGGTTGACCACGTATGGCTGCACCAGGGACATGTCCGCAACCTCCTCCAGCTCCGCCACTCGGATCACCACGCTGTTCTTGTACGACGACCGCCGTATCCGCAATAATATCCATCAATCTATAACGCCGCCGCTGCCATTGCTACGCACGTGATGCGCTTGTATATGTTAAGTACCTGGAGAACATGGTGGTCGCGGTGGCCGGAGAGGCACATGGGGCAGCAGACGGCGTTCTCCTCGCCGGCGCAGCTAAGGCAGTAGTGGCTGCAATCATTCTTGGCCAGTCTGGGGTGCGTGGCACAGCGCTGGAAGAACCTCGCGCCGAGCAGCGGCCCCAGCCACGACGGAGCGCCGCCCAACTTCATGCCCGATGACGACGACATTGCTCTCTTTCTGTATACCAAACAGACAAACATAATGCATATGTGAGCTTCACAAGATGCCGCGAAAATGCCAAGAACAGCTTACGTTCTTGCTAGGATCATAGGCAATACTAGCGATTGATGTGTATCTATGCGCTGTTGTAACCAGATGGAGGCGTCGTTCCGGTGGAGGTAGCGGACGGCGGGGTAATTTTGATTTCTGTAGATCTACGAAATGAAAGTGATGAGATTTGCTTTATATACAATTGTTGGGAGGGAGAGGGGAGACATGGAAATGGAAAGAAACCCATGTAGGGTTTGGAGTGCGTACAAGGCCAGTTCGAAACAAGACTTG
Organism: Aegilops speltoides; assembly: GCA_021437245.1. NCBI lineage: Eukaryota > Viridiplantae > Streptophyta > Magnoliopsida > Poales > Poaceae > Aegilops > Aegilops speltoides. The sequence goes on from CM038142.1 coordinate 530,929,853, forward strand.
CTTGCATGCGTTTCTTTCCATGTATAGCATTAGACACAAGAGGAATCTTCAAATGTTCTGCTGCTATGTTTGCATAGCTACTCGGGCATGAGTGCAAAAAATTAATCATCTTAAAAATATCTAATTAATATCCTAGTGGAAAAATAACAACAAAAATTGAATTGCCAAATACTCACCATATGCAATGCAAAATTTACTTAACAACTCATGCGTCTTGTTAGTTAGTTATCATAGGTCACCAATGGACAATGGTTCTTCTACAAAGTTTAAACGTTTAGGTATCAATGGTCGATAACCAGGGTCAAGGGTCCTCTTGCCACCAGTCGTCAGTTTCTACTCCATAACACACAAGAATAATAAAATGATGTGTCTCTATCATCATGGAGGTTGGTGATGGCCATGTAGGCATAGAGTATAGATTTGTAGATTGGTAAGGAGGCCATGACATGGTGGTGGATGCAAGAGGGAAAAGATTCGATGAGAAAGATGCAGCGGCGGACATATGTTTAGGTGACGAGATCACCCGTGCCGGCCATAGGTTTGTTCAATACAAGATGACTAATACCAAAGGACGCGATAACAACATAGATCGCAAGGAAGGCGCCCCTTGTGATGGACATGCTGGTAGATGGACAATGCATAGAAGGGCATGACAGGTATGATACACAGTGCATATGCAAATCATGGTTGAGCTAGGAGGAATGATGAGTGTTGTAATGGTGACAGATAAAGCATAAACCTTTTTTCGTCACCCGGTACGTTTGATATGTGGTATGGGGTGGTTGTCGTGACCTTTTATAGGCGGGCCCCCATGAGGCAATGCATGGGATGAGGGTGGTGGCGCGGAGAGGGGGATATATGATAGGGTTTCCGCAAAGTGCAACACTATACGATGGTACAAAATATGCGTAACACTCGGAAGTGTGACATTGCCTATGACTGGTGGACCGTCTTTCTTTAATTGAGTAGTCATGTTCGATACACAGTAGCTCTACCATATTTATACTGTAGTATATTTTGTACAAATTACCACCTATACACGTAAAGAAAGATTCATAAGCCAAAATTTAGAAGTACAATAAGACGAGATTGGCAAGGCGGCGAGTGGCGTAAGACAACACTTCATGATAACATAAGTTCATACATTGGTAGGGTTTAGGGGAGAAGCTACAACCCAGAAAATCTAGGTTGTAACCCGATATCTTGGCCCCAAAATATACTATCATCTTTATAAATGTTGAAAACTAATCTGATATGTGAAGAACTCATATGGGAAATTTAGATGGGAAGACCCAACCATGACCATGGATAATTATTAGTTCCCTCCCTGGTGAGATACCATGGCATGCAAAAATCTTTAATGTTTCAACTGTGCTTAGGTTAGTGAATATCTCGGGATGAATATTGAGCACATACAACTTTTTTCTTCCCGGATCAGTTGTATGTGTTACTACGCTCTGCAAGTATGATTGCTTGTATCTGTGTTGGTAATTTCCCTAAGAGGAGGGGATGATGCAGCACAACAACGGTAAGTATTACCCTCATTTATGAAACCAAGGTTATCAATCTAGTAGGATAACCAAGCAACACTATGTAAACAACACCTGCACACAAACAACAAAACTTGCAACCCAACGCGTAAGAAGGGTTTTCAATCCCTCATCGGTATTGAGATAGATTAGATTGTACGAGATTTGATAAATAGATCTAACTAAAACATAAAATAAAATAAATAAAGGAAAAGTGCAGCAATGTAATTTTAGATTTAATATGATAGGAAATAGATCCGGGGGGCGTAGATTTCACTAGAGGCTTCTCTCAAGAAAATAGCATACGGTGGGTAAACAAATTATGGTTGAGCATTTGACAGAAAAGTAAATAATTATGACGATATCCAAGGCAATGATCATGTATATAAGCATCACGTTGAAATTAGTAGACTGACTCCTGCCTGCATCTACTAGTATTACTCCACACATCGACCACTATCCAGGATGCATCTAGTGTATTAAGTTCATGAAAAAATTGAGTAATGCAATAAGAACGATGACATGATGTAGACAAGATTTATTCATGTAGGATTAAACCCCATAGTGTTATCCTTAATAGCAATGATGCATGGGTGTCATGTCTCTTTCTGTCACTGAGATTGAGCACTGCAAGATCAAACCCATTACAAAGCACCTCTTCTCATGGCAAGAACAATCAATCTAATTGTGCAAACCAAACCAAAGTTTCGGAGAACAAATACGAGGCTAAGATCATGCATAAAAGAGTTCAGCAAAGACTCAAATAATATTCATGGATAGATTTGATCATAAACTCACAAGTCATTGGATCCCAACAAACACACTACAAAAAGCCATTACATCAAATAGATCTCCAAGAACATCAAGGAGAACATTGTATTGAAGATCAAAAAGAGAGAAGAAGCCATCTAGCTACTACCTACGGACCCATAGGTTTCTGGTAAACTACTCACAAATCATCGGAGAGGCAACAAGAATGATGAAGAACCCCTCCGTGATCGTTGCCCCCTCATGCAGACTGCAAGAAAAGGCCTCTAGATTGGATATCACGGTTCTGGAACTTGCGGTGGCTGGAAAAGTGTTTCGTCGACTCCCCTAGGGTTTTGGGGATTTTAGAGTATTTATAGAGGTGGAGGTGGCTCCAGAAGGTTCCCTTGGGTTCCACTACACACCAGGGCGCGCATGGGGCCTCTGGTGCTTAGTGGGCCCCACGGGCCTCCTCTCATGCGCTCCTTTGGCTCCCTGGGTGTCTTCTGTCCAGAAAAAAATCTCCAAAAAGTTCCGTTCCATTTGGACGTCGTTTGGTATTGATATTTGGAAAGTAAAAAAAAACGGAAAACCGTAACTCGCACTGGGCACTGTGTCAATAGGTTAGTACCAAAAAATGATATAAAATAACTATAAAATGAGTATAAAGCATCCAAAAATGATAATATAACAACATGGAATAATAAAAAATTATAGATATGTTGGAGACGTATCAGTGCTCTGAAACGTCTCCAATGTATCTAATTTTTTATTGTTCCATCATTTTATAGTTATTTTATATCATTTTTTGGTACTAACCTATTGACACAGTGCCCAGTGCCAGTTGTTGTTTTCTTCATGTTTTTTACATCGCAGGAAACCAATATCAAACGGAGTCCAAACGCAACGAAACTCCTGGAGGATTTTTTTTGGCCAAAAGACATCCAGTGGGCCAAGGAACCACCTGGGGGTGGCTCGAGGGGAGCAGCACCCACCAGGGCGCCAGGAGGCCCAGGCGCGCCCTGGTGGGTTGTGCCCACCTTAGGTGCCCCCTGAATTGCCTCTTTGCTCTATAAATACCCCAATATTCTAGAAACCCTAGGGGAAATGACAAAAATCAATTCCAGCCGCCGCAGAGTCCAGAACCACTAGATCCAATCTAGACACCGTCATGGAGGGGTTCACCACTTCCATTGGTGCCTCTCCTATGATGCGTGAGTAGTTCTTTGTAGACCTACGAGTCCGCAGTTAGTAGCTAGATGGATTCCTCTCTCTCTTAATTATCAGTACAATGGTCTCTTGGAGATCCATATGATGTAAGTCTTTTTGCGGTGTGTTTGTTGGGATCCGATGAACTTTGAGTTTATGATCAGATCTATGTTTTTATCCATGAAACTTATTTGAGTCTTCTTTGATCTCTTATGTGCATGATTGCTTATAGCCTCGTATTTCTTCCCTAATATTTGGGTTTTGTTTGGCCAACTTGATCTATTTATCTTGCAATGGGAAGTGGTGCTTTGTAGTGGGTTCGATCTTACGGTGCTTGATCCCAGTGACAGAAGGGGAACGAACACGTATGTATCGCTGCTACTAAGGATAACAAGATGAGATATATATCTCCGCAATAGATAAATAGATCTCGTCTACATCATGTCATTCTTCTTATTTCATTACTCCGTTTTCCCATGAACTTAATACACTAGATGCATGTTGGATAGTGGTCGATGTGTGGAGTAATAGTAGTAGATGCAGGCAGGAGTCGGTCTACTAATCTGGGACGTGATGCCTATATAATGATCATTGCCTGGATATCGTCATGATTATGTGAAGTTCTATCAATTTCCCAACAGTAATTGTTTTCCCACGGTTTGCTATTTTTCTCGAGAGAAGCCACTAGTGAAACCTACGGCCCACGGGTCTCTTTTCATACATTTGCCTTTGCGTTCTATTTTGCTTTGCATTTATTTTAAGATCTATTAAACCAAAAATACAAAAATACCTAGTTGCAATTTATTTGTTCGATGATCTATTTATCCTATCTACCACTTTGACCTCACATTATTTGCCTATCTTCAGGTGTCATACCCGGAAGGGATTGACAGCCCCTTTAACACGTCGGGTTGCGAGTATTTTCTATTTGTGTTCATGTGTTGTTTACGTGGTGTGACGAGTACTTAGACTGCAGCAAGCCCCTGAGTGGGAGACTGGCTTGCCACTTGGTAGGATTTTATTGAAACTTAGGCGAGTACTTGGACTGCAGCTAAGCCCCCGAGTGGGAGACTGGCTCGCCACTCGGTAGGATTTTATTGAAACTTAGGCGAAACGGATTCGCAGCTAAGCCCCTGAGTAGGAGGCTGGCTCGCCACTCGGTAAGGATTTTTTTTTACAAACTTAGGCGAAACGGATTCGCAACTAAGCCACCCACTGGGAGAATTTTACTGAACAAATAAAAGTGACAAAATATCATCGGGGAAATTACGACACAATTATCTTTCGGAATATGAACTACAAAAGTACTTTTATTACAACTCATCCGAGTGAATACTTAAGTGTACAAGGGGCGGAGTAACTCTGCATTCCAAGCTTGGGGCTCATCGATGTTGTGCTTGACGTTGTAGAGACGGTACGCTCCGTTGTGGAGAACCTTGGTGACAATGAAGGGTCCTTCCCAAGAAGGAGCAAGCTTGTGTGGTTTCTGCTGATCCACTCGGAGAACCAAATACCCTTCCTGGAAGGCTCGACTCTTCACGTTTCTAGCGTGGAAGCGACGCAAGTCCTGTTGGTAGATGGTCGATCGGATCAGAGCCATCTCTCTTTCTTCATCTAAAAGATCGACTGCATCCTGCCACGCTTGTTCCGCTTCAGCTTCGTTGTAGAGCTCGACTCGAGGAGCATTGTGGAGCAGATCACTCGGCAAGACCGCTTCAGCTCCATAGACCAAGAAGAATGGAGTTCTTCCGGTCGACCGATTAGGCGTGGTCCGTAGACCACAAAGCACTGAGGGAAGTTCGTCGACCCATGCTCCGGCCGCATGCTTGAGGTCACGCATCAGTCGAGGTTTCAACCCCTTGAGGATCAAGCCATTGGCTCGCTCCGCTTGTCCATTCGACTGAGGATGGGCGACTGAAGCGTAGTCGACTCGTGTGCCTTGAGATGTGCGTAATGCTCAATTCTTCGAATCGAGTTATTCTTGTGAGTGATAATGCTGTGGGGACTCCATATCTGAATATCGGTTCTCGATGAAGTCGACAGCGATACGGTGTCAAGGTTCTTGATGGGTTTAGCCTCAATCCACTTGGTGAACTTGTCGACCGCCACCAAGACATGCGTGAAACCGCTTGACCTGTCCTCAAGGGCCTACCATATCCAACCCCATACTGCGAAGGGCAGACGAGTGGTATGGTCTTCAGAGCTGACGCAGGCTTGTGTGACATGTTGGAGTAAAACTGACATCCCTCGCACTTGTCCACTATCTCCTTTGCCATCTCGTTCGCCCTTGGCCAGTAAAATCTGGTTCGGTATGCTTTGGCCACGATGGTCCGAGAGGACGCATGAGGGCCACAGGTCCCCGAGTGGATATCATAAGGAATTATTCGACCTTCTTCTGGCTTTATGCACTTCTTGTTGGGGAACGTAGCAGAAATTCAAAATTTTCTACGCATCACCAAGATCAATCTATGGAGTAATCTAGCAACGAGGGGAAGGAGAGTGCATCTACATACCCTTGTAGATCGCTAAGCGGAAGCGTTCAAGTGAATGGGGTTGAAGGAGTCGTACTCGTCGTGATCCAAATCACCGGAGATCCTAGTGCCGAACGGACGGCACCTCCGCATTCAACACAGGTACAGCCCGGGGACGTCTCCTCCTTGATCCGGCAAGGGGAGAGGAGAAGTTGAGGGAGAGCTCCGGCAGCACGACGGCATGGTGGTGGAGCTTGCAGTTCTCTGGCAGAGCTTCGCCAAGCACTACGGAGGAGGAGGTGCTGGGGAGGGAGAGGGCTGCGCCAGGGGCAGGGTCAAGCTCCCATGCGCCTCCCCACTATATATAGGGGTGGAGGGGGCTGGTTTCTTGCCCTCCAAGTCCATTGGGGCGTTGGCAAAGGTGGGAGGAAAGAAATCACATCATTTCCTTCCCCACCGATTGTTATCCCCCCTTTTTAGGGATCTTGATATTATCCCTTCGGGATATGATCTTATTCCTTCTAAGGGGGATCTTGGTGAGCCTTTACCAGGGGTGTGGGGCCTTGCCCCCACTACCCACGTTCATGTGGGTCCCCCCATGCAGGTGGGCCCCACTCCGGAACCTTCTAGAACCTTCCCGGTACAATACCGAAAAATCCCGAACATTTTCCGGTGGCCAAAATAGGACTTCCCATATATAAATCTTTACCTCCGGACCATTCCAAAACTCCTCGTGATGTATAGGATCTCATCCGGGACTCCGAACAACATTCGGTAACCACATACAAACTTCCTTTATAACCCTAGCGTCATCGAACCTTAAGTGTGTAGACCCTAAGGGTTCGGGAACCATGCAGACATGACCGAGACGTTCTCCGGCCAATAACCAACAGCGGGATCTGGATACCCATGTTGGTTCCCACATGTTCCACGATGATCTCATCGGATGAACCACGATGTCAAGGACTCAATCGATCCCGTATACAATTCCCGTTGTCTAGCGGTATAGTACTTGCCCGAGATTCGATCGTCGGTATACCGATACCTTGTTCAATCTCGTTACCGGCAAATCTCTTTACTCGTTCCGTAACACATCATCCCGTGATCAACCCCTTGGTCACATTGTGCACATTATGATGATGTCCTATCGAGTGGGCCCAGAGATACCTCTTCGTTTACCGGAGTGACAAATCCCAGTCTCGATTCGTGCCAACCCAAAAGACACTTTCAGAGATACCTGTAGTGCACCTTTATATCCACCCAGTTACGTTGTGACGTTTGGTACACCCAAAGCATTCCTACGGTATCCTGGAGTTGCACAATCTCATGGTCTAAGGAAATGATACTTGACATTAGAAAAGCTTTAGCATACGAACTACGATCTTTGTGCTAGGCTTAGGATTGGGTCTTGTCCATCACATCATTCTCCTAATGATGTGATCCCGTTATCAACGACATCCAATGTCCATGGTCAGGAAACCGTAACCATCTATTGATCAACGAGCTAGTCAATTAGAGGCTTACTAGGGACATGGTGTTGTTTATGTATCCACACATGTATCTGAGTTTCCTATCAATACAATTATAGCATGGATAATAAACGATTATCATGAACAAGGAAATATAGTAATAATAACTAATTTATTATTGCCTCTAGGGCATATTTCCAACAGTCTCCCACTTGCACTAGAGTCAATAATCTAGTTCACATCGCCATGTGATTAACACTCATAGGTCACATCGTCATGTGACCAACACCCAAGAGTTTACTAGTCTCACTAAACTAGTTCACATCATCATGTGATTAAGACTCAATGAGTTCTGTGGTTTGATCATGTTTTGCTTGTAAGAGAGATTTTAGTCAACGGGTCTGCAACATTCAGATCCGTATGTACTTCGCAAATTTCTAGGTCATATTGTAAATGTTGCTTCCACGCTCCACTTGGAGCTATTCCAAATGGTTGCTCCACTATATGTATCCGGTTTGCTACTCAGAGTCATTCGGATAGGTGTTAAAGCTTGCATCGACGTAACTCTTTACGTCGAACTCTTTATCACCTCCATAACCGAGAAACATATCCTTATTACTCTAAGGATAATATTGACCTCCATCTAGTGATCGACTCCTTGATCACCTTTGTACCCTCTAGCCAGACATGTGGCAAGGCACACATCATGTGCGGTACTCAGCATGGCATACAATATAGAGCCTATGACAAAAGCATAGGGGACGACCTTCGTCCTTCCTCTTTCTTCTGCCGTGTTCAAGCTTTAAGTCTTAACAGCATACCTTACAAGTCAGGCAAGAACTCCTTCTTTGACGGATCCATCTTGAACACCTTCAAGATCATGTCAAGGTATGTGCTCATTTGAAAGTACTATTAAGCATTTTGATCTATCTTATAGATCTTGATGCTTATTGTTCAAGTAGCCTAATCCAGGTTTTCCATTGAAAAACACTTTTCAAATAACCCTATACGCTTTCTAGAAATTCTACATCATTTCTGATCAACAATATGTTTACAACATATACTTATCAGAAATTCTATAGTGCTCCCACTCACTTCTTTGGAAATACAAGTTTCTCATAAACTTTGTATAAACCAAAATCTTTGATCATCTTATCAAAGTGCATATTTCAACTCCGAGATGCTTACTCCAGTCCTTAGAAGGATCGCTAGAGCTAGCAAACCTTTTAGCATTCTTAGGATCGAAAAAACCTTTCTGATTGTATCATATACAATCTTTCCTTACGAAAATTGGTAAGGAAACTCGTTTTGACATCCATCTGCCAGATTTCATAAATGCAACTAATGCTAACATGATTCCGACGGACTTAAGCATCGCTACGGATGAGAAAATCTCATCGTAGTCAACTCTTTGAACTTGTGAAAAACTCTTCGCCACGAGTCGAGCTTCATAGATGGTGACATTACCATCCACGTCCGTCTTCTTCTTAAAGATCCATTTATCTCAATGGCTTGCCGATCATCGGGCAAGTCCACCAAAGTCCATGCTTTATTCTGATACATGGATCCTATCTCGGATTTCATGGCTTCTAACCATTTGTCAGAATTTGGGCCCACCATTGCTTCTCCATAGCTCGTAGGTTCATTGTTGTCTACAACATGACCTTCAAGACAAGATTACTGTACCACTCTGAAGCAGTACGCATCCTTGTCACCCTACGAGGTACGGTAATGACTTGATCTGAAGTTTCATGATCACTATCATAAGCTTCTACTTCAATTGGTGTAGGTTCCACAGGAACAACTTCATGTGCCCTGCTACACACTAGTTGTAGTGACGGTTCAATAACCATATCAAGTCTCCACCATCCTCCCACTCAACTTTTTGAGACAAACTTTTCCTCGAGAAAGGACCCGATTCAAGAAACAATCCCTATTGCTTTCGGATCTGAATTAGGAGGTATACCCAACTGTTTTGGGCGTCCTAGGAAGATGCATTTTATCCGCTTTGGGTTTGAGCTTATCAACCTGAAACTTTTTCACATAAGCATCGCAGCCCCAAACCTTTAAGAAATGACAGCTTAGGTTTCTCTAAACCATAGTTCAATACGGTGTCATCTCAACGGAATTACGTGGTGCCCTATTTGAAGTGAATGTGGTTGTCTCTAATGCCTAACCCAGAAATGATAGTGGTAATTCGATAAGAGACATCATGGTACGCACCATATCCAATAGGGTGCAACCATGATGTTCGGACACACCATCACACTATGGTGTTCCAGGCGGTATTAATTGTGAAACAATTTCCACAATGTCTTAATTGCGTGCCAAAGCTTGTAACTCAGATACTTATCTCTATGATCATATCATAGACATTTTATGCTCTTGTCACGATGATCTTCAACTTCACTCTGAAATTACTTGAACCATTCAATAATTCAGACTTTTGTTTCATCAAGTAAATATACTCAACATCTACTCGAATCATCTGTGAAGTAAGAACATAACGATATTCACAGCATGCCTCAGCACTCATTGGACTGCACACATCAAAATGTGTTACTTCCAACAAGTTGCTATCTTGTTCCATTTTACTGAAAAACGAGGCTTTCAGTCATCTTGCCCATGTGGTATGATTTGCATGTCTCAAGTGATTCAAAATCAAGTGAGTCTAAACGATCCATCTGCATGGAGTTTCTTCATGCGTATACACCAATAGACGTGCTTCGCATGTCTCAAACTTTTCAAAACGAGTGAGTCCAAAGATCCATCAACATGGAGCTTCTTCATGCGTTTTATACCAATATGACTTACATGGCAGTGCCATAAGTAAGTGGTACTATCATTAGTATCTTATATCTTTTGGCATGAAAATGTGTATCACTACGATCGAGATTCAATAAACCATTCATTTCAGGTGCAAGACCATTGAAGGTATTATTCAAATAAATAGAGTAACCATTATTCTCCTTAAATGAATAACCGTATTGCGATAGACATAATCCAATCATGTCTATGCTCAACGCTAACACCAAATGACAATTATTCAGGTTTAATACTAATCTTGATGGTAGAGGGAGCATGCGATGTTTGATCACATCAAACTTGGAAATACTTCCAACACATATCGTCAGCTCACCTTTAGCTAGTCTCCGTTTATTCCGTAGCTCTTTTATTTCGAGTTACTAACACTTAGCAACCGAACCGGTATCTAATACCCTGGTGCTACTAGGAGTACTAGTAAAGTACACATTAACATAATGTATATCCAATATACTTCTATCGACCTTGCCAGCCTTCTCATCTACCAAGTATCTAGGGTAATTCCGCTCTAGTGACTATTCCCCTTATCACAGAAGCACTTAGTCTCGGGTTTGGGTTCAACCTTGGGTTTCTTCACTGGAGCAGCAGATGATTTGCCGTTTCCTGAAGTATCCCTTCTTGCCCTTGCCCTTCTTGAAACTAGTGGTTTCACCAACCATCAACAATTGATGCTTCTTCTTGATTTCTACTTTCGCGGTGTCAAACATCGTGAATACCTCAAGGATCATCATATCTATCCCTGATATGTTATAGTTCATCACGAAGCTCTAGCAGCTTGGTGGCAATGACTTTGGAGAAACATCACTATCTCATCTGGAAGATCAACTCCCACTCGATTCAAGTGATTGTTGCACCCAGACAATCTGAGCACAAGCTCAACGATTAAGCTTTTCTCCCTTAGTTTGTAGGCTAAGAAAATTGTCGGAGGTCTTATACCTCTTGACGTGGGCACGGGCCTGAAATCCCAATTTCAGCCCTCGAAAACATCTCATATGTTCCGCGACGTTTCGAAAAAGTCTTTGGTGCCTCAACTCTAAACCGTTTAACTGAACTATCACGTAGTTATCAAAACGTGTATGTCCGATGTTCGCAACATCGACAAACGACGTTTGGGGTTCAACACACTGAGCGGTGTATTAAGGACATAAGCTTTCTACTATCCGCATAATCGCTACTATCAACTTTCAACTATATTTTCTCTAGGAACATATCTAAACAATGGAACTAAAGCGCGAGCTTACGACATAATTTGCAAAGATCTTTTGACTATGTTCAGGATAATTAAGTTCATCTTATGAACTCCCACTCAGATAGACATCCCTCTAGTCATCTAAGTGATTACATGATCCGAGTCAACTAGGCCGTGTCCGATCATCACGTGAGACGGACTAGTCATCATCGGTGAACATCTTCATGTTGATCGTATCTACTATACGACTCATGCTCGACCTTTCGGTCTCTTGTGTTCCGAGGCCATGTCGGTACATGCTAGGCTCGTCAAGTCAACCTAAGTGTTTCGCGTGTGTAAATCTGGCTTACACCCGTTGTATGTGAATGCAAGAATCTATCACACCCGATCATCACGTGGTGCTTCGAAACGACGAACTTTCGCAACGGTGCACAGTTAGGGGGGACACTTTCTTGAAATTTTAATGAGGGATCATCTTATTTACTACCGTCGTTCTAAGCAAATAAGATGCATAAAAATGATAAACATCACATGCAATCAAAAAGTGACATGATATGGCCAATATCATATTGCTCCTTTTGATCTCCATCTTCGGGGCTCCATGATCATCATCGTCACCGGCATGACACCATGATCTCCATCATCATGATCTCCATCATCGTGTCTTCACGAAGTTGTCTAGCCAACTATTACTTCTACTACTATGGCTACCGGTTAGCAATAAAGTAAAGTAATTACATGGCGTTGTTTAATGACACACAGGTCATACAATAAATTAAGACAACTCCTATGGCTCCTGCCGGTTGTCATACTCATCGACATGCAAGTCGTGATTCCTATTACAAGAACATGATCAATCTCATACATCACATATCATTCATCACATTCTTCTTGGCCATATCACATCACATAGCATACTCTGCAAAAACAAGTTAGACGTCCTCTAATTGTTGTTTGCATGTTTTACGTGGCTGCTATGGGTTTCTAGCAAGAACGTTTCTTACCTACGCAAAACCACAACGTGATATGTCAATTGCTATTTACCCTTCATAAGGACCCTTTTCATCGAATCCGTTCCGACTAAAGTGGGAGAGACTGGCACCCGCTAGCCACCTTATGCACCAAGTGCATGTCAATCGGTGGAACCTGTCTCATGTAAGAGTACGTGTAAGGTCGGTCCGGGCCGCTTCATCCCACAATACCGTCGAAACAAGATTGGACTAGTAACGGTAAGCATATTGAACAAAATCAATGCCCAGAACTACTTTGTGTTCTACTCGTGCAAAGAATCTACGCATAGACCTAGCTCATGATGCCACTGTTGGGGAACGTAGCAGAAATTCAAAATTTTCTGCGCATCACCAAGATCAATCTATGGAGTAATCTAGCAACAAGGGGAAGGAGAGTGCATCTACATACCCTTGTAGATCGCTAAGCGGAAGCGTTCAAGTGAACGGGGTTGAAGGAGTCGTACTCGTCGTGATCCAAATCACTTTAGATCCTAGTGCTGAACAGACGGCACCTCCGCGTTCAACACACGTACAGCCCGGGGACGTCTCCTCCTTGATCCAGCAAGGGGAGAGGAGAAGTTGAGGGAGAGCTCCGGCAGCACGACGGCATGGTGGCGGAGCTTGCAGTTCTCCGGCAGAGCTTCGCCAAGCACTACGGAGGAGGAGGTGTTGGGGAGGGAGAGGGCTGTGCCAGGGGCAAGGTCAAGCTCCCATGCGCCTCCCCACTATATATAGGGGTGGAGGGGGCTGGTTTCTTGCCCTTCACGTCCATTGGGGCGTTGGCAAAGGTGGGAGGAAAGAAATCACATCATTTCCTTCCCCACTGATTGTTATCCCCCCTTTTTAGGGATCTTGATCTTATCCCTTCGGGATATGATCTTATTCCTTCTAAGGGGGGATCTTAGTGAGCCTTGACCAGGGGTGTGGGGCCTATGTTCATGTGGGTCCCCCCATGCAGGTGGGCCCCAATACGGAACCTTCTAGAACCTTCCTGGTACAATACCGAAAAATCCTGAACATTTTCCGGTGGCCAAAATAGATCTTCCCATATATAAATCTTTACCTCCGGACCATTCCGAAACTCCTCGTGACATCCAGGATCTCATCCAGGACTCCGAACAACATTCGGTAACCACATACAAACTTCCTTTATAACCCTAGCGTCATCGAACCTTAAGTGTGTAGACCCTACGGGTTCGGGAACCATGCAGACATGACCGAGACGTTCTCCGGCCAACAACCAACAGCGGGATCTGGATACCCATGTTGGTTCCCACATGTTCCACGATGATCTCATCGGATGAACCACGATGTCAAGGACTCAATCGATCCCGTATACAATTCCCGTTGTCTAGCGGTATAGTACTTGCCCGAGATTCGATCGTCGGTATACCGATACCTTGTTCAATCTCGTTACCGGCAAGTCTCTTTACTCGTTCCGTAACACATCATCCCGTGATAAACCCCTTGGTCACATTGTGCACATTATGATGATGTCCTACCGAGTGGGCCCAGAGATACCTCTCCGTTTACCGGAGTGACAAATCCTAGTCTCGATTCGTGCCAACCCAAAAGACACTTTCAGAGATACCTGTAGTGCACCTTTATAGCCACCCAGTTATGTTGTGACGTTTGGTACACCCAAAGCATTCCTACGGTATCCTGGAGTTGCACAATCTCATGGTCTAAGGAAATGATACTTGACATTAGAAAAGCTTTAGCATACGAACTACGATCTTTGTTCTAGGCTTAGGATTGGGTCTTGTCCATCACATCATTCTACTAATGATGTGATCCCGTTATCAATGACATCCAATGTCCATGGTCAGGAAACCGTAACCATCTATTGATCAACGAGCTAGTCAATTAGAGGCTTACTAGGGACATGGTGTTGTCTATGTATCCACACATGTATCTGAGTTTCCTATCAATACAATTATAGCATGGATAATAAACGATTATCATGAACAAGGAAATATAGTAATAATAACTAATTTATTATTGCCTCTAGGGCATATTTCCAACACATCTGACCAACTCCAGTCGCGCTCTCTCTGTATAGCTGCCCCTTGATCACAGTAAAGGCTTTGGATCGGCGGACGATCTGCCGAGCCTCTTCTTCGTCCTCTAGGAGCTCTTTTCTTAGGATATACGCGATACATGGAACTGTCCAATCGGGAGTGATCACTAAAGCCTCCATGACAAAGTCGATCACCGCTAGAGCTTCAACCTCAGTCGGATCTGTGGCACTCTTGGGCTGTGGAGCTTCTTCAGTAAAAGGATCTTCTTCGACTGATGGAGTATGGATATGCTCTAAGAACACACCACTGGGAATGGCTTCTCTCTTGGAACCTATCTTTGCCAAATCATCAGCCGCTTGATTTTTCAGTCGGGGTATATGATGGAGCTCTAACACCTCAAACTTCTTTTCAAGCTTCCTCACTGCATTACAGTATCCAGTCATGGCTGGGCTTCTAACGTCCCACTCCTTCATCACTTGGTTGACCACCAAATCTGAGTCGCCATAAACCATAAGGCGACGGACGCCGAGTGAAATGGCCATGCACAACCCATACAAAAGGGCCTCGTATTATGCCTCATTGTTGGAGGAATCAAAGTGAATCGGGAGCACGTATCTGAGCTTATCTCCTCTGGGGGAAACTAAGACTATCCCAGCACTGGAACCATTTAACATCTTAGAGCCATCAAAAAACATGGTCCAATGCTCCGAGTGAACTTGAGTCGGCTGCTGCTGTTTGATCCACTCGGCAAGGAAATCTGCTATTGCTTGGGACTTAATGGCTTTCTTTGCCTCAAACTTGATATCAAGGGGAAGGAGTTCAATCGCCCATTTCGCCACTCGACCAGTTGTGTCTCTGTTGTGCAGAATCTCTGAAAGTGGAGCGTCGCTGGCGACTGTAATGGAATGATCAGAGAAATAATGAGCAACCTTCTTCGTGGTCATGTAGATCCCATACACAAGCTTCTGATAATGAGGATATCTTTGCTTGGATGGAGTCAAAACTTCAGAGAGATAATACACTGGGCGTTGAACTTTGAAGGCTTTTTCTTCTTCTTCCCGCTCGACCGTAAGTACTGTACTGATGACTTGTCATGTGGATGCAATATAAAGCAACAGAGGCTCTTTGCAGATTGGAGCAGCAAGCACCGGCTGGGTGGAGAGCAGAGCTTTTAGCTCGGCAAACGCTGCATCAGCTTTTGGAGTCCACTCGAGCTTGTCTGCCTTCTTCATCAGTTGGTAAAGAGGCAATGCCTTTTCACCGAGGCGAGAGATGAATCGACTTAACGCGGCCAAGCATCCAGTAAGTTTCTGGACGTCGTGCACTCGCACGGGGCGTTTCATTCGGAGTATAGTGCCAACTTTTTCTGGGTTAGCATCGGTTCCTCGTTCGGAAACGAGAAAACCAAGTAACTTTCCACCTGGAACTCCAAATGTGCACTTTGACGAATTGAGCTTGATATCGTATCTCCTGAGATTGGCAAATGTTTCAGCTAGGTCAGCCAATAGGTCGGAACCCTTGCTGACTTGACCACAATATCATCCATGTACGCTTCAACGTTCCGAGTGATTTGTGTGAGTAAACACTTCTGAATCATTATCATGAACGTGGCTCCGGCATTCTTGAGGCCGAATGGCATGGTGATATAGCAGAAGCACCCGAATGGAGTGATGAAAGCTGTTTTTATCTCATCGGGTCCGTACAGACGGATTTGATGGTACCCGGAATAGGCATCTAGAAAAGACAATCTCTCGCATCCCGCAGTCGAGTCAACAATTTGATCGATGTGAGGGAGAGGAAAATGATCTTTCGGGCACGCCCGATTGATGTGTTTGAAATCAATGCACATACGGAGTGACTTGTCCTTCTTAGGAACCACGACGACATTGGCAAGCCACTCGGAGTGGTATATCTCTCGGATAAATCTTGCCGCCAATAGTCGGGCCACCTCCTCACCAGTAGCTTTTCTCTTCTGGACGGCGGACCGCTGAAGATGTTCCTTGACTGGTTTTACTGC
The DNA here is from genome assembly GCA_021437245.1 of Aegilops speltoides. NCBI lineage: Eukaryota > Viridiplantae > Streptophyta > Magnoliopsida > Poales > Poaceae > Aegilops > Aegilops speltoides. The sequence continues at coordinate 530,946,338 of CM038142.1, forward strand.
TGAGTCGACTCTAAGGTGATGCTCAGCCAGTCCCCTGGGAACACCCGGCATGTCAGCAGGCTTCCATGCAAAGATGTCCCAGTTCTCACGGAGGAACTGGATGAGCGCTTCTTCCTATTTAGGGTCGAGTGTGGTGGAAATATGAGTCGGAGCTGCATTGGGGTCGGTCGGGTGAATGTGAACGGGCTTTGTCTCACCGGACGACTGAAACGCTGATTCTGTGGCAGGTTTCTTAGCACGCAGCAAATCACTCGGATCTGCATTTTTCTTGTATCCCTCTAGTTCGACCGTCGTCACCTGGGAATCGGCAATTTTCGAGCCCTTCAGGAAACACTCTTCTGCTTTTTTCCGGTCACCAGTGATAGTGATCACACCTTTGGGGCCGGGCATCTTTAGTTTGAGGTACACGTAACATGGTCGAGCCATGAACCGTGCATAAGCTGGTCTCCCCAAAATAGCATGATAAGCACTCTGAAAATCCACGACGTCAAACGTCAGCTTCTCTTTGTGGAAATGCTTCGAGTCACCGAACACCACATCCAGAGCTATTTGGCCGAGTGACTCGGCTTTCTTTCCTGGTATAACTCCATGAAAACTCATGTTACTAGTGCTCAATCGGGACATCGGAATGCCCATTCCTTTCAGCGTGTCCGCATATAATAAATTCAGTCCACTACCACCATCCATTAGCACCTTCGTCAGTCGAGTGCCTTCGACGACCGGGTCGACCACCAAAGCTTGCCTCCCAGGGGTGGCTATATGAGTCGGGTGATCAGACTGGTCGAATGTAATGGGAGTTTGGGACCATCTCAGATAACTGGGTGTCGCCGGGGCGACCATGTTCACCTCACGGTTAATAACCTTCAGTCGGCTCTTGCTTTCCACGTCCGCAAAGATCATCAGAGTGGAGTTAACATGAGGATATCCTCCCTCACTGTCCTCCTTGTCTTCGGCTTTGTGCGACTCCTTTTCCTTGTCCTTGGACTGTTTACCTTGGAACTGCTGGATCAGGAGTCGGCACTGGCGAGTGGTATGCTTCGGGTATATGATATTACCCTCTTCGTCTTTCTTCGTGTGGATGTGACACGGCATATCCATCACGTCATTTCCTTCTTTATCCTTCACCTTCTTGGGGTTCCAGGATCCTTTGGGCTTTCCCTTGAACTTGCCCTGAGTCACGGCCAGAGCCTCCCCAGGAGCCGCTGGTTCGGCCTTCCGCTTCTGTTTCCGACTGGAGTTTCCTTTCTCCGACTGACTTGGCTTGTACTTGCCGCTTTGGAGTCGGTCCTCCTCTTCACCATTGGCATACTTGGTGGCAATTTCCATCATTCGACTCAGGGTCATATCTCCGGTCCGCCCAAACTTCAAACTTAACTCTCTGTTCTTAACACCATCCTTGAAAGCACAGACTGCCTGATGATCAGACACGTTCTCCACAGTATGATGCAAGGTAATCCATCTCTGAATGTATTCTCTTAAGGTTTCATTCGACTTCTGCACGCAGACTTGCAGCTCTATCAGCCCAGCTGGTCGCTTGCAGGTTCCCTCAAATGTCCTGACGAACACTCGGAAAGATCTTCCCAAGTGTAAATGCTGCTTGGAGTTAACTGATTCAACCACGCCCTGGCCGAACCTTCCAGCATGAGCGGTAAGTGCTTCATAGCCACCTCGTCATTCCCGCCTCCGATCTGTACAGCCACTCGGTAATCCTCAAGCCAAGTTTCAGGCTTAGACTCACCGGTGAACTTGCTTACTCCAGTCGCCAGCTCTGATAGCCCTGCTGAAACATTCCGGACCTGAAACATGCACTCGACTGCTAATGGGCGCATCTCTGTCGTGGCCACCTCGATGAGCTCTGTTACGATCGACCAAGCCTTGCACGATCATGGATCGCGCATCAAAGCCTGGTTCCCGGGGGTCGACCAGAGCTCTTCGCCCCACACTGAGTTGACGCCTGTCATCTTGCTGCCGAGGAGCGTAAGACCCGCCTCTCGGAGGAGGAGTGGGCACTCGACGCCTATCATCACGATCATATTGGTCACCATATTGGTCTCGTCGATTCTCGCATCCTTCACGCCGCGGAGGTGATCTAGGGCTATGAGCCGACTAAACTGTATTCGCAGCGACGGATCGACTGTGAATCCTGTTGCGTGACTGTGACACGGCTGAATTCTGATCTCCTGCTGCCCGGAGCAAATCCCTAATCTGCATCAAGCCTCTGCCAGCCTCCGACTGAGAGGGCTGAATCGACTCTGCTATACGGGTTGCAGCTGCTAAATTCTGAATCGGGGTTCGATATACCTGAGTCGGCGGGAAGAGTTGACGTCGACCGAGTCGGTACTCGTTGCAGCAGCATCGAGAGTGCTCGCTGAAGATTCTCCAGACGAGCGCGTTCAGCCAAGTTGGCCAAACGTGCCTCTTCCAAAGCACGAGCCTCGGGGGTTTCTCCTGCGATAGGAGTATGCAGGGCATCCATGTTCCTGCGGCGAAGTTCTTCCCTATGCAGGGAATTAAGTGGCTCGGGTTGGTACTCCTCATGGACTTGAGCGGGGTCGCCTCCACCGTCTACCCCGTCGTCACGGGGGAAGCCGGGAGGGCTACGAGGTCCGTTGACCATCAAGACCTCCGCCGCTGGATCACTGCTATCGCACTCGGATGCAGTCTCTACGGAGCCAGTCGATAGATCGAACATGCCATAGAGGGATTCGTCCGGCTCGATTGCCGTGACTTGGGTGGTGGCCGTCTGGCGTGCCACCGCGTGCCTCACCCACCGCTGAAGCCTCGACCGACTAGAGCGCTTGCGCTGGCGGGAGACAAGGAAGGTGGACGATAGGGGAGTCAATCGATATGGAGTCGACGGTTGCCGCAGCAGAATGCCGCGGACACATGCGCGAAAATGCGTTGCACCGCGGACGGGGAGCGCGTCGATGTCGAGTGGAGCCTCCTGGAGCCAAGCGGAGTCGTCGGCGATGAAGGTGAGCGCGCCGAGACGGATCTCGCGGCCCTCGACCAAAACTCCACCAGAAACCATGATGAAAGCAATCGGAACAATTGCAACTTCTCCAAAAATCGCTAAGACACCTGCCCCACGGTGGGCGCCAACTGTCGTGGTTCTAAGTCTGACAGTAGAATGGGGGGTAGGTATGGAGAGGCAAGATCCTAGCTATGGAGCAGTTGTGAAGACAAGAGATGTACGAGTTCAGGCCCTTCTCTGAGGAAGTAACATCCCTACATCTCGGAGCCCGGAGGCGGTCGACTGGATTATGTGTATATGGATTACAGGGGTGCGAACCCTTTACACTGAGGAGGGGGCTGGCTTATATAGTGTCTGCCAGACCCCTCCAGCCCTCAGTTACAAAGGGTTTAAAGTACATTAAGGCTAGGCGTTACTGGTAACGCCTTACATAAAGTGCCCTAAATGCCATAAATACTACTTAATTACAGACCATTTAGATGCAGAGTGACTCTTGATCTCCTGGTGGTCGAGTGAGTCTTCATGGTCGAGTCCTTCGAGTCCGCCGAGTGAAGTCTCTCTTGGTCGACTGGAAGGCAGTTTCTTCTGAGGGTGTCCTTGGGAAGGGTACTTAAGACAGGTCTGTGACCCTACCCTAGGTACATGACTTCATCAGTGGGTGCAGAGAGTAAAGATTCGATGAGAAAGAGGCAGCGACAGACCTATGTTTAGGTGACGAGATCACAGCCGCGAGTCATAGACTTGTTCAATATAAGATGACTGACACGAAAGGACGCGTTAACAACATAGGTCATCAAGGGAAGAGCCCCTTGTGATGGACATACTGATAGATTGGTAGTGCATAGGAGGCATGTTAGGGACAAGGCACAATGCATATGCAGTGGTGGTTGGGCTAGGAAGAACGATGAGTGTATGTAATGACTATGGACAAAGCGTAAACCCTTCTTTCATGTCGACACTGGTGCATTTCATATGCGGTACTGGTTGGTTCGATGAGGCAACATGGGATGTCAGTTGAGCATGGCAACGCAGAGGGAGAGGGGGAATATATGATAGGGTCTCCGCAAATTCCAACACTAGATGATGGTATGAAATTTGGGTAAGAATTGAATGTGTGCCTATGAGTGGTGGACCACTTTCTTTTAATTGAGTAGTCATGTTTGATACAGTAGCTCTATGGGACTTAGATTGTATTATATTTTGTAGAAATTACCACCTATACAAGTAAATAAAGGGTCATAATGAAAATTTTAAAAGTACAGTACGACAAGATTCGCAAGGTGGCGAGTGATGTAAGACAGAATGGCATGATAACAGAAGTTCGTACATTGGTGGGGTTTAGGGGAGAATCTAATCCTGGTAAATCTTGGTTGTAACCCAAGCTCTTGGCCTAAAATATTCTCTATCATCTTATAAATGCTGAAAACAAATCTGATATGTAAATAACTTTTTTTGACTGATGTGGGAAAATTTAGATGGGAAGACCCAACCTTGGTGATGGATAATTTTTAGTTCCCTCCCCACTGAGATACCCTGGTATGCTCAAATCTTTAATGTTTCGATCATACATGGATTAGTGAATATCTCAGTATGAATTGTGAGCAAGTAGAATAAGTAGTAAGAGCTCCTCTTGTGTATTCTTCACAAGAGAAGTCATCACCTTCACCAGAAGTGCAAGATGGTATGGGAGATCATGCTATCCAAGAACAAGATCAATTCCCACATAACTTCAAGCAAGATCAAGGGCAAGCTGAACCTAGTTGTGATGGACGAAATACTGAGGCAAGAGTAAACTAAAAGAAAAGATCAAGAGCAAGTTTAAGTTCAATCTACTCCAGCACGATCACAATCAAGTGAAGATGAACTTGAGAAGAAGAAGCAAGAAGTGGCATCCAGGCTACAAATTTTACAACACCTCGGCGGCAACTACTTGCCAGGACGGAGCCCGATGGATGACAAATTGCCCCAGACACCCTCCTTGCAGAAGTTGGGGAAGGCAGGAGGCAGGCGACCAGGCTGTGGCGCCAATCCTGGTATCGAGCAGCCATGAAAGTTTTTTTAGGGAGCAGCCACAAATCATATGATGACCTAGCTAATCTATGTGTACATGCATCCTTGAGCTCGCCCACACTAGGCTTTACTTCATCTTTCGTTCTGGCTTGGTCTATAATTTGTTGTACATGGGATTGGCACAGGAGGGCTCCAAGAGGCGATACACATAGGAATAGGGGGTGCAACGAGCCACAAATACACATAATTAGATAAATATAATCCATGGAAATGAGGAAACAACATTGTTGGGGTGGGGGGGGGGGGGGGCGAGATCCCCCCTAATCCATCCCTGACTACTCGTAAACGTTTAACAAACTTTTGTGAACATCACTCTTTGTCTTGTATTGAGCCCCTTAAGTTAGAATAAGCTTTAGATGATCTAGATTGGTTGATGCTATGTGTGAAGAACTCAACAACTTCACCCGCAACAAGGTTTGGTCTCTTGTGGATAGGCCCAAGGGAAATCGCAATGTCATTGGGACTAAATGGGTTTTCAAGAACATGCAATATGATCATGGAAAAATCATGAGAAAAAAGGCAAGCTTAGTGGCACAAGGGTTTATCCAAACTAAAAGTCTGGATTTTGGTGAAACCTTTGCCCTGTTGCCCGTATTGAGTCCATTTGTATCTTACTTATATATGCATCCCATCATGATTTCAAATTGAATCAAATAAATGGATGTTAAGAGTGCATTTATTAATTAATGCCCCCCTTAGTGAATTTGTCTATGTCAAGCAACCTCCTAGTTTTAGAAACCATAATCACCCGACTCATGTCTATCAACTTCATACGACACCCTATGGACTTAAAAGCATCTCGTGCTTGGTATGATCACCTTACGATGTTTCTACGCGAGAAGAGGTTTGAGATTGGGTTAATAGATTCCACACTCTTTAAGAAGAGGGTAAAAGGAGAGTTGTTTGTACCCCAAATGTATGTTGATTACATTATTTTGGGTCTACTAACTATGCTTGCATGTTAAGTTTCAAAATCTTAGGACCAATGAGTTTGTTATGTCTATGATGGGAGAGTTGAAGTTATGTCTTAGATTTCAAGTCAAGCAATTGAGAGGCGGGACTTCCATCAACCAAGCCAAATATATCCAAGACATGCTCAAGAGTGAGTATATGTTTACCGTTTTCACACTTTTATTTTCTTTCTTTTCTTTGTTTTTCTTTACGATTTTCTTTTGGTTTTCTCTTTCTTTCTTTTTTGAGTTTTTCTTTACGGTTTCATCGGTTTTCATTGTTTTTAGAACCTTTTGGTTGTTTTTTTCTTTTGTTTCGACGTGTTGTGCATACTAGTTACTTTGATTTTTCTGTTTTTCACGTTCCATTAACCGGTTTTCTCTTTATTTTTGCAATTCTTCACCTTTTTCTGCAGTTTGCTGTATTTATTTCTTTGCCAATTGACTTCATTTTTCAACACTATATAAAATAAATTCTAAAATGTCACAAGAATTTTTATTGTATTGTATAAACCATTTTTTGAATTACGTGCACTTTTTTATGTAGCATAAACATTTCAAATTTATGGTACGTTCTTGCTAGTATTGTATTAAATCAAATTTATAATCTCTGATCATGTTTAAAAAATAGTAATAAAATTACAATACCAAATCAATACCATTAGATTGATCATGAAATTTATTTCCATATCATATTTATTTCGTATTGTACATGTTTATATATTTGCCTATATAGTTGTTCAAAGTTCACAAAGCCTATCTTAGGACAAATCTATTGTGCAGTATATTTTCGGCATGTACTACCTGCATTCCAATGAATAAGACGTCCGCACATTCCGAATCTAACTTTAACCATAAATTATATTAAGAATATTTATTTTTATGGCTTAAAAAGTATACTGTTGAGATAATATTTCGAATACGAATTCAGCGGTACAATTATGTCACATATACTATGCTTTTGATTGGTCCAATTCATGGCCTAAGTTGAATTTTGGAATGCGTGTCCACCTTATTCATTGGAATGGATGGAGTAGGGAATAGTAATTTTGATGTTCTTGTTGGTATATGAGAGTTATTTGTCATGCCAGAACTTATGTAAGGACACACATCCTCACTAGATTTGCTACTTTTGTGGGTACATCATCATGTCTTTCGTAGTCTGGTTCATCAAATTTTCATAGTCTTCTTCATAAACTAAACCATCGACTCCAACAATATTTACTTTTTTATTTCTCTTGACATGAGACATCTTATTATTTTGGTAACATATATAGAATCTTTGGGCTTCGCACACTCTGTATCAACCAGACTCTAAATTCAGGGAAAGCACACGTAAAGATAATATTGGATAACATTTGTGGGATAGTGTCGAGCATTTCTGTATTTTTTTCTCGAGCTATAGATTGAATTTGTTTTTCTATGAAGATTAGGATAGTAGACAATTTTTTTTCATCAAAACATTGGATTGTGGATTTTGTGTTATCGGGATTGCAAGTTCCCTTTATTACAAATTCAATACCGATTTGAAGAGTTTAAAAAATTCAAAAACTATAGTTTGTACTCCCTCTGTAAATTAATATAAGGCTTCAGTTTCAAGTAGTGCTCTAAAACGTCTTATATTAGTTTATAGAGGGAGTAGTTATTAGACTGAGTCATGTGTCGGGTTTCGACTAAACTTCAAAATGAACTTGATTCATTAGCATTAAAGATTGATTTTTATTTTATTTTATGAATGTGTTCAAAATCTTCTTCTTTTTCACAAGGGAGCATGTGCATGTCTCGTCCACAGTTGATTCTTTTCTGCAAGTTTCCGCGAACAGTTGATAGTTTTGGAAACACATTGTCTAGAGCATCGATGATTGTGGCTTTGAGGTGGTCTCGCCATTTCCTCGGAACAAGTAATCCTTCATTTTTATTTACTTTGTACAGTAGCTTTGTCGGAAGGCCAAATTTATTTTTTTACCAAGTTTATTGGAAATAACTTAACTTAATACAATACCAAATCGATCCCATCAGATTCATCATTGATTATATTTTAGAATCATATAGATTATTATTTTAAATGTACATATTGTATTCTATAAACTTGGTGAAACATTATAAAGTTTGAATTCAGTCAAAGCTAATACACGTAGTAAATAAAAGCAAAGGGGGTATTTGGAGAGGCAACTTCCTTCAAGATATACGTGTTTCTCATGCATGATATTTGATTGCTCATTTGCCCTTAATTCATAAAGTGTAGCCTGTTGCATAATATATTTTTTCTACATCCAGTATAGTGACAAAACTATGTTTGAACATGCGAGCTTTTAGTCATGCAACTTATCGAACAAACGATATTGACGTCACTGGTACCAACTAAAAGCAATCGGTACTGAAAGAAAAAAAAACCATTTGGATGCTCTTCCTCAGCTTAACAAGAAATTGTGATTTGCTGAAACAACAGATAATGAAATAAGTTTACCAATCATCTAGAAATAGATCGTCACTTCAATATAAATAAAAAATCACCTTCTCCTAGTGATCATTTTGTTTACTTTGCCCCATCAATTATCATATCCCAAAGCACTGTAGCCCCCACCAATTTCTAATAACAAAAATATTGTAGCAGGTTTACAAAAATAAAAAACAAATCACACTTGTATTATAACATCGAGTATTTCCTTGTAAAGTGACAGTTGGTGATCTATATGAAGAGAAAAAGTGAACATGTTATTAATTTTTTTGCACCAGTCGCACATGATAATACTTTATGCAAACAAAGTCATTCATAGACTTTACACCACACCATATACATGAATTTAACACAATTGTTGGAATTTTAATGTATTTACTCGTAAAAAATGGATCTGGCTGGTCAGGGTGTGGGTGGTACTGCTTCTAAAGAATTCTAGTTTACGGGTAAAGTGAGCCTAAAAATTTAGGGGGAAACTGAAGCAATAGTTTAGGAGAAAAACTATGTTTAAAATAAAATACAAGGCACTACATTATAGCATCCAAAAAAAGCAAGACACTTGAAATAGAGCATCTGCAATATTGTACATAGGTGCCAAACACTGGCATTACAACATACATAATGTATATTCGAGGCAGCTAACACACCATCTTCAAACCAACCAAAATTCCAGTCTTCATGCATCACTAGACCAAGAGAGGAAGATGATCAACATGTATCTAATGAAAGAAGCTGTTGCGTTGAAATGATTGGAATGTAAAACCATGTTGACGTCGGTTGTAACCGAGCACCTATAAAAACAACCATGATCAATAGAAGGGCGCCCGTTGAGGGGGGCCACATACACCCTTCCGAGGCTGGCGGTGGTAGCTTGTCCCTCCAATCAGCTGAAAGTTGCTAGGCCCAGGCACATCGCCGCCGCCTTCTTCTTCTTCGTCTGAATTTGTGTATTCCCACTTGCATTCCGGATCAAGAATGAATGTCAAGTTGGGATCAGACACCATTGCATGAAGCTGACATCAACGGGGAAACATAAATTTACATGAGTACATTATATAGAATAGCTAGCTAGTAGATGTTTATAGGATGCATGTCTGAACAATAAGATGTCTAAGACTTGCAGCATTTGTACACTTTGCCAGTAGATAGAGCTCATACTAGCTATAGTAACAAAAATGCCAAATAAAGAACATTCATACCATACTCCAAAGATTAGATTTCACATGTTTGGATCCAAGGATATGATGTTACAAGGTAGTTCGTTGGCCGAAGATTATGCAAGTCGATCGGTCGGATCATGTAAACAGATTCTGACATACTGGTTCACAAGCATTTTCTGGTGACTTCAACTCAGTTATATATATGTATTTCTAACATCACGGTAGGGAGTAATCTAACCCAGCTTTCCAATCGATCCCTATCTATCGACTTGTCACCCGCTCAGTGAATGTACATAGATGCTAGGAAAGCATGCATGAGAGAGGCGGTGGTAGGCGCGTATACCTTGCAGGAGATGGAGCAGAAACGGAAGATTGGCTCAATGAGTTTCCGGTCGCACACCAGGCATTCGCCGGCGGGCCTGGAGCACTTGACGGCGTGCTGTAGCGCCTGAGACCTCGGGTTGAGGTACACCACCCTCTCATGGTTGACCACGTATGGCTGCACCAGGGACATGTCTGCAACCTCGTCCAGCTCCGCCACCCGGATCACCTCGCCGTACCTCGAGGACCGCCATATCTGCAATAATATCCATCAATCTACAACACCACCGCTGCCATTGCTACGCACGTGATGCGCTTGTATATGTTAAATACCTGGAGGACATGGTGGTCGCGGTGGCCGGAGAGGCACATGGGGCAGCAGACGGCGCTCTCCTCGGCGGCACAGCTAAGGCAGTAGTGGTTGCACTCATTCTTGGCCAGTCTGGGGTGCGCGGCACAGCGCTGGAAGAACCTCGCGCCGAGCAGCGGCCCCAGCCACGACGGAGCGCCGTCCAACTTCATGCCCGACGACGACGACATTGCTCTCTTTCTGTATACCAAGCAGACAAACATAATGCACATGTGAGCTTCACAAGATGCCACGAGAATGCCAAGAACAGCGTACGTTCTAGCTAGGATCGTAGGCAATACTAGCGAATGATGTATACCTATACATGGACGGAGACGTCGTTCCGGGTGGAGGTGGCCGCCGGCAGGGTAATTTTGATTCCTGTAGATCTACGAAATAAAAGTGATGTGATTTGCTTTATATATATATTTGTTGGGAGGGAGAGGGGAGACATGGAAATGGAAAGAAAACCTTGTAGGGTTTCCACTGCGTACGAGGCCAGTTCGAAGCAGGACCTGCTTGCGTTTCTTTCCATGTGTAGCCTTAGACACAAGAGGAATCTTCAAATTTTCTGTTGCTATGTTTGCATAGCTATTTGGCCATGAGTGCAAAAATTATTCTTCTAATTAATATCTTAGTTGAAAACAAGGTTTTGGTTACCGAATGGGGCATTTTTAACGAGGGGGACAGGTAAACGTGGTTACCACAGTTACCACGAAATTTTGAGAAAATTTCGAACGAATTTCGAAAGAAAATTATAATTGAATTTTGAATTCAAATTCTTTCAAAATAGATATAGATAGCACTTGAACTTATATTTATCATAAAAGAACTACTAGCTCAGTGGAACGTTGTCTACGCGCATGCTATGAGGTGCTGCCACACTTTACTATACATTGAGCGTTTGAATTCGAAAAATTCAAAATATTGTAATTTTTGCTGGAAATGCCCATTTACCGAGGGGGACTGAAATATGCTGTAACCATGGTAAATCTTGAAATTTCGAGCGGTAACCAAAACCCTGACTTGTAAAACAACAACAAAAATTAAATTGCAAAATACTCACCAAATGCAATGCGAAATACATGGACGACTCCCGTGGCGTGTTATATTAGTTAGTGATCATAGATTCGCCAATGGGCAGTGGCTCTTCTACAAAGTATAATGGTTTAGGACACAACTTACCACATCAATGGTCGATGACCTAGGTGAAGGGGCCTCTTGCCACGGGTCGTTAATTTTGACAAACAGAATGATGTGTCTCTATCGACATGGAGATGGTGATGGCCATGTAGGCATATATAGGGGATAGATTTGTAGGCTGGTAAGGAGGCCATGACACGGCGGTAGGGGCAGAAGGAAAAAAACTCGATGAGAAAAGGCAGCAATGGACCTATGTTTAAATGACGAGATCTGTCAGTATAAATCCGAGGCGCCTAGTTGATCATCCGAGGGCCAAGCAATCACATGAGCACGACAACAAGATTTGTTAATGAGATTCACCAATATGGCTACATTTCGGGGCCAGACTACGGGCGCTCCTCCCTGTGACACCTTCACAATACCGCACGCCGGCCACTCGGCCGCCGTCACACGCCGCTGGCTTCCCCTTGCGCGTCTGTGCTCTTATGTTGGCATAGGTTACATCATGTGTTTACCCCACTATATTTGAGAGGCCTAGGATACAAGTGTCCTACTAGGACATTGACTCCATACCATGTAAACACAATACTACTTAGAGTCCAACTGTAACCTATCTTGTACACAATATTCAACACAACTCTAACAAACTCCACCTTAGCGAATATTCTCCACCACCTTGAATTTGTCCATGCGTCAAATTTCATGTACATTGACTTGAGCTTATCCCACGAGTACCGCTGCTACTCCAAAGACTCCATCTGACTCCATCTGCAACTTGTAGTCCCTCATTTTCCTGACCACGGTCAACGCCCAGCAAAATTGAGTTTCTATTTAGTCTAGTTTGTGCTCCCAACTACCAGAGTATCTATACAACCCCATCACACACTGATCACCGACCTGCGTGAAAGTGAACAACTCACATATTTGGTGTTTCAAATAAGAGTTACCTGAACTCAACATCACCGCTCTTCCTTGACCATCCGTTTGAAACTTGAAAGAATTTCACCATTGCTTGTAGTCATCTCGAGTCAAATTCGCAGTTGTCTCACCACATGTATGACCACCAGAGCCTTGGTCCGTCTCCATGTCCCGTTCATACCGCACGCCTCGCCGCTATTACCTCGTCGAGCCTCCGTTGGGTCGCGAACCCACACCACTCAACCCCCACTGCAGAGTACCACCGATCATCACCGACAAATGACGAGTTTCACGTTTTCATTAGACCATTGGGTTCCAGTTCGAACTATGTGTCACTCTTTTTTCCCCCACTGAATATGCTTCGACTCTCTGCCGACTTATGCCGTAGCCCCTCAATCAGCACAGATTGAGGTCTTCCGGACTCCATCTCCACCTTCAACATGATTCCATGGTAGATGATCAGTCCACCCTCTGCGCCTCATCGACTTCAAGCTCCATGTATACACCACCTTGAATCAATCCCGCGTCATAGTCTTGTCGAAGCCGCACAAGCCTCGGGCATGTGCCACATGTTTCCATGCCCAGAAGTTGGTCACCATCGACATCACGCTCTTATGCCATCTTCGCCAATCCCACCACCGTCTTATGTACCAACCGATTTGCGTCGATCCGTCACACTGTCCCGTCCGACCCAGGCTCCCAAATCATCTTCCGTGAATTATCATCCATCACATATAATTTCATCTTAGCTGACATGACTTCCTATAACGCCTCCAAGCATCCCTGTTGTGCCAAGAAATCTCTCACCCTTGTCTGCCATAACCCAAGGTTTCCAGTTTCGTGAACTTCTCCACCTCAAACCTGGTACCAATTGGCGCCATGGTTCTTCGTATGACTGGCTGTGTGTGAAAAAAATACCTGAGCTATCCCCACGACGCCAAAGTACACGAGCAAAACCCAGCGTGATCTCTAGGAAAAAAGGCACTATACTTTCTAAGAACTACTTCCTATAGGTTCGATAAACCTAGGGTCTCTAGGAAAAAAGGCACTATCTACTACATTTGAAACCAGGTCAAATGTAATCACGAAACTTATCCTATGTTCATCACCACTAGATACACTGACCCTGACTATAACTATGACACAAAAGCGGAGTATCGCGGCCCCCTCCCTCACGCCACCAGAGTGACAAGAAAAATCAAATGGAACCAACAAGATCGATGGAGGATATCAGGAGGAGCAAAGTCGCTTTTTTGATCACTGCACTAGTGGGAGAAACATGGAGCAACCTGTTTGACCGTCGATGCTAGATCGATTGCACATCTAGTTGAGCGACAACAAGCTCCAGAGGAGCTTTCTCGAGGGAGATCTGATAGTGCCATCATCCTCGAAAGATTGGCAAGTACGTTTTGGTCTTCTAGCTGGGAAACTAATACCGAAAACAACTTGCCGCCACAACAATGAGAAAAGGACCCACAGACTTCAGCGGGGAGAAGTAGAAGGATGTGAAGCATGAAGTGCCAGGAAAAGCCATCGATGGAGGTGGTGTAGAAGACCTTTGGATGAGTTACTCAATGGAAAGCACCACCGCCATCAAGAGATCTGGTTTGTATTCAGTTCTCTAGCGGTAGGATTTCGTTGGTGCTTTTAGAGAGCTCTTTCGTGTTTGCACAAATTTGACAATTGGCGCGGTGAATATATCAACATTTTTATGTGTCGGCTTCACATATTCTTTACCAGCCAGATGTTAGGCTTCGCATATTCTATATCAACATGATTCTAAAATTTAGGGAAAGCACGCATAGAAATAGTACTCCCTCCGGTCCTTTTTAGTTTGCATATAAGTTTTGTCCAAAGTCAAAACATATCTACTTTGACCTAATTTATAAGAAAAATATTAACATTCACAATGCCAAATCAACATTTTTATATTTGTTATGAAATGTAGTTTCATAGTATATATTTGGTATTGTAGAAGTTAATATTTTTTAATATAAATTTGGTCAAACTTTGCGAAGTTTGACTTGACAGAAATCTAATACACAAAGTAAAAAAGGACCGGAGGGACTACAGGATAACATGCATGAGATAGTGCTGAGCATTTGTATTTTTTTCTCGAGCTATACTGCTATAGATTGAATTTGTTTTTCTATGGAGTTTATGATAGTATAATATTATTGTCATAAAACACTGGTATGTGGATTTGTACTATAGAGAGCGCCTGTCCCTAGTATTACAATTTTCAATACTGAGCTGAAGAGTTTCAAAAAGTCAAAAAAATATAGTGTGTAAATATTAGAGTGAGTCGTGCGCCAAGCAAATGTATTTGGATTTCCACTAAACTTCAAAATGAACTTGATTCGTTAGGATGAAAGACTAAATTTATTTTATTTTATGGATGTGTGCAAAGTCTTCTTGTCTTTGACAAGGGAGCATCTGCCGTGCATAGTTTTTTTTATGCACAACCGATATTTCTTTAAACACATTGTCTAGAGCCTGCATATTGTACCTTGGAGGCGGCCTCGCCATTTCCTTGGAACTAGTACCCCCCTTGTATATTTACTCTGAATAGTAGTTTTGTCTGAAGTCAAACTTTATAAACTTTGAGGCAGTTTATAGAAAATATATTAACATATATATATTTTTACTGTGTAAAATGTACATATTGTTTTCTCTAAACTTGATCAGACATTTTAAGGTTTGACTTCAGTCAAAGCTAATATATGAGTAAATAAAAATGGAGGGAGTATTTGGAGGCAACTTCCTTCAAGATGCACACATGTTTCTCTTACATGAAATTTGGATGCTCATTTGCCCTTAATTCATAGAGTGTAGCTTGTTGTATAACAATAATAAAAGATCTACAGCCAGTATAGCGACAATCTATGTCTGAATGTACGGACCTTTTAAACATCCAATTTACAGAGCAAACCATGTTGACATCACTGACACTGACCAAAAGCAAACGGTGCTGGACGAGAAAAGGCCCATTTGAACGCCCTTCCTCGGCCTAATTAGACATGGTGATTGCTGAAACTACAGATAATGAAATAAGTTTACAGATCATTAGAATTAGGTCATCACTTCAGTATAAAGAAAAAAAACATCACCCTCTCCTCCAAAAATATTGTTTTTTCTTGCTCATTTTGCTTATTTTGCCCCGATCGATTATTTTATCTATTGTAGGCCCCATCGGTTTACATAATGACAAAATAATTGTAGGAGATTTACTGAAAAACCAGAACAAATCTTACATGTCAATTATGACATCGAGTATTTCCTTGCAAACTTGGTAACAAAAAATATGAAAGTTTGTGATCTATGTGGAGAGAAAAGTGGACAAGTTACTTATTTTTTGCACCAGGCATACATGATCATATCTTATGCAAACAGAATACATTCATAGACTATGCACCACAACCTATATGCATGAATTTAACAAAACTGTTGAATTTTTAATGTGTTTACTCGTAGAAAATGGATCACGTGGGGTGGGGGTGGGGAGGTACCGCTGCTAAAGTATTCTAGTTTATGGGTAAACTGAGACTAAAAAACTAGGTGGAAACCGAAGCAATAGTTTAGAAGAACATTGTTTTTAATCTAGGAAATCACTACATTGTAGCATCCAAAATAAATAGCAAGCACCTGCTAGCATCCGCTATATTGTAAATAAATGCCAAACACGGGCATTGCAATGCATAATATATATTCGAGGCATGCTGACACCATTTTCAGACCAACCGAAACACTGTCTCTTGACCTATCTCTAGAAAGGAAGGAAGATCAACATGCCTCAAATGAAGCGCTGTTGCTCTTGAATTGATGGAAATGTAAAACCATGTCGACATCGGACCAAAAACAATGAAGATCAGTAGAAGGGTGCCCGTTGAGGTGGGCCACAGACGCCCTTCCTTGGCTGGCGGCGGTAGCTAGTCCCTCCAATTGGCTGAAAGTTGCTAGGCCCTGGCAGATGGCTGCCGTCATCTTCTTCTCCGGTTGAGTATGACTCCGAGTATTCCAACTTGCATTCCGGATCAAGAATGAATGTCAAGTTGGGATCACACACCATTCCTTCAAGCTGACATCAACGGGAAACATAAATTTACATGAGTCAAGTATATATAGACTAGCTAGTTAGTAGATGTATGTAGGCTGCATGCATGTCTGAACAATCAGATGTCTAAGACTGGCAGCATTTGTATACTTTGCTAGTAGATGGAACTCATGTCAGTAACAAAAATGACAAAAAAAGAACATTAATTCATATCATACTCCAAAGATTAGATTCGACGTGTTTGGATCCAAATATGTTTTGCTCACTGGGATATTATTTGGAGGAAACTCCTCGGCAGAGGATTATGCACCACTTAAGTCGACCGGTCGGAACATGTAAACAGATTTGATGTACTGGTTGACAAGCATTTTAGTGATTTCAACTCCGCTAGCATCATGGCCGGCCCGGGTGTAATCTAAGCTAGCTCTCCAATCGATCCTATACATCGGCATGGCGCCCCCTTAGTGAATGCACAGAAACGTTAGGAAATCATGCACGAGAAATGTTAGGTGCGCGCGTATACCATGCAGCCAAGGGAGCAGAAACGGGAGATTTCGTCGACGAGTTTCCGGCCGCACATCAGGCATGCGCCGGCCGGGCTGAAGCACATGATGGCGTGCTGCGGCGCCTGCGGCCTCGGGTTGAGGTACACCACCCTCTCGTGGTTGACCACGTATGGCTGCACCAGGGACATGTCCGCAACCTCCTCCATCTCCGCCACCCGGATCACCACGCTGTTCTTGTACGACGACCGCCGTATCTGCAATAATATCCATCAATCTATAACGCCGCCGCTGCCATTGCTACGCACGTGATGCGCTTGTATATGTTAAGTACCAGGAGAACATGGTGGTCGCGGTGGCCGGAGAGGCACATGGGGCAGCAGACGGCGTTCTCCTCGCCGGCGCAGCTAAGGCAGTAGTGGCTGCAATCATTCTTGGCCAGTCTGGGGTGCGCGACACAGCGCTGGAAGAACCTCGCGCCGAGCAGCGGCCCCAGCCACGACGGAGCGCCGCCCAACTTCATGCCCGACGACGACGACATTGCTCTCTTTCTGTATACCAAACAGACAAACATAATGCATATGTGAGCTTCACAAGATGCCGCGAAAATGCCAAGAACAGCTTACGTTCTTGCTAGGATCATAGGCAATACTAGCGATTGATTTGTATCTATGCGCTGTTGTAACCAGATGGAGGCGTCGTTCCGGTGGAGGTAGCGGACGGCGGGGTAATTTTGATTTCTGTAGATCTACGAAATGAAAGTGATGAGATTTGCTTTATATATAATTGTTGGGAGGGAGAGGGGAGACATGGAAATGGAAAGAAACCCATGTAGGGTTTGGAGTGCGTACAAGGCCAGTTCGAAACAAGACTTGCTTGCATGCGTTTCTTTCCATGTATAGCATTAGACACAAGAGGAATCTTCAAATGTTCTGCTGCTATGTTTGCATAGCTATTCGGGCATGAGTGCAAAAAATTAATCATCTTAAAAATATCTAATTAATATCCTAGTGGAAAAATAACAACAAAAATTGAATTGCCAAATACTCACCATATGCAATGCAAAATTTACGAACAACTCGCGCGTCTTGTTAGTTAGTTATCATAGGTCACCAATGGACAATGGTTCTTCTACAAAGTTTAAACGTTTAGGTATCAATGGTCGATAACCAGGGTCAAGGGTCCTCTTGCCACCAGTCGTCAGTTTCTACTCCATAACACACAAGAATAATAAAATGATGTGTCTCTATCATCATGGAGGTTGGTGATGGCCATGTAGGCATAGAGTATAGATTTGTAGATTGGTAAGGAGGCCATGACATGGTGGTGGATGCAAGAGGGAAAAGATTCGATGAGAAAGATGCAGCGGCGGACATATGTTTAGGTGACGAGATCACCCGTGCCGGCCATAGGTTTGTTCAATACAAGATGACTAATACCAAAGGATGCGATAACAACAGAGATCGCAAGGAAGGCACCCCTTGTGATGGACATGCTGGTAGATGGACAATGCATAGAAGGCATGACAGGTATGATACACAGTGCATATGCAAATCATGGTTGAGCTAGGAGGAATGATGAGTGTTGTAATGGTGACAGATAAAGCATAAACCTTTTTTCGTCACCCGGTGCGTTTGATATGTGGTATGGGGTGGTTGTCGTGACCTTTTATAGGCGGGCCCCCATGAGGCAATGCATGGGATGAGGGTGGTGGCGCGGAGAGGGGGATATATGATAGGGTTTCCGCAAAGTGCAACACTATACGATGGTACAAAATATGCGTAACACTCGGAAGTGTGACATTGCCTATGACTGGTGGACCGTCTTTCTTTAATTGAGTAGTCATGTTCGATACACAGTAGCTCTACCATATTTATACTGTAGTATATTTTGTACAAATTACCACCTATACACGTAAAGAAAGGTTCATAAGCCAAAATTTAGAAGTACAATAAGACGAGATTGGCAAGGCAGTGAGTGGCGTAAGACAACACTTCATGATAACATAAGTTCATACATTGGTAGGGTTTAGGGGAGAAGCTACAACCCAGAAAATCTAGGTTGTAACCCGATATCTTGGCCCCAAAATATACTATCATCTTTATAAATGTTGAAAACTAATCTGATATGTGAAGAACTCATATGGGAAATTTAGATGGGAAGACCCAACCATGACCATGGATAATTATTAGTTCCCTCCCTGGTGAGATACAATGGCATGCAAAAATCTTTAATGTTTCGACCGTGCTTAGGTTAGTGAATATCTCGGGATGAATATTGAGCACATACAACTTTTTTGTTCCCGGATCAGTTGTATGTGTTACTACGCTCTGCGAGTATGATTGCTTGTATCTGTGTTGGTAATTTCCCTAAGAGGAGGGGATGATGCAGCACAGCAACGGTAAGTATTACCCTCATTTATGAAACCAAGGTTGTCAATCTAGTAGGATAACCAAGCAACACTATGTAAACAGCACGTGAACACAAATAACAAAACTTGCAACCCAACGCGTAAGAAGGGTTTTCAATCCCTCATCGGTATTGAGATAGATTAGATTGTATGAGATTTGATAAATAGATCTAACTAAAACATAAAATAAAATAAATAAGGAAAAGTGCAGCAATGTAATTTTAGATTTAATATGATAGGAAATAGATCCGGGGGGCGTAGATTTCACTAGAGGCTTCTCTCAAGAAAATAGCATACGGTGGGTAAACAAATTATGGTTGAGCATTTGACAGAAAAGTAAATAATTATGACGATATCCAAGGCAATGATCATGTATATAAGCATCACGTTGAAATTAGTAGACTGACTCCTGCCTGCATCTACTAGTATTACTCCACACATCGACCACTATCCAGGATGCATCTAGTGTATTAAGTTCATGAAAAAATTGAGTAATGCAATAAGAACGATGACATGATGTAGACAAGATTTATTCATGTAGGATTAAACCCCATAGTGTTATCCTTAATAGCAATGATGCATGCGTGTCATGTCTCTTTCTATCACTGAGATTGAGCACTGCAAGATCAAACCCATCACAAAGCACCTCTTCTCATGGCAAGAACAATCAATCTAATTGTGCAAACCAAACCAAAGTTTCGGAGAATAAATACGAGGCTAAGATCATGCATAAAAGAGTTCAGCAAAGACTCAAATAATATTCATGGATAGATCTGATCATAAACTCACAATTCATTGGATCCCAACAAACACACTACAAAAAGTCATTACATCAAATAGATCTCCAAGAACATCAAGGAGAACATTGTATTGAAGATCAAAAAGAGAGAAGAAGCCATCTAGCTATTACCTACGGACCCATAGGTTTGTGGTAAACTACTCACGCATCATCGGAGAGGCAACAAGACTGATGAAGAACCCCTCCGTGATCGTTGCCCCCTCATGCAGAGTGCCAGAAAAGGCCTCTAGATTGGATATCACGGTTCTGGAACTTGCGGTGGCTGGAAAAGTGTTTCGTCGACTCCCCTAGGGTTTTGGGGATTTTAGAGTATTTATAGAGGTGGAGGTGGCTCCAGAAGGTTCCCTTGGGTTCCACTACACACCAGGGCGCGCATGGGGCCTCTGGTGCTTAGTGGGCCCCACGGGCCTCCTCTCATGCGCTCCTTTGGCTCCCTGGGTGTCTTCTGTCCAGAAAAAAATCTCCAAAAAGTTCCGTTGCATTTGGACTTCGTTTGGTATAGATATTTGGAAAGTAAAAATAACAGAAAACCGCAACTCGCACTGGGCACTATATCAATAGGTTAGTACCAAAAAATGATATAAAATAACTATAAAATGAGTATAAAGCATCCAAAAATGATAATATAACAACATGGAATAATAAAAAAATTATAGATATGTTTGAGACGTATTAGTGCTCTGAAACGTCTCCAATGTATCTAATTTTTTATTGTTCCATCATTTTATAGTTATTTTATATCATTTTTTGGTACTAACCTATTGACATAGTGCCCAGTGCCAATTGTTGTTTTCTTCATGTTTTTTACATCGCAGGAAACCAATATCAAACGGAGTCCAAATGCAACGAAACTCCTAGAGGATTTTTTTGGCCAAAAGACATCCCGTGGGCGAAGGAACCACCTGGGGGTGGCTCGAGGGGAGCAGCACCCACCAGGGCGCCAGGAGGCCCAGGCGTGCCCTGGTGGGTTGTGCCCACCTTAGGTGCCCCCTGAACCGCCTCTTTTCTCTATAAATACCCCAATATTCTAGAAACCCTAGGGGAAATGACGAAAATCAATTCCAGCCGCCGCAGAGTCCAGAACCACCAGATCCAATCTAGATACTGTCATGGAGGGGTTCACCACTTCCATTGGTGCCTCTCCTATGATGCATGAGTAGTTCTTTGTAGACCTACGGGTCCGTAGCTAGTTAGTAGCTAGATGGATTCCTCTCTCTCTTGATTATCAATACAATGGTCTCTTGGAGATCCATATGATGTAAATCTTTTTGCGGCGTGTTTGTTAGGATCCGATGAACTTTGAGTTTATGATCAGATCTATGTTTTTATCCATGAAACTTATTTGAGTCTTCTTTGATCTCTTATGTGCATGATTGCTTATAGCCTCGTATCTACCTTGTTGCAATTTATTTGTTCCGTGATCTATTTATCCTATCTACCACTTTTACCTCACACTATTTGCCTATCTTGAGGCGTCGTACCCGGAAGGGATTGACAGCCCCTTTAACACGTCGGGTTGCGAGTATTTTCTATTTGTGTGCATGTGTTGTTTACGTGGTGTGACGAAGTTCTCCTACTGGTTCGATAACCTTGGTCTCATCACTGAGGGAAATACCTACCGTCGCTATACTGCATCATCCCTTCCTCTTTGGGGAAATACCGACGTAGTTCTAGCAGACATCAAAAGGAATTTCTGGCGCCATTGCCGGGGAGGATCTTCAACATCAACCAGGTTCCTAATCAAAAATCTCATCTCCTCACAATTTACATTATTTGTCAATTGCCTCTCGTTTTCCTCTCCCCCACTTCTCAAAAAATTGCCATTTTATTCACCCTCTTTTTCGTCAGTCCTTTTCTCGTCAGATCTCTTATTTGCTTGAACTTGTCACCATGAGTGACTTTGGTATGATAGAAATAGATGATGGCCTAACTCCTAAAATGGAGCGTACGGGTAATCTAGATGCCAAAACTTTTGTCTTGGGGAAAGGGAATTTTATGGGAAAAGAACATATCCAAGAATTTTTCAATTGTGTCGAAAAATCAAGTCTCGATGATATTCCTATACTTAAAAGGACTAAATCTTATGCGGAAGCTATTTCGGCACTTGTTCTGAAACTTGAAACTAGATTTATTCACACTCATCCTACCTTGCAAAGATTGTTCTATGAGTTGCCCGATATAAAGGATCCTAATGCTAAAAAATTAGCTACTCTTGTTCCAATGAATGATTTTGACTACATAATTTGGGAAGCTAGGGAAATCTTTGATTTTTATGGCATGAATTGTGAAAAACCCGTGATTGATGAAATCCTTTATAATAGTGATTATGCTTTAAGACATTTTCTTGGCGATAACCAAATCTTTGATGATAATCTTAAAAGGCAAGTCCCCATTTTAGATATGATCCAACAAGTTTTTAACGATGTTAATCAACACTATTCTTGGATCACTGCCAGAAATCAAAGGGGTTATGATAAAAAGCAACTTGACAGTGGTAAGGTTTCCATGGATAATGTGTTTTATGTTTCATTGACAAAACCTCCCGACACAAGTACCTCCAAGGGAAACAAGGATAAGGAAGACAAAACTTAGATCCTAAGCGTTATGCCTAGCTAGGGGTGTAAAATGATAGCGCTTGTTGGGAGGCAACCCAATGAATAAAATTTATTTTTGCTTTTTTCTTCCTGTTCTTGTGTAATAGCACAATTATGCTACTGTTATTATTGTGTTTTTTGCGTTTTAATTAGTGTTTGTACCAAGCAAATCCTTTGGGAAGACTTGGGTGAAAGTTTATTTGATCTTGCCGAAAAATAGAAACTTTTGCGCTCACGAGATTATTTTTCATTTTTAACAGAAGAGCACTTTTAAGTTCATTCTTTTTGCAGAAGATTAATAGAAACATTCCTCAAGTTCAGGAATTTATATCATAATTTTTGGAGTTACATAAGTATTCTAAATATTCAGATTGCTACAGACTGTTCTGTTTTTGACAGATTCTGTTTTCTTTGCGTTGTGTGCTTGTTTTGATGATTCTATGGTTTTCTTTAATGAGTTTTTGCCATAGAAAAGTTGTAATAGAGTATATATAATGCAAAAACAAAATAATAATATATTTTCTACAGTACTTATAGTAGTGGTTTGGTTTCTTATACTAATGGATCTCACGAAGGTTTTGTTTGAGTTCTGTGTGATTGAAGTTTTCGAGTTTTGGGTTATCTTACAATGGATGAAGGAATAAGGATAAGCAAAAAGGCTAATCTTGGGGATGACCGAGGCACCCCAAGATAACATTCAAATAAGTAGCAAGCAACTAAGCTTGGGGATGCCCCCGAGTGGCATCCCCATTTTCTTCTAACAACCATCGGTATTTTATGTGAAACTGTATTTTTATTTGTCACATAATATGAGCTTTGCTTGGAGCGTCTTGTATGATATGAGTCTTTGCTTTTTTTGCTTTATGTTATAAATTTTGAATCCTTGCTGGACACACCCTTTTGAGAGAGCCAAAAATTATGCTATGCTTGCTCCTATGCTTCACTTAAATTTTTAGAGCCATGGCTTTTCTCTAGTACATCACTTATATCTTTTTGAGCACGGTGTGCTTTGTTAATTTTGAAGAAATGCTCTCATGCTTCACTTAGATTTATTTGGGAGTTAGTAAATTTTTAAGAAATTCTCTCTTGCTTCACTTAGATTATTTTGAGAGAAAGAAAAAAATGCTCATGTTCTTCACTTATATTTGTTTGAGCTTATCAAAAGCAACATATGAAAATAGTCCCAAAGTGAAAGATATCCAAGGAGGATATAATAAAAACTTTCATGAAGATCATTGGAGAAAATAAACTTGATTCTTAGTAATAGTTTTGAGATATGACGATATGATATGTGAGTCATGTTGATGAGTAATTGTGCTTAGTAAGAATATTGGTGTTAAGGTTTGTGATTCCCTATGCAAGCACAAAAGTAAATAGTTTGCAATAAAATTTATATCCTACTTATGGTGCATTATTCGGTGTTACTTATGCTTAATGGTTGGGTATGAGATATTTTGCTTTTTGGTTGGTCGCTTCTCAATCTTTTTGCTAGCCTTCATCTTGCACTAAGTATGATCACTACTTGTGCATCCAAAACCCTTTAAACCAGTTTTGCCATATGAGTCCACTATACCTACCTATATGCGGTATTTCCATGCCGTTTTAAGCAAATTTGCATGCTCCATCTCTAATGTTGAAAATAAATTTCTCTTTTGTGTGCTCTACTACTCGCGAAGCGGTAAAGGGTGGCCAATATTTTCCATGCTCGATGTGTTATTCTCACGATGAGTGTTTATTCACTCGTCATTGCACGAGAGTACGACAAAGGTATTAGGGATGCCCAGTCCCGAAATGAATAATGAATTTACTTTATGTTGTCAAATAATAAATTCTTTGGAAAGTGTTGCTATGGAGGGCACCCGTGGATACGGTTAGCCATGGAAAGTGAAAGTAATGATGGAAAAAGGAATAAACTTTATTTTCTGTTTGGGAACCACCTATGATGTACCTAGCATGGAAAGTGTTGGGATGCTCCAAGTCGTTTTCATTCGTGGGAAAAGTATCCCTCTCAAAAATATTTTTATCTCTCAATTTAAGCTTTGAGTTCTGGCAACTCTACAAATCACTACTTCCCTCCACGAAGGGCCTTTCTTTTACTTATGCAATTTTTATTTTGAATTTGAGTCTCCATCTTCGCTTATAAGCACCAACTAAGGGGAACTATGATCGTATTTGAGCATTGGGTGTAGCTAATGTTCGGGTGTGTTTCATGAATGATTCAATGATTGAGCATGATGGGCTAGGGATAACTTGCTTTAGTGTTGAGCATGATACGCAAGTTCAGAAGTGGGAACATACTCGATATATTTCTGAGCTTGACCACAATTGTTCAACACATACCACATCATTTGATCAAATTCTTTTTTGTCATATACATATTGATATTCATATCCTGAAGTAAAATTTACTCCATGTCCAAAAACGTCAACACCATAGGCTTCTTCATCTGAATAACCTACATTTCTTGGTTTCTGATAAGATATGGTTTCGAAATCATCCATGTACTTGGAGCAAAATGTCAGGCATTCATCGGCAATATATGCCTCAGCAATTGAACCTTCTGGTCTTGCCCTATTCCTCACATACCGCTTTAAAGTATACAACCTCCTTTCAACTGGGTACATCCACCCATATTGTACAGGACCTCGGAGTAATGCCTCTTCGGGTAAATGTACGGCAAGGTGCACCATCACATCAAAGAAAGCAGGAGGGAAAATTTTCTCAAGCTTGCACAAAATTACAGAGATTTCTTTCTTCATTTCAGCCAACACATCCCTGTTAAGAGTTTTGCTGCACAGTTCCCTAAAAAACTTGCCCAACTCAGCTATTGCTTCATATATATCACTATCCAGAAATCCTCTCATGCCAGCAGGTAAGATTCTTTGCAAAAGAATGTGACAATCATGTGTTTTTAGGCCTTGGACCTTGGTTCCATCAGCACTTGTACATCTGGATATGTTGGAAGCAAACCCATCTGGAAACTTTAACTCTCGTAAAAATTGACAAAATGCAACAACTTGTTCTTTAGACAAGGTATGGGTCTACAGACTGCAGCAGCCGCCGCTCCGCTCCTCTTCTGCTCTCTCCTCCGCCGGTCATGCCTCGCCTCTGCTATCGCTCGTAGGCGAGCCGCCCGGACTCACGCCTAAACCGCCAGCCTCTGTTTCTGTGGCCTCATCCGCTTCACCGCCGGAGTAAGCGCTGAGCCGTTCCACCACGAGCTGCAGCCTCTGCAACCCGCCGGGCCTGTCTGAAACATACTTGTGAAGCTGAAACTGTGAAAAATCTGAACAGGGCCGGTTTATGCCCACTGTGCTTTGCGCCATCGAGGAGCCACTTCGGCCGCTAGCAGCGAGCCGCCGATTTCGTTTTCGCCATGGACAGGGCCGGGCCATTATTCTGAAGCGCCATCCGTTGAACTACCCGGACTGCTCACCCGCAGAGTCGCCGCCAAGGCCTCGTCAAACCAGCCGCACCTGAGTTGCCTTCGCTGGTGTGCTCTGCGCTGCGGTAGCCTGCCTCTACCGGCGACCTTGCTCCTGCTGTGCTGCTGCGCCGCAGGCGTCCTCAATGACCACGGAGATGTACGACTCGGATGGAAGTTACGCATCACCGGCTCGCTTTGCAGTTCCGGCCAGCATGACTCCGCGGCCTCAAATCGTCGTTCCTACCTCGAAGTTGCCACTGGCGTAAGCCGCCGCGAGTCGCGGCCGCCGCGAGTCGCGGCCTCCCCTCACCTCGCCTTGGCTCCGCCTTGAGCCGCCACTCCGCTCGGACTTGTTTCCGCCTTCACCTGCTGCCTTGCCTCTAGGCTGCCGCGCTGGTGTCTCTCCGTGGACGCGATTGTGCAGTGTTAAACCGGCCATCCAGTCTCCGCCACTTCACCGTCGAGCCACTGTCGCTCTAGCACCGCATCAAAAATCACCAGTTAGATTCAAAAGTTTAAGCCTCTGTGGCCACAGGCTGTTTCAACCGGATCATCTCCAGTATGTTTTTGTTTCTAAATCGCCGTGGCCCCGCCCGCTGTTGGCTTCCAAACCGCCGTCATGCTTCGCCGTGCTGTGTCCCATCCTCCTAAACAGACGGGCCGCCTTGCGCGTTGCTCATCCTTTGGTTCCACTGCGCCAGGCTGCCTTGCGCACTGCTGCATCCCAAACAGTTTTCGGCCGGCGCCGGTTCACTGCTGTTGCTCCCGTACCGGGTCATCTCTGCAAGCTTCGCTTTTACGCCCTGCAACGGCGTGAGCCGCCGCGGTGACTGCACCTCAAACTTTGAGCCGCCAGCTGCAGTCGCACTTAAACCGCCTTCGCGCCAAGTCACTGTAAACCGCCTGGCCGCCTCACGCTGCTTTTTGATGCTGAGCATACAGCATGTGCTGCTACTACTTGGTTCAGTAAATGGCAAAGACTATCGTAACAATGGAGCTCGCACCTGCAGCGGTGCCGTACGTCGCAGGTATAGCCGAGGAAGTGCAAAGGATTTTCGTCCATGGAACCTGAGTTTCGGAGTTGCAACGTACGAAGACTAAGAAGGAGTTTGCGAGGCAAGTCAAAAATTCAGTGGACCTTTGTAAAAGTTATTAAGCAAGGCATGCCAATTGCCATGTGCTACTTTGGACTTGCTAAAAAAAAGAAAAAAGAAAAAAGAGAGAGGGTCAAACATGACCCGGAGGGTCCGTCTGAGCCGACCGGTGCAGTGCTTTAAGCCGCCACCTCTGCTGCGGTGAACGGATCATTCGTCATCCAAAGCCGATTGTCATCTGCAAACATTAGGTGATATCCATCTACAATTTGTTTTATTAACACATATTATTTTTATCAAAGGATAAATTACTTCGATTTGTATATTTTTATATACAGGACCATTATTCATTACAAATGTGGTTTATACCACGGATATGGAGCGCGTATTGATAATATCCCGCCTGAGGATAATCCGGGACATATCACATAATGAATGGACGCACACAAGCTGCTGCCCTTGCGGTCCGGTCCACATCAGCTTGTTGGGATCGCGTGTGCTCGTTGTCAATGAAACGTGCGCAAATCGCCACCCCCGAAGCCTGGTCTACATCAACACACCGGGCCGCACCTGTCGGCATGAGCTGTTTATTGGATATGAGCAAGTCACAGCTTGGTTAGCCCAGTTTTCCTTCAAATTGGAGGCAAATTATCATCAACCACCGTTTGCATTGGATGGTTCAATGGGCAGGCGCACAAGTCGCCGCCACTACAGTTTTGATTAAACTTCAAATCGCCAGTTGGAAGGAACCATTGGCCGAGTTGCTGACACGGTTCATATGGGATCATTTACAACCCGCCGCAGTCACCTCAACCTTATATGGATTCACATCGTGCTATCAACGCCAATGATATACAAGTTAGGCCGGTTTATATCACGGTCAAATATGGAGAGTCTCAAGCCAACTCCTCGAGTCACCTTTGAGACTCGGGGGCTACGATGACATGGCTCAGCGAATCTTGCCAGTTTTAGAAAATTTAAGAACCCCAGGACGATGGAGGGAAAGATAACCCGGTCCCGGAGGCTACCGTTATTTGAAGGCCATCAGAAAATTTCCGGCTTAGAAAGTATATGACAATTACAAAATCCCGACTGAATGAAGAAGTTCCGGGTCATCAGAAAAGATTTCGGTTTAAAATCCGGCTCAAGGGAAGCCAGTTTCACTGAAGCTCTCAAATCCGGTTTAAGAATTTCCGGTTCAAAAAGGAATTAACTTCTCGCAAGTTCGAGTTTAAAGGCCGTCAGAAAATTTCCGGCTGAAAATGAGGATTCCGGTTTAAAATCCGGTTCAAGGGAAAGATGTCTCCCACAAAGCTTTGAAGCTCTCAATATCCGGTTCAAGAAAAATTTATCTCTTGCAACAAAGTTAGAAATTACCAAAGAGGACCTGCTGCCATGATGCGCGGTTCAAACATGGGTATCATGCCTTATTGGCTTAACATATTATTGATCACATGGGGGCTTCTGCTTCATAAAGCGGGGTCTCTGTTCTTTTTTACATCATGCGTGGTTACATGGAGTGGCTCTGTTTTTAAAGCGGCCTCCGGTTTACCCCTTGACATTTGCTTTTTTATATATCACTAGGGGCCTTGGTCGTGTCCGAACCAACGCGACACCTTTTGATAGGTGACAGCCACCAGATCACTTGGGGACATGGTCAAGTCTGAACCAGTCACGCCTCTTGGTCGGCCTAAGGCCATCAAATCACTTGGGGGAATGGTCGAACCCGAACCATTACCACGCCTCTTGATCTGGCATATATGCCACGAGTCATTTGGGGACCTGGCTGACTTGAATCATTGTCACACCTATTGGGGGCTTGATCCTGTCCGACCATGGTGATACCATCTGAACAGCTCAGTATAGCATATATTTGCAAACGGTTTTTATCATTGCCTTTGCTTCCATGTTATTTTCATGGCTTGTTTGTTCTTTGTTTTTGTTGGATTTCTTTTATGTCAACACACGCCTTTTTTCCCGGTTCAGCCGATGGATTTGATTCCCCTTTAGTCCGGAGACTATCTGCCCGGTTTGATTTTCTGTTACCATCCTATTATGGAGTAGACCGGTGTTTATCAACCCGGCTTGGCTTTCAACTACAAGTTGTCAGTACATGATCAATCATAATCCAGAGACTATCAGCCTGGTCTGGTTTGACTATGAGTCGCCAGTATTATATATGGATAATCCGGTGTCTATTACAACCCGGTACGGTTTATCATAAACCGGCACAGTATGAAAGGAGTTATCATTACTCAAGATTGGGGTTATCACCCTTACTATGAAAAGTTGGTAAACCTACGATGTGATTCAATGTCACAGGTATGATATATTTCATATTTGATTATTCTTAAGTGCAGCCTTGGTTATAAACCTGGGTTATATGTTGGGCATTATGACCCGTCCGGCGGTAAACCGCCAGGACACTTTAAACTTGTTTTATGCAGGAACAGATTGAATAAAGCATGATGATAAATTATCCGGTGTTTATTAAACCGGCCTGGCTTTAAGACGATAAGTCGCGAAGATATGATGAGAAATTATCCGTGTTTATTAAACCGGCCGGCTTTGGACTATCGTCGCCAAGATATATTTGGAATCGCCATTGGAATCATGCGCTTATAAATGATTGGGTTATATTATTCAAATAGCCAAACTTGGCTGAATTTTCATTATGATATTGGATGAATAAGGTTTCATACCGGATTATATTATCTTGAGTAGCCAACATGGCTGGATTTTTATTATGGTTATTAATATTATGATTGAGGTTTTCAAAGTTGCTTTAACGCAATGGATATTATGTTATCTATGGATATTGGTTTTATTCTATAATTGAAGGAATAGTCCCGAGTTGCTGCAGGCTTACAACCCGGCACTTGGGGGCTACATTATTGAAGTTGAGATTACATCAAATATGCAAGTCTCATGACGCTGCAAGCATGCACCATGACACTTGGGGGCTAATGCAAAGTCATTTCTTGCTCATCTTATTGAAGACCCGACTCATCACATTATAATGAGCCGGCCCTTGGGGGCTACCAATTGCTCCTATCAAACAATTCAAGGTACAAAGTTTTTTACATTGAAGAGTCCCTGCTCAGTTGGTAAAGCACAAGGCTCTTAACCTTGTGGACGTGGATTCAAGCCCCATGATGGGGGTTACATCATATGATGTTATTTTTATTGAAACATATATCAAGTCCCTGCTCATTATTGCATAGTGACCCGGCACTTGGGGGCTACATAATATGGAGTATTCAGTTTTTACTAGAGATAAACAACATGGATTTCTTCAAAGTGGCAGTAATTGTATGGAAACAAGTCTCACATCATCACTTTGTTCAGTTCAAGACTTGGGGGCTACAGGTATTATATTATTATCGAAGAAATATTTTCAAATTCTCTGATTGAGCAAACTAGGTTGACCCGGCGTCACCAATCATTATGACCCTGTGGCTGCAACTCGGCGCCATTAATAATCATGAACCGGTGTTGGCAACAATCATGAACCGGTGTCTGCAACAATCATGACTCGGAAGTATCAGTTTTTATAACCCGACAAAGGTGGTAATCATAAACCGGCAAGTTCTACATCTTCAAACCGGTTGAATATCAGATGAGTATTTCAAAACCAATATTTCTTAAACCGGCGCTTTGGAAGCCGATTCAAATGGATTATTCTTCACAATATTTTTTCTATAAGAAGCCAACATCAGCAATTTGAGTATGAAGCTGGTTATTGACCCGGAATTTCTAGAAGGAGGAAATAACAAGGACTTAAGGATGATCAGTGTCGGTCTACAAGAATTCTTAACCCGGAGCACAACTTGTCAAATTTGTTCTGGTGTTTATTTGCAGCATAAGTTTACCATGGATAAATCCAAGCTAAACTTGGGGGCTAATGTCGGGGATATGCCCCGCGGTGTAAACCGGTCGGAAGGATAAACCGGACGGACTTGGCGATTCACCGGTGACCTGCACAGACCAGACGATTTATAGTTCATTGGTAATCCGGCAGGCGGGCGGAGGAGCAACAAGACCGGTGGCGATCTGGCGGTTCATGAAGGCCGTTCAACCATTGTGGGCGGTTTAAGAGGAAAGGAATATTTGCCTTACAAGGAGTTAAGACTAGGACTTGTATCCGGTTTGTATTAGAGATAGACTAGTCCTAATCCTAATAGGACTCCACATGTAAACCGCCCCTTCAACATATATAAGGAGGGGCAGGGCTCCCCAAAGGGGGACAAGTTAGAGGCAACAAGAAATAATCTCTAGGGCTAGACACAATTAGGAGAGCCGGTTTACGGCGACTCCCCATGAGCATAATGAGATCTAGCCTCAAACAGCATGTAGGGCTATTACCAGATGATGTTTCCCGGGGCCCGAAGCTGTCTAAACCCTTGTCTTGCGTGTTGATCCGCCCTGCATCTCTCGTCCCACTCAACCCCTCTCAAGCTACCACATAGATGCGTTGGCCTCGCGAGTAAGTCCTGACACTAAGGACATCTGCCGTGACAAATCCACGACACCGGGCCCGAGGCATCTCATATGAGTTTCCATCCTTCCTCAAATGCAACTCTTCTTTAATATTCAAATCTTGGAGATCAAGCCTAGCATTAAGTGTGTCCTTCCTCTTCCCCTCCATGTTGTGAATTGTCCCAATGAGGTTTTCACAAATGTTTTTCTCGATATGCATGACATCAAGATTATGTCTCAGTTTCAATTTATCCCAATAATCCAAATCCCACAAACAAACCATCCGACTCCAAATTGGCACATGAGCCTTCTTGCTGCCCAAGTCAGAACGCTTTCTTTTCCTGCTTTCTTCTTGTCGCCCAGGTCTAACCTTCTCCAATTCTGCTTGTAGCTCTTCCTTTGAGAATTTACCTGGCTCATCATTGCGTTCATGAAGACCAACAAATTCATTGTTTCTTCGCAAACGATGTCCCTTTGGAAGGAATCGATAATGCCCAATATACCCAATTTTGTGCCTTAGGCCGTAGGAAAGAGGGTGTTTGTCACAATGAATACATGCAGCATAGCCTCTTGTGGTACGCCCTGAAAGAGTGCTCAGAGCTGGGTAATCGTGAATGCACCATAGAACTGCAGCATGAAGATCAAACATTTTTCCTTCACGAGCATCATATGTATGCACACCCTTCCAAAGCTCAAGTAAATCTTCTACAAGTGACTGTAGGAAGACATCAAAGTGCTTGCCAGGTGATTTAGGACCTGGAATTAACAAAGCCATCATGAAATTTGACTGGTCCATGCATGCCCAAGGTGGAAGGTTGTATGGCACAACAAATACAGGCCACATGCTATAGGTTGTGTTAAGGTTTCCAAAAGGATTGAACCCATCAGTGGCAATGCGAAGCCTTATGTTTCTGGCATCTTCTGCAAATTTTGTATATTTTTTATCAAAATCTTGCCACGCATCATCGTCAGCTGGATGGCTCATTTCCTTCTCACTGGGTTGCCTCTTTAGCTTGTGCCACTGTGCTTCTTCTGATGCTTTTTTGGAAAGAAACATCCTCTTCAGCCTAGGCACCAATGGAAAATGCCTCAGAACTTTCTGTGGTATCTTCTTTCTAGCAGGGTCTTTCCATCTTGACATGCCACAATCTGGGCAGTTGTCATGCTTGGCATATTGCTTTCTGAACAAAACACAATTATTGATGCACACATGTATAGACTCATACCCAAGGCCTAATTCCTTTAGAAGATTCTTTGCTTCGTCATAAGATTTTGGGAGTGTATTGGGTTGAGGGAATGCTTCAGCCAGTAGCTTCAAAATGTCAGTAAATGCACTATTTGTGATCCTATGGCATGATTTCAAATGAAGAAGATTCACCACAAATGAGAACCTTGAAAACTTGGTACAACCATGATAAAGGTGCCGCTTTGCCTCTTTCCTCACGTTCTTCAAAAAGGACTCTGTCTCAGGAGGATTTGCATCATTGTTACCGTCTTCATTTTCAGTTTCCTTCTAATCTTGTTCTACTGCTGTGCGTAGGTCGCCAAACATCTCTTCAAATCGGTCCGCACCATTGTTACCATCCTCGGAGTCATGCACATCAACAGGATGCTCAATAACATCTGCATTGAAGTCTTCTCCATGATATATCCAGCGAGTATATGTACTTTCCATGCCATGCGTCAATATGTGCTTGTTCACAACAGCTTGATGCCAGTATTTGCGATTAAGGCATTCTCTACATGGGCATAGTATTTCTTCATCCTCGCTGAATTTTGCTTGAATTAAGTTCATAAACTCTTTGACACCATTGACATACTCTTGAGAGAACAGTGTGCCACGAATCCAAGATCTATCCATCTGCATTATAGAAAAAGGACAAACTTAATCAAAGGTAAATAATCAATGAGGAAACATGTTTACTAGCAGTTCCCAGGAAACATGCTCTGTAAAACATCAATTCACAGTAAGATACATGACCTACAAAAACAACTTGCACAGAGGAGGAAAAGCAAGTTCACTTACTGTTACATAATGTACAAAATCACAACACAAACGTATAGTAAAATTTACATGTTTATAAGTGCATCACGATGCTTTGGGTGTGGTGTGACACGAGAAATAAAAGGAACGCCGGCGAGCCGCTAAGAAATGCAACAACTGTAATCAAGCGAGTCAAGAGTGCAATATAGGATATTATGTTGGTTGAGCAAAAGAAGGATATTACTACGCTGCTACAGGACAGATGGATTCCTCCAGGATATGATGTATTGAAGGTTAATATTGATTTGGCAATTAATGGGATCCTCTTCAAGGAGATTAAATATTTTGCTTGTTTCTGATGCATACTCCAGTAGGTGTATTTCTGAAACTGTAGGTGTATTTCTGTAGGTGTATTTCTCAAGGAGATTAAACAAACTGTAGGTGTATTTCTCAAGGAGATTACACAAACTGTAGGTGTATTTCTCAAGGAGATTAAACAAACTGTAGGTGTATTTCTGAAGCATACTCCAGTAGGTGTATTTCTGAAACTTCACAATCTCTCCATCTTACATGTAGATACGACTAACTGACTGGTGGTATTATTATAAGCTACGACACAATCGCTCCATCTTACATGTAGATTAGTTCAAACCGATAAACTTTCATACAAATTGGCTAGTCTGTACTAACACACAATATTGCTGATCTGTGAGAAACTGAGAACATGGTGACTGCAAAGTACTTTTCCTATTCTACAGTCTATCAACACCACTGGAATCAGCAAGAGGAATTTGTTTTTCAACGACACCACTCGAATTTGTAGTACCCCAAAAGACATTCGGCTCAATAAATCAACTAATACAATGGAATAACAATACCAAGGAGAAAACCATCTTATTTCTCTCTGTACGCTCAAGCATTCAGAAACAGATCAAATTCATATTTTAATCTGAGACATACCTAACTTGGCCGGTGTTGAGGCAGGGCAACGAGGAGTGACTGTTGCAGAAACGGCGACCGGTGGCTGACTCGTACGCACAAGACAATTGGTGGGCGGCGGTTGGCGATTGGCTCGTCAGCGCTGGCGGCGACTTGGACAGGATCTGGAAGATGGCGCCCACACTCCCAACTCGCCGGATCTAAGAACCCTCGCCCGGGCAGTCAGCGGCGGCGCTGGCGGCACCGACAGCCGAGGGGCAGTCGGCGGCGGCGCTGGCGGCACCGAGGGCCGAGGGGATTGAGCGGTGGTTTTCTTTTTGTTCTTCTGGTCTCAGGCTAATCGAGGAATATACACGAACTATTTTTTAATCCTCTTGTATTATCCAACTTACATGTGGGCCACACAAGGCGATGCATGCCACGTCAGTGTAAGTGGTAATCCATGACGGTCTGACTTATATATAAAATAAAAACTAAGCCCGATCTGGCCCAATTGTTCAATCCCTGACGATTTGCGTGACAGTTTCGGTCAGGCCGTCATTACTGGGATGCCCAACGCAGGCCCATCCACGGCTCACTGATCGGTGACAGTTTCCGTGACGGTGAAGTGAGGACCGTCACAGACTATGACGGATTACAGAACCGTCACCCATAGACCGTCACAGAAAGCAGGTTTCTTGTACTGACCTACCTATATGCGGTATTTCCATGTCGTTCTAAGCAAATTTGCATGCTCCATCTCTAATGTTGAAAATAAATTTCTCTTTTGTGTGCTCTACTACTCGCGAAGCGGTAAAGGTGGCCAATATTTTCCATTCTCGATGTGTTATTCTCACGATGAGTGATTATTCACTCGTCATTGCACGAGAGTACGACAAAGGTATTAGGGATGCCCAGTCCCGAAATGACTAATGAATTTACTTTATGTTGTCAAATAATAAATTCTTTGGAAAGTGTTGCTATGGAGGGCACCCGTGGATACGGTTAGCCATGGAAAGTGAAAGTAATGATGGAAAGAGGAATAAACTTTATTTTCTGTTTGGGAACCACCTATGATGTATCTAGCATGGAAAGTGTTGGGATGCTCCAAGTCATTTTCGTTCGTGGGAAAAGTATGCCTCTCAAAAATATTTTTATCTCTCAATTTAAGCTTTGAGCTCTGGCAACTCTACAAATCACTACTTCCCTCCGCGAAGGGCCTTTCTTTTATTTATGCAATTTTTATTTTGAATTTGAGTCTCCATCTTCACTTATAAAGCACCAACTAAGGGGAACTATGATCGTATTTGAGCATTGGGTGTAGCTAATGTTCGAGTGTGTTTCATGAATGGATCAATGATTAAGCATGATGGGCTAGGGATAACTTGCTTTAGTGTTGATATTTTGAAAGACATGGTTGCTTGTTGGTATGCTTGAGTATTAAAGTCTTCATGTCAAAACTAGACTATTGCTTTGAATCATATAAAAGTCCATATGTCCATGCTATAAAGAAAAGAAATGTGATGAACATGTTAGGCAGCATTCCACATCCACTACAAGAAATATGTCAACTTGTGACCTTGACTATTGGTCACTAAAAGGTCACAAATTTCCATTTACGACCTTTTTGTGACCAAAAACAGAAGGTCAAAAGCTGGCAGTCGTAAACTGACTATAGCGACCTTCTCTGTGAGAAGGTCGTAGAAGTTTATGACCAAAATATGTCTACTGTGGCATTTTGGTCACTAGCAACCTCCCCAGGCCACGTAGGCATCCAGCGTGGCAAGGTGATGTGGCACAAGATTCAGCCCGGTCCAATTCGGTTTTGTACATGGGCCGAGCCCATTAATTCAGCCTTTTAGGATTTTTTTTCCTTGTTAATTCTGGTCGGCTTCATGGGCCAAGCCCAATGTTGTAGCCTTTTTTATTGTTGGCCCGTGGCCTTTTATTATTTATTGCTTTTCTATTTTCAGCCATTATATATTCAAGTTGGTCCCACTAGTCAGATGGGCCCCACTTGTCATGATCATCTCTCAAATTGGTCCCACATATCAGAAATGTACAAATTTGACAGATTATTTTCATAAGTGGACCCATTGGTCAAGTTTCCATTTCACAAGTTTTCAGATCACATACATAATAAAAAAGAACACATAAATTTCATCAAATATACCACTAAATAAATCTATTACAATCTTTACAACACATATATGCTAACAATATGCTACTCTTCACTAAGTAGAACTTGACGGCTTCACACTTCACGGCTTCACACTTGCTTCACACTTCACACTTGAGCATCTGTAAAAGAGGAACAACCACAAATTTAAATCTCAATTGCAGTATAGGCCATATGCAGAAGCAGTTCAAAGTTGAAACAACATCAATTAAACACACATGCACAGAAACATAAGAGTCAAAATGCAGTATAGGACCAGGACAAGGAAACTCCTGTTATCAAATCAACACATAGCTTGTAGCAAAACAAAGAATGTAATACATTATAACGAGAGCATCATGCTTTGGAAAGAAACAAAGACGAAACATGTGGATATCTCATGTGAGCATCATGCATGGTTTTATTAAACAATGATACACAATGAATACAATATCTTCAATGCAAATTATGGTACTTGTAGCAAAACAGGTGAAACAACAACTACACAATACATTATAACGAGAGTAAGCTTGAATCAAAATTGACAGATTGCTGCTAGTGCATACTACTATGATTCACACTAGAGCAAATTTTCGAAGAACAAATAATGAAAAGCGTGCAAATGCTCAAGAATCGATACTTGCTGTACCAGGAATTGGTACTTGCATACTGAAGTTTTCAGAAGAACAAATAACTGAAGCGATTATTCATGAACATGCGTATTAAAGGAACAAGAACAGAAAATTGCACATGCAAATTCAACTATCTAGTTAAATGCTCTACAGGTCTTCTAAATTGCTCGATAGATAAAACAACGCAAAATACTTCATGAAAAAGCACGAAATCATTACATTGTACTGGTACTGAAACAGAAACAGGATCAAATCGAGCATCAGCTCCAACGCAGATCGGGAATACAGCAATACATTATCAAAAATAAACTACTGGAATACATAGAAATTCCATGCAAATGAGTAATTCCATAATACAGTTTCTTTTTTTGAAGAGTTGCATATCACAATAAAAACAGATACAATGTTTAATTGCGAGGCCAGAACAGTATAGTAAAGAACACAAAACATTCAAGGCATGCATACATTATTAATTAAAAGAGAGGATCTATCAATAAGGATGAGTTAACCCATGCATTCCTTACATATGAGAGCATTAGAATACAGTTAACAAATGCACTTTCACCGTCAAATCTGAAGTAATACAACCAATCATAGTTAAAATGGCTGGGATGTAACTCATATCTATACGCAGGTCACATACTAGCATAGATCTTAAACGAGCTGAGTTAAGGAAAAATTAATGACTGAAACAATTCTAACAGCAAGCTGGTTAAGCAGTGCAGCCTTCCAGGTACCATTGCATACCCAACTTATAATTTGCCATCAAACTTCCACATAAATGACAAGTCAAACATGCTGATGGACAACAGAATTTAGCTCATACAATGCAAAACTATTGTACACAAAACCACCGTTTGGATCTATCTAGCAAACCGTTTTAAGAACAAATCACATCAAGACATGGACAGTAAAGGCAATCATTTTAGAAGGCTTGGACTGCATATACAAGTTGATAATGGAACTAACAGAGTTTAGCTTATGTAGTTCAAGAATTATACTCCGTCCGTTCGAAAATAAGTGACTCAACTTTGTACTAACTTTGTACTAAAGCTAGTACAAAGTTGAGTCACTTATTTTGGGACGGAGGGAGTACTTGACATTGGAACGCTAGCACGTGGAAATTGGAGGAACTAAAACTGCATCCACCGGGCAGAACCAGCTGTGCATGGCTATTGCAGCGGAAAAAGACTGCCTCAATCAACCTATTATTTTACTTGGGATGAGGATGATCTACAAAAATGAGTAAGATATTATTGGCATCAGCTGAACTAGCAGTAGTGCATCTAACTGAGATACGGATAAAGACAGGTAAAAGCTGAGACAAAGTAGCTACTGGCCTGCTACATCAAGGAATCCCTCTCTATCTCTCTGCTTGCATGTTTTCAAGCACACGAGGGAAAACTAACAAGCTACCAGTACAAACCTAATAAATAACAAACAGAGGAGGCTCCACGTCCAAGGCCACCAGATGATTAGCATCTCCACCAGACGATCTACAATCACAAGTTCAAGGCCACCAGATGATTAGCAGTGGCTCGACTAATCAACTATTCACTACTGGAGTAATGATTACCAAGTTATCTGTCACATCTTGCTGTTGGCAACATCACACAAGAACCAGAGTGTCGTCGTCCACCTCGCCCTTGAGGTCAAGCAGCTCGAAGATGAGGCTCCACGTCGCGTGCACAGCTACAAATTAACGCATGCATATGGATCAGTACAGGAACGCCCCAACCAAAAGCGGAATGGGAGGATCAGAGAAAGCAAGAGAAGGTGGAGGATGTGTGCAGGGAGGGGGGAATGTCAGTACCTGGAACTGGACAAAGAAGGTGGAAGACGGCTGCATGAGAATCCTCTCGGTGCCGCCGCACCCTCCTAGTGAGTGCAGATCCGGGGCCTCACTTGGTCACAACCAGATGTGACCCTTGTCGAGGACGTGGCCGATAGCCACGAGGACGAGCAATATGCAGCTCGTCGTGGATCTGGGAGGGCCACTACGTCACCTGCTCGATCCGGGAGCGCTGGTGGTGCGTGCACCTGCGTGAGGAGCGAAGACACAGCACTTATTGTAGAGTAAGGGAAGCCGAGGGGAGAACAACAAATCGACATATTGCCTTACCTATACGAGCAGCAGAAGCACGCGCGGATGGCATCGTCGACCGAGCGGAAGCAGACGTGGGGATGCAGCCAACTCACCATGGAGATGGAGCACCAGGTCCAACCCATGGGCGGATCTGGAAGCCGATGCCATGGAGGAGATGAGCTCCAGGTCCAGCCCCTGGGCGGATCTGGGAATGATCGAGGAGAGGTCGATGGCGGGGTGGTGCGGCCGCCGTGGGCGAGGATGAACGCGGGGTGGTGGCAGCCGCCGTGGGCGAGATCGACGGCGGGGTGGGGGCGACGGTTGTGGACAAGCACGGTGGATCCGGGCGGGGCTGGGGACGGGAGTGGGGGAGGATGGTATCTACACGAGGCCATCGCCGGGGTTTGTGGCGTGGTGGAGGCGGCCGTGAGGAGGGAAGGAGGAGAAGGCGAGGGAGGGAGGGCGCCGCCGCCGGCGATGGGAAGCTAGGGTTAGAGAGGGGTGGCGGCGTCGATCTGGATCGGATCGAGATCTGAGGGAGGGAGAGGGCGGCGGCTGTGGGTGCGGGTTGTGTTAGGTCTAGATAGGTGAGACGGTGGGGGGTCGAGTCTGCCGTTAGATCAGGGACGATCGGACGGTTCAGATCGCCTACGGTAGGGTGATCCGGGAGAGACGTCCTGATTTGTTGAAGACTATGGCTGTAATTTAAAATATAGTCTTTAAGTGCTAAAAACAAAGGGGTTTATGAAGCAACTACCAATAATATTTTGCAAAATGGAACCACTAAAATTTTCACTCAAGTTACACCACATTTTATGGATGATGATAACCAACTTGTATGCATTTCCAATCGTTCTAGCCTTTTTGGCCATTTAAGTTTTGTAAGATTCCATCCAGCTCTGACGGTTATGCCCATGGTTTTAATCGCGTTTTGAAATTGGCATAAAGAATTAAAGAAATCAAAAAATGGAAAGCCTTTGCATTGTGTGATCTAGTGTCTAGGAAAAAACAAACTTCTAACATGATAATTACTTTTAAAAAGTCTACTTAAATAGTCAATCTTATGGTCACATTCTTGGCATAGTCTACTCAATTGACCTCATATCGTGCACAAGGGTGCATCTTGGAATGGCAAACAATTTTGCCTAAGGAATCTTTTATTTTCTTTGGACGAAAAATCAGTTTTCCATTTTTTCGATTGCCCAAAATGAGTTTTTTTGTGAAGGGCCTACCATATATTTGTTGCAAAATTGTACCTAATCAATTTTATAAAATACTAGGCCATATATAATGCACAATTGACCAAATGGTCTGGTGTAAAAAGTTTTGATCCACCTCTCGTAAAAAAGACAAATTTCCGCCAATTCAGCTGGAAGCGGGTCAAATTTGAACTGTAGCTACCTCGTAGTTTGCTATTTATTTTTTTCCAAAAAATCATTTCTAGGTACATAAGTATCTATTTAATCAGAGAAATACCAAAAAAATCCAAGATTCAACCACTACCTAGGAACGGTCAAGCCCGCCGTTTTGACCGCATTTTGAAACGGGCATAAAAAATTCAAACAAAATCAAAAAATTGGGAAACCTTCGCATTGTGTCATCATATGTGGCCAAGTTCCTAGGAAAAATAACAAACTTGTAATACCGCAATTATTTTAAAAAAGTGTTCTCAGAAACGAGCTATCACGTGTGGAGATCAATGGCTTCCAAGCCAAATGATCAATCTTATGGCCACATTCATGGCATAGTTTGTTCAAATGATCTCATATTATGCACAAGGGTGCATATTGGAATGGCAAACAATGTTGCCTAAGGAAGTTTTCATTTTCTTTGGACGAAAAAACCATTTTCCATTTTTCGAGTGCCCAAAAGGAGGTTTTTTTGTGAAGGACCTCCAAAATAATTGTTGCAAAATTGGACCAAATAATTTTTATAAAATACTAGGACATATTTAATGCACAATTGACAATATGGTTGGGTGTAAAAAGTTTTGATCCACCTCTCGTGAAAAAGACAAATTTCCGCC
The DNA here is from genome assembly GCA_021437245.1 of Aegilops speltoides. Taxonomy (NCBI): domain Eukaryota; kingdom Viridiplantae; phylum Streptophyta; class Magnoliopsida; order Poales; family Poaceae; genus Aegilops; species Aegilops speltoides. The sequence goes on from CM038142.1 coordinate 530,987,845, forward strand.
GATTTAGCTAGAAGCGTGTCAAATTTGAACTGCAGCTGCCTCATAGTTTGCTATTTATTTTTTCCAAAAATCATTTCTAGGTACATAAGTATCTATTTAATCAGAGAAACATCAAAAAAATTCCAAGATTCAACCACTAGCTAGGAACGGTCAAGCCCGCCGTTTTGACCACATTTTGAAATGGGCATAAAATATTCAACAAAAATCAAAAAATTGGAAAACCTTCGCATTGTGTCAATATATGTGACCAAGTTTCCAGGAAAAATTATAAACTTGTAGTACGGTAATTATTTTAAAAAAGTGTTCTCAGAAATGAGCTATCAAGTGTGAAGATTCATGGCTTTCAAGCCAAATGATCAATCTTATGGCCACATTCATGGCATAGTTTGTTCAAATGATCTCATATTGTGCACAAGGGTGCATATTGGAATGGCAAACAATGTTGCCTAAGGAAGTTTTCATTTTCTTTGGACGAAAAAACCATTTTCCATTTTCTGAGTGCTTGAAATGAGTTTTTTTTTGTGAAGGACCTACCATATATTTGTTGCAAAATTGGACCTAATCAATTTTATAAAATACTAGGCCATATTTAGTGCACAATTGACAAAATGGTTGGGTGTCAAAATTTTTGATCCACCTCTGGTGAGAAAGACAAATTCCCGTTGATTCAGGTGGAAGCGGGTCAAATTTGAACTGCAGCTGCCTCATAGTTTGCTCTTTATTTTTTCCAAAAATTATTTCTAGGTAAATAAGTATCTATTTAATCATAAATACATGGTTTGATGGTGAGACATCGAGGTTTGGATGGTGGCCGAGGGCCCCAACTCAGCTCGCATGCCCGCCGCGTGGTCACCGCGTGACCGTGGCATTGCCATGTGTTATGTGCGGCCTAGGCATGTCTAGTGGGTTGAGCACTCCCCAGGTAGGTGCTAGGAAGAAAATCACAACATAAGATTCTCACGAGGAGACCGATCGATGCTCAAACATGAATAAGCAGCCAAGTGTTTGATTTGCGGTACGGGAAATGCACATGGCCAATGGGCGTGAGTTTTGGCCGAGGATGATAATCTACTAAGGAGAATGTATTCACAAATTTTCACCTCAAAAGGAGGAGCCTAGGTGGTACTTGCTTTGCAAAGTACCACACTGGACAAAAATATGAATGTTGAAGCTAGGCTCAAAATAATGAATGGATTGAGCTGAAATTTGGTGGAGGATGGTTATTTGGGCATAGGAAAGCATTGTAGAAAATTGATATCATTTTGACATGCCAAAGTAGTACTTCCTTCACAATGCTCTTCTATGGACAAAAACTTGGGAAAACTAGTGAGATAGATTGGATGAATGAAATAAGCTAAAAATTGGTGTAGGTAAGTTACATAGGTATGGTCATGCGCTGGTAAATTTTCAGATCATTTGGGTAAGCCTAGCTAGTACTTACTTCACAAAGCTTCTATCGAGGTAGAAACTTTGGAAATTTCCTGAGAAAGATTTACTAGGAAAATTGAGCTGAATATTATCATGTGGCAATGATTTGGGTATGGAAGAGTGTCCAAAAAGTTTGAGGGTAATAGGAGGGGTCTATATAACACTTGCTTTGCAATGTGCCAATTTGGCCATAAAATATAAATTGAACCTGGGCTCACATAGATGATTTGACTAAGCTACAATTTGGAGGAGGGTGATAATTTGGGCATATGAAGGAACTGTATAAATTTCATGTCATTTAGAGATATAAAAAGGTACTTCCCTCACAATGCTTCTAGGTGGACAAAACTTTGGAAATTTGCCGAGGAAGATTTGCTAGGAAAATAGAGCTGAATTTTGTCATGCGGTAATGATTTGGATAGGAAAGAGTGCCCAAAAATTCCGAGGGCAATCAAGAATATAAAAATAGCACTTCCTTCATAAAGTGTTGTTGTGAACAGAATAGGAAAATGAATATTGTTGAATTAGTTTTGAACTAGGCAAGGAAGGATTTTTACATATTTGATGAAGATATGCCCCAAAGAATTTATGAGATTTTTTTGGGAATTTTGGGAATGATAGAAATATAGGTTGCTTCACAACCTAGGGCAAAACCTGCCACATGGACATGACACATAGGCAAAACTGATGAGATGGCGCCTAGTCATCACAACCCACCACAATCTACAAGGCTATGACCATATATATTGGTCATTAAGAACTAGAAATAAGGCAGCGGACTAGCACTGTTTGCTTTGTGACCATTTCGTGTAAGGAAATTACGACCTTTCTGACCAAAATGGTCGCAATGGTTTAGGGTTTGGAGCCCCCTGAACAGCTTTTGACCAATTGGTCTAAAATGGTCATAAATTTATGACCAATTCTTCGAGGGTCACTAACAGAAGGTCATAAGTTGACATATTTCTTGTAGTGATCAAAAATTCTGTTTTTATCATTTACCTACTCGAGGACGAGCATGGATTAAGCTTGGGGATGCTGATACGTCTCCAACGTATCTATAATTTTTTATTGTTCCATGTTGTTATATTATCATTCTTGGGTGGTTTATAGTCATTTTATAGTCATTTTTTATCCCTTTTTGGTACTAACCTATTGACATAGTGCCCAGCGCCAGTTGTTGTTTTCTGCATGTTTTTTACATCGCGGGAAATCAATATCAAACGGAGTCCAAACGCAACGAAACTCTTGTAGGATTTTTTTGGGCCAGAAGACATCCAGTGGGCCAAGGAAGCACCTGGGGGTGGCTCGAGGGGAGCAGCACCCACCAGGGCGCGCCAGGAGGCCCAGGCGTGCCCTGGTGGGTTGTGCCCACCTCGGGTGCCCCATGAACCGCCTCTTTGCTCTAGAAATACCCCAATATTCCAGAAACCCTAGGGGAGACGACGAAAATAAATTCCAGCCTCCACAGAGTCCAGAACCACCAGATCCAATCTAGACACCATCATGAAGGGGTTCACAACTTCCATTGGTGCCTCTCCTGATGCGTGAGTAGTTCTTTGAAGACCTACGGGTCGGTAGTTAGTAGCTAGATGGCTTCCTCTCTCTCTTGATTATCAATACAATGGTCTCTTGCAGATTCATATGATGTAGTCTGTTTGCAAATGTGTTTGCTGGGATCCGATGAACTCTGAGTTTATGATCAGATCTATGTTTTATCCATGAAAGTTATTTGAGTTTTCTTTGATCTCTTATATACATGATTGCTTATAGCCTCGTATTTCTTCCCCGGTATTTGGGTTTTGTTTGGCCAACTTGATCTATTTATCTTGCAATGGGAAGAGGTGCTTTGTAGCGGATTCAATCTTACGGTGCTTGATCCCACTGACAGAAGGGCAACCGACACGTATGTATCGTTGCTACTAAGGATAACAAGATGAGATCTATACATCCGCAATAGATAAAAAGATCTCGTCTACACCATGTCATCGTTCTTATTGCATTACTTCGTTTTCCCATGAACATAACACACTAGATGCATGTTGGATAGCGGTCGATGTGTTGAGTAATAGTAGTAGATGCAGGCAGGAGTCGGTCTACTAATCTTGGACGTGATGCCTATATAATGATCATTGCCTGGATATCGTCATGATTATTTGAAGTTCTATCAATTGCCCAACAGTAATTGTTTTCGCACCGTTTGCTATTTTTCTCGAGAGAAGCCACTAGTGAAACCTATCGCCCCCTGGTCTCTTTTCATCATGTTTGCCTTTGCGATCTATTTTCCTTTGCATTTATTTCCAGATCTTTTAAACCAAAAATACCTTGCTGCAATTTATTTGTTCCGCGATCTATTTATCCTATCTACCACTTTTACCTCACATTATTTGCCTATCTTGAGGCGCCGTACCCGGAAGGGATTGACAACCCCTTTAACACGTCGGGTTGCGACTATTTGTTATTTGTGTGCAGGTGATATTTACATGGTGTGAGGAGGTTCTCCTAATGGTTCGATAACCTTGGTCTCATCACTAGGGGAAATACCTGCCGTCGCTATACTGCATCATCCCTTCCTCTTTGGGGAAATACCGACGTAGTTCTAGCACACATCAATGGTATTTCTGGCATCGTTGCCGGGGAGGATCTTCAACATCAACCAGGTTCCTAATCACAAATCTCATCTCCTTGCAATTTACATTATTTGCTAATTGTCTCTTGTTTTCCTCTCCCCCACTTCACAAAAATTTGCCATTTTATTCGCCTTCTTTTTCGTCCGCCATTTTCTTGTCAGATCTGTTGGGGAACGTAGTAATTTCAAAAAAAATTCCTACGCACACGCAAGATCATGGTGATGCATAGAAACGAGAGGGGAGAGTGTCGTCCACGTACCCTCGTAGACCATAAGCGGAAGAGTTATGACAACGCGGTTGATGTAGTCGTACGTCTTCACGATCAACCGATTCTAGTACCGAACGTACGGCACCTCCGCGATCTGCACACGTTCAGCTTGGTGACATCCCACGAACTCACGATCTAGTAGAGCTTTCAGGGAGAGTTCCATCAGCATGATGGCATGATGATAGTGTTGATGAAGCTACCGACGCAGGGCTTCGCCTAAGCACCGCTACGATATGACCGAGGTGGATTATGGTGGAGGGGGGCACCGCACACGACTAAAGATCAATGATCAACTTGTGTGTCCATGGGGTGCCCCCCTCTCCCGTATATAAAGGAGTGGAGGAGGGGGAGGGTCGGTCCTCTACTATGTCGCGCCCTGGGGAGTCTTACTCCCACCGGGAGTAGGATTCCCCCTTCCAAGTAGTAGGAGTAGGAGAGAAGGAAAGGGAAGAGAGAAGAGAAGGAAGGAGGGGGCGCTGCCCCTCCCCCTAGTCCAATTCAGACTAGGCCTTGGGGGGCACGCGGCCTGCTCCTCTCTCTCTCTCTCCCTTAAAGCCCAATAAGGCCCATATACTGCCCGGTAAATTCCCATAACTCTCTGGTACTGCGATAAATAACTGAATCACTCAGAACCTTTCCAATGTCCGAATATAGCCTTCCAATATATCAATCTTTACGGCTCGATAATTTTGAGACTCCTCGTCATGTCTTCGATCTCATCCAGGACTCCGAACAAATTTCGGTCATTAAATCACATAACTCACAATATAAATCGTCACCGGACGTTAAGCGTGCGGACCCTACGGGTTCGAGAACTATGTAGACATGACCGAGACACATCTCCGGTCAATAACCAATAGCGGAACCTGGATGCTCTTATTGGCTCCTACTTATTCTACGAAGATCTTTATCGGTCAAACCGCATAACAACATACGTTGTTCCCTTTGTCATCGGTATGTTACTTGCCCGAGATTCGATCGTCGGTATCACCATACCTAGTTCAATCTCGTTACCGGCAAGTCTCTTTACTCGTTCCGTAATGCATCATCCCGCAACTAACTCATTAGTCACAGTGCTTGCAAGGTTTATATTGATGTGCATTACCGAGAGGGCCCAGAGATACCTCTCCAACAATCGGAGTGACAAATCCTAATCTTCATCTATGCCAACTCAACAAGTACCATCGGAGACACATGTAGAGCACCTTTATAATCACCCAGTTACCTTGTGACGTTTGGTAGCACACAAAGTGTTCCTCTGGTATTCGGGAGTTGCATAATCTCTAGTCATAGGAACATGTATAAGTCATGAAGAAAGCAATATCAATATACTAAACGATCAAGTGCTAAGCTAACGGAATGGGTCAAGTTAATCACATTATTCTTCAATGATGTGAGCCCGTTAATCAAATGACAACTCATGTCTATGGCTAGGAAACATAACCATCTTTGATTCAACGAGCTAGTCAAGTAGAGGCATACTAGTGACACTCGATTTGTCTATGTATTCATACATGTACTAAGTTTCCGGTTAATACAATTCTAGCATCAATAATAAACATTTATCATGAATTAAGGAAATGAATAATAACTTTATTATTGCCTCTAGGGCATATTTCCTTCAGTCTCCCACTTGCACTGGAGTCAATAATCTAGTTCACATCACCATGTGTTTTAAAACCAATATTCACATCTGTATGTGATTAACACCCATGGTTCACATCGTCATGTGATCAACACCCGAAGGGTTTACTAGAGTCAATAATCTAGTTCACATTGCTATGTGATTAACACCCAAAGAGTACTAAGGTGTGATCATGTTTCGCTTGTGAGAGAAGTTTAGTCAATGGATCTGTCACATTCAGAGCCGTATGTATTTTGAAAATATTTTATGTCTACAATGCTCTGCATGGAGCTACTCTAGCTAATTGCTCCCACTTTCAATATGTATCCAGATTGAGACTTCAAGTCATTTGGATCAATGTCAAAACTTGTATCGACGTATTCCTTTACGACGAACCTTTTGTCACCTCCATAATCGAGAAACATATCCTTATTCCACTAAGGATAATTTTTGACCGCTGTCCAGTGATCTACTCCTAGATCACTATTGTACTCCCTTGCTAAACTCAGTGTAGGGTATACAATAGATCTGGTACACAGCATGGCATACTTTATAGAACCTATGGTTGAGGCATAGGGAATGACTTCCATTCTCTTTCTATCTTCTGCCATGGTCGGGCTTTGAGTCTTACTCAATTTCACACCTTGTAACACAAGTCAAGAACTCTTTCTTTGATTGTTCCATTTTGAACTACTTCAAAATCTTGTCAAGTTATGTACTTATTGAAAAAACTTATCAAGTGTCTTGATATATCTCTACAAATCTTGATGCTCAATATGTAAGCAGCTTCACCGAGGTCTTTCATAGAAAAACTCTTGTTCAAGTATCCCTTTATGCTATCCAAAAATTCTATATCATTTCCAATCAATAATATGTCATCCACATATAATATTAGAAATGCTACAGAGCTCACACTCACTTTCTTGTAAATACAGGCTTCTTCAAAAGTCTGTATAAAACCATATGCTTTTATCACACTATCAAAACGTTTATTCCAACTCTGAGAGGCTTGCACCAGTCCATAAATGGATCGCTGGAGCTTGCACACTTTGTTAGCATCTTTTGTATCGACAAAACCTTCTGGTTGCAACATATACAACTCTTCTTCTAGAAATCCATTCAGGAATGCAGTTTTGACATCCATTTGCCAAATTTCATAATCATAAAATGCAGCAATTGCTAACATGATTCGGATAGACTTGAGCATCGCTACGGGTGAGAAAGTCTCATCGTAGTCAACCCCTTGAACTTGTCGAAAACCTTTCACAACAAGTCGAGCTTTGTAGATAGTAACACTACTATCAGTGTCCGTCTTCCTCTTAAAGATCCATTTATTTAATATGTCTTGCCGACCATCGGGCAAGTCCACCAAAATCCACACTTTGTTCTTATACATGGATCCCATCTCAGATTTCATGGCCTCAAGACATTTCACGGAATCTGGGATCATCATCGCTTCATCATAGTTTGTAGGTTCGTCATGGTCAAGTAACATGACCTCCAAAATAGGATTACCATACCACTCTGGTGTGGATCTTATTCTGGTTGACCTACTTGGTTTGGTAGTAACTTGATCTGAAGTTACATGATCATTATCATCAGCTTCCTCACTAATTGGTGTAGGGATCACAGGAACTGATTTCTGTGATGAACAACTTTCCAATAAGGGAGCAGGTATAGTTACCTCATCAAGTTCTACTTTCCTCCCACTCACTTCTTTCAAGAGAAACTCCTTCTCTAGAAAGGATCCATTCTTAGCAACGAATATCTTCCCTTCGGATCTGTGGTAGAAGGTGTACCCAACAATTTCCTTTGGGTATCCTATGAAATAATATTTCTCCGATTTGGGTTCGAGCTTATCATGTTGAAGCTTTTTCACATAAGCATCGCAGCCCCAAACTTTCAGAAATGACAACTTGGTTTCTTGCCAAACCACAGTTCATACGCGTCGTCTCAACGGATTTAGATGGTGCCCTATTTAACGTGAATGCAGCTGTCTCTAATCCATAACCCCAAAACAATAGTGGTAAATCGGTAAGAGACATCATAGATCACACCATATATAATAAAGTGCGGTTACGACATTCGGACACACCATTATGTTGTGGTGTTTCGGGTGGCATGAGTTGTGAAACTATTCCGCATTGTTTAAAATGAAGACCAAACTCATAACTCAAATATTCTCCTCCGCGATCAGATCATAGAAACTTTATTTTCTTGTTACGATGATTTTCCACTTCACTCTGAAATTCTTTGAACTTTTCAAATGTTTCAGATTTACGTTTCATCAAGAAGATATACTCAAACCATCTGTGAAGGTCAGAAAATAACGATACCTGCCACGAGCATCAACACTCATTGGACCGCATACATCGGTATGTATTATTTCCAACAAGTCAGTAACTCATTCCATTGTTCTGGAGAACGGAGTTTTTTAGTCATCTTAACCAAAAGGCACGGTTTGCAAGCATCAAATGATTCATAACCAAGTTATTACAAAAGTCCATCTTCATGGATTTTCTTCATGCGCTTTACACCGATATGACCCAAACGGCAGTGCCATTAGTCCCGGTTCAAACACGAACCGGAACCAATGTGGCTCCACGTGGCCCTGTGCATCGAGCCCAGTCAGAGGGCCTTTGGTCCCGGTTGGTGGCTCCAACCGGGACCAAAAGTCATTTTTTTACAAAAGTGGCTGCTTTAGGGGTTTTGGGGTTTATTTTTAGGTTGTTATTATAGCTAGCTAATAGAGAGAAGTGTCCTCTCTTATCTTCGTCCTTGGTTTATCAACGCTGCTGGTATGTTCATTGCACCCGCAGATATGACATGGCTCATGCATGCTTTGCATCATACATCATCATATATATGTATATAATAAAGTCCTACTAATCATGCATCATCATACAACTTCTACTCGTTATTAATAATAAGTCATACGATCATCATCCTCACATATAGTCATCGAACCCAACCCTACATAATTGTTCTTAGCACATGATCATCAGTATCAGGTATAGGACCTAAACACCCTTAAGGTAAAATAGCATAAAACAATATAGACCTTGACTCTCCATTATGAAGAATGGCGATCATCCTGTCTCCAATTCTTGCCTTTCGCTGCTTATTGCTTCCAAGAAGCTCCTTACGACTGTCCATACATTTTTTCCATTCTTTGATTGTTATGTCTCCACTTCTTTTAGAAACCCGGTAAGGACAGTTGAGATTCATAGGACGACCTAGTAGTATGTTCAAAACTTGAAGGCTACCACGCGTATACATCAGATGAGGCACACAATCATTCGGGATTATCTGTTGGAAAACATAGTAATAACTTCGTAGTTAGCAATGATGTACTAGTTTTAGAAGTGTGCAAAAAGATGCACGGATGTTGTAATAGTAAAAAATAATCTTACCAAGGTATCTCCATGGTAGTTACCGTAGTTCAACACGTGCACTAGTGGCACGTATTGACCATAATGTTGAGGAGTTTGATGGTAGATATTATAATTCTCAAGATCGGTACAAAATCCGACCGGATGTCGCTTTCTCCGATAAGTTAATTGAGCCTTCGTGTAGAACGCTCATCTACCATCTTTCGCACATTCTTTGAAGAATGAAAATAAGCTGTCAATGGAGATAAGTTGTCAACTATATATTTTGAAATAAACAATATAAATTACTTAATAACTATGTTTAGCTCACATGAGGGAAGAACTGAGGTGTATCCACAAAACCCAAATCGAAGGTGTCTCTTGCTCGATTGTAGGATCACCAAGATCCATGGTGACAATCATACCCTCATCAAGACCATACATCTTGCAAAATGCATCCCAATTTTGCAACCAAAATGGGTTACACTCGAGCATTGTACAACTTTACTTGAAAATCCACACCATGTTTGGTACTTAGGATAATTTTTTGGTTTCAAATTTTCATGGTCTTCAAAATCCATCCTCTCCAAGACATAGCGTCTTGCAAAGCATGGGATAAGCTAGTCGAATTGGAAAAGATGAAAATACACGTTAAAATAGTTGAAGTCGTGCAATTACGAAACAACTATTGTCGCTGCTTGCATCAGTATGAACATCGCAAGTCTCCTCGGGCTTAATGCTGAAGCGCCAATCTTCCTCCAGCTCAATGAATCTGTCGCAGATACCTCGGTCGTCGTGGCACCAGTCGCACTCCCCCGGGCGATTTTCATCGTCAGATGAGTACGACATTTCCGGCCTACATTCATAATTCAAATATTAAACTAGATCATTATTATAAATCACGGGTTGACTATCGATGATCGATGTACGTACGTAGCTCCTCTTTCATTCCCGAATGCATTATTATACCAAATTGTCTAGCACACAGGAATGAAGGAGAACTTATCCAATATGAGCATTCAATAAGCAAAACCAAATCACAAAATAAAGTATAGTATTCAAATTAGCATGCATTCAATAATTATAAGCAAAAGTACATCATCTCTTGGTGTCCGTACATCATCGAATATTATCACTAATACAACTAGAACCGTGGCGCCCGACGGGTATCGGCGGGCGGTGGACACCAAAGATAAGGAACCATCACAGGATCATAGCTCCAAAGAGATCCTCAAGAACCTGCCGGTATTGTCGAACCTCCTCCAATGCAACCATGTAGCGACGGACGTGCTCGTCCTCCTCGCGACACGGTGACGTACCACCTCCGCGGTGTCCGGATGCCTCACCACCGCCATCGCCCACGCGACCGCCACCAAACAAGGATCGGGTCAACAACGGGCTGCCTCGTCACCAACCTCGTCCCCAAAGGTAGCACCTCCCAATACCAACCCGGCGGAGCCTAGTCCCGAACATGACCTCGATCAAGCAGGCCTCCACCGCCGAGTCGACGGCATTTAGGATGGGGATAAGCGTCGCCCGACGTCGACGCTGAACTACTTCTATATATAGTTAAATAAAAGTAGTCTTATTAATTAAATCAACTATCTAGTTCAACTACTAAACACTTACTATAAATAAATAAGTAGTACTTACTAAAACAAACTACTTCATTATATAGTAAAATAAATTAGTTTATTAAATCAGCTAGCTAGTTCAACTATATATAAACTACTTCTTCTTTTTTTCCTTTTTCTAAATACTATGAACAAAAAATAAATTACACATCTAATCTAACAAAAGATCTAAATTACACAATATGAACAAATCTAACAGAAAAAATCTAACATTAAAAACTAACATAAAAATCTTTTACAGAAAAAAATCTAACATAATATAATACATATCTAAATTACTACACATCTAATCTAACATAAAGATCTAAAGTACACAATATGAACAAATCTAACAGAAAAAAATCTAACATAAAAAAACTAACATAAAAATATTTTTACAGAAAAAAATCTAACATAATTTGAACAAATTAATTACACAATCTACATTAACTACATATCTAAATTACTACACATCTAATCTGACAAAAAAAATCTATGAACTACAAACAAATCTAAAAACAAATCTAACAAAAATTAAAAAAAGAGGCTCACCGCCGGCGACGGCGAGGTGCGGCGCGGGGCGGCAACAGCGTCGAGGCGGCGCCGGTCGGGCGGCTGCAGGGCGGCGTGGCGACAGCCTGGGCGGCGGCGGGCGGGCGGGCGGCGACGGCGTTGGGCGAGGACGGCGTCGAGCGGGCGGCGGGCGGCGTCGGCGTCGGGGAGGAGGAGAGGCCGGAGAGATCGAAGTCGGGAGAGGATGACGCTAAGTATTGTATATATAGCAACGGCATTGGTCCCGGTTCGCGGCTCAAACCGGGACCAATGCCTTCTTTAGTCCCGGTTGATGCCTCCAACCGGGACAAAAGACCTCTTTTCAGCAGCCCAAAGGGCGGGAAACGAAGACCTTTGGTCCCGGTTGGTGGCTCCAACCGGGACAAAAGGATGGTATTGGTCCCGGTTGGAGCCACCAACCGGGACCAAATAGGGGCATTGGTACCGGTTGGTGCCACCAACCGGGACCAATGGACCCGTCTAACTACTTTTTTATCTTCTGCAGCTGTTTTTTTGTTGATTCTTCAAGCAGCTATTGTTTTAGTCCCACCTCGCCAAGCGAGAGGCACTCGCATGCTGTTTATAAGCCCCGAGTGCGTGATACAATGACGAAGAGGCTCAATGCTCTCCTGACGTTGGTTAGGTTCAAGCCTTGCGGAATACGGTGAGACTGCATGAGCTATGTGCGGTCAGATTGACACTATTCCGAAAGGCTTGAAGCAAATTAACGAGCACTGCGACTCTTTTTTATTTTTATAGTTGTGATTAACTATACTAAAAAAGGAGCATATATGCTTATTTTTCTAATGACTTATTACAACTCAGAAAAAACCAGAAAAAAATAAATGTAGCAGAAAAAAAATAAATGTAGCAAAAAATAGTTGTGATTAACTGTACTAAAAAGGAGCATATATGCTTATTTTTAATGGCTTATTACAACACGAAATAAAAAGAAAAATAATATAGCAGAAAAAGAAAAAAACTATATAAAAACTACTCGAAAATGAATAGAAGCAAAAATAGTTGTGATTAACTATACTAAAAAGGAGCATATATGCTTATTTTTAATGGCTTATTACAACTCGAAATAAAAATAAAAATATTATAGCAGAAAAAAACTATATAAAAACTACTCGAAATGAATAGAAGCAAAAAATAGTTGTGATTAATCGTACTAAAAAGGAGCATATATGCTTATTTTTAATGGCTTATTACATCTCGAAATAAAAAGAAAAAATAAATGTAGCAGAAAAGAAAAAAAACTACTCGAAATGAGATGCAGATAAACTTATAGAGGAATTCAACTTAAATTCATAACTAATTTCAAGAGAAATCCATATGAATTTATGCTAAATTACCTATATAAGCGCATCTATTTTCAATATCGGAGGAGCTCAATAAGGTAGAGAGGAGGGCTTATAAACCAGTCCGTTCCCCTTGATTGGCGAGGTGGGACTAAACTCTGGTCGCAATGGGTACCAACCATTTAGTCCCGGTTGATGGCTCGAACCGGGACTAATGGAGGCCTATTGGTCCCGGTTCATGCCACCAACCGGGACCAATGGTGGTGGGCCAGGAGTGCGGCCCATTGGTCCCGGTTCGCCTCAACAACCGGGACCAAAAGGTCCAGACGAACCCGGACCAATGGCCCACGTGGCCCGGCCGGCCCCCGGGGCTCACGAACCGGGTCCGATGCCCCCATTGGTCCCGGTTCTGGTTTGAACCGGGACTAATGGTCTGGTCCGGCCTGGACCATTGGCCCGTTTTCTACTAGTGTGTGTATCACTACGATCGAGATCCAACAAACTATTTTCATTGGGTGTATGACCATCGAAGGTTTTATTCATGTAAACAGAACAACAATTATTCTCTGACTTAAAATGAATAACCGTATTGCAATAAACATGATCCAATCATATTCATGCTCAACGTAAATGCCAAATAATATTTATTTAGGTTTAACACTAATCCCGAAAGTATAGGGGTTGTGCGATGATGATCATATCAATCTTGGAACCACCCAACATACATCGTCACTTCACCCTTAACTAGTCTCTATCTATTCTGCAAGTCCTGTTTCGAGTTACTAATCTTAGAAACCGAACAAGTATCAAATACCCAGGGGTTACTACGAGCACTAGTAAGGTACACATCAATAATATGTATATCAAATATACCTTTGTTCACTTTGCCATCCTTCTTATCCACCAAATATTCAGGGCATTTCCGCTTCCAATGACTATTTCCTTTGGAGTAGAAGCACTCAGTTTCAGGCTTTGGTCCAGCTTTGGGCTTTTACACGGGAGTGACAACCTGCTTGCCATTCTACTTGAAGTTCCCTTTCTATTCCATTCCTCTTTTCTTGAAACTAGTGGTCTTGTCAATCATTAACACTTTGATGCTCTTTCTTGATTTCTACCTTCGTCGATTTTAGCATCACGAAGAGCTCGGGATTCATTTTCGTCATCCCTTGCATACTATAGTTCATCACGAAGTTCCAATAACTTGTTGATGGTGACTAGAGAACTCTGTCAATCACTATCTTATCTGGAAGATTAACTCCCACTTGATTCAAGTGATTGTAGTACCCAGACATTCTGAGCACATGCTCACTAGTTGAGCTATTCTCCTCCATCTTTTAGGAAAAGTACTTGTCAGAGGTCTTATACCTCTTGACTCGGGCATGAGTCTGAAATACCAATTTCAGCTCTGGAACATCTCATATGCTCCATGACATTTCAAAAATGTTTTTTAAGTCCCGGTTCTAAGCCGTAAAGCATGGTGCACTAAACTATCAAGTAGTCATCATATTGAGCTAGCCAAACATTCATAACGTCTGCATCTGCTCCTGCAATAGGTTTGTCACCTAGCGGTGCATTAAGGACATAATTCTTCTGTGTAGCAATGAGGATAAACCTCAGATCACGGACCCAGTTCACATCATTGCTACTAACATCTTTCAGCTTAGTTTTCTCTAGGAACATATAAAAAACATAGGGAAGCTATAACGCGAGCTATTGATCTATAACATAATTTGCAAAATACTATCAGGACTAAGTTCATGATAAATTAAAGTTCAATTAATCATATTACTTAAAAACTCCCACTTAGATAGACATCCCTCTAATCATCTAACTGATCACGTGATCCAAATCAACTAAACCATGTCTGATCATCCCATGAGATGGAGTAGTTTTAAATTGTGAACATCACTATGTTGATCATATCTACTATATGATTCATGCTCGACCTTTCGGTCTCAGTGTTTCGAGGCCATATCTGCATATGCTAGGCTCGTCAAGTTTAACCCGAGTATTTATGTGTGTGCAAAACTGGCATGTGATACGTCTCCAACGTATCTACTTTTCCAAACACTTTTGCCCTTGTTTTGGACTCTAACTTGCATGATTTGAATGAAACTAACCCGGACTGACGATGTTTTCAGCAGAACTGCCATGATGTTGCTTTATGTGTAGAAAAGAAAAGTTCTCGTAATGTCCTGAAAATTCACGGAGGCACTTTTTGGAAAATATAAAAAATACTGGCGAAAGAATCAAGACCAGGGGGCCCACACCCTGTCCACGAGGGTGGGGGTGCGCCCCCTGTCTCGTGGTCCCCCTGGAACTCCACCGACCTCAACTCCAACTCCATATATTCACGTTCGGGGAGAAAAAACCAGAGAGAAAGTTTCATCGCGTTTTACAATATGGAGCCGCCGCCAAGCCCTAATCCCTCTCAAGAGGGATGATCAGGAGTCCGTTCGGGGCTCCAGAGAGGGGGATTCGTCGCCGTCGTCATCATCAACCATTCTCCATCACCAATTTCATGATGCTCACCGCCGTGCGTGAGAAATTCCATCGTAGGCTTGCTGGACGGTGATGGGTTGGATGAGATTTACCATGTAATCAAGTTAGTTTTGTTAGGGTTTGATCCCAAGTATCCACTATGTTCTGAGATTGATGTTGCTATGACTTTGTTATGCTTAATGCTTGTCACTAGGGCCCGAGTGCCATGATTTCAGATCTGAACCTATTATGTTTTCATGAATATATGTGTGTTCTTGATCCTATCTTGCAAGTCTATAGTCACCTATTATGTGTTATGATCCGACAACCCCGAAGTGACAATAATCGGGATACTTCTCGGTGATGACCATAGTTTGAGGAGTTCATGTATTCACTATGTGCTAATGCTTTGTTCCAGTTCTCTATTAAAAGGAGGCCTTAATATCCCTTAGTTTCCGCTAGGACCCCGCTGCCATGGGAGGGTAGGGCAAAAGATGTCATGCGAGTTCTTTTCCATAAGCACGTATGACTATTTACGGAATACATGCCTACATTACATTGATGAACTGGAGCTAGTTCTGTGTCACCCTATGTTATAGCTATTACATGAGGAATCGCATCCGGCATAATTATCCATCACTGATCCATTGCCTATGAGCTTTTCACATATTGTGCTTCGCTTATTTACTTTTCCGTTGCTACTGTTACAATCACTACAAAACCCAAAAACATTACTTTTGCTACCGTTACCTTTATTATCATACTACTTTGCTACTAAATACATGCTGCAGATACTAAGTTATCCAGGTGTGGTTGAATTGACAACTCAACTGCTAATACTCAAGAATATTCTTTGGCTCCCCTTGTGTCGAATCAATAAATTTGGGTTGAATACTTTACCCTCGAAAGCTGTTGCGATCCCCTACACTTGTGGGTTATCAAGACTAATTTCTGGCGCCATTGCCGGGGAGCATAGCTCTATTTTCCGAGTCACTTGGGATTTATATCTGTTGATCACTATGAAGAACTTGAAAGACGTGAAAACTACGATCTATCCCTCAACTACAAGGGGAGGTAAGGAATTGCCATCTAGCTCTGCACTAGATTCTCCTTCTGTTTTGAGTAAGCTTGCGACACCTTAACCTGCTACTGCTATGAACTCTGATATGTCGCATGTT
This sequence comes from Aegilops speltoides, assembly GCA_021437245.1. NCBI lineage: Eukaryota > Viridiplantae > Streptophyta > Magnoliopsida > Poales > Poaceae > Aegilops > Aegilops speltoides. The sequence goes on from CM038142.1 coordinate 531,004,291, forward strand.
ATTGATGATGCCACTTCTGCTATGCATGATACTTATGATGAAACTACTTCTGTGCATGATACTACTTTGCCATTAGGTGAATTTCTTGATGAACAACTTGCTAGAGTTAGGGGGAATGAAAATATTGAAGCTGCTATTATTGATGATAGTGATGATGAAAATTCCCCCAATGATTATGAATTGCCTATTGTTCCTGAGGGTTATGTTATGATTGAAGAAGCTGCTAGAGCTATCTTTGCTTGCAATGATAGATATGATCTTAAGAAATTATTAGCTAAATGGAAGCAGCAGTCTCTTAATGCTAGAATGAAACCTGGCCCTGCTTTTGCTACTTCACCTATATGTGTTACTGATAAGGATTATGAATTCTCTGTTGATCCTGAGATTATTACCTTAGTTGAATCTGATCCTTTCTATGGCCTTGAATCTGAAACTGTTGTGGCACATCTTACCAAGTTGAATGATATAGCTACCCTGTTTACTCATGATGATAAATCTCGCTATTATTATATCCTTAAGATATTTCCGTTCTCGTTAAAGGGTGATGCTAAGACTTGGTACAATTCTCTTGCTCCTGGTTGTGTGCGTAGTCCCCAGGATATGATTTATTACTTCTCTGCTAAATATTTCCCTGCTCATAAGAAACAAGCTGCCTTGCGGGAAATATATAATTTTGTGCAAATCAAAGAAGAGAGTCTCCCACAAGCTTGGGGGAGGCTTCTCCGATTACTTAATGCTTTGCCTGATCATCCTCTCAAGAAAAATGAAATACTTGATATCTTTTATAATGGACTAACCGATGCTTCCAAGGACTACTTGGATAGTTGTGCTGGTTGTGTTTTCAGGGAAAGAACAGTCGACGAAGCTGAATTACTATTGAATAATAGGTTGACTAATGAAAATAATTGGACTCTTCCTGAGCCAATTCCTGCAGCAATTCCTGAACCAATTGAGCCAACTCCTGAACCTATTCCTAAACCCACTCCGAAGAAGAGAGGTGTTTTATTTCTCAGTCCTGAAGATATGCAAGAGGCAAAGAAATCAATGAAATAAAAAGGTATAAAAGCTGAAGATGTTAAGAATTTACCACCTATTGAAGAAATACATGGTCTTAATATACCGCCTGTTGAAGAACCACATTGTCTATAGATATGATAAAGTTTAAATCCCCTCTACTAAATTTCATAGCCCGTGCTTAGATGAATTTGATGATTTTATGGCTAGACAAGAAAGTTTTAATGCTTATGTTGGTAGAGAGTTAAAGAATAATGCTTTCGAGATAGGACGCGTGAGCGATAATATGGCTAGAATTAAAGGTGAACTTAAACTCATTAGCAAATATGCTTCCATGGTTGCTACTCAAGCTGAGCAAGTACTCAAAGCTCAAAATGATTTGCTTGATGAATTAAATAATAAAAATGACTTTGTTGTTTGAGTGGCTACTAGAATTGGTAGAATGACTCAGGAACCTTTGTATCCTAAAGGCCACCCTAAGAGGATCGAGCAAGATTCTCAGAGAAACAATTTAGAGGCACCTAGTTCTTCCAAAAAGAAGAAAAAGAAAAATTATAGAACTTTGCATGCTTCTAGTGAACCTACTGTAGACACACCTGAGAATCCCAATGATATTTCAATTTCTGATGCTGAAACACAATCAGGTGATGAACATGAACCTAGTGATAATGTTAATAATAATGTTCATGTTGATGCTCAACCTAGCAAAAAACAATGATGTAGAGATTGAACCTGTTGTTGATCTTGATAGCCCACAATCAAATAATCAACATTATGATAAGAGAGATTTTGTTGCTAGGAAGCATGGTAGAGAAAGAGAACCATGGGTTCAGAAACCCATGCCCTTTCCTCCTAAACCATCCAAGACAAAGGATGATGAGGATTTTGAGCTCTTTGCTGAAATGATTAGACCTATCCTCTTATGTATGCGCTTAACTGATATGCTTAAAGTAAATCCTTATGCTAAGTATATGAAGGATATCATTACAAATAAAAGAAAGATACTGGAAGCTGAAAATTCCACCATGCTTGCTAATTACACTTTTAAGGGTGGAATACCAAAGAAACTTGGAGATCCGGGGGTACCAACTATACCATGCTCCACCAAAAGAAATTATGTTAGAACTGCTTTATGTGATCTTGGAGCTGGTGTTAGTGTTATGCCTCTCTCTTTATATCGTAGACTTGAATTGAATAAGTTGACACCTACTGAAATATCTTTGCAAATGGCTGATAAATCAACTGCTATACCTATCGGTATTTGTGAGGATGTGCCTATTGTGGTTGCAAATGTCACTATCTTAACGGACTTTGTCATTCTTGATATTTTCGAGGACGATAGTGTGTCGATTATCCTTGGTAGACCTTTTTTGAATACTGCAGGGACTGTTATTGATTGCAACAAAGGCAATGTCACTTTTCATGTTAATGGTAATGAGCATACGGTACACTTTTCGAGGAAACAATCTCAAGTTCATAGCATCAATTCTATTGGAAAAGTTCCAACAATTATTATTGGAGATTTTGAATTTCCTCTCCCTACTGTCAGCAAAAAGTATGACATTCTTATTGTTGGGGATTTTCATATCCCCGTTGAGGTAACTTAGTGTTATTCGAAATTTCTCCGGTTTCGTGTTATTCAGAATGAGTTTGTTAACAAGACTTGATCAACCTTGTTTGTGGATTCACTTTGATGATCATGAGATGGATGAAACTAGAAGGCACAACCTTCTGTACCCTCTTTTTACTTTCTGTTATTTAGAATAAATAAAGCAAAAATAGTATTATCCATCTGTTTTCTGAATTATCCGTGCAATAAAAAATATCCCGAAAATAAAAGTGCTCCAAATGCCCTGCAAATTTAGTATGATTTTTTATGGAATATTTGAGGATTTTAGGCACTGAAATCACTACAGGAGGGGCAAGCACCATGCCACGAGAGTGGAGGGCGCGCCCCCCCTAGGCGTGGCCCCCTGTCTCGTGGGCCCCTAGTGGCCCCCCCTCCACTTATGCCAGCACCCACACACTTCATCTTCTACCCAAAAAAATCCCCATCTAGCTCAAGCACGAGTTCTAGCTCCTTTTGCTACGATTTTCAATCTCCTTGCTCAAAGCTCATTCACAAAACTGCTTTGGGAGATTGTTGCTTGGTATGTGACTCCTCCATTGGTCCAATTAGTTTTTGTTCTAGTGCTTTATTCATTGAGAATTTTTGTTGCATAGGTGACCATGTTCTTGAGCTTGCATGTTAAATTTATGAGGTCCCAAGCAATTCTAATGCATGATATATGCTCTAGGCACTTCTAGGAGTAGTTGCTACCAATCTTGTTTAGTTTTATTCACTTTTATTTTGAAGTTACTAAAATTTCAGAAATTTTTCAGAAAAAGAATTATGTCTAGGAGAATGTACCAAGGTGGTTCCTCGGTAAAGAAAGGGCCCAGGATTGCTATACGTGAGCAAGATGTTGAACTATCGGGGGACACAGATGTATGAGCTTGTGAGTGTCCATCCGATGATTTTATGGTCGAAGCAGGCTTTAAGGAGGAATTTGACGCGTTTGTGTGTAATGCTGAGCTAGAGGACTTCTTACAAGATAAGTGTCCTCAGTACTATCAATTGACTGATTCCTTTGTGCGGAGGTTTAAATATAACTGTACGCGTAATTCTCCTACTATCCTATTAGATATTTCTGATACATCTTATACCACGGACTTAGAGGATTTTACAACTGCTTGCAAACTCCCACAGTGGGGTAATATTAATGATCCTCACAAATCTGAATTTAGAGATTTCCTTGCTAGTATTACTACGGGAGAATCCAGGGACATAGCACAAGCTACCATAGGGAGCATTCATTTTCCTGCTATACATTATTTTGCTCTCTTCTTTGGTAGATGCATTAACAGTAAAGATGAAGCATGTCACATGTGTGTCCCTGATCTGTGTGTCCTCAAGAGTGATGTGTTAGGTTATAAAGGTTATAACTTGGGGGCAATAGTTGCACGTAGGTTGCAGAATAATAGTAGAAATGGAAACTTATTTGGAGGAATTTATGCAACCCGTGTGGCTAATTATCTTGGTATAGCCCCACGAGAGGGAGATAAGATGATACCTCCTATTTATTTGGATTATGAAGCTATGGTCAATCATCAATTTCTAAGGAGGAATGAACAATTCCTCCATTATCGACTAATCTATAATAGACGCAACGTCGTCCTTGTTACTCTCCCTGCTCCTCTCCTTTTTGATTATCAGGCAAAAGGAAGATATGTTGTTACCAGGGAGGAAGCAGCTGAACACGAGGGGAGAGCGGAGGCAGCTCGCCAACATGTCGCAGCTCAAGAGGCGGTTGCCGCTGCATCTCAGTATGACCCCAGCTACAACTACGGATATCAGCCAGACGGTCCTTGGTATTAGACCAACTTAGGCCAAAAGCCTAAGCTTGGGGGAGTATGTATTTCTCACCGACTTTACATTCATGTTCACACACTAGTCGTGGGTGCTCATACTCTTTCATTGTATTATCCATGTTAGTTTAATTTTCTTTCTCGCTTTCTTATTGTGTGTTCGATAAACCTTAAGAAAAACCAAAAAAATAGTTAGTTTAATTTCCATGCTTGTAGTAGAAATTAAAATGAAAACCCAAAAAGATTTCTTGTTCTTCTTTTTACTTGTTGGGAGCTTTCCCGTGTAAATAGTTTTATTTTATTTTCTTTCCTTTGGGGGTCGAGAAGACCATATTGAAAATGCTTAGTGGCTCTCATATGCATGATTATTTATTTAACTTAGAGCCCATATTACTTTGTCTTCTCTCTTGAGTTGAATGCTTGCAAATTCCAGCTTAGTCCAATGCATGTGCACTATTATTATTATACACATCGTTCGGTCGTGAAAGTGAAAGGCAATAATGACGATATACGATGGACTTATTGAGATGAGAAAAGCTGGTATGAACTCGATGTTGGAAATATGCCCTAGAGGCAATAATAAATTAGTTATTATTATATTTCCTTGTTCATGATAATCGTTTATTATCCATGCTATAATTGTATTGATAGGAAACTCAGATACATGTGTGGGTACATAGACAACACCATGTCCCAAGTAAGCCTTTAGTTGACTAGCTCGTTGATCAATAGATGGTTACGGTTTCCTGACCATGTACATTGGATGTCGTTGATAACGGGATCACATCATTAGGAGAATGATGTGATGGACAAGAGCCAATCCTAAGCCTAGCACAAAGATCGTGTAGTTCATATGCTAAAGCTTTTCTAATGTCAAGTATCATTTCCTTAGACCATGAGATTGTGCAACTCCCGGATGCCGTAGGAATGCTTTGGGTGTACCAAACGTCACAACGTAACTGGGTGGCTATAAAGGTGCACTACAGGTATCTCCGAAAGTGTCTGTTGGGTTGGCACGAATCGAGACTGGGATTTGTCACTCCGTGTGACGGAGAGGTATCTCTGGGCCCACTCGGTAGGACATCATCATAATGTGCACAATGTGATCAAAGAGTTGATCGCGGGATGATGTGTTATGGAACGAGTAAAGAGACTTGCCGGTAACGAGATTGAACAAGGTATCGGTATACCGACGATCGAATCTCGGGCAAGTACAATACCGCTAGACAAAGGGAATTGTATACGGGATTGATAGAGTCCTTGACATCGTGGTTCATCCGATGAGATCATCGTGGAACTTGTGGGAGCCAACATGGCCATCCAGATACCGCTGTTGGTTATTGACCGGAGAACGTCTCGGTCATGTCTACATGTCTCCCGAACCAGTAGGGTCTACACAATTAAGGTTCGATGATGCTAGGGTTATAAAGGAAGTTTGTATGTGGTTACCGAATGTTGTTCGGAGTCTCGGATGAGATCCCCGACGTCACGAGGAGTTCCAGAATGGTCCGGAGGTAAAGATTTATATATGGGAAGTCCTATTTTGGCCACCGAAAAATGTTCGGGATTTTTCGGTATTGTACCGGGAATGTTCTAGAAGGTTCCGGAGTGGGGCCCACCTGCATGGGGGACCCACATGAACGTGGTTAGTGGGGTCAAGGCCCCACATCCCTGCTCAAGGCGCACCAAGATCCCCCCTTAGAAGGAATAAGATCATATCCCGAAGGGATAAGATCAAGATCCCTAAAAAAGGGGGATAACAATCGGTGGGGAAGGAAATGATGGGATTTCTTTCCTCCCACCTTTGCCAACGCCCCAATGGACTTGGAGGGCAAGAAACCAGCCCCTCCACCCCTATATATAGTGGGAGGCGCATGGGAGCTATCGCTTCCTGGCGCAGCCTCCCTCTCCAAGTACTCCTCCTCTCCGCGGTGCTTGGCGAAGCCTGCAGATTGCCACGCTCCTCCATCACCACCACGCCATCGTGCTACTGCTGGACGGAGTCTTCCCAACCTCTCCCTCTCACCTTGCTAGATCAAGGCATGGGAGACGTCACCAGCTGTACGTGTGTTGAGCGCCGAGGTGTCGTCCGTTCGGCACTAGGATCTCCAAAGATTTGGATCACGGCAGTCGACTCCTTCAACCCCGTTCTCTTGAACGCTTCCGCTTAGCGATCTACAAGGGTATGTAGATGCACTCTCCTTCCCCTCATTGTTGGTTTCTCCATAGATAGATCTTGGTGACACGTAGGAAAATTTTGAATTTCTGCTACGTTCCCCAACACTCGACCTCTCTTGTTTTTGTAAATATGATGAGTTCATCATTTCTGATTCAGCCTATTATGAAGTAAACATATTTGCAATGACATTTAGAGATTATAGTTGCTTGTGCCATGCTTGATTATCTATGAGTTATAATGGTTTACCTTGCATGCCAACATACTATTAGAATGATTATGATGTGGTATGATGGGATGGTATCCTCCTTTGAATGAATTGGGTGACTCGACTTGGCACATGTTCACGCATGTAGTTGAAACAAATCAACATAGCCTTCATGATATTTATGTTCATGGTAGATTATATCCTACTCATGCTTGTACCCGGTGTAAATTAATTTTAATGCATGTTTATGACTGTTGTCGCTCTCTTAGTTGGTCGCTTCCCAGTCTTTTGCTAGCCTTCACCAGTACTAAGTGGGAATACTACTTGTGCATCCAAACTCCATAAACCCCAAAGTTGTTCCATATGAGTCCACCATATCCTCCTATATGCGGTATTTACCTGCCGTTCCAAGTAAATTTGTATGTGCCAAACTCCAAACCTTCAAATGAAATTCTGTTTTGTATGCTCGAGCAGCTCATGTTTCAACTAGGGCTGCCTATATCTTCCATGCTAGGTGGGTTATTCTCAAGAGGAGTGGACTCCGCTCCTCATTCACGAGAAAGGGCCAGTAACCGGGATGCCCAGTCCCATGATCCAAAAATATCAAAGCAAATCAAAATAATTAAACAAAACTCCCCCAGGGATGTTGTTAGTTGGAGGCACTCGTTGTTTCGAGCAAGCCATGGATTGATGCTTGTTGGTGGTTGGGGGAGTATAAACCTTTACCATTCTATTTGGGAACTGCCTATAATGCATGTAGTATGGAAGATACAGCCATCTCATAGTTGTTGTGTTGACAGCAAAAGTATGCCGCTCAAAATGTTATTCAATCTCTATTTCAAAATTGAGCTCTGGCACCTCTACAAATCCCTGCTTCCCTCTGCGAAGGTCCTATCTATTTACTTTTATGTTGAGTCATCACCCTTCTTATTAAAAAGCACCCGCTGGAGAGCCCACTATCATTTGCATTCATTACTATTGATTTATATTGGGTATGACTTGACTGGATCTCTTTTACCATGAATTACAATGTTTAGTCACTCCTTGATCTTTAAAGGTGCTCTGCATTTATGTTTTGCGGTCTCAGAAAGGGCTAGCGAGATACCATTTTGTTATATCATGTTATGATTGTTTTGAGAAAGTGTTGTCACGAGTTTTATTATTATAGCTTGCTAGCTGATTATGCTATTGATATGAGTAATTGTGAGACCTAAGTGTTATTGTGAGTATGGTTAGTTCGTAATATTTGCTGAAACCTGAATGATGGCTTTGCATGTTTACAACAACAAGAGCAAACAAAGTTTGTAAAAGTTTTTCTTTATTACTTTCCGTTTATCAACTGAATTGCTTGGGGAAGTTGATACGTCTCCCACGTATCTACTTTTCCAAACACTTTTGCCCTTGTTTTGGATTCTAACTTGCATGATTTGAATGAAACTAACCCGGACTGACACTGTTTTCAGCAGAACTTCCATGATGTTGTTTTCTGTGTAGAAAAGAAAAGTTCTCAGAATGTCCTGAAAATCCACGGAGGCACTTTTTGGTATAAAAAATACTGGCGAAAGAATCAAGACCAGGGGCCCTACACCCTGTCCACGAGGGTGGGGGCGTGCCCCCTCCCCCTGGGCACGCCCCCCTGTCTCCTGGGCCCCTAGACCTCCACTGACCTCAATTCCAACTCCAAATATTTACGTTTGGGGAGAAAAAATCAGAGAGAAAGCTTCATCGCGTTTTACGATACGGAGTCGCCGCCAAGCCCTAATCTCTCTCGGGAGGGCTGATCTGGAGTCCGTTCGGGGCTCCGGAGAGGGGGATTCGTCGATGTCATCATCAATAACCATCCTCCATCACCAATTTCATGATGCTCACCGCCGGGCGTGAGTAATTCCATCGTTGGCTTGCTGGACGGTGATGGGTTGGATGAGATTTACCATGTAATCAAGTTAGTTTTGTTTGGGTTTGATCCCTACTATCCACTATGTTCTGAGATTGATGTTGCTATGACTTTGCTATGCTTAATGCTTGTCACTAGGGCCTGAGTGCCATGAGTTCAGATCTTAACCTATTATGTTTTCATGAATATATGTGTGTTCTTGATCCTATCTTGCAAGTCTATAGTCACCTATTATGTGTTATGATCCGACAACCCCGAAGTGAGAATAATCGGGATACTTCTCGGTGATGACCATAGTTTGAGGAGTTCGTGTATTCACTATGTGCTAATGCTTTGTTCCGGTTCTCTATTAAAAGGAGGCCTTAATATCCCTTAGTTTCCGCTAGGACCCCGCTGCCACGGGAGGGTAGGACAAAAGATATCATGCAAGTTCTTTTCCATAAGCACGTATGACTATTTACGAAATACATGCCTACATTACATTGATGAACTGGAGCTAGTTCTCATGTCACCCTATGTTATAGCTATTACATGAGGAATCGATCCGCATAATTATCCATCACTGATCCATTGCCTACGAGCTTTTCACATATTGTGCTTCGCTTATTTACTTTTCCGTTGCTACTGTTACAATCACTACAAAACCCAAAAACATTACTTTTGCTACTGTTACCTTTATTATCATACTATTTTGCTACTAAATACTTGCTGCAGATACTAAGTTATCCAGGTGTGGTTGAATTGACAACTCAACTGCTAATACTCAAGAATATTCTTTGCCTCCCCTTGTGTTGAATCAATAAATTTGGGTTGAATACTTTACCCTCGAAAGCTGTTGTGATCCCCTACACTTGTGGGTTATCAGCTTGCACCCGTTGTATGTGAACGTAGAGCTTATCACACCCGATCATCACGTGGTGTCTCAGCACGATGAACTCTGGCAATGGTGCATACTCAGGAAGAACACTTATACCTTGAAATTTAGTGAGAGATCATCTTATAATGCTATCGTCAATCAAAGAAAAATAAGATGGATAAAAGAGAAACATCACATGCAATCATTATAAGTGATATCATATGGCCATCATCATCTTGTGCCTTTGATCTTCATCTCCAAAGCACCGTCATGATAATTGAGGGAGTCCTGGACTAGGGGGTGTCCGGACAGCCGGACTATCATCGTCCGCCGGACTCCAAGACTACGAAGATACAAGATTGAAGACTCCGTCCCGTGTCAGGATGGGACTTTCCTTGGCGTGGAAGGCAAGCTTGGCAATACGGGTATGTTGATCTCCTACCATTGTAACCGACTCTGTGTAACCCTAGCCCTCTCCGGTGTCTATATAAACCGGAGGGCTTTAGTCCGTAGGACATAACCTCCATTACAACAATCATACCATAGGCTAGCTTCTAGGGTTTAGCCTCCTTGATCTCGTGGTAGATCCACTCTTGTAATACCCATATCATCAATATTAATCGAGCAGGACGTAGGGTTCTACCTCCATCAAGAGGGCCCGAACCTGGGTAAAAACATCGTGTCCCTTGTCTCCTGTTACCATCCGCCTAGACGCACTGATTCGGGACCCGTGCCGAGATCCGCCGGTTTGACACCGACATTGGTGCTTTCATTGAGAGTTCCTCCGTATCGTCCACCGATAGGCTCGATGGCTTCTTCAATCAACAACACCGTACAGGGTGAGATTTTTCTCCCCGGACAGATCTTCGTATTCAGCGGCTTCGCTGCAAGGGCAATTAAGCAGGCCATCCGGAGCAGATCGAAGCTACGCCCAGCCACCAGTCGTTCGGCCTAAGCTTCACGGCCGACATCCGCGGGGACTTGATCTTCGACGGACTCGAGCCACAGTCGAGCGTGCCGCGCTGTCACGATGGGCATGATTTAGCTCTGCCGCTGGACAATGCCTTGGTGGCTGCACATGAATCCGCTCCGGCCCTCAGTCCGGAGCCGATCGCCCAGATCGAGGACCGGTGGCTGGACACCGCCTCGGGGGTGCACCTTCCACGGCGATGGAGCCGAACACTAACCTTGTCCCTTGTAAAGCTCGTAGCTCCGAGGTGCCGGACTCCCTACCGGACTCCGAACCTCCTGCGCCCCTGCCAATCGAATCTGATTGGGCGCCGATCATGGAGTTCACTGCCGCGGACATCTTCCAACACTCGCCCTTTGGCGACATCCTAAATTCGCTAAAGCATCTCTCGCTATCCGGAGAACCCTGGCTGGATTATGGCCAGGATGGTTGGGATGCGGACGATGAAAAAATTCAAAGCCCTCCCACCACCCACTTTGTAGCCACTGTCAACGATCTAACAGACATGCTAGACTATGACTCCGAAGACATCGACGGTATGGACGACGATGCCGGAGACGATCAAGAACCAGTGCCTACAGAGCACTGGAAGACCACCCCAACACATGACGTATATATGGTGGATACCCCAAAAGGAAGCGACGACGAGGAACAATGGGGCGCGGCAAAGGATAATCCCGCCGATAAACAACCAAAGCGGCAACGCAAGCGCCGCCCTAAAACCCGCCTCGACAAAGACAGCATTCCTACTGACCCAGCGTTGGAGCAGGGCAAACCAGTGGACGACGAACATGCAACCAAGCAACCGTCCAAACAGGACGAATCGGATAATCAATCCAATCCAGGCAAAACCAACAGTCCGGACGACCTCACACCAGACATACTACCGGAGCACAAAGACCTTCACGGAAGACTCGTCGCCACCGCAAGAAGCTTGAAGAAGGAGAAACGGAAGCTCAAAATAGCGGAAGACATACTCACAATGAGGTGGAGCAAAGTGCTCAAAACCGCAGACAAATACGGCAATGGCCATCAATCAAAGAGCTACCCGAAGCGCAAGCTGCTGCCAGAATTTGACGAGGAGGCCATAGAGCCCCCACAGTAAAAAAACAAAGAGGCCGCCTGGCCGGATAGACGGCCAGATGATAGGCCAAAATCTACAAGCGGCGCCGCACACAAGCCGATTCACGACCCTGGGAAAACGGATGGCCCAGCCAGGTCCATTTACGGGCCAAAAAAAGAGGGCCCCAGGAAGTAACACAACACGCCAAGTGTCCGAAGACAGCGGTACACCCAAATACAGGGGCGCCGCACACCCACTATGTTTCACCAATGAGGTGCTGGATCACGAATTCCCAGCAGGGTTTAAACCCATAAACATAGAGGCTTACGACGGAACAACAGACCCTGGAGTCTGGATAGAGGATTATATACTACACATACACATGGCTAGAGGAGATGATCTCCACGCCATAAAATATTTACCCCTTAAGCTCAAAGGGCCAGCCCGTCATTGGCTCAAAAGCCTCCCAGAAAACACTGTTGGAAGTTGGGAAGAGCTTGAGGACGCGTTTAGAGCAAACTTTCAAGGGACTTATGTCCGCCCTCCGGATGCAGATGACCTAAGTCATATAACTCAACAGCCCGGAGAGTCAGCGCGCAAATTCTGGAACAGGTTCCTTACTAAAAAGAACCAAATAGTCGACTGTCCGGACGCCGAAGCCTTAGCAGCTTTTCAACATAACGTCCGAGACGAATGGCTTGCCAGACACCTCGGCCAAGAGAAGCCGAGGACAATGTCCGCGCTAACAAGCCTCATGACCCGCTTTTGCGCGGGGGAGGATAGCTGGCTAGCAAGATGCAGCACCAGCAACCCGAGTACATCCGAGAGTAGAGATGGAAATGGAAAATCACGGTGCAGAAAGGATCAGCGCCGGAATAAAGAAAAAAGCCCAAAGAATACGGCGGTCAACGCCGGATTCAAAAGCTCGCGGCCAAACAACAAAACACTACCTCTTAAGGATAACAGTGATGAGCTATCCAACTTAAACAAAATTCTTGGTCGGATGTGTCAAATCCACAGTACCCCCGGAAGGCCTGCAAACCACACCCACCGAGATTGTTGGGTTTTCAAACAGTCCGGCCGACTAAATGCCGAACACAAGGGGCTCGACGCATCAAGCGAGGATGATGATAAACCCCACAAGCAGAGCACCGGAAAACAAAAGACTTTCCCACAAGAAGTCAAAGCAGTAAACTCACTTCAGGTGATAATACGGAAAAACAATGCGGCACCCCCTAAGATGGGTCTCGCACGGTCCACCCCAGCGGAACCTCGAGATTGGACGTCAAAACCAATCACTTTTGATCACCTGGATTATTCCAGAAGAGTTCGAAATGCAGGATGGACTGCTCTGATATTGGATCCTATAATCGACGGACTGCAATTTACACAAGTCCTGATGGACGGAGGCAGTGACTTAAACCTGGTATATCCAAACACAATCCGCAAGTTGGGGATAGACCTTACTAAAATTCGACATAGCCACACTTCCTTTAAAGGAGTGACGCCAGGCCCTCACGCCAAGTGCACAGGCTCCCTATTACTAGAAGTGGTGTTCGGGTCACCGCACAACTTCCGGCGCGAAAAGCTAATTTTTCATGTCGCCCCATTCAAAAGTGGCTATCAAGCACTATTGGGACGTGAATCTTTTGTCCGCTTCAACGCCATACCACATTACGCGTCTCTTACACTTAAAATGCCCGGTCCACGTGGCATCATTTCATTGCGAGGGTCATTTAAGGACCCCGGACACGACTAGACGAGTCCGGCACAAATAAGCTAGGGGCTCCCTAGCCGCACGCCCCTTCACAAGGGGCTGAGCGTATAAGCAACAACGAGCTAATATAGACTCTGCTTTACTTATTAATATTTTTCATATACCTTTTTTCGCACGATTTCCTTTAAAACTAAGTTCCTCTCTTTTTACAGATGAACAACATGCACACCCTTCCGGGATAACGGCTGCGCGGAGACACAGGCGCAGACGCGTGCGGTAGGGACCCGTTCGAGGATTCTTTTGATTAAGACCTGCGTAAACCTTTTTACTGTCTCTTGTTGCTATAATCCCTGGCTTCTCATTATAACCAGAGTGGAGCGACATTTTGGCATCGGCGCGTCGAAGACCTTGCCGTGCACGGACACTAGGGGCTTAGGGCATTGTTCGCCCATTATTATAAAGACCGAACACCTTAGGGAGTGTTCGCGTCTCGAGATTAGGCCTTATATGCATCAGCTCCGAATCGTGTCTTTGGTCAAACGTTGGGTTTGCCCGGCTCCTGTGTTTGCTGCCTTACATTCCGTATCATCGGCTAACGCGCACCGGAGAACTATCTGCGATTGTGCCCCAGTTCGTTTGGCGAGCACCTCGATGAAAGCCGGCACCGATCGTCATGATACAATGAGAGACGGTCAACCACTCGATCGACCACCGAATGTCTAGAATTCCTCCGCTTTGACGAAGGACCGTTTCGGTCGAGCACATACACGCCCGAATTCGGAGAGCGCGGTGCCCCACGGGCTATATCGTAGCCCCACCTCGAACTCAATGGCTAAGTGAAAGTGATAAAGCGTTATAGTCCGGTTGCCTCGTTAGCTCGCTACCACCTCCTTAACAGGACCGAGGCGTCGGATTAAGTGTGAAAATCGCTATTTTTGCAAACACCCCGCACCTTGTGCGTGGGGCTGAAGTCAAGACTGCCATCTTCGGGTTATACACACGTATACATAAGCGGCCGCATAGGAGATATTTCAATACTTGGAGCGCACAAGTATAAAAAGCAATTACATCATAACCATTGTTTTACAAAATAAAACGTTCATTTGAGCGTTACATTTTTCGAAACATGCGACTCTATTATCTGAGCACCACGCATAACTTCCCCAAAATAGTGCTCGGCGGGTAACCGCTTTCGTCCGAACCCGGGTTGCGGCGTGGTGGCATCCATCTCTGTCCAATGTGTCTTCACACAGCAAGGGCCATCCGCACCCTCTATGCAAGCCGACCGCTTCATCTCCTTGATATGCGGCACCGCCCCAAGAAACTGCTGCCATAAGCCAAAATAGCTCGTCGGCTTGGGCCTCTCCGGCGAGACATGAGTCACGATATCCGTCATGGCAAGTCCGGACAACCTATTCAGCTCAGCCCATTCGCCAACCGATCTGTCGAAGTGAGCGATCCGGACTATGGAATTGAGACCAAAATAGCTCTTTCGTCTTGTGATCCTTCCGCTTCGAAGTGCACTGCGGCATCTGCCGCTTTTCGCCGTTAAGTCCATATATGGATCCTCCGGACCCCACAACTGGCCAAGCTGGACATACTTTGGATCCGTAAACTGTGGCGTGGCGAAAAAGGCTTGCCAGCCACAATGTCTCCGGCCTGACGCAGCTCCTCCTTCATAGCCCGCATTGCAGAACGGGCATCCTTGGCTTCGGCGGTGGCCCTTCCCAGGTCTTCCCGCTCCGATAGGCGCTCCTTTTTAAGAGCCTCATTACGGTCGGTAGCATCCTTAAATTTAACGGCCAATTCGACCATCTCTTCCCAGCTTCGGCAGTGTGCAGCCCTTTCGGCTTCTAACTCCTGAGCCGCCCTCGAGGCAGCCGCATCACTCCTTCTGGCTTGCTCCTTGGCTTGAGCAAGCTCTGCCCGAAGGCTCTCCACAGCAGCAGCACCATCTGCATCAAGCATAAATATTGTAAGAGGCGGGCTTTCACTCCCCTAAATAGGTGACTGCGGAGAACCAATTTACCTTGCGACTCATCAAGTCGCTTGTTGACTAGCGCGATGTCTGCATCCGCTACATCGAGCTCCCGCATTAATTCGGCAACTCCATCAGTCCGGCTAGCCCCCAGACTATCCGCCACCTATATAGGAAAGGCGACACTTAATACCTGCGATGTTGATCCTCGGCACGCTGTCGCTTTCGACAACCTACCGAGTCTCAGGGGCTACTATCTATACAGGGCGCACTTTCATGTGTAAAACTGTCAAAAAGGCGCGTCGTTTTTACGTACCTCAAACCCCGCCAGTAAACTCCTGACGGCATTATGCAATCCGCTTTCGGCGGACAAAATCCTTCCAATCACCATGCTCATCAATGCACGGTAATCTTCTGAGACGCCAGCCCTCTCAAGCAGATCCTTCACCTCCCCCGGCCGAACACTAGTCGGTGCCGAACTCTTCGGCTCTGCCGAACTCGGGGATACCCTCCGTGACGACACTTCAGGCTCGTCCGCCATATCCGATGGCGCAGCAGACGGAGGCGTCTCGCTCTCCATCATCTCCGGACGAAGATCCCCCAAAGACGAGCTCATCTGAGAAGGCCGCAGATCCGAACCGCAAGGTAAAAATTTCAGTTATCCTCAGAAGTACATATAGGGATGTTTCTTATTAATGAACTCCCCTTTTTTTACTCACGGCTCACTAGAGGGCTGATTCTTTAGAGAAGACTGTGCGACCGGGGCCTCCCCGGACGCAAGACCCTCCGGCGAAGATTTCTTACCCCGCTTAGGGGCTTTGGCCTCCGGGTCTTGAGGCGGTCCTCTTCTCCCCACGGAGGGGATTCTCGATCCCCCTTCTTCAAGCGCCCCCCTTAGGCGGGCGGTAGCTCTCTGTTCTCCCCTCGCCTTCTTAAGGCGCAACCTCAACATTCGACCAAAGACGGGCTCCGCGCGGTCTCTGCGAGGGGGGCCGGACACCGTATCAGCTTTGCTTGCGCTATCCACTCCTACTGAAGGATAACGGGTTAAAAGGCGAATCGAAGAAGGGCGAACAAATGATACGTCCGAACGCTGAGCTACTTACTTGAGTATCCGGGCGATTGCAGCTCAGGCCGGCATCCTCAGTCAATTCCGGACACGTCGCTTTTGGTCCAAAGAACAACCTGTACATCTCCACGGGTGTCGTACCCATGAAGTGTTGGAGAATCCGTGGTCCCTCTGGATTGAACTCCCATAGCTGGAGAGGACGGCGTTTGCAGGGCAGGAGATGCCTAATTAGCATAACCTGCATCACCACGACCAGATCGATCTCCCTCGCTTGGAGGTCTCGAATCCGGCCCTGCAATAGGGGCACGTCTTTTGACGGCCCCCAATTGAGCCCTTGGTTGACCCACGACATCAACCATCGTGGAGGTCCCGAGCGGAACGGAGGCGGCGGCTTCTGCCTGCTGCCCCTCGGAGCGGTGATATAGAACCACTCCTGCTGCCATAAGCCGAGCTCCTCTTGGAAGGAGCCCTCAGGCCACGGGGCATCGGCCCTCCGCTTCTGATCGCCCCAAGATTCAACAGCGCCCCGACCATCTTGGCTCCACATTGAAGGTCTTCAGCCACAGGCCGAAGTGGGGGTGACGCGGAGGAAGGCTTCGCAGACAACGATGAATGCGGAGATATGGAGGATGGACTCCGAAGCCAAGTCGTGGAATTCCATCCCATAGTAGAACATGAGCCCTCTCACAAAAGGATCCGTCAGGAAGCGTAAACCCCGACGGAGGTGGGATACAAAGACGACATATTCGCTGGGCTCGGGGGTGGGGATGGCCTGCCCTTCGGCGGGCAGCCTGTGCGAAATCTCGTAGGACAGGTACTTGGCCTCTCACAGCTTTAGCACGTCCTCCTCCTTAACGGAGGAAGGCATCCACCGGCCCTGAAGGTCGGAGCCGGACATGGTTGAAGGTCCGAAGAACTCGAATCTGGGGCTCTGGGTGTTGGAACTTGGAGCAAGGAGAAGATTTGGTGAAAGATTGAAGGAAATAACGAGCCTTGGTCCTGTATAAAGAAGAGGAATACCAAGAGCCGTCTCCGTGACCGTTCGGGATTCGCCTTCGATAGAGGAGGCGTGGCGACGGGCACGGTTGGGTTACCCACGTCCGTATTGATGAGAATCCCGGGATAAGGGGAACACGATCTCTGCTTCGACAAGACGTGCCAAGGAAACCGCTTCGCTAAACGCGCTGAGGTGGTATAATAAAAAACAATTCAAGTAAAGGCTTGGTAGTGGTGTGACGTCATGCCACTAAATACGTCAGCAGATTGAACTTGTGTATATATTATTCTCTCTACGGTGGAACGTGGAATTTATTTTGTAGAGCCGGACACTATCCGGGCGTTCACAATCTTCTCTTGATTATTCAAAGGAGGAACCCGCCTTGCAATGCCGAACATTATGCGTGCCGGACTTATCGTCATTGAAGCCGTGTTCGGGGCTCTTGAGGAGTCTGGACTAGGGGTGTCGAGACAGCGGACTATCATCGTCCGCGGACTCCAAGACTACGAAGATACAAGATTGAAGACTCCGTCCCGTGTCAGGATGGGACTTTCCTTGGCGTGGAAGGCAAGCTTGGCAATACGGATATGTAGATCTCCTACCATTGTAACCGACTCTGTGTAACCCTAGCCCTCTCCGGTGTCTATATAAACCGGAGGGCTTTAGTCCATAGGACATAACCTCCATTACAACAATCATACCATAGGCTAGCTTCTAGGGTTTAGCCTCCTTGATCTCGTGGTAGATCCACTCTTGTAATACCCATATCATCAATATTAATTGAGCAGGACGTAGGGTTTTACCTCCATCAAGAGGGCCCGAACCTGGGTAAAAACATCGTGTCCCTTGTCTCCTGTTACCATCCGCCTAGACGCACAGTTCGGGACCCCCTACCCGAGATCCGCCGGTTTTGACACCGACAATAACCATCATCACCGGCGCGACACCTTGATCTCCATCGTAGCATCATTTTCGTCTCGCCAACTATTGCTTCTACGACTATCGGTATCGCTTAGTGATAAAGTAAAGCAATTACATGGCGATTGCATTTCATAAAATAAAGCGACAACCATATGGCTCCATCCAGTTGCCGATAACTCTGTTACAAAACATGATCATCTCATATAATAAAATTTAGCATCATGTCTTGACCATATCACATCACAACATGCCCTGCAAAAACAAGTTAAACGTCCTCTACTTTGTTGTTGCAAGTTTTACGTGGCTGCTACGGGCTAAGCAAGAACCGTTCTTACCTACGCATCAAAACCACAACGATATTTCGTCAAGTATGTGATGTTTTAACCTTCACAAGGACCGGGCGTAGCCACACTCGATTCAACTAAAGTTGGAGAAACAGACACCCACTAGCCACCTATGTGCAAAGCATGTCGGTAGAACCAGTCTCGCGTAAGTGTACGCGTAACGTTGGTCTGGGCCGCTTCATCCAACAATATCGCCAAATCAAAGTATGACATGCTGGTAAGCAGTATGACTATTATCGCCAACAACTCTTTGTGTTCTACTCCTTCATATAACATCTACGCATAAACCTGGCTCGGATGCCACTGTTGGGGAACGTAGTTATTTCAAAAAAATTCCTATGCACACGTAAGATCATGGTGATGCATAGCAACGAGAGGGGAGAGTGTCGTCCACGTACCCTCGTAGACCGTAAGCGGAAGTGTTATGACAACGCGGTTGATGTAGTCGTACATCTTCACGATCGACCGATCCTAGTACCGACCGTACGGCACCTCCGCGATCTGCACACGTTCAGCTCGGTGACGTCCCACAAACTCACAATCCAGTAGAGCTTTGAGTGAGAGTTCCGTCAGCACGACGGCGTGATGATAGTGTTGATGAAGCTACCGATGCAGAGCTTCGCCTAAACACCGCTACAATATGACCGAGGTGGATTATTGTGGAGGGGGGCACCGCACACGGCTAAAGATCAATGATTAACTTGTGTGTCCATGGGGTGCCCCCCTCCCCCGTATATAAAGGAGTGTAGGAGGGGGAGGGCCGGCCCTCCACTATGGCACGCCCTGGGGAGTCCTACTCCCACCGGGAGTAGGATTCCCCCCCCCCCCTTCCAAGAGTAGGAGTAGGAGAGAAGCAAAGGGAAGAGAGAAGAGAAGGAAGGAGGGGGCGCTGCCCTCCCCCTAGTCCAATTCGGACTAGGCCTTGGGGGGCCGCGTGGCCTGCTCCTCTCTCTCTCCCATAAAGCCCAATAAGGCCCATATACTCCCGACGAATTCCCGTAACTCTCCGGTACTCCGACAAATACCTGAATCACTCGAAACCTTTCTGACGTCCGAATATAGCCTTCCAATATATCGATCTTTATGGATCGATCATTTCAAGACTCATTGTCATGTCCCCTATCTCATCCGGTACTCCAAACAAACTTTGGTCATCAAATCACGTAACTCATAATATAAATCGTCACCGAACGTTAAGCGTGCAGACCCTACGGGTTCGAGAACTATGTAGACATGAACGAGACACATCTCCGGTCAATAACCAATAGCGGAACCTGGATGCTCATATTGGTTCCTACATATTCTACGAAGATATTTATCGGTCAAACCGCATAACAACATACGTTGTTCCTTTTGTCATCGGTATGTTACTTGCCCGAGATTCGATCGTCGGTATCACCATACCTAGTTCAATCTCGTTACCGGCAAGTCTCTTTACTCGTTCCGTAATGCATCATCCGGCAACTAACTCATTACTCACATTGCCTGCAAGGTTTATAGTGATGTGCATTACCGAGAGGGCCCGGAGATACCTCTCCGACAATCGGAGTGACAAATCCTAATCTCGATCTATGCCAACTCAATAAGTACCATCGGAGACACCTGTAGAGCACCTTTATAATCACCCAGTTACGTTGTGACATTTGGTAGCACGCAAAGTGTTCCTCTGGTATTCGGGAGTTGCATAATCTGATAGTCATAGGAACATGTATAAGTCATGAAGAAAGCAATAGCAATATACTAAACGATCAAGTGCTAAGCTAACAGAATGGGTCAAGTCAATCACATTATTCTCCAATGATGTGACCCTGTTAATCGAATGACAACTCATGTCTATGGCTAGGAAACATAACCATCTTTGATTCAACGAGCTAGTCAAGTAGAGGCATACTAGTGACACTCTATTTGTCTATGTATTCACACATGTACTAAGTTTCCGGTTAATACAATTCTAGCATGAATAATAAACATTTATCATGAATTAAGGAAATAAATAATAACTTTATTATTGCTTCTACGGCATATTTCCTTCAAGATCTCTTATTTGCTTGAACTTGTCACCATGAGTGACTTTGGTATGGCAGAAACAGATGATGGCCTAACTCCTAAAATGGAGCGTACGGGTAATCTGGATGCCAAAACTTTTGTCTTGGGGAAAGGTAATTTTATGGGAAAAGAACATATCCAAGAATTTTTCAATTGTGTCGGAAAATTAAGTCTCGATGATATTCCTATACTTAAAAGGACTAAATCTTATGCGGAAGCTATTTCGGCACTTCTTCTGGAACTTGAAAATAGATTTATTCACACTCATCCTACCTTGCAAAGATTGTTCTATGAGTTGTCTGTTATAAAGGATCCTAAATCTAACAAATTAGCTACTCTTGTTTTAATGAATGAATTTGACTACATAATTCGGGAAGCTAGGGAAATCTTTGATTTTTATGGCATGAATCATGAAAAACCCATGATTGATGAAATCCTTTATAATAGTGATTGTGCTTTAAGACATTTTCTTGGAGATAACCAAATATTTGATGAGAATCTTAAAAAAAGTCCCCGTTTTAGATATGATCCAACAAGTTTTTAACAATGTTAATCAACACTATTCTTGGATCACTACCGGAAATCAAAGGGGTTGTGATTAAAACAAACTTCATAGTGCTAAGGTTTCCATGGATAATGTATTTTATGTTATATTTAGAGAACCTCCCGACACAAGTACCTCCAAGGGAAACAAGGATAAGGGTGACAAAACTTAGATCCTACGCGTTATGCCTAGCTAGGGGCGTAAAACGATAGCGCTTGTTGGGAGGCAACCCAATGAATAAAATTTATTTTTGCTTTTTGCTTTCTGTTATTGTGTGTTAGCACAATTATGCTACTGTTATGATTGTGTTTATTGTGTTTTAGTTAGTGTTTGTACCAAGCAAGGCCTTTGGGAAGACTTGGTGAATGTTTATTTAATCTTGCCGAAAAATAGAAACTTTTGCGCTCACAAGATTATTTGTCATTTTTAAAGGAAGAGTGATTTTAAGTTGATTCTTTTTGCATAAGATTAATAGACAAATTTCTCACGTCCAACAATTTATTTCATAATTTTTGGAGTTACATAAGTATTCGAAATATTCAGATTGCTACAGACTGTTCTGTTTCTGACAGATTCTATTTTCTTTGCATTGTGTGCTTGTTTTGATGATTCTATGGTTTTCTTTGATGAGTTTTTGCCATAGAAAAGTTGGAATACATTATATATAATGCAAAAAACAAAATACGAATATGTTTTCTACAATACTTATAGTAGTGGTTTGGTTTCTTATACTAACGGATCTCACGAAGGTTTTTTGAGTTCTGTGTGATAGAAGTTTCCAAGTTTTGGGTTATCTTACGATGGATGAAGGAATAAGGATAAGCAAAAGGCTAATCTTGGGGATGACCGAGGCACCCCAAGATAATATACCAATAATTAGCAAGCAACTAAGCGTGGGGATGCCCCCGAGTGGCATCCCCGCATTCTTCTAACAACCATCGGTATTTTACTTGAAACTATATTTTTATTCATCACATAATATGAGTTTTGCTTGGAGCATCTTTGTATGATATGAGTCTTTGCTTGTTTTGTTATAAGTGTTGAATCCTTGCTGGACACACCCTTCTGAGAGAGCCAAAATTTATGCTATGCTTGCTCCTATGCTTCACTTAAATTTTTAGAGCCATGGATTTGCTCTAGTACTTCACTTATATCTTTTTGAGCACGGTGTGCTTTGTTAATTTTGAAGAAATGCTATCATGCTTCACTTAGATTTATTTGGGAGCTAGTAAATTTTTAAGAAATTCTCTCTTGCTTCACTTAGATTATTTTGAGAGAAAAAAATCTCATGTTCTTCACTTATATTTGTTTGAGCTTATCAAAAGCAACATATGAAAATTGTCCCAAAGTGATAGATATCCAAGGAGGATATAATAAAAACTTTCATGAAGATCATTGGACAAAATAAACTTGATTCTTAGTAATGGTTTTGAGATATGACGATATGATATGTGAGTCATGTTGATGAGTAATTGTGCTTTAGTAAGAATATTGATGTTAAGGTTTGTGATTCCCTATGCAAGCACGAAAGTCAATAGTTATGCAATGAAATTTATATCCTACTTATGGTGCATTATTCGGTGTTACTTATGCTTAATGCTTGGGTACGAGATTTTTCGCTATATGGTTGGTCACTTCTCAATCTTTTTGCTAGCCTTCATTTTGCACTAAGTATGATCACTACTTGTGCATCAAAAACCCTTTAAACCAGTTTTACCATATGAGTCCACTATACCTACCTATATGCGGTATTTCCATGTCATTCTAAGCAAATTTGCATGTGCCATCTCTAATGTTCAAAATAAATTTCTCTTTTGTGTGCTCTACTACTCGAGAAGTGGTAAAGGGTAGCCAATATTTTCCATGCTAGATGTGTTATTCTCACGATAAGTGTTTATTCACTTGTCATTGCACGAGAGTACGACAAAGGTATTAGGGATACCCAGTCCCGAAATGAATAATGAATTTACTTTATGTTGTCAAATAATAAATTCCTTGGAAAGTGTTGGTATGGAGGGCACCCGTCGATACGGTTAGCCATGGAAAGTGAAAGTAATGGTGGAAAAAGGAATAAACTTTATTTTCTGTTTGGGAACCACCTATAATGTATCTAGCATGGAAAGTGTTGGGATGCTCCAAGACGTTTTCGTTGGTGGGAAAAGTATGCCTCTCAAAAATATTTTTATCTCTCAATTTAAGCTTTGAGCTCTGGCTCCTCTACAAATCACTACTTACCTCCACGAAGGGCCTTTCTTTTACTTATGCAATTTTTATTTTGAATTTGAGTCTGCATCTTCTCTTATAAAGCACCAACTAAGGGGCACTATGATTGTATTTGAGCATAGGGTGTAGCTAATATTCTGGTGTTTTGGATGAACGGATCAATGATTGAGCATGATGGGTTAGGGATAACTTGCTTTAGTGTTGATATTTTGAAAGACGTGGTTGCTTGTTGGTACGCTTGAGTATTAAAGTCTTCATGTCAAAACTAGACTATTGCTTTGAATCATATAAAAGTCCATATGTCCATGCTATAAAGAAAAGAAATGTGATGAACATGTTAGGCAGCATTCCACATCAAAAATTCTGTTTTTATCATTTACCTACTCGAGGACGAGCAGGAATTAAGCTTGGGGATGTTGATATGTCTCCAATGTATCTATAATTTTTTATTGTTCCATGCTGTTATATTACCATTCTTGGATGTTTTACAATCATTTTATAGTCATTTTTATCATTTTTTCGTACTAACCTATTGACATAGTGCCGAGTGCCAGTTGTTGTTTTCTGCATGTTTTTTACATCGCAGGAAATCAATATCAAACGGAGTCCAAATGCAACGAAACTCCTGGAGGTTTTTTTGGGCCAGAAGACATCTCATGGGCCAAGGAAGCACCCGGGGGTGGCTCGAGGGGAGCAGCACCCACCAGGGTGCGCCAGGAGGCCTAGGCGCGCCCTGGTGGGTTGTGCCCACCTCGGGTGCCCCCTGAACCGCCTCTTTGATCTAGAAATAACCAGATATTCCAGAAACCCTAGGGGAGACGACAAAAATCAATTCCGGCCACCGCAGAGTCCAGAACCACCAGATCCAATCTAGACACCGTCATGGAGGGGTTCACCACTTCCATTGGTGCCTCTCGTATGATGCGCGAGTAGTTCTTTGTAGACCTACGGGTCCGTAGTTAGTAGTTAGATGGCTTCCTCTCTCTCTCTCTCTCTTGAATATCAATACAATGGTCTCTTGGAGATCCATATGATGTAGGTCTTTTTGCGGTGTGTTTGTTGGGATCCGATGAAC
Organism: Aegilops speltoides; assembly: GCA_021437245.1. Taxonomy (NCBI): domain Eukaryota; kingdom Viridiplantae; phylum Streptophyta; class Magnoliopsida; order Poales; family Poaceae; genus Aegilops; species Aegilops speltoides. The sequence continues at coordinate 531,028,794 of CM038142.1, forward strand.
TTTGAGTTTATGATCAGATCTATGTTTTTATCCATGAAAGTTATTTGAGTCCTCTTTGATCTCTTATATGCATGATTGCTTATAGCCTCGTATTTCTTCCCCGATATTTGGGTTTTGTTTGGCCAAATTAATCTATTTATCTTGCAATTGGAAGAGGTGCTTTGTAGTGGGTTCGATCTTACAATGCTTGATCCCAATGACAGAAGGGGAACCGACACATATGTATCGTTGCTACTAAGGATAACAAGATGAGATCTATATCTCCGCAATAGATAAACAGATCTTGTCTACATCATGTCATCGTTCTTATGGCATTACCCCATTTTGTCATGAACTTAATACACTAGATGCATGCTGGATAGCGGTCGATGTGTTGAGTAATAGTAGTAGATGCAGGCAGGAGTCAGTCTACTAATCTTGGATGTGATGCCTATATAATGATCATTGCCTGGATATCGTCATGATTATTTGAAGTTCTATCAATTGCCCAACAGTAATTGTTTTCCCACCGTTTGCTATTTTTCTCGAGAGAAGCCACTAGTGAAACCTACGGCCCCGGATCTCTTTTCATCATATTTGCCTTTGCGATCTATTTTCCTTTACATTTATTTTCAGATCTGATCTAATAAACCAAAAATAAAAAATATACCTTGCTGCAATTTATTTGTTCTGTGATCTATTTATCCTATCTACCACTTTTACCTCACGTTATTTGCCTATCTAGAGGCGTCGTACCCGGAAGGAATTGACAACCCCTTTAACACGTCGGGTTGCGAGTATTTGTTATTTGTGTGCAGGTGCTATTTACATGGTGTGAGGAGGTTCTCCTACTGGTTCGATACCCTTGGTCTCATCACTGAGGGAAATACCTACCGTTGCTATACTGCATCATCCCTTCCTGTTTGGGGAAATACCGACGTAGTTCTAGAAGACATCAGCACATGTCTCTAAACCTAGGCCTTGGAACCGAATCCGAGAAAATGAAAGTCGGGCCAAACTTGGGCTCTAGTTTCTCACCGTGTGCCCAGCCAAAAATCCCAAGATACCTAAAATGTAGTGTTTTATTAAACAAAATAGGTGCAATAATGCATTCTAGTTTTTAATGATTAAATGGATAGATTTAAATAGATAAAAGCCGGTTGGATTCTATTTAAGGCCCGGTATGAACACGGGTTGTCTCAAGGTATGCCCAAGTTTGCATATTTCACAGCCACTTTGCTCTAGCAAGACATCCATCATCTAGAGAGAAAGTCCACCTTGAGTTTTACAATTTTTCTTTAAATCCACCCAAAGAAAAACATTGGTAGCCACTTTCTTGGTGTCAAATTACAAAAAAAAAATTCTAGACTTATGATGTGTTTCCTTCTAACAATTTATTTACTAGGAAACTAGACAACTAGCAGGTAAGACCGTGAAATTACTACAAAAATGGGCATTTGAATCTGGTAAGGCAATTGAATTAGTGCCTAAAGTGGATGTTGAATTAAATGAGTTTGACCACATGTATGATACATACAATCATGTGTGGACGAGTGTCAGTGTCAAAACCGGCAGATCTCGAGTAGGGGGTCCCGAGTTGTGGATCTTGGATCAATGGGGAACAAGGGACGAAGGACACGATGTTTACCCATGTTCGGGCCCTCTCGAAGAGGTAAAACCCTACATCTTGCTTGATTATATTGAAGTCTATAGGATGATTACAGAGTCGATCTACCACGAGATTAGATGAACTAAACCCTAAACGAGTAGGATGATGGTTGTTGTTCTAGCCTCCACGGACTAAACCCTATGGTTTATATAGGCACCAGGGGTACTAGGGTTACACATGATTAGTTACAAGAAAAGGATAAACATGTTGATTCTTCTCATCTCGACTTTGAGGACACTCCAAGGCATCAAAGACCTCCTGTCAGGACACGGCATCGCCTCGGAGTTTGGCCTTCACTAGTAGAAACCGGAGCTTTAAAACCGGTTCGTAAGGGCCTTTAGTGCTGGTTCTGCAACCGGCACTAAAGGGTGGAGACTAAAGGCCCCCCCCCTTTAGTACCGGTTCGGCACGAACCGCCACTAAAGGCCCACCACGTGGCGTGAGCTCGCGCCGTTGTATGGGGGACCTTTAGTACCGGTTGGTGTTACCAACCGGTACTAAAGGTATTTTTTTGAAAAAAAAATTGAAAATTTTGTAAAAACTATTTGATTTTTTCGATTTTCAATTTTTTGAATTATTTTAACCTCTAATCTCTAATCACCCCTCACCACTGCTCAATTTAATATCTAATCTCTAATCACCCCTCATCATTCCAAATCATCTAACTTCCCGGATGGTCACCCATCCTCTCACTACTCTAGCCTGAGCACGCTTAACTTTCGGGTTCTATTGTCCCTTGTTTCCAAGTCTGCACTTGTTGTTTTCCTGACAAATGTAAGCTGTCAATCCTATTAACCCTCAGCAGTTTAGCTTGAGCATTAGGTCACACGTTTCACCATTTGAGTTTGGAACTATTATTCTAAAAAACATTTAGTAACACTAATATTTCTTGAATAAGTTTGACCACAGTTTAACCATAGTTTGACCAGATTTGACCAAAATTCAAAAAATTGAAATAATTATTTAGCAACATTTATATTCTTTAATAATTATGTAGCAACATTAATACTTCTTGAATAAGTAGTTTGACCATAGTTTGACCAGATTTAACCAAAATTAAAAAAACTGAAATTATGTAGCAACATTAATACTTCTTAAATAAGTAACACTAATATTATTGCGTAATTATTTAGTAACACTCTTTATTTCTTGAATCAGTTGTTTGACCGGTTTGACAAGATTTAACCAAAATTTTAAAAAACATAAATTCGAGCATATCTTTTTTTCCTTTTACAATTTTGTCATTTCAAAAATTGTCCTAAACCTAAACCCGGGACTTAAAACATCGGCAACTCTATGCTAAACAGTAAAAACTAAGGTTTTAAACCATAAAACCTAACCCTAAACTCTGAAATCTAAACCCTAGCACTAAAGGCACAAAACGTCTAAAAAACGTCCAAAACTCTATTTTCCCTTTGGAATTTTGAGATTTTAAAAAAAAATTGAAACGGAAAACTTGTTGTTTTAGTGGATCAATCTTTTTGTTCTGCAAATTTTGATCTATTATATGTATTTTTCTGAATTAGGATGATTTAGTTATGATTTTTCCAAGTTTGAAAGTTGCCATATAGTCCCGGTTTGTGTCTCCAATCGGGACTATAGGTTAGACCCCTTTAGTGCCGGTTCGTGGCATGAACCGGTACTAAAGATTGGCCCTTTAGTACCGGTTTGTGCCACAAACCGGGACTAAAGGGGCTCGTGGGGCCCCGGCCTGACGCCAGCCTGCCACCACCCCTTTAATACCGGTTCGTGGCACGAACCGGTACTAAAGGTTCAACACGAACCGGCACTAATGCATAGCCGTTCGAACCGGTACTAATGGTACCATTAGTACCGGGCCAAAATCGAACCGGGACTAATGTGTCTCATATAAGGTCCTTTTTCTACTAGTGCTTCTAGCAGTTGTAGTGCGGCCTCACTGCCCGACCCAGGAGAGATAGGCCGGCAGGCCAAGGACCCCCTAGTACAGGACTCCCTCAGTAGCCCCCGAACTAGACTCTAACGCTGGCACTTCATCACCTTCTGAGTCCGTAGTGAACCTGAAGTCTCCGGCTTGCGGGGCGAGTTCCTTTCCTTCTCCATGTTCGGCATAATCTCCTTTAGCCAAGTTCCCAAGGGTCGTTTGGCTTAAGTTCAGACATGTGTTAACCGGGTAATGTTTGGAATCCGAACTGCAGATATTGCCTAGCCTCGAAGGACAACCGTTCAAGTGTGAATAGTGCCTTTGCCTCACAGCTTTTAACGAAAGGTCACAACCGGTCACAAATATTGAACCGTTGTGGAAACTCAATTAGCGGTTCGAGGCAGTGCCTCCATTGGCATGTCCCATCAATACGGAGATCGTGCCCATTTTTTAAGGGATGTGATCAATGATTTTGTGTTATCCCACTCGTGCATAACTCCATGATTATATTGGGAAGTGGCCAGGCCTGCTGTGCAGTAAAAGGACCTTTGGTATTACGGCAGCTTATAAACCTGGTACCCATTGGCGACATGGTTCCTCGTATGACTAACTGTGTGAAAAAATATCTGAGCTATCCTCGCGACGCCAAAGTACAAGAGCAAAACCCAGCGTGATCTCTAGGAAAAAAGGCACTATCCTTTCTAAGTGCTACTTCCTATAGGTTCGATAAACCTAGGGTCTCTAGGAAAAATGACACTATCTACTACATTTGAAACAAGATCAAATGTAATCACGAGACTTATCCTATGTTCAGCATCGCTAGATACACTGGCGCTAACTATAACTACGAAACAAAAGCGGAGTATCAAGGCCCCCTCCCTCACGCCACCAGAGCGACAAGAAAAAACGAACAGAACCAACAAGATCGATGGAGGATATCAGGAGCAGCAGAGTCGCTTTTTTATTGTTGCACTAGTGGGAGAAACATGGAGCAACCTATATGACTGTCTATGCTAGATCAATTGCACATCTAGTTGAGCGACAACAAGCTCTAGAGGAGCTTTCTTGAGGGAGATCTTATAGTGCCATCATCATCGAAAGGTTGGCAAGTACATTTTGGTCTTCTAGCTGGACAACTAATATCGAAAACAACTTGCCGCCACAACAATGAGAAAAGGACCCACAGACTTCAACGGGGAGAGGTAGAAGGTATTAGAGTTACATTAGTCTTGTCTTTTGGTCTTTCATTCTAGTCTCTTTGTATCCTATTGTAGCCTTTTGGCATCCTCATGTATGTGTATATATGTTGGCTTTGGCCTCCTAATAATAGAAGTTGCTATTCCTAACATGGTATTAGAGCCCTAGGTTTTTTCCACGCGTTGCAACTCGTACTTTTCCAATCCAAATCTTGCTTCGGCCGTCGCAGTTCCTATCTTCGGCCGATTGCTGCCGCCCTGCTATACGCATGTCTCCTGATCTGATGTGTGTTCGTCTGAGCCAGCACACCAACCATCCAACTCGCAGTTGGCCGCCGCCACAGCAGATCGATTCCATCTCCTACGGCTGCGAGCCGCCTTCCGCGTTCGCCGCTTGCGGTTCCTGCCGTCGCTCACGTCCGCCGGCTCCCGCCATCGCCCGCGTCCGCCGGTTCCCGCTGCTGTCCTCACCTGTCGGCCACTGGTTTCACGGGCTGCCGTTGGATTTCTTTGTCCGCGCCAGCTGTCAGTTGCAAGTCGTGGCAGGACTCCATTCCAGATGGAGCCGGCCATCCTGGATTGAGCCGGTCCCGCTGAATTCCGTTCCGCTGGACAAATAGCCCCATTGGATTGCCCGTCGGTTCCTCTCCTGCGGGTCAACGCTGTTCCTCACGGTTGTATACGCGTGGATTGCAACCTGCTGCGTCTGCGTGGATTGCTAGCTTTTGCGTCCGTGTGGATTTCTAGCTTGCTTGCTGCTGCGCTCGGGTGGATTGGGTTGCTGGTAGTGGGCAGATTGGTCTCCTTCGAGCGGCTGACTGCTTTGAGGACTGACTTGGTAGTTCTTAAAAGAGAGAGAGAAAAAGAAAAGAGAGACATGTCGTTTCCGTCGGGTCTACATTTTCATCGGTGCCCACACACTACCGATGTTGTTCCCTATATTGATCTCGTCTCGCATATGCGCCGCTGCTTGGTGCTTGGTGCTCATCCGCCTTTGATGTTGCCCTCTATGGAGTCTTCAGCAGGATGTGATGGTCGTTATTCGTCGACTCTTCTCGCGGCTTTTGCCTATGGTGGTGGTGGTGCCTCCTCTACACCGACTCCCCTTGCTGCTTTTGCGCGCGTCGGTGACCGCTCTACGTCGACTCGCTTCTCTCAGTCGACTCTACACACGGCCTTCACAGGTGGTGGCGACCGCTCTTCATCAGCAGATGGTTCTACCTCGACGTCTACCACTGTGTCTTTATCTGCACATGAGATTGCGCAACTCCGATGCCATATTGGTACTTTGGATTCTTCATCGATAGGCTCTGCTGGTTCTGCACCATGTACATCCTCACGGATTTTTGATAATGGAGCATCTTTTCATATGACTTATGATTCCTCCACTTTGACATCCGTTCGACCTATCGAGTCTCCTGTTCGTGTTCATACTGCTGATGGTACTTCCCTCCTTGTCGCTAGTCGAGGCACTATTAGCACATCTTCTTTTCTTGTTCCCTCTGTTGCTCATGTTCCTCGACTTAGCATGCAACTCTTTTCAGGTAGTCAGATTGTTGACTCTAATTGTAGGGTCAATCTCGACTTCGATTCATGTTCTATTCAGGATCGTCGCACAAGCGCTCTGCTTCGTGCTGGCCCTCGATACCATGATGGTCTTTGGGAGCTTGATTAGCTTCGTCTTCCCTCTGATGCTGCCGCCGGTCTCGTGTCCCTTGTTGCCGCATCTGCTAGCTCTTTTCGGCAGTGGCATCATCGCCTTGGCCATTTATGTGGTTCTCGTCTCTCGTATTTAGTTCATAGTGGTGCTCTGGGTTCTGTCTTCAACAACGCTTTGTTGGATTGTCTAGGTTGTAGGCTTAGTAAACAGATTTAGCTACCCTATCCTCACAGTGAGTCAATATCTAAGCGTCCTTTTGATCTGGTTCACTCAGATGTTTGGGGTCCTACTCCCTTCCCATTGAAAGGGGGTCATCGCTACTATATTCTCTTTATAAACGATTTTATCGCTACACCCGGATCTATTTCATGTCTTCTTGTAGCGAGGTCTTATCTATATACAAAAAATTTGCTGCCATGGTACTTACCCAATTCTCCACTCCTATTCGTATTTTTCACGCAGATTCTGCTGGTGAGTATATCTCTCGAGCATTGCAAGGATTTCTTGTTGAACAAGGTACTCTTTCCCAGTTCTCTTGTCCTGGTGCTCTGATACGTCTCCAACGTATCTATAATTTTTGATGTATTCTGTCATGTTCATAATATCTTTACATGCTTTCGGTACGATTTGGTTAGAACTAACCCGGACTGACGTTGTTTTCAGCAGAACTACCGTGGTGTTGTTTCTGTGCAGAAATATAAGTTCTCGGAATGCGCTGAAAATCAACGAAGATTTTTTTGGAAAATATAAAAAATACTGGAACAAAAAGTTATCGGAGAGGAGTCCCGCGGGGCCCACATGGGTGGGGGCGCGCCCACCCCCCTGGGGCGCGCCCCTGTGCCTCTTGGACTCCTCGTGGGTCCCCCTAACTTATTCTCGACGCCAAACCCTCCTATAAATACCCAACCTTCCAGAAAGAAACCTAGATCGGGAGTTCCGCTGCCGAAAGCCTCTGTAGCCACCAAAAACCTCTCGGGAGCCTATTCCAGCACCCTACCGGAGGGGGAATCCATCACCGGTGGCCATCTTCATCATCCCGGCGCTCCATGACGAGGAGGGAGTAGTTCACCCTCGAGGCTGAGGGTATGTACCAGTAGCTATGTGTTTGATCTCTCTCTCTCTCATGTTCTTGATATGGCACGATCTTGATGTATCATGAGCTTTGCTATTATCGTTGGATCATATGATGTTTCTCCCCCTCTACTCTCTTGTAATGGATTGGGTTTTCCCTTTGAAGTTATCTTATCGGATTGAGTCTTTAAGGATTTGAGAAAACTTGATGTATGTCTTGCATGAGCTTATCTGTGGTGACAATGGGATATTCACGTGATCTATTTGATGTATGTTTTGGTGATCAACTTGCGGGTTTAGTGACCTTGTGAACTTATGCATAGGGGTTGGCACACGTTGTCGTCTTGACTCTCTGGTAGAAACTTTGGGTCACTCTTTGAAGTTCTTTGTGTTGATTTGAATAGATGAATCTGAGATTGTGCGATGCATATCGTATAATCATACCCGTGGATACTTGAGGTGACATTGGAATATCTAGGTGGCATTAGGGTTTTGGTTGATCGATGTGTGTATTAAGGTGTTATTTTACTATGAACTCTAGGGCTGTTTGTGACACTTATAGGAATAGCCCAATGGATTGATTGGAAAGAATAACTTTGAGGTGGTTTCGTACCCTACAATAATCTCTTCGTTTGTTCTCCGCTATTAGTGACTTTGGAGTGACTCTTTGTTGCATGTTGAGGGATAGTAATATGATTCAATTATGTTATTATTGTTGAGAGAACTTGCACTATTGAAAGTATGAACCCTAGGCCTTGTTTCGAAGCATTGCAATACCGTTTGTGCTCACTTTTATCATTACATACCTTGCTGTTTTTATATTTTTATATTACAAAAACCTATATCTACCATCCATATTATGCTTGTATCACCATCTCTTCGCCGAACTAGTGCACCTGTACAATTTACCATTGTATTGGGTGTGTTGGGGACACAAGATACTCTTTGTTATTTGGTTGCAGGGTTGTTTGAGAGAGACCTTCGTCATCCTACGCCTCCCACGGATTGATAAACCTTAGGTCATCCACTTGAGGGAAATTTGCTACTGTCCTACAAACCACTGCACTTGGAGGCCCAACAACGTCTACAAGAAGAAGGTTGTGTAGTATACATCATGCTCATGCTCATATTGGTGTGGCTGAGTGCAAGCATCATCACCTTCTTGAGACGACGCGTGCGATGATGATTGTTGCCTCTCTTCCGCCTCAATTTTGGGCTGAGGCTATTTCCACTTCCACCAATCTCAGCAATATTCAGCCATCTGCTGCTTTGCAGGGTGGCATTCCTTTCGAACATCTTTCTGATCGTTCTCCGGATTATTTGGCGCTTCGTTTGTTTGGTTGTGTGTGTTATGTTCTTCTTCCCCCATGTGAATGCACCAAGCTAACTGCTCGGTCTGTTGAGTGTGTCTTTGTAGGATACGGCGATGAGCATAAGGATGATCGGTGTTGGGGTCATGTCGGTTGTCGGATGCGTATTTGGTTGCAGGGTTGTTTGAGAGAGACCATCTTCATCCTACGCCTCCCACGGATTGATAAACCTTAGGTCATCCACTTGAGGGAAATTTGCTACTGTCCTACAAACCTCTGCACTTGGAGGCCCAACAACGTCTACAAGAAGAAGGTTGCGTAGTAGACATCAAACTCTTTTCTGGCGCCATTGCTGGGAGGCTAGGTAAGCGGCACTAACACCCCGTCAACTAAGCTCTTTTCCGGTGTCGTTGTCAGGGAGGTTAGTGCTTGAAGGTATATCTTTAGATCTTGCAATTGAATCTTTTAGTTTCTTGTTTTATCACTAGTTTAGTATATAAAAGAAAACTACAAAAAAATGGAATTGAGGGTGCCTCATATGCTTCATCTTTTTAATGTCTTTCATGAAAATATGGATTCCGATAATTGTGCCAAAGTGTTAGAAGAAGAATGCATTAAAATGTTTGGCACTAAATCCTTGAATGATGAGCATGATTGCAATGTTGTTAGTATGAATTCCTTGAATATCCATGATGCTAATTATATGCAAATCCACAAGCTTGGGGATGCTATGTTTGATGAAGATGATATTTTTAGTCCCCCAAGTTTTGATGAGAAAATATATTATGATGATAGCATGTTGGGGAACGTAGTAATTTCAAAATTTTCCTACGCACACACAAGATCATGGTGATGCATAGCAACGAGAGGGGAGAGTGTTGTCTACGTACCCTCGTAGACCGAAGCGGAAGCGTTGACGCAACGTAGAGGAAGTAGTCGTACGTCCTCCCGGTCCAACCGATCCAAGCACCGTTACTCCGGCACCTCCGAGTTCTTGACACGTGTACAGCTCGATGACGCACCCTCGATCTCCAATCCAGTAGAGGCTCCGAGGGGGAGTTCCGTCAGCACGACGGCATGGTGACGATCTTGATGTTCTCCTGTCGTAGGGCTTCGCCTAAGCACCGCTACAATATGATCGAGGTGTAATATCATGGAGGGGGGCACCGCACACGGCTGAGGAACGATCAATGATCAACTTGTGTGTCTATGGGGTGCCCCTACCCCCGTATATAAAGGAGTGGAGGAGGGGGAGGGCCGGCCCTCTCTATGGCGCGCCCTAGGGGAGTCCTACTCCCACCGGGAGTATGATTCCCCCTTTCCTAGTCCAACTAGGAACCCTTCCATGTAGTAGGAGTAGGAGAGAAGGAAAGGGAAAGAGAAGGAGAAGGAAGGAAGGGGCCCCCTCCTAGTCCAATTCGGACTAGCCAAAGGGAGGGGTGCGGCCACCCTTAGGCCCTCTCTCTTTTTCTGTATGGCCCAATGAGGCCCAATACGAATTCCCGTAACTCTCCGGTACTCCGAAAAATACCCGAATCACTCGGAACCTTTCCGAACTCCGAATATGGTCGTCCAATATATCGATCTTTACGTCTCGACCATTTCGAGACTCCTCGTCATGTCCCTGATCTCATCCGGGACTCCGAACTCCTTCGGTACATCAAAACTCATAAACTCATAATATAACTGTCATCGAAACCTTAAGCGTGCGGACCCTATGGGTTCGAGAACTATGTAGACATGACCTAGAACTATTCTTGGTCAATAACCAATAGCGGGACCTGGATGCCCATATTGGCTCCTACATATTCTACGAAGATCTTTATCGGTCAAACCGCATAACAACATATGTTGTTCCCTTTGTCATCGGTATGTTACTTGCCCGAGATTCGATCGTCGGTATCCAATACCTAGTTCAATCTCGTTACCGGCAAGTCTCTTTACTCGTTCTGTAATACATCATCTCATAACTAACTCATTAGTTACATGCTTGCAAGGCTTAGGTGATGAGTATTACCGAGAGGGCCCAGAGATACCTCTCCAACATTCGGAGTGACAAATCCTAATCTCGAAATACGCCAACCCAACAAGTACCTTTGGAGACACCTGTAGAGCACCTTTATATTCTCCCAGTTACGTTGTGACGTTTGGTAGCACACAAAGTGTTCCTCTGGTAAATGGGAGTTGCATAATCTCATAGTCATAGGAAAATGTATAAGTCATGAAGAAAGCAGTAGCAACATACTAAACGATCGGGTGCTAAGCTAACGGAATGGGTCATGTCAATCAGATCATTCAACCAATGATGTGATCCCGTTAATCAAATAACAACTCTTTGTCCATGGTTAGGAAACATAACCATCTTTGATTAACAAGCTAGTCAAGTAGAGGCATACTAGTGACACTCTGTTTGTCTATATATTCACACATGTATTATGTTTCCGGTTAATACAATTCTAGCATGAATAATAAACATTTATCATGATATAAGGAAATAAATAATAACTTTATTATTGCCTCTAGGGCATATTTCCTTCAGTCTCCCACTTGCACTAGAGTCAATAATCTAGATCACATCACCCTGTGATTCACATCGATAGTTCACATCATCATGTGATTAACACCCATAGTTCACATCGCCATGTGACCAACATCCAAAGGGTTTACTAGATTCAGTAATCTAGTTCATATCGCTATGTGATTAACACCCAAAGAGTACTTAGGTGTGATCATGTTTTGCTTGTGAGAGAATCTTAGTCAACGGGTCTTTCACATTCAGATCCGTTATGTATTTTGCAATTTTTATGTCTACAATGCTCGCACGGAGCTACTCTAGCTAATTGCTCCCACTTTCAATATGTATCTAGATCAAGACTTAGAGTCATCCAGATCGGTGTCAAAACTTGCATCGACGTAACCCTTTACGGACGAACCTTTTGTCACTTCCATAATCGAGAAACATATCCTTATTCCACTAAGGATAATTTTGACCACTGTCCGTGATCTACTCCTAGATCACTATTGTACTCCTTGCCAAACTCAAAGCAGGGTATACAATATATCTGGTACACAGACATGGCATACTTTATAGAACCTATGGCCAAGGCATAGGGAATGACTTTCATTCTCTTTCTATCTTCTGCCGTGGTCGGGTTTTGAGTCTTACTCAATTTCACACCTTGTAACACAGGCAAGAACTCCTTCTTTGACTGTTCCATTTTGAACTACTTCAAAATCTTGTCAAGGTATGTACTCATTGAAAATCTTATCAAGCGTCTTGATCTATCTCAATAGATCTTGATGCTCAATATGTAAGTAGCTTTACCGAGGTCTTTATTTTAAAGAACTCCTTCCAAACACTCTTTTATGCTTTGCAGAATAATTCTACATTATTTCCGATCAACAATATGTCATTCACATATACTTATCAGAAATGCTGTAGTGCTCCCACTCACTTTCTTGTAAATACAGGCTTTACCGTAAGTCTGTATAAAACTATATGCTTTGATCAACTCATCAAAGCATATATTCCAACTCCGAGATGCTTGCACCAGTCCATAGATGGATCATTGGAGCTTGCACACTTTGTTAGCTCCTTTGGATCGATAAAACCTTCGGTTGCATCATATACAACTCTTCCTCCAAAACCCATTCAGAATGCAGTTTTACATCCATTTGCCAAATTTCATAAATTGTGGCAATTGCTAACATGATTCGGACAGACTTAAGCATCGCTACAGTTGAGAAAATCTCATTGTAGTCAACACCTTGAACTTGTCAAAACCTTTTTGCGACAAGTCGAGCTTTGTAGATAGTAACACTACTATCAACGTCCGTCTTCCTCTTGAAGATCCATTTATTTTCTATGGCTTGCCGATCATCGGCAACTCCACCAAAGTCCACACTTTGTTCTCATACATGGATCTCATCTCAGATTTCATGGCCTCAAGCCATTTCGTGGAATCTGGGCTCATCATCGCTTCCTCATAGTTCGTGGGTTCATCATGGTCTAGTTACATGACTTCCGAACAGGATTACCGTACCACTCAGTGCGGATCTCACTCTGGTTTACCTACGAGATTCGGTAGTAACTTGATCCGAAGTTACATGATCATCATCATTAGCTTCCTCACTAATTGGTGTAGTAGTCACAGGAACAGATTTCTGTGATGAACTACTTTCCAATAAGGGAGAAGGTACAATTACCTTACCAAGTTCTACTTTCCTCCCATTCACTTCTTTCGAGAGAAACTCCTTCTCTAGAAAGGATCCATTTATTAGCAACGAATGTTTTGCCTTCGGATCTGTGATAGAAGGTGTACCCAACAATTTCCTTTGGGTATTCTATGAAGACGCACTTCTCCGATTTGGGTTTGAGCTTATCAGGATGAAACTTTTTCACATAAGCATTGCAGCCCCAAACTTTAAGAAATGACAACTTTGGTTTCTTGCTAAACCACAGTTCATATAGTATCGTCTCAACGGATTTAGATGGTGCCCTATTTAACGTGAATGCAGCTGTCTCTAATGCATGATCCCAAAATATTGGTAAATCGGTAAGAAACATCATAGATTGTACTATATCCAATAAAGTATGGTTATGACGTTCGGACACACCATTATGATGTGGTGTTCCAGGTGGCATGAATTTGTGAAACTATTCCACATTGTTTTAATTGAAGACCAAACTCGTAACTCAAATATTTGTCTCCGCGATCAGATTGTAGAAACCTTATTTTCTTGTCACGATGATTTTTCCACTTCACTCTGAAATTCTTTGAACCTTTCAACTATTTCAGACTTATGTTTCATCAAGTAGATATACCCATATCTGCTCAAATCATCTGTGAAGGTCAGAAAATAACGATACCCGCCGCGAGCCTTAACACTCATTGGATCGCATACATCAGTATGTATTATTTCCAATAAGTCAGTTGCTCGCTCCTCTGTTCCAGAGAACGGAGTCTTAGTCATCTTGCCCATGAGGCATGGTTCGCAAGCATCAAGTGATTCATAATCAAGTGATTCCAAAATCCCATCAGCATGGAGTTTCTTCATGCGCTTTACACCATTATGACCTAAACGGCAGTGCCACAAATAAGTTGCACTATCATTATTAACTTTGCATCTTTTGGTTTCAATATTATGAATATGTGTATCACTACGATCGAGATCCAATGAACCATTTTCATTGGGTGTGTAACCATATAAGGTTTTATTCATGTAAACAAAACAACAGTTTATTCTTTTACTTAAATGAATAACCGTATTGCAATAAACATGATCAAATCATATTCATGCTCAACGCAAACACCAAATAACATTTATTTAGGTTCAACACTAATCCCGAAAGTATAGGGAGTGTGCGATGATGATCATATCAATCTTGAAACTACTTTCAACACACATCGTCACTTCACCCTTAACTAGTTTCTGTTTATTCTGCAACTCCGTTTGAGTTACTACTCTTAGCAACCGAACCAGTACCAAATACCGAGGGGTTGCTATAAACACTAGTAATGTACACATCAATAACATGTATATCAAATATACCTTTGTTTACTTTGCCATCCTTCTTATCCGCCAAATACTTGGGGTAGTTCGCTTCAAAGGACCAGTCCCTTTGCAAGTAGAAGCACTTAGTCTCAGGCTTAGGTCCAGACTTGGGCTTCTTCACTTGAGCAGCAACTTGCTTGCCGTTCTTCTTGAAGTTCCCTTCTATCCCTTTGCCATTTTCTTGAAACTAGTGGTCTTGTTAACCATCAACACTTGATGTTCTTTCTTGATTTCTACCTTCATCGATTTCATCATCATGAAAAACTCGGGAATTATTTTCATCATCCCTTGCATACTATAGTTCATCACGAAGTTCTACTAACTTGGTGATGGTGACTAGAGAATTTTGTCAATCACTATCTTATCTGGAAGATTAACTCCCACTTGATTCAAGCGATTGTAGTACCCAGACAATCTGAGCACATGCTCACTAGTTGAGCGATTCTCCTCCATCTTTTAGCTATAGAACTTGTTGGAGACTTCATATCTCTTAACTCGGGTATTTACTTAAAATATTAACTTCAACTCCTGGAACATCTCATATGGTCCATGATGTTCAAAACATCTTTGAAGTCCCGATTCTAAGCCATAAAGCATGGTGCACAAAACTATCAAGTAGTCATCATATTGAGCTAGCCAAACGTTCATAACGCCCGCTTACGCTCCTGCAATAGGTCTGTCACCTAGCGGTGCATTAAGGACATAATTCTTACATGCAGCATTGAGGATAAACCTCAGATCGCGGATCCAATCCGCATCATTGCTACTAACATTTTTCAACACAATTTTCTCTAGGAACATATGAAAATAAACATATGAAAGCAACAACGCGAGCTATTGATCTACAACATAATTTGCAAAATACTACCAGGACTAAGTTCATGATAAATTTAAGTTCAATTAATCATATTACTTAAGAACTTCCACTTAGATAGACATCTCTCTAGTCATCTAAGTGACCACGTGATCCAAATCAACTAAACCATAACCGATCATCACGTGAGATGGAGTAGTTTTCAATGGTGAACATCTTATGTTGATCATATCTACTATATGATTCACGCCGACCTTTCGGTCTCCGTGTTCGAGGCCATATCTGCATATGCTAGGCTCGTCAAGTTGAACTGAGTATTCGCGTGTGCAAAACTGGCTTGCACCCGTTGTAGATGGACGAGAGCTTATCTCACCCGATCATCACGTGGTGTCCGGGCACACGACGAACTTTGGCAATGGTGCATACTCGGGAGAACACTTCTTGATAATTTTAGTGAGAGATCATCTTAAAATGCTACCGTCAATCAAAGCAAGATAAGATGCATAAAAGATAAACATCACATGCAATCAATATAAGTGATATGATATGGCCATCATCTTCCGTGCTTGTGATCTCCATCTCCAAAGCACCATCATGATCACCATCGTCACCGGCGCGACACCTTGATCTCCATCGTAGCATCGTTGTCGTTTCGCCATCTATTGCTTCTCGACTATCGCTACCGCTTAGTGATAAAGTAAAGCAATTACAGGCGTTGCATTTCATACAATAAGCGACAACCATATGGCTCCTGCCAGTTGCCGATAACTTCGGTTACAAAACATGATCATCTCATACAATAAAATATAGCATCATGTCTTGGCCATATCACATCACAACATGCCCTGCAAAAACAAGTTAGACGTCCTCTACTTTGTTGTTGCAAGTTTTACGTGGCTGCTACGGGCTTAAGCAAGAACCAATCTCACCTACGCATCAAAACCACAACGATAGTTTGTCAAGTTGATGCTGTTTTAACCTTCGCAAGGACCGGGCGTAGCCACACTCGGTTCAACTAAAGTTGGAGAAACTGACACCCGCTAGTCACCTGTGTGCAAAGCACGGCGGTAAAACCAGTCTCGCGTAAGCGTACGCGTAATGTCGGTCCGGGCCGCTTCATCGACAATACCGCCCGAACCAAAGTATGACATGCTGGTAAGCAGTATGACTTGTATCGCCCACAACTCACTTGTGTTCTACTCGTGCATATAACATCAACGCATAAAACCTAGGCTCGGATGCCACTGTTGAGGAACGTAGTAATTTCAAAATTTTCCTACGCACACACAAGATCATGGTGATGCATAGCAACGAGAGGGGAGAGTGTTGTCTACGTACCCTCGTAGACCGAAGCGGAAGCGTTGACGCAAAGTAGAGGAAGTAGTCGTACGTCCTCCCGGTCCAACCGATCCAAGCACCGTTACTCCGGCACCTCCGACTTCTTGACACGCGTACAGCTCGATGACGCACCCTCGATCTCCAATCCAGTAGAGGCTCCGAGGGGGAGTTCCGTCAGCACGACGGCGTGGTGACGATCTTGATGTTCTCCTGTCGCAGGGCTTCGCCTAAGCACCGCTACAATATGATCGAGGTGTAATATCATGGCGGGGGGCACCGCACACGGCTGAGGAATGATCAATGATCAACTTGTGTGTCTATGGGGTGCCCCTACCCCCGTATATAAAGGAGTGGAGGAGGGGGAGGGCCGGCCCTCTCTATGGCGCGCCCTAGGGGAGTCCTACTCCCACCGGGAGTAGGATTCCCCCTTTCCTAGTCCATCTAGGAACCCTTCCATGTAGTAGGAGTAGGAGAGAAGGAAAGGGAAAAGAGAAGGAGAAGGAAGGAAGGGGGCGCCCCCCCTCCCTAGTCCAATTCGGACTAGCCAAAGGGGAGGGGTGCGGCCACCCTTTAGGCCCTCTCTCTCTTTTCCTGTATGGCCCAATGAGGCCCAATACGAATTCCCGTAACTCTCCGGTACTCCGAAAAATACCCGAATCACTCGGAACCTTTCCGAACTCCGAATATAGTCGTCCAATATATCGATCTTTACGTCTCGACCATTTCGAGACTCCTCGTCATGTCCCCGATCTCATCCGGGACTCCGAACTCCTTCGGTACATCAAAACTCATAAACTCATAATATAACTGTCATCGAAACCTTAAACGTGCGGACCCTATGGGTTCGAGAACTATGTAGACATGACCTAGAAATATTCTTGGTCAATAACCAATAGCGGGACCTGGATGCCCATATTGGCTCCTACATATTCTACGAAGATCTTTATCGGTCAAACCGCATAACAACATACGTTGTTCCCTTTGTCATCGGTATGTTACTTGCCCGAGATTCGATCGTCGGTATCCAATACCTAGTTCAATCTCGTTACCGGCAAGTCTCTTTACTCGTTCCGTAATACATCATCTCATAACTAACTCATTAGTTACATGCTTGCAAGGCTTAGGTGATGAGTATTACCGAGAGGGCCCAGAGATACCTCTCCGACATTCGGAGTGACAAATCCTAATCTCGAAATACGCCAACCCAACAAGTACCTTTGGAGACACCTGTAGAGCACCTTTATAATCACCCAGTTACGTTGTGACGTTTGGTAGCACACAAAGTGTTCCTCTGGTAAATGGGAGTTGCATAATCTCATAGTCATAGGAACATGTATAAGTCATGAAGAAAGCAGTAGCAACATACTAAACGATCGGGTGCTAAGCTAACGGAATGGGTCATGTCAATCAGATCATTCAACCAATGATGTGATCCCGTTAATCAAATAACAACTCTTTGTCCATGGTTAGGAAACATAACCATCTTTGATTAACAAGCTAGTCAAGTAGAGGCATACTAGTGACACTCTATTTGTCTATATATTCACACATGTATTATGTTTCCGGTTAATACAATTCTAGCATGAATAATAAACATTTATCATGATACAAGGAAATAAATAATAACTTTATTATTGCCTCTAGGGCATATTTCCTTCATAGCATGCCTCCTATCTATGATGATTATTGTGATGAATTTATTCTATACAGAGCAATGATATCCATGAAACTTGTCATCGTGATTTTAATGCTCAAATTGATTATGTGAATAAAGTATCACATGATAGTTATTTCGTTAAGTTTGCTCCCACTACTATTCATGAGAATAAATGTGCTTATGTGGAGAGTAGTAAAATTTCTATGCTTGTAGATCAAGAAAAGAATGCTTTATGTGATAGTTATATTGTTGAATTCACTCATGATGCTACTTAAAATTATTATGAGGGAGGAACATATGCTTGTAGGAATTCCAATAATATCAAGTTTCCTCTCTATGTGTTGAAAATCTTGAAGTTATGCTTGTTTTAGTTTCCTATGCTAGTTGATTCTTGATGCCATAAATTATTTGCTCACAAAATCCCTATGCATAGGAAGTGGTTTAGACTTAAATGTGTTAGTCATATGCTTCATGATGCTCCCATTATTTTTCAATTCTTATCTTTTATGTGAGCATCATTGAAATCATCATGCCTAGCTAGAAAGGCATTAAAGAAAAGCGCTTGTTGGGAGACAACCCAACATTTACCCCTACTGTTTTTATGTGTTTACATGATTAATATACTGTAGTAATGATGTTTTATAGCTTTTGTTTCAATAAAGTGTCAAGTAGAACCTTTGGGAAGACTTGGGTGAAAGTTAATGCGATCTTGCTGTAAAAAACAGAAACTTTGCACTCACGAGAATAAATGTAATTTTTAAAAGAAGAGTGATTTTAAGTTGATTCTTTTTGAAGAAGATTAATAGAAAAATTACTCACGTCCACCAATTTATTTCAGAAATTTTAGAGTTACAGAAGTATTCGAGAGTTACAGATTACTACAGACTGTTCTGTTTTTGACAGATTCTGTTTTTCATGTGTTGTTTGCTTATTTTGATGAATCTATGAGTAGTATCAGATGGTATGAACCATATAGAAGTTGGAATACAGTAGATATTACACCAATATGAATTTAGAATGAGTTCACAATAGTACGAAAATTGGTGATTTATTTTCTTGTACTAACGGAGCTCATGAGATTTTCTGTTGAAGTTTTGTGTTGTGAAGTTTTCAAGTTTTGGGTAAGGATTTGATGGACTATGGAATAAGGAGTGGCAAGAGCCTAAGCTTGGGGATGCCCAAGGCACACCAAGATAATATTCAAGGACAACCAATAGCCTAAGCTTGGGGATGCCCCGGATGGCATCCCCTCTTCCGTCTTTGTTCATCGATAACTTTACTTGGAGCTATATTTTTATTCACCACATGATATGCGTTTTGCTTGGAGCGTCATGTAATTTTATTTTGTTTTGCTTGCTGTTTGAATATTATCCCAAGATCTGAAAGTCTTAAATGTTAGAGAGTCTTCACATAGTTCCACAATTATTCGGCTACTCATTGATCTTCACTTATATCTTTTTGGAGTAGTTTGTCATTTGCTCGAAGTGCTTCACTTATATCTTTTTAGAGCATGATGGTAGTTTTATTTTGAAGAAATATATGAACTCTCATGCTTAACTTATATTATTTTGAGATTCTTAAATAGCATGGTAATTTGCTTTGGTTATGAATTTAGTTCTAATATGATAGGCATCCAAGGGGGATATAATAAAAACTTTCATATAAAGTGCATTGAATACTATGAGAAGTTTGACTATTTATGATTGTTTTGAGATATGAAGATGGTGATATTAGAGTCATGCTAGGTTGTAATTGTGGATTGTAGAAATACTTGTGTTGAAGTTTGTGATTCCCGTAGCATGCACGTATGGTGAACCGTTATGTGATGAAGTTGGAGCATGATTTATTTATTGATTTTCTTCCTTATAAGTGGAGGTCGGGATCGTGTGATGGTTAACTCCTACCAACCCTTCCCCTAGGAGCATGCGTGTAGTACTTTATTTTGATGACTTGTAGATTTTTGTAATAAGTATGTGAGTTCTTTATGACTAATGTTCAGTCCATGGATTATACGCACTCTCACCCTTCCACCATTGCTAGCCTCTCTAGTGTCACACAACTTTCGCCGGTACCATACACCCACCATTACCTTCCTCAAAACAGTACCTACCTATTATGGCATTTCCATAGCCATTTTGAGATATATTGCCATGCAACCTTCCACCATTTCGTTTATTATGACACACCCCATCATTTTCATATTGCATTGCATGATCATGTAGTTGACATTGTATTTGTGGCAAAGCCACCGTTCATAATTCTTTCATACATGTCACTCTTGATTCATTGCACATCCTGGTACACCGCCGGAGGCATTCACATAGAGTCATATTTTGTTCTAAGTATCGAGTTGTAATTGTTGAGTTGTAAGTAAATAAAAGTGTGATGATCTTCATTATTAGAGCATTGTCCCAGTGAGGCAAGGATGATGGAGACTATTATTCCCCCACAAGTCGGGATGAGACTCCGGACGAAAAAAAAGAGGCCATAAAAAATAGAAAAGGCCCAAATAAAAAAAATGAGAGAAAAAGAGAGAAGGGACAATGCTACTATCCTTTTACCACACTTGTGCTTCAAAGTAGCACGATGATCTTCATGATAAAGAGTATCCTACTTTGCACTTTCATATACTAGTGGGAATTTTTCATTATAGAACTTGGCTTGTATATTCCAATGATGGGCTTCCTCGATCAAATTGCCCTAGGTCTTCGTGAGCAAGCGAGTTGGATGCACACCTACTTATTTTCTTTTTGAGCTTTCATACACTTACAGCTCTAGTGCATCCGTTGCATGGCAATCCCTACTCACTCACATTGATATCTATTGATGGCCATCTCCATAGCCCATTGATACGCCTAGTTGATGTGAGACTATCTTCCTCCTTTTTTGTCTTCTCCACAATCACCATTATTCCACCTATAGTGCTATGTCCATGGCTCACGCTCATGTATTGTGTGAAAGTTGAAAAAGTTTGAGAATACTAAAGTATGAAACAATTGCTTGGCTGAAACCGGGGTTGTGCATGATTTAAATATTTTGTGTGATGAAGATAGAGCATAGCCAGACTATATGATTTTGTAGGGATAACTTTCTTTGGCCATGTTATTTTGAGAAGACATGATTGCTTTGTTAGTATGTTTGAAGTACTATTGTTTTTATGTCAATATTCAACTTTTGTTTTGAATCTTATGGATCTGAATATTCTTGCCACAATAGAGAAGATTACATTGATAAATATGTTAGGTAGCATTCCACGTCAAAAATTCTGTTTTTTATCATTTACTTACTCGAGGACGAGCAGGAATTAAGCTTGGGGATGCTGATACGTCTCCAACGTATCTATAATTTTTGATGTATTCATGCCAGGTTTATAATATTTTTACATGCTTTTCGTATGATTCGGTTAGAACTAACCCGGACTGACGTTGTTTTCAGCAGAACTACCGTGGTGTTGTTTTTGTGCAAAAATAAAAGTTCTCGGAATGCGCTGAAAATCAACGGAGATTTTATTTTGGAAAATATAAAAATACTGGATCAAAAAGTTATCGGAGAGGAGTCCCGTGGGGCCCATGAGGGTGGGGGCGCGCCCCTGTGCCTCGTGGACTCCTCGTGGGTCCCCCTAACTTGTTCTTGATGCCAAACCCTCCTATAAATACCCAAACTTCCAGAAAGAAACCTAGATCGGGAGTTCCTCCGCCGCAAGCCTCTATAGCCACCAAAAACCTCTCGGGAGCCTATTCCGGCACCCTGCCGGAGGGGGAATCCATCACTGGTGGCCATCTTCATCATCCCGGCGCTCTCCATGACGAGGAGGGAGTAGTTCACCCTTGGGGCTGAGGGTATGTACCAGTAGCTATGTGTTTGATCTCTCTCTCTCTCTCTTCTCTCTCTCTCTCTCTCTCTCTCTCTCGTGTTCTTGATATGGCACGATCTTGATGTATCGCGAGCTTTGATATTATCGTTGGATCATATGATGTTTCTCCCCCTCTACTCTCTTGTAATGGATTGAGTTTTCCCTTTGAAGTTATCTTATCGGATTGAGTCTTTAAGGATTTGAGAACACTTGATGTATGTCTTGCATGTGCTTATCTGTGGTGACAATCGGATATTCACGTGATCTATTTGATGTATGTTTTGGTGATCAACTTGCGGATTCAGTGACCTTGTGAACTTATGCATAGGGGTTGGCACACGTTTTCATCTTGACTCTCCGGTAGAAACTTTCGGGCACTCTTGAAGTTCTTTGTGTTGGTTTGAATAGATGAATCTGAGATTGTGTGATGCATATCGTATAATCATACCCGCGGATAATTGAGGTTACATTGGAATATCTAAGGGACATTAGGGTTTTGGTTGATGTGTGTCTTAAGGTGTTATTTTACTACGAACTCTAGGGCTGTTTGTGACACTTATAGGAATAGCCCAATTGATTGATCGGAAAGAATAACTTTGAGGTGGTTTCGTACCCTACAATAATCTCTTCATTTTGTCTCCACTATTAGTGACCTTGGAGTGACTCTTTGTTGCATGTTGAGGGATAATTATATGATCCAATTATGTTATTATTGTTGAGAGAACTTGCACTAGTGAAAGTATGAACCCTAGGGATTGTTTCAAAGCATTGCGATACCGTTTGTGCTCACTTTTATCATTAGTTACCTTGCTGTTTTTATATTTTCATATTACAAAAACCTATATCTACCATCCATATTACGCTTGTATCACCATCTCTTCGCCGAACTAGTGCACCTATACAATTTACCATTGTATTGGGTGTGTTGGGGGCACAAGATACTCTTTGTTATTTGGTTGCAGGGTTGTTTGAGAGAGACCATCTTCACCCTACGCCTCCCACAAATTGATAAACCTTAGGTCATCCACTTGAGGGAAATTTGCTACTGTCCTACAAACCTCTGCACTTGGAGGCCCAACAACGTCTACAAGAAGAAGGTTGCGTAGTATACATCATGCTCATGCTCAGAATGGTGTGGATGAGGGCAAGCATCATCACCTTCTTGAGAGACGACGCGTGCGATGATGATTGCTCCCTCTCTTCCGCCTCACTTTTGGGCTAAGGCTATTTCCACTTCCACCAATCTCATCAATATTCAGCCATCTGCTACTTTGCAGGGTGGTATTCCTTTTGAACATCTTTCTGATCGTTCTCCTGATTATTTGGCGCTTCGTTTATTTGGTTGTGTTTGTTATGTTCTTCTTCCCCCACATGAATGCACCAAGCTAACCGCTCGGTCTGTTGAGTGTGTCTTTGTAGGATGCGGCGATGAGCATAAGGATGATCAGTGTTGGGGTCATTTTGGTCGTCGGATGCGTATTTCTCAGGATGTGACTTTTGATGAGTCTCGTCCTTTCTAACCAAGACCATCCGCCTCGACCTTATCACTAGGAACAACAGTAATACCTCCTTTTTAGGGACACAATGAATAGGAGTTACCCATCGACTATCATCTATGGGATAGATTATACCTCCTACCAGAAGTTTTAGTATTTCCATTCTTACCACTTCCTTCACCTTCGGATTTAACCGACGTTGGTGATCAACAATGGGTTTAGCATCATTGATCCATATTAATCTTGTGCTGACATAAAATGGGACTAATGCCTTTTAAATCATCAAGAGTATATTGATACGCCCATTTTGCATCATGCTTTTATATCAATATTTATTGCATTATGGGCTGTTATTACACATTATATCTCAATACTTATGGCTATTCTCTCTTATTTTACAAGGTTTACCATGAAGAGGGGGAATGCCGGCAGCTAGAATTCTGGCTAGAAAAGGAGCAAATGTTGGAAACCTATACTACACAGCTCCAAAAATCTTGAAACTCCACGGAAGTTATTTTTGGAATTAATAAGAATTATTGAGCGAAGAAAACACCAGAGGGGGACCACACCCTGGCCAGAAGGGTGGGGGCGCGCCCACCCCTACTGGGCGCGCCCCTTGTCTCCTAGGCCCCCTGGTGGCCCTCCGGTGCCCATCTTCTGCTATATGAAGGCTTTTACCCTGAAAAAAATCATAAGCAAGCTTACGGGACGGAACTCCGCCGCCACGAGGCGGAACCTTGGCGGAACCAATCTAGGGCTCCAGCGGAGTTGTTCTGCCGGGGAAACTTCCCTCCGAGAGGGGGAAATCATCACTATCGTCATCACCAACGATCCTCTCATCGGGAGGGGGTCAATCTGCATCAACATCTTCACCAGCACCATCTCTTCTCAAAACCCTAGTTCATCTCTTGTATCCAATCTTGTATCAAAACCACAAATTGGTACCTGTGGGTTGCTAGTAGTGTTGATTACTCCTTGTAGTTGATGCTAATTGGTTTACTTGGTGGAAGATCATATGTTCAGATCCTTAATGCATATTAATACTCCTCTGATTATGAACATGAATATGCTTTGTGAGTAGTTCGTTTGTTCCTGAGGACATGGGTGAAGTCTTGCTATTAGTCACTACTAGGGTGGCCACGCTACTAATAAGGCGCTACAGCTAACTCATAGTAGTAGCGCGGCCCCAACCAGCGCTACTACTGTTGAATGATATCAGCAGCGCTTTTTAGGAACGCGCTACTATTAACTAGCTGTAGCGATTTCTTCATCCCACGCTACTGCTATCTCTTTCATTATTTTCCATTTCAACTCTCCCTTCAGATGTTAGAAACTAGGTACTATATTTCATCAAATTCATAAACCATTACTAGGTACGGTAGTACTCCCTTCGTTCCAAATTACTCGTCGTGGTTTTAGTTCAAACCACGACGAGTAATTTGGAAACGAAAAAGTACTAAGATAACAATTTCATGCATAGCCAACATGCATCCTCAAGCGATACATGCATGGTCATATCAACGCCATCATCATATGTAGTTTTAGATGATATCGACGACGATCATCATATGTAGTTCTAGATGATATAGCCACACACACACATATGTAGTTCTAGATGATATAGCCACACACATGTAGTTCTAGATGATATCGAAGACAATCATCATCCTCAAGCCCGGGCGGTTGGTGTTCTGATAGTAATTAGGATGGCCTATCCAACACGAAGATTCTTGCCATC
Organism: Aegilops speltoides; assembly: GCA_021437245.1. NCBI lineage: Eukaryota > Viridiplantae > Streptophyta > Magnoliopsida > Poales > Poaceae > Aegilops > Aegilops speltoides. Next base: position 531,054,034 of record CM038142.1, read on the forward strand.
GAGGAATTTCTTCCACCCAACCGAGCTTAAGTGTGTGCGACCGTCCGTGTCCACGCTGTAAGTACAGGTTGTGACGGAGCCCCTTGCGATAGGCGTAGTCCAGCTGAGCCTTCTTCATCGGGCTCGATACCATAACTCACAGATATGCTCTTTGCCAATTTCTGAATAAGAAAACATATCAATTAATAAGCATGTGATCGAACTCTACACTAAGACATATATATCATCGACTAGATTCCACACAACATATACCATATCATTGGACTGTACACTAAGTAATTCACACTATTAATTTGCATTTGTAAGTATAACATACCATATCATGTCGATCAACCATGGTATTTGTAAAGCGGGTCACGAATGGCACCCGACAAAGTCAAGACGTGGCGGAATTATGTCCCACAGGTTGGACACCTCCTCCTCACTCAGCCTTGTTCTTTGAGCTACGATGGCTTCATGAAGTGGGTCCTCATCATCTTCATCATCTTCATCATCTTCATCATCTTCGTCATCTTCATCATCTTCCACCAAAGTTGAGATAAATGACAGCTAGCTTGGGTCTTTCTACTCGGAAGTTGAAGCTGATCAACTCACCACCAAGAAGATGCATGCGAGCCATTTAAACGGGCCCATCCATCTCCTCCAATCTGCGACATATTGCGTCCTTTCTCGACCTCCATAGTGTACGGCCCCAGAGCCTCAAATGTCACAAAGTCTCCTGTCACTTGTTGAATTTCAACCTCACATTGCATGGGACGATCTGTGTAAACTAAGCAAAATGACACAATGCAGTAATGCCAACACTAAAAATAAAATAGTTATTACATTTCATCTAATTTCTTACCGCCGATGACTAAAAATGGGCCGAAGTAGATGCCGAACAGCTTGCTGGGCAAGGCTGTGGCAAGATCTTGACTTGCACAATTGACATAGTGGTGGTGGTGGCGCCATTCTTCCTAAAGCAATATGAGCAAAGGATTACTAAATCAACTAAATCAAAGTGTTCTAAGTCAACTAAATCAACTAGCCTACTAAATCAACGAAATCAAAATGTTCTAAGTCAACTAAATCAACTAGCCTACTAAGTCAACTAAAGCAATATGTTCTAAGTCAACTAAATCAACTAAATCAAAATGTTCTAAGTCAACTAAATTAACTAAATGAATTGGCCTACTAAATCAACTAAATCAAAATGTTCTAAGTCAACTAAATAAACTAACCTACTAAGTCAACTAAATCAAAATATTCTAAGGCAACTAAATCAACTAGCCTACTAAATCAACTAAATCAAAATGTTCTACTAAGTCAACTAAATTATATCAACTAAATCAAAATGTTGCATATGAGCAGGAGGGAGAAGGAGGCGACTCGAGGAGGAGAAGAGAGTAGGATGGAGGAGGAAGGCGGAGGCGGGAGGGCTGGCCGGCAGCGGCCAGCTTGAGGGAGGACGGAGGAGGAAGGCGGAGCGAGGAGGGCCGGCCAAGGCGAGTGGAGAGGAGGATGGAGGAGGAGGCCGGTGCGAGTCCAGCAAGGAGGAGGAGGTGACGGCGGCCTTGCAGACGGAGGAGCGGCGACGGGCGCAGCGCAGACGCCAGAGAGGGGCGACGGCGGGGGCACGCGCGTAGATAGAATTTGTGGCTGTGTGTGTGAGTGGATCCGAAGGAGGAGATCGGGGAGATGGATGGCTTAGCAAGAGCGCTCTTGGCAAAATGCGCTCTCGCTAAGCTATCTAGCAGCAGCGCTTTTCAAGATAAAGCGCTACTACTATATGTCAGCATGCAAAAATACACATTGATCATCAACGATCTTTTTGTGTACAATCTGATTCGACAATATGAGTCCTCATCGGTTTAGGAACAGGTGAAGACTCATATTGCAGCCACAAATTCTACACATAGAGTTCAATGAAGATCAAGTGCTTGTCAAAGTGTGAGAAGTAACATATTTAAGGTGGTATAAACTCTCTTCACGGAGTGAGGTGGGACTAAATTTTTGTAGGAAACTTAGCAGTAGCGCTTGTCTGGGAAAGGCGCTGCTACTATGCTACGTAGCAGTAGCGCGCGTCGTGTTAACGCGTTGCTGCTATAACTAGCCTCGCGGTGGCCTCGTAGGAATTATAGCAGCAGCGCGTCTTTGGGTGGACGCGCTACTGCTATATTTGTATCAGCAGCGAGTTTCAGTGGACCGCGCTACTGCTAGTTAGCAGCAGCGAGTTATTTTGAGGTGCGCTGCTGATAAGATTCTGTGTATAGGCTTTTCCCTAGTAGTGAGTAGTCATGTGAATTTGGTATTCATTTGATATTTTGATGAGATGTATGTTGTCTCTCCTCTAGTGGTGTTATGTGAACGTCCACTACATGACACTTCACCATTATTTGGGCCTAGAGGAAGGCATTGGGAAGTAATAAGTAGATGATGGGTTGCTAGAGTGACAGAAGCTTAAACCCTAGTTTATGCGTTGCTTCGTAAGGGGCTGATTTGGATCCATATGTCTAATGATGTGGTTAGGTTTACCTTAATACTTCTTTTCTAGTTGCGGATGCTTGCAATAGGGGTTAATCATAAGTGGGATGTTTGTCCAAGTAAGGGCAGTACCCAAGCACTGGTCCACCCACATATCAAATTATCAAAGTACCGAACGTGAATCATATGATCGTGATGAAAACTAGCTTGACGATAATTCCCATGTGTCCTCGGGAGCTCTTTTCTAATTATAAGAAATTGTCCAGGCTTGTCCTTTGCTGCAAAAAGGATTGGGCCACCTTGCTGCACTTTATTTACTTTCATTGCTTGTTACCCGTCACAATTTATCTTATCACAAAACTATCTGTCACCTACAATTTCAGTGCTTGCGGAGAAAACCTTACTGAAAACCGCTTGTCATTTCCTTCTGCTCCTCGTTGGGTTCGACACTCTTACTTATCAAAAGGACTACGATAGATCCCCTATACTTGAGGGTCATCAAGACTCTTTTCTGGCGACGTTGCCGGGGAGTGAAGCGCCTTTGGTGAGTGGAACTTGGTAAGGAAACATTTATACAGTGTGCTGAAATTTTCTGTCACTTGTTACTATGGAAACCAATCCTTTGAGGGGCTTGTTCGGGGTATCTTCACCCCGACCAGAAGAGCAAAGAGTTGCTCCTCAACCTACTGAACCTACTGAAAATATTTACTTTGAGATTCCTTCTGGTATGATAGAGAAACTGATAGCTAATCCCTTTGCAGGAGATGGAACATTGCATCCCGATTTACACCTTATCTTTGTGGATGAAGTTTGTGGATTATTTAAGCTTGCAGGTATTCCCGATGATGTTGTCAAAAGGAAGGTCTTCCCTTTATCTTTTAAGGGAGATGCATTGGCATGGTATAGGCTATGTGATGATACGGGAACTTAGAATTATAAACAATTGAAGTTGGAATTTCACCAGAAGTTCTATCCTATGCATCTTGTTCATCGTGATCGTAATTACATATATAATTTTTGGCCTCGCAAAGGAGAAAGCATCGCTGAAGCTTGGGGAGGCTTAAGTCAATGTTATATTCATGCCCCTATCATGATCTCTCAAGAGAAATGATTATTAAAAAATTTATGCTCGACTTTCTCCCAATGATCGCAACATGCTCGATACTTCCTGTGCTGGTTCTTATATGCTGAAGACTATTGAATTCAAGTGGGACTTATTGGAAAGAATTAAATGCAACTCTGAAGATTGGGGTTCCAACGATGGTAAGGAGTCAGGTATAACACCTAAGTTTGATTGTGTTAAATCTTTTATGGATATCGATGCTTTTCGTGGATTTAGCGCTAAGTATGGACTTGACTCTGAGATAGTAGCTGCTTTTTGTGAATCTTTTGCTACTCATGTTGATCTCCCTAAGGAGAAGTGGTTTAAATATAATCCTCCCATTGAAGTAAAAGTAGTTGCACCTATTACAGTTGAAGAAAAGACTGTCACTTATAGTGATCCTATTGTTCCTACTACTTATGTTGAGAAACCTCCTTTTCCTATTAGGATAAAGGATCATGCTAAAACTTCGACTGTTGTTCGTAAGAGTAATACTAGGACTTATACACCTCCTGAGCAAATCAAAGTTGAACCTAGTATTGCTATGGTTAAAGATCTCTTGGATGATAATTTAGATGGGCATGTTATTTATTTCTGTGGTGAGACTGCTAATATTGCTAGACCAGATGCTAAGATACATAGACATGTTGTAGGCATGCCTCTTATTTCTGTTAAAATAGGAGATCATTGTTATCATGGCTTATGTGATATGGGTGCTAGTGCTAGTGCAATACCCTATGACTTATATAAAGAAATTATGCATGAAATTGCACCCGCTAAATTGGAAGGTATTGATGTTACTATCAAGCTTGCCAATAGAGATACTATTTCACCAGTTGGGATTGTTAGAGATGTTGAAGTCTTGTGTGGGAAGGTTAAATATCCTACTGATTTTCTTGTTCTTAGTTCCTCACAAGATGACTTTTGTCCCATTATTTTTGGTAGACCCTTCTTGAATACTGTTAATGCTAGGATTGATTGTCAAAAGGATACTGTTACAATTGGCTTAGGGGATATGTCTCATGAGTTTAATTTTGCTAAGTTCTGTATACAACCCCGTGATAAAGAATCACCTAGTAAGGATGAGATTATTGGTCTTGCTTCTATTGCCGTGCCTCCTACTGATCCGTTAGAACAATATTTGCTAGACCATGAGAATGATATGTTTATGAATGAAAGAAGGGAAATAGATGAAGTGTTCCTTCAACAGGGTCCTATTCTGAAACACAACTTACCTGTTGAAATCCTAGGGGATCCCCCTCCACCCAAGGGTGATCCCGTGTTTGAGCTCAAACCATTACCTGATAATCTTAAGTATGCTTATATTGATGAAAAGAAAATATATCCTGTTATTATTAGTGCTAACCTTTCAGAGCAAGAAGAAGAAAGATTATTGAAAACTCTGAAGAAGCACCGCGCTGCTATTGGATATACTCTGGATGATCTTAAGGGCATTAGTCCCACTCTATGCCAACACAAAATTAAAGTGGAGGAAGATGCCAAACCAGTTAGAAATCCTCAATGACAATTAAATCCTAAGATGAAGGAAGTGGTAAGAAAGGAGATACTAAAGCTCCTTGAGGCAGGTATAATTTATCCCATTGCTGATAGTGAATGGGTAAGTCCTGTCCATTGTGTTCCTAAAAAGGGAGGTATTACTGTCGTTCCTAATGATAAAGATGAATTGATCCCGCAAAGAATTATCACAGGTTATAGGATGGTAATTGATTTCCATAAACTAAATAAGGCTACTAAGAAAGATCATTACCCTTTACCTTGTATTGATCAAATGCTAGAAAGACTGTCCAAACATACACATTTCTGCTTTCTAGATGGTTATTCTGGTTTCTCTCAAATACATGTGTCAGCGAAGGATCAATCAAAAACTACTTTTACTTGCCCTTTCGGTACTTTTGCTTACGTATGCCTTTTGGTTTATGTAATGCACCTGCTACCTTTCAAAGATGTATGATGGCTATATTCTCTGACTTTTGTGAAAAGATTTGTGAGGTATTCATGGATGATTTCTCCGTTTATGGATCCTCTTTTGATGATTGCTTGAGAAACCTTGATCGAGTTTTGCAAAGATGTGAAGACACTAGTCTCGTATTGAATTGGTAAAAGTGCCACTTTAGGGTTAATGAAGGCATTGTCTTGGGGCATAAGATTTCCGAGAGAGGTATTGAAGTTGATAAAGCTAAAGTTGATGCTATTGAAAAGATGCCATGTCCCAAGGACATAAAAGGTATAAGAAGTTTCCTTGGTCATGCCGGTTTTTATAGGAGGTTCATTCAGGACTTTTCTAAAATCTCTAGGCCTCTGACTAATTTATTACAAAAAGATATTACTTTTGTCTTTGATGATGAATGTGTAGAAGCATTTGAAATACTTAAGAAAGCTTTGATCACTTCACCTATTGTTCAGCCTCCTGATTGGAATTTACCTTTTGAAATTATGTGTGTTGCTAGTGATTATGCTGTAGGTGTTGTTCTAGGGCAAAGAGTTGATAAGAAATTGAATGTTATCCAGTATGCTAGTAAAACTCTTGATACTGCCTAGAGAAATTATGCTACTACTGAAAAAGAGTTCTTAGCAGTTGTGTTTACATGTGATAAGTTTAGACCTTATATTGTTGATTCCAAAGTTACTATTCACACTAATCATGCTGCTTTTAAATATCTTATGGAAAGAAAGATGCTAAGCCTAGACTCATTGGATGGGTCCTCTTGCTCCAAGAATTTGATTTGCATATTATTGATAGAAAGGGAGCTGAGAACCCTGTTGCAGACAACTTGTCTAGGTTAGAGAATGTTCTTGATGACCCACTACCTATTGATGATAGCTTTCCTGATGAACAATAGCGGTCGTTAATGCTTCTCGTACTGCTCCTTGGTATGCTGATTATGCTAATTACATTGTTGCTAAATTTATACCACCTAGTTTCACATACCAGCAAAAGAAAAAGTTCTTTTATGATTTAAGACATTACTTCTGGGATGACCCACACCTTTATAAAGGAGTAGATGGTGTTATTAGACGTTGTGTACCTGAGCATGAATAGGAACAGATCCTACGCAAGTGTCACTCTGAATCATATGGAGGACACCACGCTGGAGATAGAACTACACATAAGGTATTGCAATCCGGTTTTTATTGGCCTACTCTCTTCAAAGATGCTCGTAAGTTTGCCTTATCTTGTGATGAATGTCAAAGAATTGGTAATATTAGTAGACGTCAAGAAATGCCTATGAATTATTCTCTTGTTATTGAACCATTTGATGTTTGGGGCTTTGATTATATGGGACCTTTTCCTGCCTCTAATGGTTACACGCATATTTTAGTGGTTGTTAATTACATTACTAAGTGGGTAGAAGCCATTCCAAGTAGTAGTGCTGATCATAACACCTCTATTAAGATGCTTAAAGAAGTTATTTTCCCGAGGTTTGGAGTCCCTAGATATCTTATGACTGATGGTGGTTCACATTTTATTCATGGTGCTTTCCGTAAGATGCTTGCTAAGTAACATGTTAACCATAGAACTGCATCTCCTTATCATCCACAGTCTAGTGGTCAAGTAGAGTTGAGCAACAAAGAGCTCAAATTAATTTTGCAAAAGACTGTGAATAGATCTAGAAAGAATTGGTCCAGGAAACTTGATGATGCATTATGGGCCTATAGAACTGCATATAAAAATCCTATGGGTATGTCTCCGTATAAGATGGTTTATGGAAAAGCATGTCACTTACCTCTAGAACATGAACATAAAGCATACTGGGCTATTAAAGAGCTCAATTATGACTTCAAACTTACTGGTGAGAAGAGGTTATTTGATATTAGCTCACTTGATGAATGGAGAACCCAAGCCTATGAGAATGCCAAGCTGTTCAAAGAAAAAGTTAAACGATGGCATGACAAAAGGATACAAAAGCGTGAGTTTAACGTAGGTGATTATGTGTTACTATTCAACTCTCGTTTAAGATTTTTTTCAGGAAAACTTCTTTCTAAATGGGAAGGTCCTTACGTTCTCGAGGAGGTTTATCGTTCCGGTGCCATAAAAATCAACAACTTCGAAGGCACAAGTCCAAGGGTGGTGAACGGTCAAAGAATCAAATATTATATCTCAGGTAATCCTATCAATGTTGAAACTAATATTATTGAAACCGTAACCCCGGAGGAATACATAAGGGACACTCTCCAGAACGTTTCAGACTCCGGAAAGGAATAGGTATGTGGTACGGTAAGTAAACCGACTCCAAAACAGTTCTAGTGGCAATTTTTCTCCGTTTTGGAATATTTAAGAATTTTATGAAGAAAGAAGTAATCCGGGAAGGACACGAGGCCTCCACGAGGGTGGAGGGCGCGCCCACCCTTACTGGGCGCACCCCCTGTCTCGTGGGCACCTCGTGTGCCTCCCGGACTCTGTTTTCTTGCACGTTACGTATTTTGGTCGGTAAAAATTCATTATATAATCTCCCAAAGGTTTGACCACCGTATCATGCAAATATACTCTGTTTTCGTTTCGAGCTATTTTTCTGACAGATCTAGAGCACCATGACGTCTCCAAGCGCTCCCACGGACAAGTTTTTCAAGAGGGTTATCAACCCCTATCTCGTGGAGGTGCTGTAACACCCTCAAACCATTCAGATGCGTGAGGGGGTACTGCACATCCGCGATGTGGAGGGACCAAGGCGTACGGAAGCATGGAGACAAAGCTCGAAGCCATGGAGCAACAAGTTTTCAAGTGCCAAGGGATGGTGGAGCGTGGACTCAACGCCAACCAGATGATGATCACGGAGTTCACCAACAAACATAAGCTAGATGCCAAGATTATTGGGGAGACCATCTTCAAGCTTCAAGAGAAAATCGAGCATCTCCAAGCCCAGATCTATGACCTACAAAACCAAAACTGTGAGTATGAATATAGATTCAAGAGGAAGAGTTTGGCTGCAGATTTGAGGATCCCGGAGACTCGATCATCCTTCTATGATGGTGAGCCTATGCCTTGGAAAACGGACGACAAGCCTACATCATCAACAACTCCTACTTCACCACCTCCGAGGACATAATCACATGGGTATGGGCACTCCCCTTGGCAACTGCCAAGCTTGGGGGAGGTGCCCTGGCATCGTATCACCATCACACTCTTATCTTTACCGTTTTACTTAGTTCGATCCTTTTAGTAGTATCTTGATCTAGTAGGTTGAAATTTTGGTATCAAGTAGTTTCGAGTTTTGCTTCGTGATCTCTTTATGTAATTGAGTCCGTGAGCTACCTATAATAAAGATTAGTGTTGAGTCAAGGGCTTTGCTATTTTTCTATGATCTTGAGAAAGTATAAAGAATAAAAAGAATAAAAGAGTTCATATTGATCTTATAGATAGTAATAACTTCACACATAAAAGGTATGAGGCATAAAAGTTGTTGAGAGTTGACAAACGTAGTTTTGGTCATCATTGCAATTAATAGGAAGTAATAAGGAAATAGAGGTTTTCACATACAAATATACTATGTTGGACATCTTTTATGATTGTGAGCACTCATTAAGTATGACATGCTAAAAGAGTTGATGTTGGACAAGGAAGACAACGTAATGGTTTATGTTTTCTCACATCTCAGTTAAAGTATATTGTCATTGATCTTCCCAACATGTTGAGCTTGCCTTTCCCCCTCATGCTAGCCAAAATTCCTTGCACCAAGTAGAGATACTACTTGTGCTTCCAAATATCCTTAAACCCAGTTTTGCCATGAGAGTCCACCATACCTACCTATGGATTGAGTAAGATCCTTCAAGTAAGTTGTCATGTTGCAAGCAATACAAATTGCTCTCTAAATATGTATGACTTATTAGTGCAGAGAAAATAAGCTTTATACGATCTTGTTATGGAAGCAATAAAAGCGACGGACTGCATAATAAAGGTCCATATACAAGTGGCAATATAAAGTGACGTTCTTTTGCATTAAGATTTTATGCATCCAACCATAAAAGCACATGACAACCTCTGCTTCCCTCTGCGAAGGGCCTATCTTTTACTTTATGTTTTTACTTTATGCTTGAGTCAAGGTGATCTTCACCTTTCCCTTTTTTTTCATTTTATCCTTTGGCAAGCTTCTCGTGTTTGAAAGATCTTGATATATATATCCAATTGGATGTAAGTTAGCATGAATTATTATTGTTGACATCACCCAAAGGTGAATACGTTGGGAGGCAACACAATAAGCCCCTACCTTTCTCAGTGTCCGGTTGAAACTCCATAACCACAAGTATTGTGTGAGTGTTAGCAATTTTAGAAGACTACATGATAGTTGAGTATGTGGACTTGCTGAAAAACTCTATTCTTGACTCTTTCTGATATTATGATAAATTGCAATTGCTTCAAGGACTGAGATTATAGTTTGTTAGTTCTCAATGAAGTTTCTGAACCATACTTGACATTGTGAATCGATTGTTACTTGAGCATAAGAAACCATATGACAAAAAATATATATATATATTAATGTTATAAGAATAATCATGATGCCCTCATGCTCGTATTTTATTTTTATCGACACCTCTATCTCTAAACATGTGGACATATTTTTCGATTTTGGCTTCCGCTTGAGGACAAGCGAGGTCTAAGCTTGGGGGAGTTGATACGTCCATTTTGCATCATGCTTTTTATATCAATATTTATTGCATTATGGGATGTTATTACACACTATATCTCAATACTTATGGCTATTCTCTCTTATTTTACAAGGTTTACCATGAAGAGGAGGAATGCCGGCAGCTGGAATTCTGGCTGGAAAGGAGCAAATGTTGGAAACCTATTCTGCACAGCTCCAAAAATCCTGAAACTCCACGGAAGTTATTTTTGGAATTAATAAGAATTATCGAGCGAAGAAAACACCAGAGGGGGCCCACACCCTGGACAGGAGGGTGGGGGCGCGCCCACCCCTACTAGGCGCGCCCCCTGTCTCCTGGGCCCCCTGGTGGCCCTCCGGTGCCCATCTTCTGCTATATGAAGGCTTTTACCCTGAAAAAAATCATAAGCAAGCTTACGGGACGAAACTCCGCCACCACGAGGCGTAACCTTGGCGAAACCAATCTAGGGCTTCGACGGAGCTGTTCTGCTGGGGAAACTTCCCTCCGGGAGGGGGAAATCATCACTATCGTCATCACCAACGATCCTCTCATCGGGAGGGGGTCAATCTCCATCAACATCTTCACCAGCACCATCTCCTCTCAAAACCCTAGTTCATCTCCTGTATCCAATCTTGTATCAAAACCACAAATTGGTACATGTGGGTTGCTAGTAGTGTTGATTACACCTTGTAGTTGATGCTAATTGGTTTACTTGGTGGAAGATCATATGTTCAGATCCTTAATGCATATTAATACTCCTCTGATTATGAACATGAATATGCTTTGTGAGTAGTTACGTTTGTTCCTGAGGACATGGGTGAAGTCTTGCTATTAGTAGTCATGTGAATTTGGTATTCATTCGATATTTTGATGAGATGTATGTTGTCTCTCCTCTAGTGGTGTTATGTGCACGTTGACTACATGACACTTCACCATTATTTGGGCCTATAGGAAGGCATTGGGAAGTAATAAGTAGATGATGGGTTGCTAGAGTGACAGAAGCTTAAACCCTAGTTTATGCGTTGCTTCGTAAGGGGCTGATTGGGATCCATATGTCTAATGTTGTGGTTAGGTTTACCTTAATACTTCTTTTGTAGTTGCGGATGCTTGCAATAGGGGTTAATCATAAGTGGGATGCTTGTCCAAGTAAGGGCAGTACCCAAGCACCGGTCCACCCACATATCAAATTATCAAAGTACCGAACGTGAATCATATGAGCGTGATGAAAACTAGCTTGACGATAATTCCCATGTGCCCTCGGGAGCTCTTTTCTCATTATAAGAAATAGTCTAGGCTTGTCCTTTGCTACAAAAAGGATTGGGCCACCTTGCTGAACTTTATTTACTTTCATTGCTTGTTACCCGTTACAATATATCTTATCACAAAACTATTTGTCACCTACAATTTCAGTGCTTGCAGAGAAACCCGTACTGAAAACCGCTTGTCATTTCCTTCTGCTCCTCGTTGGGTTCGACACTCTTACTTATCGAAAGGACTATGATAGATCCCCTATACTTGTGGGTCATCATATATCCAATAGCAGCTCGGTGCTTCCTTAGAACTTTCAATAATCTTTCTTTTTTCATGTTCTGAAAGGTTAGCACTAATAATAGCAGGATATGTCTTCTTTTCATCAAGGTAAGCATATTTCAAAGTGCCTGGCAATTGTTTTAATCCAAACACATGATCATCTTTAGGTGGAGGAGGACCTCCTAGAGTTTCAATAGGCAAATTGTCTTTCAGCAGAGGACGTTGTTCAAAGAAAATATTATCTATTTCATTTCTTTCATGCATATGTAAATCATCTTCATGGTCTAGCCAATATTGTTCTAGAGGATCAGTAGGAGGCATAGCAATAGAAGCAAGATCAATTATTTCATCCTTACTAGGCAATTCTTTTTCATGAAGCTTTATATTAAACTTGGAGAATTGAACTCATGAGACTCATCACCAAAGCTAACATCGACAGTTTGTTTCTCGCAATCTATCTTAGCATTAATGGTGTTCAAGAAAGGTCTACCAGAAATGATGGGACAAAAGTCATCTTGTGGGGAACCAAGAACAAGAAAATCAGTAGGGTATTTTATTTTCCCACACAAGACTTCAACATCTCTAACAAGCTCAATGTGTGATATAGTATCTCTATTAGCAAGTTTAATAGTAACATCTATGTCTTCTCTCTCTGCGGGTGCTATGTTATTCATAATTTCTTGATATAAGGTAAAGGGAATAGCACTCATGCTAGCACCTATGTAACATAAACCATGATAATAGTGATCTCCTATTTTAAATGAGACAATGGGCATGCCAACAACGGGTTTATTATCTGTTCTATCTGGTTTGACAATTCCAGTAGCTTCATTACAGAAGTAAATAACATGCCCATCTATATTTTCTTCCATGAGATCTTTAACCATAGCAACACTAGGCTCTACTTTAATTTGTTCATCAGGTTTAGGTGTTCTAATATAACTTTTGTTGACCACAGTTGAAACTTTAGCATGTTCCTTTATCCTAACAGGGAAAGGTGGTTTCTCAATATAAGTAGTAGGAACAACTGGATCAACATTATAAATAATAGTTTCCTCTTTAGCTAGTACCGATTGTTTAATTTCTTATTTAATAGGTGGGTGATATTTGAACCACTTCTCTTTAGGGAGATCAACATGAGTAGCAAATGATTCACAAAAGGAGGCTACTATCTCAGAGTCAAGTCCATATTTAGTGCTTAACTTTTGAAAGGCATCGGTTTTCATAAAAAAATTAACACAATCATACTTTAAGCTTAATACCTGACTCTTTACCTTCGTCAAGTTCCCCATCTTCAGAGTTGCATTTAATTCTTTCCAAAAGATCCCACCAGAATTCAATAGTCTTCTTCATAAAGGAACCAGCACAAGAAGTATCAAGCATGGATCAATCATTATGAGAAAGCCGAGCATAAAAATTCTGGATAATAATTTCTCTTGAGAGCTCATGATTGGGGCATGGATATAACATTGACTTAAGCCTCCCCCAAGATAGAGCGATAATTCCTCCTTCACGAGGCCAAAAATTATATATATAATTTCGATCACGATGAACTAGATGCATGGGATAAAGTTTTTGATGGAACTCCAATTTTAATCGATTCCAATTCCAAGATCCAATATCATCTCATAGCCTATACCATGCCAATATTTTTCCCTTCAAAGATAAAGGGAAAACCTTATTCTTAACATCATCTCCGGGTAAAGCTGTAAGCTTAAACAATCCACAAATTTGTTCCACATCTATTAAGTGCATATCAGGATGTTTGGTTCCATATCCTGCATAAGGATTAGCTGGTAATTGTTCTATCATACCCGAAGGAATTTCATATTCAATATTTTCAGTAGGTGCAGTAGGTCAAGAGGTAACTAATTGTGGTTCCGGTCGAGGTGAAGATACCCTGAACAAACCCCTCCAAGGATTGTTTTCCATAGTAACAAGTGACAGTAAATTTCAGCACACTATATAACTGTTTCCTTACCAAATTCCACTTACCAAAGGCGCTTCACTCCCCGGCAACGGCGCCAAAAAATAGCCTTGATGACCCACAAGTATAGAGGATAAATTGTAGCTCTTTTCGATAAGTAAGAGTGTCGAACCCAACGAGGAGCGGAAGGAAATGACAAGTGGTTTTCAGCAAGGTAATGTCTGCAAGTGCTGAAATTGTAAGTAACAGAGTAGTTTGACAGCAAGATAATTTGTAACGTACAAGTAATGATAGTAGTAACAAAAGTGCAGCAAGGTAGCCCAATCCTTTTGAGGCAAAGGATAGGCCAAAACCGTCTCTTATAGTAAGCAAAGCGTTCTTGAGGGTACACGGGAATTTCATCTAGTCACTTTCATGATGTTGGTTAAATTCGTGTTCGCTACTTTGGTAATTTGGTATGTGGGTGGACCGGTGCTTAGGTGTTGTTCTTACTTGAACAAACCTCCTACTTATGATTAACCCCCTCGCAAGCATCCACAACTATGATAAAAGTATTAAGAATAAATTCTAACCATAGCATTAAACTTTTGGATCCAATCGGTCCCTTACGGAATAGCACATTAACTAGGGTTTAAGCTTCTGTCACTCTCACAAACCATCATCTAATATACTCCAAAATGCATTACCTTAGGCCCACATATGGTGAAGTGTCATGTAGTCGATGTTCACATCACACCACTAAGGGAATCACAACATACATACTATCAAAATATTGAACACATATCAAGTTCACATGATTACTTGCAACATGATTTCTCCCGTGACCTCAGGAACAAAAGTAACTACTCACAAATAATAATCATGCTCAAGATCATAGGGGTATTAAATAGCATAATGGATCTGAACATATAATCTTCCACCAAATAAACCATATAGTAATCAACTATAAGATGTAATCAACACTACTAGTCACCCACAAGCACCAATCATAGTTTCGGTACAAAGATTGAACACAAGAGATGAACTAGGCACTACTAGGGGAAATCCTAGTAGCAGCGCGGATTTTAACGCTATCAGTAGCGCAGGTGGCCGCGCTACTAATAAGGCACTACAGCTAACAGATAGTAGTAGCGCTCTATGTACCCGCGCTACTAGTATTGACTGTATCAATAGCGGTTTCCCAACATGCGCTACTAATAAGTAGCTATAGCACTTTTCTTTGCCCATGCTACTGCTGTATCTTTCAACATTTTTTCCCTGCTTCCTATTGATCTGGAACTGTACCCCGTTTCAATAAACTACAATTTCACATATACCACATAACAATATCATTAACCACAATACCATATAGTCATACAGTAGTCATCCAATATCATTAAGCATTATAGGTACTCATATATAGTCAACATGCATCCTCACACACATATATGGTTCATACAGGAGCATATATGATAAGCAGTACTAGGTAGTCATACAGCATATAGCAGTCTACTAGGGGCAGTCATACAGCCACACACATATGTAGTTCTAGATGATATCGATGACGACCATCATCCTCAAGCCATGGCGGTGGGTGTTCCTGATAGTAATTAGGATGGTCTGTCCAACACGAAGATTCTTGCCAACGAGGAAGTTCTTCCACCAAACCGAGCTGAAGTGTGTGCGACCATCCGTGTCCACGCTGTACGCACAGGTGGTGACCGAGCCCCTTGCGGTAAGGTGTATTCCAGCAGAGCCTTCTTCATCAGGCTCGATATCACAAGTCACAGATAGGCTCTTTGGCAATTTCTGAATAAGAAAAACATATCAATTAATAAGTATCCTCGCACATACTCTTGCAAATATATGTCCACTAAGTGTAGGTTTATACACTATCAAAAACAGTACTACATTTCTACTAAGCTTGAATTCTACTAAGTAAGCATGTAATCCGATTCTAGAATTTGCCGGAACGGAAATTAATCAACACTCCGGCAAAACATAGGCCACTCGGAGCTGTTACCTGCAAACATGGTCACTTGGGCAAGCACATATCCTATTTGAGCAACACTAGATATACATGTTTATATCTACATCATATGAGTAATTCTTGAGCAACACTAAATAAACTAGGTGTACAAAAAATCTACATCATCATCTATTCAAAATGTTCTATACCTAAAACATCTACATCATCATCCAGTATTACTATTTATTTTACTAAACCCTTAAACTATGCCCTAAGTTCAGAATATAACAAGTACAGAACATTTTTTTGAATTCTACCAACTAAAAATTTCCATTACTAAAATTTCTAATCAAAAGACCTAAAATTTCCTATTCTATTCAAAACACCTAAAATAGGCTAAAAAATATTCTATTACAGAACCTACATTCTACAATGTCTACATTCTAAAATCTACATTTAAACTACCTACATTCTACAAGAACAGAGAGAAGGGAGGGAGGGGGTAGGAAGGAGGGAGGAGGGAGGGGTAGGAAGGAGGGAGGAAGGAGGGAACAGGTGGGAAGGATGGGGAGGGAGGAGGAGGGAGGTGGGAGGAGCTACCTCGGTGGCGGTGACGGCGGGGGGCAATGACAGCGGGATGGAGGAGGGAGGGGGCGACGGCCGGCGGGATGGAGGATGGAGGGGCGACGACCGGTGGTGGGATGGAGGAGAGAGGGGGCGACAATGCGGCGGTGGTAGACGACAGGGCCGGTGCGGGGGAGAGTGAGTTGGAGCAGAGAGAGGGGAGTGAGGGGCGGCCTAGTGATAGGATGGCTTTAGCAGTAGCGCGTATCTTGGTAACGCGCTGCTGCTAAACGCCCTAGCAGTAGCGCCTTCCTATAAAAAGCGCTACTGCTAAGTGTAAGCATGCAAAAATACATTGGCCATCAATGCAAAAATACATTGGCCATCAATGATCTTTTTGTATATAATCTGAATTGTCAATATGAGTCCTCTCCCAGTAGGAACCGGAGAAGACTCATATTGCGGCCACAAATTCTACACATAGATTTCAATGAAGACCAAGAGGTTGTGATAGCTTGAGAAGTAACATATTTAAGGTGGTAAACACCCTGTTCGCGGAGTGAGGTGGGACTAAACTTAGCAGTAGCGAGTTGTAGCGAAAGGGGCTGCTGCTAACATCAATAGTAGTAGCGTGCTATGTAATATAGCGCTACTGCTATAACTAGCTTGACAGCGAGGTCATGGCAATTATAGCAGTAGCGCGGTTTACAAAGGACGCGCTATGGCTATGTTCCTTTCAGCAGCGCGTTTTTGTGGCACGTGCTGCTGCTAAATAGCAGTAGCGCCGTATTTTAAAGTGCGCTGCTGGTAAGATCCTGTGTATAAGGTTTTTTCCTAGTAGTGAGGGTTTGAGAGGAGATGGTGTTGCTGAAGATGTTGATGGAGATTGCCCTCCCCAAGATGGAAGAGTTGTTGGTGATGATGATGACGATGATTTCCCCCGCCGGGAGGGAAGGTCCCCCAGCGGAATCGCTCCGCAAGAGGGCAAAAGTGCTCCTGCCTAAGTTCCGCCTCGATACGGCGGCACTCTATCCCGAAAGTCCTCTCCTTATTTTTTTTTCTAGGTCAAAATGACTTCTATACCAGAAGATGGGCACCGGAGGTGGGCCGAGGCGATCACAACCCACCAGGGCACGCCTAGGCTCCCTGGCGCACCTAGGTGGGTTGTGCCTACCTGGTGGGCCCCCTCTGGTACTTATTAGCTCCAATATTCCTCATATATTCCATAAAAAATCTCTGTGAAGTTTTAGCTTGTTTGGAGTTGTGCAGAATAGGTAACCCGACACAGCAATTCCAGGTCCAGATTTCCAGCTGCCGGAATTCTCCCTCTTTGTGTGTACCTTGCATATTATAAGAAAAGGCATTAGAATTACTCCAAAAAGAATTATTATTCATAAAAACATCATAAATATCAGTAGGAAAATGATACGTCTCCAACGTATCTATAATTTTTTATTGTTCCATGCTATTATATTACCCCTTTTGGATGTTTATGGGCTTTACTTTACACATTTATAACATTTTTGGGACTAACCTACTAACCAGAGGCCCAGCCCGTATTGCTGTTTTTTTGCCAATTTCAGTATTTCAAAGAAAAGGAATATCAAACGGAGTCCAAACGGAATGAAACCTTCGGGAGCGTGATTTTTGGAACGAACGTGATCCGGAGAATTGGAGTGCAAGTCAAGAAGCAGCCGAGGCCCCCACGAGATAGGAGGGCCCCCCTGTAGGGCGTGCCCCCTATCTCGTGGGCCCCTCGGGCGGCCACCGACGTACTTCTTCCTCCTATATATACCTACATACCCCAAAAACATCCAGGGGCACCACGAAACACAATTTCCACCACCGTAACCTTCCGTATCCGCGAGATCCCATCTTGGAGCCTTCACCGGCACTCTGCCGGAGGGAGTCGACCATGGAGGGCTTCTACATCAACATCCTTGCCCCTCCGATGAGTTGTGAGTAGTTTACCACAGACCTACGGGTCCATAGTTATTAGCTAGATGGCTTCTTCTCTCTTTTTGGATCTCAATACAATGTTCTCCCCCTCTCTTGTGGAGATCTATTTGATGTAAACTCTTTTTGCGGTGTGTTTGTCGAGATCCGATGAATTGTGGGTTTATGATCAAGTTTATCTATGTATAATATTTGAATCCTCTCTGAATTCTTTTATGTATGATTGAGTTATCTTTGCAAGTCTCTTCGAATTATCAGTTTGGTTTGGCCTACTAGAATGGTCTTTCTTGCCATGGGAGAAGTGCTTAGCTTTGGGTTCAATCTTGCGGTGTCCTTACCCAGTGACAGAAAGGGTTGCAAGGCACCTATTGTATTATTTCCATCGAGGATAACAAGATGGGGTTTATATCATATTGCATGAGTTTATCCCTCTACATCATGTCATCTTGCTTAATGTGTTACTCTGTTCTTATGAACTTAATACTCTAGATGCATGCTAGATAGCGGTCGATGTGTGGAGTAATAGTAGTAGATGCAGGCAGGAGTCGGTCTACTTGTTATGGACGTGATGCCTATATACATGATCATGCCTAGATAATCTCATAACTATGCGCTTTTCTATCAATTGCTCGACAGTAATTTGCTCACCCACCGTAATACTTATGCTATCTTGAGAGAAGCCTCTAGTGAAACCTATGGCCCCCGGGTCTATCTCTTATCATATTTGCTTTCAATCTACCTTTATTTGCATCTTTACTTTTTGCATCTATATTATAAAATACCAAAAATATATTTATCTTATCATACTATCTTTATTAGATGTCACTTTCGCAAGTGGCCGTGAACGGATTGACAACCCCTTTATTGCGTTGGTTGCGAGTTCTCAGTTTGTTTGTGTAGGTGCGTGGGACTTTTGAGGAGCCTCCTACTGGATTGATACCTTGGTTCTCAAAACTGAGGGAAATACTTACGCTACACTTGCTGCATCACCCTCTCCTCTTCGAGGGCTAAGTAGGCTTTTGCAATAAGTATATGAGTTCTCTTTTGACTAATGTGAGTCCATGGACATGGGCACACTCATCCTTTTTACGTTGCTAGCCTTTATTATTACCGCGCAACTTTCGCCGGTATCATAAACCCCTAATTTACCTTCCTCAAAACAGCCACCATACCTACCTATTATGGCATTTCCATAGCCATTCTGAGATATATTGCCATGCAACTTTCCACCGTTCCGTTTATTATGACACGTTCCATTATTGTCATATTGCTTTTTGCATGATCATGTAGTTGACATCGTATTTGTGGCAAGGCCACCTTCATAATTTTCATATGTGTCGCTCTTGATTCATTGCATATCCTGGTACACCGCCGGAGGCATTCATATAGAGTCATATCTTGTTCTAGCCTTGAGTTGTAATTCTTGAGTTGTAAATCCATAAAAGTGTGATGATCTTCATTATTAG
Source organism: Aegilops speltoides (assembly GCA_021437245.1). NCBI lineage: Eukaryota > Viridiplantae > Streptophyta > Magnoliopsida > Poales > Poaceae > Aegilops > Aegilops speltoides. The sequence continues at coordinate 531,073,611 of CM038142.1, forward strand.
AGCATTGTCCTAGTGAGGAAAGGATGATGAAGGCTATGATTCCCCCACAAGTCGGGATGAGACTTCGGACTTTAAAAAAAGAGAAAAAAAGAGAAAGGCCAAAAATAAAAAAAGGAGAAAGGCCAAAGAAAAAAAGAAAAAAAGAAAAAGAAAAAAAAAAGAAAAAGAAAAAGGAGAGAAAAAGAGAGAAGGGACAATGCTACTATCTCTTTTTCCACACTTGTGCTTCAAAGTAGCACCATGATCTTCATGATAGAGAGTCTCCTATGTTGTCACTTTCATATACTTAGTGGGAATTTTTCATTATAGAACTTGGCTTGTATATTCCAATGATGGGCTTCCTCAAAATGCCCGAGGTCTTCGTGAGAAAGCAAGTTGGATGCACACCCACTTAGTTTCTTTTGTTGAGCTTTCATATATTTATAGCTCTAGTACATCCGTTGCATGGCAATCCCTACTCACTCACATTGATATCTATTGATGGGCACCTCTATATAGCCCGTTGATACGCCTAGTTGATGTGAGACTATCTTCTCCCTTTTTGTCCTCACAACCACTACCATATACCACCATAGTGTTATGTCCATGGCTTACGCTCATGTATTGTCGTAAGAGTTGAAAAAGCTGAAGCGCGTTAAAAAGTATGAAACAATTGCTCGGCTCGTCATCGGGGTTGTGCATGATGGGAGTATTTTGTGTAATGAAAATGAAGCATGGCCTAAGCATATGATTTTGTAGGGATAAGCTTTCTTTGGCTATGTTATTTTGATAGGACATGATTATTTGTTAGTATGCTTTGAAGCATTATTATTTTTATGTTTTATAAGCTTTTATTTTGAATCATTTGGATCTGAACATTCATGCCACAATAAAGAAAATTACATTGAGAATTATGCTAGGTAGCATTCCACATCAAAATTTTCTTTTTTATCATTTACCTACTCAAGGACGAGCAGGAATTAAGCTTGGGGATGCTTGATACGTCTCCAACGTATCTATAAATTTTGATTGTTCCATGCTATTATATTACCCCTTTTAGATGTTTATGGGCTTTATTTTACACATTTATATCATTTTTGGGACTAACCTACTAACCGGAGGCCCAACCCGTATTGCTGTTTTTTTGCCTATTTCAGTATTTCGAAGAAAAGGAATATCAAACGGAGTCCAAACGGAATGAAACCTTCGGGAGCGTGATTTTTGGTACGAACGCGATCCGGGGAGCTTGGAGTGCAAGTCTAGAAGCAGCCGAGGCCCCCACGAGATAGGAGGGCCCCCCTTGTAGGGCGCGCCCCCTGTCTCGTGGGCCCCTCGGGCGGCCACCGACGTACTTCTTCCTCCTATATATACCTACGTACCCCGAAAACATCCAGGGGCACCACAAAACACAATTTCCACAACCGTAACCTTCTGTATCCGCGAGACCCCATCTTGGAGCCTTCGTCGGCACTCTGCCGGAGGGGGAATCAACCACGGAGGGCTTCTAAATCAACATCCTTGCCCCTCCGATGAGTTGTGAGTAGTTTACCACAGACCTACGGGTCCATAGTTATTAGCTAGATGGCTTCTTCTCTCTTTTTTGATCTCAATACAATGTTCTCCCCCTCTCTTGTGGAGATCTATTCGATGTAAACTCTTTTTGTGGTGTGTTTGTCGAGATCCCATGAATTGTGGATTTATGATCAAGTTTATCTATGAATAATATTTGAATCTTCTTTGAATTCTTTTATGTATGATTGAGTTATCTTTGCAAGTCTCTTCGAATTATCAGTTTGGTTTGGCCTACTAGATTGGTCTTTCTTGCCATGGAAGAAGTGCTTAGCTTTGGGTTCAATCTTGTGGTGTCCTTACCTAGTGACAGAAAGGGTTGCAAGGCACATATTGTATTGTTGCCATCGAGGATAACAAGATGGGGTTTATATCATATTGCATGAGTTTATCCCTCTACATCATGTCATCTTGCTTAATGCGTTACTCTGTTCTTATGAACTTAATACTCTAGATGCATGCTGGATAGCAATCGATGTGTGGAGTAATAGTAGTAGATGCAGGCAGGAGTCGGTCTTCTTGTTATGGATGTGATGCCTATATACATGATCATGCCTAGATAATCTCATAACTATGCGCTTTTCTATCAATTGCTTGACAGTAATTTGTTCACCCACCGTAATACTTATGCTATCTTGAGAGAAGCCTCTAGTGAAAGGTATGGCCCTCGGGTCTATCTCTTATCATATTTGCTTTCAATCTACTTTTATTTGCATCTTTACTTTTTGCATCTATATTATAAAATACCAAAAATATATTTATCTTATCATACTATCTTTATTAGATCTCACTTTCGTAAGTGGCCGTGAAGGGATTGACAACCCCTTTATTGTGTTGGTTGCGATTTCTCAGTTTGTTTGTGTAGGTGTGTGGCCTTTTGAGGAGCCTCCTACTGGATTGATACCTTGGTTCTCAAAACTGAGGGAAATACTTACGCTACACTTGCTGCATCACCCTCTCCTCTTCAAGGAAAACCAACGCAAGCTCAAGACGTAGCAGAAAACATGATGCAAAATGGACGTATCACTGCCTTCCCGACCACGCCCACCCTCACGGCATGCCTTTCCCAAACCTATTTTGCTTTCGATAGCAGGTGTAGCCCTGCCCCCTCCCTTTTGTGGTGGCGGTCAACCGACGTGTTGTCTTCCTCATCTTTGGATTCTGATCTGGTGGCTATGGGGTTGCTCAGACTAGGGCTAAGCAAAATTCATGCTAGGCTTGCCGACTCTAGCAGCGATGACACTTGCAGGTGTCATTTCCCTTCCTGGAGGCGCTGCCATGGCCTTTATCTATGCCCCACTTCGAGCATCAAGGCAAAATGTAGGTCCGGGTCTCCAGATTGGATGGCAGCGGCATCACAATGTCGCTTGTGTCTACTACACAACTTATTCTTGTAGACTTGTGTTGGGCCTCCGAGCACAGAGTTTTGTAGGACGGTAGAAATTTTCCCTCAAGTGGATGACCTATAAGGTTTATCAATCCATGGGAGGCATAAGATGAAGATGGTCTCTCTCAAACAACCCTGCAACCAAATACAAGGAATCGCTTGTGTCCCCAACACACCCGATACAAATGGCAAATTGTATAGGTGCTCTAGTTCAGCAAAGAGATGGTGATACAAGTGTAGTATGGATAGTAGATATAGGTTTTTGTAATCTTAAAATAAAAAATGGCAAGGTAGCAAGTGATAAAAAAATGGAGCACAAACGGTATTGCAATGCTTGAAAACAAGGCTAGGTTCATACTTTCACTAGTGCAATCTCTCAACAGTGCTAACATAATTGAATCGTATAATAATCCCTCAATATGCGACAAAGAATCACTCCAAAGTTCTTATCCAGCGGAGAACATAAGATGAAATTGTTGTAGGGTATGAAACCACCTCAAAATTATCTTTTCCGATCAATCTATTGAGCCATCCCTATAAGTGTCACAAACAGCCCTAGAGTTCATACTAAAATAACACCATATGATACGCATCAACCAACTCTAATGTCACCTAGATACTCCAATGTCACCACAAGTATCCGTGAGTTGATTATTCAATATGCATCAAACAACTTCAGATTCACAATATTCAATCCAACACAAAGAACTTCAAATAGTGCCTCAAGATTTCTACCGGTGAAAGAAGGACAAAAACGTGCATCAACCCCTATGCATAGATTACCCCAATGTCACCTCGGGAATCCGTGAGTTGAGTGCCAAAACATACGTCAAGTGAATCAATAGAACAACCCATTGTCATCATGGGTGTCCGCATGCAAGACATACATCAAGTCTTCTCAAAACAATAAAAGTATTCAATCTAATAATAGTGAAACCTCAAAGATAAAAACTCAATTCATCACAACAAGATAGAGAGGAAGAAACACCATATGATCCAACTACATTAACAAAGCTCGTGATACATCAAGATCGTGACAAATCAAGAACACGAGAGAGAGAGAGAGAGAGATTAAACACATATCTACTAGTACATACCCTCAACCCCGAGGGTGAACTACTCTCTCCTCGTCATGGAGACTGCCGGGATGATGAAGATGGCCTTCGGTGATGATTTCCCCCTCCGGCAGGGTGCCAGAACAGGGCTCCAGATGGGATCTCTTTGGTACAGAGGCTTGCGGCAGCGGAGTCGAAGTTCTAGGGTTATTTCTAGGGGTTTCTCTACTTATAAGATTTTTTGGCGTCGGTCTCACGCGAAAAGGAGCTAAGATGGGCCCACGAGGCACCAGGGCAAGCCCACCCCCTGGGTGCACCCTGGTGGCTCGTGGCCACCCCCTTTGCCTTCTGGTCTCCTCCCAAAGCTTCTAGTGTCTCTTTTGTTCCAAAATACATCATCAAAAAGTTCCACCCATTCTGAGAACTTTTATTTCTACACAAAAAACAACACCACGGTAGTTCTGCTAAAAACAACGTTAGTCCGGGTTAGTTCCATTTAAATCATACCAAAACCATATAAAAATGTTGTAAACATGGTATGAATACTTCATAAATTATAGATACGTTGGAGACGTATCAGTCGCACCCCTTCTTGAAGGCGCTATCTTGTTCGCTCGCGGCATCCACGCTGATGGATTTGGAGATGTTCGAAGTCTTTGCTAATTCGGCTACATCGTCCTCGACTTCTATGGAAGTGGTGTTGTCCTCAACTCCATCTGGTACTGTGTCGGGTCTGGACACAGCGTAACATGTTTCATGGAGCTCCCTCACTCACGATGAAGAAGAGGAGGACGATGTGTTGGCCCCGCGGACACCAGTGTCAGCTACCAAATCCTCAGTTCTGGCTGCTTGGCCGGGAACGAATGGCGTGTGATTCGGATTCACGCGGAGGCTGGCAGAAGGTGTTGTCGCGGCACAACGTGCAACGCCCGGCGCACTAGCCCATGTATTGGCCCCGCCCTGTTCCCGCTTGGCTTCATGGTAGATGTTACAGATGCCTCCTTCCTGACACCATGCAGTAGTGTGCGAGATCCTTTAGGTGTTCTCGGTGCCTTGAGAATAGTTAAGCATCCTTTGTCTCTCTGCGCCGGGTTTCATGATCATGCCTCCTTGCTTTCATGTCATGTGTTGTACCCCCATATTGTACTAATGGAGCGAGTAAATCTCAGTCGACTGATTTCTATCCAAGTCTCAGTCGATGCCTCCATTGAATATTTTTTACGCTAGCTGCTTGTCACGTTTAAATCAGCTTGTTAAGATGATGCGGCCGGCCTGTTTCTTTCTTTTTGTTTGTTTGTTGGGCTGTGGTTAGAGATAGACTGTGCAAAGTGCAAAGAGCAAGCGTCTTGTCTTGTTTTTTCTAATTTTCTCTACTAGACCAGCATCTGTGTCCTCCATGGTCAGTGTCTTCCCCTATATCTTCTAGCATGTCATAATCAATGTGCACTCTTATTTTTCTCCACGTTTTTTTATTTTCCTCTATGTTGTGTGTCAAGGTTTGCTCATATAAGATTTGGTAATATGGTAAACCATTTAATCTATGTGCCACGAATCGTGCAAATTTGTGTTGCATTTACTTTTTTCGGTCGAAACATTGTGTATACTTTTTCAAAATGGCTTGAGCCAATTCATTTTTGGATTTATAGTTGTTCTTTTGAATTTTATTTTTGTTGCTTCTTTTAAAATTATTACTTATTTCCATTGTTTTCATTCTTTTCTTGTTCTCTTTTCTCTCATAATTCTTTCTTTAAAGTATGTTTGTGTGTTTTTTTCATTTTTGGCTTTTATTAATTCTTAACTGTTCACATTTATTTTCTTCATTTTTAAAATCATACTATCAGCCACATGTACATCCATCCACATGTGACTGCACACATCGAATCCGTGCGTAACTATGTTTTTTATTTGTTCTTTATTTTTTAGCCTCGAAGAAAATATTGATTGTATGTAGCATGTTCGTTTATCCATGCACAAGCACACACAACTTACTCCACATGCAACTGGTGAAGGACTGGCTTTTGCGTATATTTCCTTTTTTTATCGGGAGAAGGCAGCAGTTACACCTCCAACACTAGGCTTGCAACTGCAAGTGTTAGTGGGAGGTGGGGAGAGGCGGGGGTAACACTAGGCATGCAACTACAAGTGTTGCCCCCAACTGAAACTGCATGCCCACGCATCCCGAATGCAATTGACATTTGTTTGTGGGTGGTTGGAGTGGAGGGCGAGTTGCATGTCCAATACTAGGCATGCAACTACAAGTCTCTCCCCTGGCTGAATGTCTCCCTCTCGACTGCAACTAGCCTGGTGTTTTTGTCCGAGGGCGGTGGGAGAAGGGAGCAGTTGCATGTTGTCCGACAATAGCCTTGCAACTGCAAGTGTCTCCCTCGAGTGCAACTGCATGTCCATACACCCCGGCCGCAACAAACCTTTTATTATGGTGAGCGGTGGGAGAGGGGGTAGTTAGATGTCCGGCACTAGGCTTGCAACTGCAAGTGTCGCCCTCGACTGCCACTGACCCTTTTTTGCAAATAAGCGGCGAGAGAGGTGGACAATTGCATGTCCAACACTAGGCATGCAACTGCAAGTGTCACCCGACTACAACTTCATGTCTCCCAACATGGTTGCACCTGCAAGTATCGCCCTCAAATGCAATTTCATGCCTCCATCCTGACTGCAATTGGCCTTGTGTTTTTGTTTGAGGGCGGAGGGAGAGAGGGGCAGTTGCATGCCAGACAGTAGTCTTGCAACTCAAATGTTTACCTCGACTTCAACTGCATGTTCTCACACCCAACTGCAACCAACCTTTTGTTTAGTCGATGGGCGGTACGAGAGGGGGTAGTTGTATGTCCGGCACTAGGCTTGCAACTCCATGTGTTGCCCTTGACTGCAATTGCACGCCTCCCTCCGAACTGTAACTGTCCTTTACGTTTTTGTTGGAGAGCGGCGGGAAGAGGAGGGGGTAGTTGCATGCCCGACACTAGGCATGCAATTGCAAGTGTTGCCCCACATTGCAACTGCATGTCTTCAACGCGACTGCAACTTTGTGGTGTTTTGTTGGGGAGGGAGAAGTTGCATGCCTAACACTTGGCATGCAACTGCATGTGTCACCCACAACTGCAACTCCGTGGTATTTTGTCGGGAGATGGACAATTGCATGCTTGCCGCTAGACCTGCAATTGAAAGTGTCGCCTCACGCTACAACTCCATGCCGCCATGATGCCATGATGCCAGCTGACTGAGATTTTTAAGTCTCAATCGACCGATCCATATCCACATCCTATTATTAAATTAATTTATTTTATATTTTATATTTAAATTTTTGGTGTTTTTTCTCTAAAAAGAGACGTTTGGATTATTATTTTTAAACACGCGACACCAACCTAGTTGCATGCCCGCATCGCATGTGAAACAGCATACGATGAGCTCTCTTATTTTTGTTAGTACCATTTTTCAATTTGTGGATGATAGAGAAATTACAAACAGACGAGTAAACCAATGTCCGACTCAACCCAATGCAATAAAGAAAATGCAAGCTAGAAACAGCGATAATTAACATTGAAATTTTTTCTAATAGCATGATGATTATTTGTAAATAATATTGGACATTTCCTAATTGCATGTTAGATATTTTTCAAAGACACGATGAGTATTTATGAAAATGCACAACACATTTTATAAAAAAAAATATTGACTAATGCTTACAATTTTTAGAAACAAAATATGAAAATATATATGAAAATGAAAAGGAAATCCGGACAAAACGAAAGAAACGGCATGTTAAGAAAATTGTAGGAACAACAACTAATATAGCTGGCCGGTGCACCACACAGCTAATACATTCGAACAATAGCTAAAAGTTTCGGTAAAAATGCTCGAACAATAGCTAAAGCTTACATGATCAACGAGCAGCAGCACCAAACAGAAATACTGCCCAAAATATCTGACCCAGCACTACTCAGAAAACGCACAAAGCAAAGACAAAAGAAGGGCCAGCCCAGAAAGCCACAAGAGGCCAAGACGGGGATATGGGCTGGACATAAACAAAAAAAAAAGTAAACAGGTGGCATCAGCCGACTGAGCCGACTAATACTCTCAGTCGACTGAGATCTAAACAGACCTTTGTACTAATTATTATTCTTCTATCAATAAAAATAAATAAAAGGATACGCAAATTTTGTATATTCGCGAAAAAAGAAGACGAAGACTATGCAACCACATGTTGAATAGGTATTATTATAGTTATATACTTTACATATATTACATTGCTATATGTAAGGTATTATCATCTATATTATTTTAGTTCTATTTATGTAATTTCTTTTATTTTAACATGCAAGATATTATTATCTACATATTATTATAGTTCTATTTAATATAATTTTATTTTTTAATGAGATATGCCTATTTTAGAGTTTGGCACATGGGCTCGAATTTTGCCGGCTCGACGCTGCTTTGCACGTACGTACATGTGTGTGACACACTGAGAATCAACTTTGAATGCTTTCACAAATATCATAGATTTGTTTTCCTTCGAGGGAGTCACAAATATCTTACATAGTGTCACACGTGCAGGGGCGGAGCCAGGATTTAGACTTGAGGGGGGCGAAGAAGAATATGATCAGATAGAAAATATGACATTAAAATGTCTTCCCTTCTGTTCTTCTGTCATACCAAAACTTTACTATGTATTAGAAAGTGCATATTTTTTATCTCGGCCATTTCTCCATGTCTTTGAATTGACATCCACCCTTGGTCATTTCACCTCTCACTTCTTCTGCGTTGGCATCTCTCACACATTAATCACGGACTAAAGTTGTTTTAACATTATTCTTAGATTGTAAACTTCCAAGAATGAATTATATGCTAACTAATGTGCAAATTTAACTAAATGATATTTAAGAAAAATCTAGGCAACTCAAAATTAGAAAAAGCAAATTAAAATTATTATGCCTGATTTGTGACGTAAAATGTTGGCTTTAGAGCTCATATTAAGAAACTATGCTAGTAGATTGTAATCCACACAAAAATAAACTAGCTACTAGTTGAAGTTTGTGTAGACATACCTTCCGATTTAGATTGTAGATCAAGTATACGCAGTGGTGAACTTGAGGACAGAATACGCCAACACCTCGGCACTCGCCAGAATCAATCGATAGATAGAGCAGCCATGACTAACACCGTAGCACGCTAGCACCCTGGTAGGCTGGTAGCCGCAGTGTGCGTGTCTTCTACAGCCCGGCGACTGGCGTAAAATCGATGGATGATGGCGGCGGCCATCCATGGGCAAAACGACCAGGTCGATCAGTCGATCCATCGGATACGACGTGCGGCGCTAGGTCACGGGCAACGACATGGATTTTTTTTTTCTGAGGTGAACGAGATGGAAAAATATGCTGAGCCTTCCACGATGGTCTACATGGGCTATTTTAGTCGGGCTTTGGCAAGTAGCTGCATGAGATCTGGACTAGGCCTAAGACGCTACCTAATTGGGAATTATTTACGGCCATTAACTATATAACTTAACGCGATCAGTTGAGGGGGGCGAATCATTAGGGGGGTCTAGCCCCTGCTCCAATGCTTGTAGTCGCCGTTAGGTGGTCTGTGAACACGGATGTAATTTTTGTGTTCTTTGTATGAATGGATCAGAAGTTTTTTTTTTTAAGAAAAGAAATGCTGCCCGTGTGCGTGTATAGCGCCAATTTCTGTTACTTTTGCCGGAAGGAATCCCAGATCGATGCCGATGCAAACAATCCTGTCACCCAACAAACAAGTGTCACGCAGTCCCCTGGTCACTCCCAACAGACACTTGACGCAGCGTCGCTATCCTTGGATGTGCAGTTTGCCACGCAACTTCAAAAGTCCTCGCGCATACGTGCAACGAAACGATATTCTCATACCGATCCCGGGAGCACCGGCACATAGGCCGTCTATTTTCGTTCATGTTCTCGCCTGCATATTTCGGATATTTTTTTAATAATTGCCCTAGAGAATCTGAGTTTCTTTCGTCCCTACATCGCCCCAAAGGTCAAACCAGCATACCCTGCTGGCCCCAATTTTATTCATGCTGCGCTTATGCTATGTTTTTTCTCAAAGGTCAAATAGTACTCTCTTTGTCCAGAATTATTTGTCACAGAAATATATAAAAATGGAGGTATCAACAACTAAAAAACGTTTAGATATATCCATTTCTCTGGCAAATAATTTCAGACGGAGGGAGTATATATTAGCTAGTACTTCCTCCGTTCCTAAATATAAGTCTTCGTAGAGATTTCACTATGAACTACATACGGATGTATATAGATGCATTCTAAGTGTGGATTCATTCATTTTACTACGTATGTAGTTCACCTAGTGAAATCTCTACAAAAACTTACATTTAGGAACGGAGGGAGTATTTTTTTTCTTGGTAAGTATGTATATTTTTTTGAGACTAGTAATGTGGTGTCAAAAACGCTCTTATATTATAGGACGAAGAGCGTACTCCCTCCGTTCGGAATTACTTGTCTCGGAAATGGATATATGTAGAACTAAAATACGTCTAGATACATCTATTTCCGCGCAAGTAATTCCGAACGGAGGGAGTAGTATATACCCTAAACTTAAAGAACATTTGCAAAATTAAAACCACATTTAAATTATTGGAAGTGTGGAAGTCTTGCTCCTGTTGCATCGATCCGCGACATGCCGTGAATAAAGCTCGTTGTCTCCTCTAAAACTCCCATCTCAACGGAGCAAACTTCTTGTGGCCGAAAAGTGTGTATGTAGACTAGAACATCTAGAAACAACTTGGTAAAGATCCATTCCGGCGAAAAAAATCCAATGCCTCGAAAACCCAGCGTGTCCTCCCAATATCTGACAAAGTTGCGTTTAGAAAATAGGAAGCGTTCACTGAGTATACACCACGCACGTCGCGATCGTGCTAAACAACAATCGGAATCCGGATGGCATCGCCATCTATAAATCACTGCAAATCTCGCACGCCACCTACCCATTTCTATACTCATCCCCCACCCACAGTAATAGTACTCTGCGGCAGTCGTGCAGGTGCAGCCGGCCATGGCATCCTCCGCCAGCGACCCGCTGCTCCCGGGCGAGCCGCCGCACCGGCGGCGGTTCCTGCCGCCGTCCATCCGGCTCAAGACGTCCGTCTGGTCGGAGCTGGGCGGCGCGGTGGGGGACCTGGGCACCTACATCCCCATCGTGCTGGCGCTGTCGCTGGCCTCCCACCTCGACCTCGGCACCACGCTCATCTTCACCGCGCTCTACAACTTCGCCAGCGGCGTGCTCTTCGGGATCCCCATGCCCGTGCAGCCCATGAAGTCCATCGCCGCCGTCGCTCTCTCCTCGGCGCACCTCACCGTCCCGCAGATCATGGGCGCCGGCATCGCCGTCGCCGCCATCCTCCTCTTCCTCGGCGCAACGGGGCTCATGACCTGCCTCTACCGCGTCCTGCCCCTCCCCGTCGTCCGCGGCGTGCAGCTCTCCCAGGGCCTCTCCTTCGCCTTCACCGCCGTCAAGTACATCCGCTACGACCAGGACTTCTCCCACTCCTCCTCCGCCTCCACCTCCGTGGAGCGCCCCCTGCTGGGACTCGACGGGCTGCTGCTCGCGCTCGCCGCGCTGCTCTTCATCCTCCTCGCCACCGGCGCCGGGGACGACGACGATTCAGCCATCAACGGAGCCGACGGCCGCGCCACCGCGCGCCGCCGCTCCTGCGGCCGCGTCCCGGCGGCGCTGATCGTGTTCGCGCTGGGGCTGGTGCTCTGCTTCGTGCGCGACCCCTCCATCTTCCGCGGCCTCCGCTTCGGGCCGGCGCCGCTGGGGCTGGTGAAGATAACATGGGACGACTTCAAGATCGGGTTCTGGCAGGCGGCCGTGCCGCAGCTCCCGCTGTCGGTGCTCAACTCGGTGATCGCCGTGTGCAAGCTGTCGTCCGACCTGTTCCCGGAGCAGGCGGAGCTGTCGCCGGCGAGGGTGTCCGTCAGCGTGGGGCTCATGAACCTGGTAGGGTGCTGGTTCGGCGCCATGCCGTGCTGCCACGGCGCCGGCGGGCTGGCGGGGCAGTACCGGTTCGGCGGCCGGAGCGGCGCGTCCGTGGTGTTCCTGGCCATCGGCAAGCTGGTGCTGGGGCTGGTGTTCGGCAACTCGTTCGTGACGATCCTGGGGAAGTTCCCCATCGGCATCCTGGGCGTGATGCTGCTCTTCTCGGGCGTGGAGCTGGCCATGGCGTCGCGCGACATGGGGAGCAAGGAGGAGTCGTTCGTGATGCTGGTCTGCGCCGGCGTGTCGCTCACCGGCTCCAGCGCCGCGCTGGGGTTCATCGCGGGCGTCGTGCTGCACCTGCTGCTGCGCCTCAGGGAGGTGGACTGCGGGGAGCTCGTCGGCCGGCTGAGGGCCCGGCGATATCCCTGGTTACTGTAAATTACTGAATTACAGCAATCAGGCGATTATCCATTTGTATCTACAGTATATCTGTAGGAAAGTTCACGTCTGTAGTACTGATTTCTGTGGCAAGAAAATTTGACTGCACAAACAGGTGACTGTCCTGATGACTACTTTGGTAGAACCATGTGTTCGGATGCTGCAGAGAGAGGCTACTCCAAGCAGTGGTCATGCTGAAGTATCAGTGATGAGGCAGTTGGAGATGTCTGGGCTTGTGTGTGCTCGGATACTGAAATACACGTAGCATTCAATCAGCACGTTGCACATCAGCATCATTCCTCTACCATCCAACTACTGACTGACCCACCCAGTAATTAAGGACAAAACGTAATTCAGTAGAAATATTCACGACATCATGGTGCAACCAATCTGCCTTTTCCTCGTCCATTCGAGGCCACCACAACACATTTTAGCGTGTCCATACGACAATACAAATTACATGTGGAGGCCTGCAACACATCTTTCCAGACCTAATTATGATTCAGGGATAGGCGACGTGCATATTAATAACAATACAAAATTACATCGCAGCATTGTCCCGACGAAACTCGGCCAGTCTCCTTGCATACTAGTACTACATGACCCCAAGAGAAAAATACAAGTAATAAAGTAGTTAAAAGGGATGCTAGAGCTACAAATTATGAATTCCGCTGCTTGTACAAAACATTACATGTCCTAATAATAATATTGGTAAACCGGACATATCTTCCGCTGGGCACCATGCATCATCCTTCGAACAACATCCATCACGTGAGTCGTCGAGTCGTCTTCTTTGTTGGAAGCTAGATCCAACATCATTGTTTCGTGGGCGTGCAAATGCTGTTCCTTCATCGGAAGGAGGAAGGGCAAGCATCCCTAGTTGAAACAAACAAAACCACCTAGTTTCTTCTACCTCCTCTTGACCGGAGTTCTAGATCTGGACCGCTTCTTCCTGCGATGATTAGAAATAGTTTAACAAATGGAGTGTGATTACAGTGCAGGTGCTGTAGCAAACACAGGGCTCCAGATTAACACGGGTCCGCATTCCTGAAAAGGTCTAGGATGAAGCACGGATGGAATGCCGACCCTGCCATTGCACTCCACGACAAAATACAATTCAGAAAGTTATGGACTTAATAACCTCAATGGAGGCTTGAATGCTTGTTCTAATTTCTCAAGTTACAACTCAAAGAAGTTCCAGGTGAAATTATTTTCAAAATTCTTAAGTTGACACAACACAAGACATTATGGCAAACTATGCAAATTTACGATCTAATCAAGGTTCTTACAAAGTCCAAAACACAAATTTTCATAACACCTAAAGGTTCACCCTTTTTATCCTGAAAATCCTTGATATCTCCTCTTTTTTTGGCCCTGTTGTACTAACCTATTTCTCAGAAATCAGCTACAGCAAGTTTGAATAGATAACAACTTAAATTTATAAATTGCTGAAAATTCACACCAAAATATCACCTGGAACAATGTAATGAAAAATAAAGAACCAATTAAGCGCTTACCTTTCAGCAGATGAATAAGGTGAATGCCTGCGGTGAGAATGCTTGCTATGTGGAGACCGCGAAACTCGTCTAGAGATGAAACATAATACTAAATGGGTAAGTTTAAGGATAAGCGATATATGAACCTGATGTTGCTTCACTCAGAGGTGTCCTGCTCAGTGCTTATTCATATCAAATTGACAAATAATATAAGTAAAACAGTTCCAACATTATTTAGCTTTGAGGCATTTGCTTGCAAAGAGAATTATTATGAAGAGATGTAGTGCAACACAGTTCTACAAAAAATAACATCAAAATCCCACTGATGTTTCAGAGCCACCTTATCATAAATGCCCTACCCCTTCATGGTGAGAAATGAGATTGATGTCTATAGCATGATTCTGGGCATTCATGATCAGCAAAACTATCAATGTCAACCTTACAATAGTTATGTGAACATGTTGGAGCTAACTAGCAAAAATTTCCCACTATTAACATATATTACAGAGAAGGGAGGAATATTGATATACCTGCTCCTAGATTTTGGAGGTGAGGGAGACGTGCTGTTTTTACGAGAATGACTCTTTCTGCAGTAGAAAATGGAGTAATGGAGTAATCAATACGCAAGAGAAAGGGCAACTCATAAACTGAGATAGGCTAAACATCAAAATGTAAGAATAACACTACCTCCTTTTTGCATTATCAGAAGGCTCGTCACTTGAAACACTCCCTCGAACACGTGAAGAACTCTCATTCCTAGTACGGCTTCTCCCACTTGGTGACCGTGACCGTGACCTTCTACTGCTGTGGCTAACTGAGCTCTTAGTAATTTGCCTTGATCTATCGTCATTCCCATCTTTTCCTATGTCCCTTCTATCAGCAGAATCCCTCTTTCTCTCTCTTGCATCCTTTGGAAGGTCCTTTCGATCTCTTTTGGCATCATCCCATCTATCCAACCCATGTTTTGCATACCTGCTAGAACCCTTTTCCTCTTTGTAGGTGCCTTTTTTATCAATATTTTCAGGCATGCTATGCTTGTCACCATCTCTAAACTTGTCAGTTCTAGAAGGCTCAGAGTCTTTTCCATTGACAACCTTCACCTCTTTAAGATCTTTCTCATGACTGTTCCTTTCAAAATGCCTGTGAGTGCTCTCCGCATTATTATTATTATTTTCAGTATGATGGCCGGAAGAGGTTTTTCCATTTTGGAAATCCACCTCTGCATGTCCATGTGCCTTCTCATTTGTTTTATGAATCACACCAATTGGCTGAATAGAAGTTTTGGCTTCTCCATTCTGTGTGTCATGAATACTTGGCTCTCGTTCAGATTCTGCAGTTGGCCTACCCTGAGATCTTTTGTCACTGGATTTATGATCATCTCCGGATGAAACACTTTGGACCGAAGCAATACTTCCGTTACTATTATTGTGCAGTTCACCATCAACGTTCTCACCTACATGGTGATTATGTATCAAAGTTAATAATAAGCTCTTCCTTCTTTAGAAAATAAATTCAGGGAAACCATGTCTGCTTTGTGTTTTTCAAGAACTTACTTTCTTTAGCATGAGCTGCATCAACTTTAATTTCGGATGATAAATTTGAAATTAAATCCTTACCATCACCGTCACCCTCATCATCCTCGTCATCTGAATCATAACTAGCAAGACCAAGAAGAGCACCTTTAGGAGAACTTAGCCCATTACCATCAGAACGACCAGTAGAGCTAACATTGTTTGGCTTAGCAGGGACTACAACTTTAGCTATGGTCTTGACTTTTGATTCTCCCAGACCAAGGTCCTTTGAGCTAGAGACACCAGCGGTCTCATTTGCTGCAACACAGAGGCGATAATCAGCAATGTCCTATTTACATTAAGTTTTAAGTTTAATTCACTCACGTTCAGCTGATGAATCATCTTCATTCATAACTTTGGTTGCGATCTCGTTAAAAAGATCATCAGTAACCTGGAAATGAAAAAAGGACAAAAGTAAGAAATGCAGTCTTGCTGTATTTCTTAGGAGAACTTCTGTGAACAAACCTTTAGAAGAACTTCTGTCAACACACGTTTAATTTCCTTGTTGATTGCTGCCGTCCGTGCCGCTTCAACTTCATCCTGCAAACGATTCAAGTCCAGTACATCGATTTGAAATGAGGGTCATGTTAATATCCAAGTCAAATATGAACAGGAACAAAAAGGATCAACTTTTCAGTAACTAGCATCCGATGTTTCGACCAGATCCAAAAGAAGCGAACATGTGTACAGAGGAAAAAAGATGCTGCTCCGGAAAACTGATTATAGGAACTTAGGAGATTTGCCAGTACAGTAATACCGTATGACAAGCAACCTCAAGTCTCAAGTGCTTCACTGACAAATCAAATCTGGAAAAGATTGACACATAGCTTTGCCATTTCTCTCACCATTATGAAATCAATGTTCTTCAGAAAATACCATATAAAACATAGAAAAAAAACTATATACGAAAGTAGGTAAATTATTTAGTTTCTCAAAGCCGCTGATTTAATTAGTTCACTTTGATTTACAAAAGTTGTCCAAAAATCATTATGCATTTAAAGCCATCCACAATACTATTTAGCTTTAGACCCGTTAACTTGGACATGGTACTACTCGTACCGAAAGAAATCATTAGGGACGCATTAAGTGAATCACATTTAGGGCAGATTAATAGCGTAATATGTACTGCACTAATGATTAAAAATAAAGAAGAGCACCTCATCAGCTTCATCAGCTACGATTGATTTTGCTGTACCAATGCTTCTACTATCAATTTGGTCAGCTCTTTTTGGTGGTTCCGCAGCATCTTCAGAATCCATGGAATCATAATTTGTCGAAAGCTGCACTGCAGCACTCACTGGAGTGGATTTTTTCTTTAGAAGCTCTTCTCGAAGCCAGTTAGGTACTGGAGGCTGATACATAATCGAGCACAAGAATCAGTTAAAGTTAAACGGCTATGGTGATAAGCAAGTGAAATGAATGGAACCACAAAACCTACTTTCTTTGCCCGTTCTGCAACATTGAAAACAGTGTTTGCGTCTGTAGGGAATGCTTCAGTTACACTACCAACACCAAATGCTGCAGGTGGAACATAGCTCGAACCAGAGAGTGCTCCAAAGAGTGGTCCAGCATGCAAAGAAGGATCCATCTGTAACAGAATAAAAATAAGTACCACTGTCTCAATGACGCAAGAAATTATAACAGATTACTAAACCTGTGATGCTTGTGGTGGTACTGGAGCTGGATGAAAATACCCAACTGGAGCAGATGGGCCCCATGATTGAGTTGATGTTGGAATTGTGCCATGTTCAGACACTGCTGTTGGAGCACTAGATCTGATATTTATCGTCTCATGTACTGCCATATCAGGAGCTTTTCTGTCATTGAACTCCAAGGGTTGGTCACTGGGATCAGCCATCATCCTATAAGGCTGTAAACCATGCCCAGGCACACCAGGAGGCCCGCGAGGAAATCCGTCTTGAACTGATGAAGCACTCAGAGATGGCTGAGCTTGTGGGCTTGGATATTGAAGCATAGCATTCCCATTACCTGTTATTACATGGCATAGTCAAAATCTACCAGTATCAAACCCTGAGCAGAATACATATCAGCATCAACCATATACTCCCTCCGTTCCTAAATATAAGTCTTTCTAGCCATTTCAAATAGACTACAACATACGGATGTATGTAGACATATTTTAGAGTGTAGATTCACTCATTTTGCTTCGTATGTAGTCCCTTGTTGAAATCTCTAAAAAGACTTATGTTTGGGAACGGAGGGAGTAGTATATAGTTATATACAGTGACCCGCCTAGTAATTAAGGGTGAAAAACATGAGTGTTTGCAAGAGACACAAATATTCCACCTCTTCAAAGTGAAAAGTACAATGGATCAACTACATGCCACAGGAATTAAGAGCAACCTAGAAAAGCTACGTAGGTATACCATTTGTATTGTAATTTTGCTAACACCAAAAACGCGATGTAATCAAGAGTCATTCGTACAGAAAATCACAAGCATCATAGTGCATGCAACCAATAATTTGGATATTCTGCTCCATTTGAGGCCAACACAATAGTGACATCCAATGAATTGCCTCAAAATACAACAGGGATGACGTATAAACAGCTAAGGTAGCTACAATATCAGAAGATAGATGAAGTGATATACCCCTCTGTTCTAAAATAAGTGATGCTTTAGACTTTTCAGTCTTTCTGCATTTGAACTGAATACATATCCAGCAGGGTACACCTAATTCTGACGCAGGCCACACAAGCAAATTAAATTGCCAAGCAAGGCATACCTTGAGCAGAAGAATAATTATAAGGTACCTCCTGCTCATAGGTGGATGGAAATGGACCAAAATTCTTCGGTGGTGGCGCCATTGGACCTCTATCTGCAATATCATCTTCAGATCTGTTCTGAAACTTATATACCCATCTGTAACATATAATGAGCAAGAGTAACAGGACATGTTACCTTGCAAATAGTTTGTTTCCCTCTGTTGACCTGACATTTGAAACAGCAACTGGTCGCTACTTGATTGTGGAATTGGTGGGTGTAAAGGTTCTGTCGGCAGACCAGCTGGTTGCTGATACTGATCATTGTGGCCATAATGGTGAATTTCTGTTCTACT
This sequence comes from Aegilops speltoides, assembly GCA_021437245.1. Lineage (NCBI taxonomy): Eukaryota > Viridiplantae > Streptophyta > Magnoliopsida > Poales > Poaceae > Aegilops > Aegilops speltoides. Next base: position 531,092,167 of record CM038142.1, read on the forward strand.
TGGAATGGCATGCTGCTGAATCTGGTGGTTCTCTGTAACAGATTTAGCAGAAGCCCATTCCTTTGCCTTTGTGGCCCAATCGTCCTCATTGGCAAGCCCTTCGAGTTTATTTTGTTTTTAGAAATTAAATCGTCACAACAAACTAGACATTTATTATTAGTATAAATTTTCTGCTCCAAGGAGCCTTTTTTTAAGTTGGATGTCGAACTAAAATTCCATTATAAGTCGTTTAACTAATAACGTAACTAGGCAATGCATTTGTTACATCACAAACCAAGAATCACGACACAACTTGGGAAGGACTGATTTGTGTACAGAAGTATTGAGTCAATGATCAGAAGCAAGCTACGTAGGACGGGACATGCATTAATAGTAACAGGCAAAAGAAAAACAGTGTAACCAACCAATCAACCAACCCAAATGACAGTGACGCACATGATAAATAATTGAATAAATGTTTTGAAACTTGAGTTGCATGCACAGTTCATAGTTATTTGACAAACATCCATATTCATAGAGACTCAAATATTGCATTACAATACCCACATATCATAACGATGCTCCACATCAGTATCAACACAAACTATGTATAAGTCTAGTTTGGATTACCTCATTGTTTTCTCTGCGAGTAAAATTATACATATAATAACATAGACTTGGATGATATTGACATACCTGGGTATCCATGATTTTGAGGCCATGAATGATTCGGCCAAGCCTACAAAATAAGAAATGTCCAATTGTAAGTCACAGAACTTCATGTCCAATGGAAGAACATGATAAATAGGCAACTGAAACAAGAAGCCACAGGTAAAAACACGTCCATATGGCTTAAAACTTGAAAACTAACAAAACATGACGCCATTTGGCAGAACATTTGATGCCACTGAAGGAACCTCACTCCAAACCAGGATAACTAAATCATAAAATTGCTGCGAGCGCCGAGTTGTACAGAGCGGAGGAGACAATCTTGACAAAATTACATCAGTAGTGACAAAATTTGCCGAAACAGATCCTCATCAATCGCAGGGGGCTAAGCTACCGATTGCACAATGTCACAAAACCACCCGCTTATATAACCCACCCGCGTTCTACCATGACACCAACATCGGACTACACCAGACACAATCCACAGTAAATCGAGTGGGATCACAGAACCAACATACTATAAGTTTATAACATGCTTCCCCTAAACCCTAGGACCAACAACGGGCCTACGCTCCGAATCCTAACACAAAATCAGCTACAGATGCTCCTTCCTAACAGTATACCGATCACCAATCTTCTGACCCAGAGACGGAAACCTGGTTACGCCGGCGTACCTGTCCCGGCGGCGGAGGCGGGTAGCTCTGCGGCGGGGGCTGGGCCGCAGCGTGGTGAGGAGGCCAGGGGTTCCCGGGCGCGGGGGGCGGCGGCTGCATCTGCTGCTGCATCGGCGGGGGAGGGGGCTGGTACGCGTACTGCGGCGGCGGGGGGCGGTGCTGGTGCTGGAGGTCGGGGCGCGGGGGGCCCCACTGGTGGTGCTGGGGAGGGTAGGGGTGGTTGGGGTGGGGAGGGTGGTACGGCGGCGCGGGGCTGGGATACCAGTTGGAGGGCGGAGGCGGCTGCGGCGGCGGCGCGTCGCCGGAGCCGTCGAAGCGGCGCTGGTGGTGGTACGCGTCCATGGAGGCGGGGCGGAGAGGAATGCGACCGGGCGGGCGGGGGCACCAGCTGCTGAGCCTGGGTTTGTCCTGGTCTGGTCTGGTCGGGTGGGGTGGTCGCGTTTTGTTTTGCCGTGAACGAACGAGGCCGGGTTGGCGCCGGACTAGAGGGCCACGGGCTGGGCCCGCGTGGTCTGGCAGGCAGGCCATGGCAAATCGGCCCAGATGTATATGGAAGAGGATTTGGGGGTAAGTGCCGAGGGTGAGCAAGAATTTTCGCTGAAATTTGACCAAAACTTTGCAACAAAAAAATGTCTTCATGAAGTGACAATAATTTGCTGATTATTTTTTTTGCGTGATGTGCAATTCGTGGTGAGAGGAAGGAAGGAGGGAAAGGACGAATGGAGGAGGAAGTAGTTTGCTGATTGTCAAACATGGCGGCGACCACCACCACATTTGGTGGTTAATCTGCTGCCAGACGGGTAAGGAACACCTAGCCAGTCTTAAGAAATGTCATATGGGGGCGAGAGACGATGCATCGGCCATAGACATCAATGGCGGATCCGTCGGTGAAAGCAAGCCACTGGGAAGAACGAGGGGGGGTAGGGTGAAGGAAGGAAGAGGTGGTCGTGGAGAAGACCGTGGTGGCCATTGCGCTTGGGCAAAAGGAGCAGTATGAGGGATGGTTGTGGTAGCAGTTCCCAAAATACTTCTGAAATGAACAAACCCAAACAAAAAAACTGGGAAGAAATATAAAATGGAGAACTCTAAAAGTTTTGTTATATTGACTTCGTTTTGAAGGGCCTCGATTGGAAGGTCAGAAATTCAATTTCTTAGACATGCCTCAAGAGTTTGCTTAGAGCTCAGGGAAACAGTAAGAACCACGGGATGCCAGATTTACTGTTGTGACTTAGCATACAAACTCAACAGAAATGAGTCCAGATCACAATCAATTGAGTTGAAGAGCATGCACCTGCTCAACTAAATCAATCAATACTAAAACACGCCACCTGTTTGCAGGCTTGGAGTTGGAGCATGCTGCAGCATACAGCTGCATTCCGGTAGAAAACATGGCAGCAAAAAGCTAAAGGATTCTACACATTAATGCGCAAGTATCCAACATCGAGCTGACCAGGTTCGGTACTTAAAAGCTTCACAGCACACACAGATAAATAATTCTGTCTTCAAAAACTATAGAAATTTCTCATAAATGTCACTAGGCTATTTCTACGAGCAAACCGTGAAATGCATTCACCACCTAAAATGAAGATACTTCATCTTAATCCAGCCAACTTGGCACCACGAAACCCAGGATACCAGAGGCCTTCACGCTGCAGTCATAATCCATAACCTGAAACCCAGGATATCAGAGGCCTTCACATTGGAGTCATAACCTGCTGCTGGCTTCCCTCAATAATAACCAGTGATTCCCCAAGTAGCCTTTGTGCCTCCTCTCTCCTCCTGAAATTTGTAACACAAATAAATACTTAATAGGGCTGTCAAAATACCCTGGTTACAATAGTATCAGGTGAATTAATGACATGATTATTCCAAACAAACACACAAGTACTGTGCCATGAGTGCCTGCCCATAAATACAACAGTGGAAAACCAATTTTCATAACAGCATGTGCTCTTTACGAATCAATCAAAAGTACTTATTTCGACATCAACAACATCATCAGTCACCATCTTTTGAACTATATTAAATCGTTCAAACTGCAGCAGCAAGTTATAGCTGGGCGCAACTTTTGGTCTCCCAAACTGCAGAAGCTAGCTTAACCCCAGCTTTCTCTCCGTCTGACATGCAATTAGTGGTATGAGGGAAACAGAAAAACTAATACTCACTCCGTCCCACACTAATTGACACTCAAACGGATGTATCTAGCACTGAAATGCGTCTAGATACATCCGTTTGAGCGTCAACTAATATGGGACGGAGGAAGTATTATACAAGTCCTTCCTGATTAAGAATTTGTGATTGTATAAGGATGATAGATAACATGATGATTATAGAACAGCATGATTATCATTGTTCTTAAGGCGTCCCCAAGGCGACGCTTTGGCGTCAGGACGTCGAGCCCGCCTTTGACAGCTTGGTAAGGCGCCCATCTTAGACAGTAGGACGTCTGAAGCTCTGAATCATCCACCTAGGTGCGCAGGGGGGCTCCTTGGACCAGATCGGATGCCATAGGCTGCTCCCAGGCAGGAAATTTTCATGGGAAAGACTGGCTCACGCGTGAACAGGTACAAGGAGAAGGGGTGGAGAGGGAGGATCGAACCAATCATCCAATCCACGCGAGAAGGATTCCTCCTCTCCTCTCTGGACCTTTGGCAGCGGCTCCGATCTGCGCCCCTCCTCCTCTCCGTGCTCAGCTCCTGTCCTCGTCTCACCTCTGCGCCACCCTCATCTGCTCTTTCTTCCATCCCCCTCCTAGTGCTCTATTTCTCCCGGTAGTGTAGCTAGATGTGCTTGGGCAGCTTGGCTGTTTGCCTGCTCTTTCTTCTCCGCATCTGTTTCCTCCCAAATCTGCTTCTTCACCCACAAGGCAGCAGCCCCAACACCACTACTCCCCTTCCCCATGCTTGATCTGGTTGCTCTAGTGATTTGGCTTTTCTCTCTTTTTCTTTCACGGCTGATTGTGCCTTCTCTTAGTGTTGCTGCAGTAGCCAGGTGTCCCTGATCCGATGGATCCTGTGGCTGGTAATGCTTATGTTCTATCCAATGATTCAGCTATGCTTTGGGAAAAGTTATCATGTTGTGCAACCTGTGGCGCATGTATGTTAATTCTAGTTGTTAAATCTCCTAATTGGCTGCCGTATGTTATATATTTATGTATCTACAAGGCGTCACCTCACCTTACGTCTTAAGCGCTTCAAAGGTGAGGCAGGGGTACAGCGCCTCGCCTTACCGCCTTACAAACATTGATGATTATTAGAACAATACAGTTCCCCTTCACATTATAAGTGTACAGATATATGATGGTCGCTTCAGTGTACAGTACAACATTTCCAGGGACCAGTTAATCTAATAAAGGTAATGATAATACACCTGTATTCTGTAAGAGGTACTGACGCAGAGCTAGATATCTATCCTTGTCTATAAATCATGTCCAATGGAAGATCATCGGTATGCTGAGTTAGAGCCAAGTCAAGCTGAAAAAAGTTCAGTTACTCACTGTTTTATATCCTCAATTGCTTGCTTACGACGCTGTATCTGGCTCTCAAGGAGGTGAATCAATGTTGCTCTTGCCTAAAAGAAAATTTAAAATGAGTTATGGTAGTGAATTGCAGAAATAAATTCTTCACATGAAATAAAAACTGGGGTTCATACCTGGTGTGGCCGCAGGGAATTAAGAAGATGGTGTAAGTTCTTGAAGATGAGTGAAATGTCTTCGACCCTGCGAGCATACTGAGATGGTCTCTCCACTAAAATATCCGCTAGCTCCAAGATATGGAGTTGAAGCTCTCTGTTCAGTGTCCTTAGCTCCTTCTTGAAGTCTGACGGATAATCAGTTTAGCAAATATCCAGCCCACTCCATCACATAAGAAAAACAGTACTTTGCGCTCGAAGTATATAAGAAGTCCAATGTTCAGGAAATCATTAACTGGTAGCTGCTCGGTCAGCTAGCGAGCAGGGGATTCATAGGCGAATCGGCCGATAAATCAGTTAATCGGCTAGCCGGTGACCCACCAAGCAGGGATTAATCGGCCAGTTGACTGATTTACCGGCTGATATTTTGAACAATAATGATAACAACCACTTCGGTTCTTAAAAATTCACGACAGCAGCCTTAATCATTTAACATATCACAGAGTAACAATTTGAAATACATTATACATCAGTACACAATCAACTAAGTGTTGACAGGAATGAGACGCACCGATATCCGGGCCCTTCGGATAAAGCTGGCGAACACCTTGATCCTCCAGACTTGGCAGCACCACATCTGTCTAGAGATCAGATAGGCAAAGCCACAGTCAGTTCGACCCAAGCAATGCCACGCTATACAGTGAAATGTGATAAGCAACATACTGTGTAGGTAGCACCAAAGAGCTGGTACGATCCCTCGATCGGCGGTGGAGGCTCCGGCGCAGACGAGGGGTCCTGCTCGAAGTCCTTGTACAGCCGGTAGAACGGAGGAGGCGGGGGGTACGCCGACGATGTCGCCATTGCCATATCGCCTTACTCTTCTGCGCCAAATAGGAACCGAGAGGAACTAGGGTTACATTTGATCCGCAGAAATCGGACGAGATGACAGGGCTGGGAACGGGGCGAAGACGGGCAGTAGGCAGGAGAGAAGTTGCAAGTAAACAGATTCGTACCTCGAGGAGCGACCACGGGGACGGAGGGCCGCCGGCGCGGCCGGTCGGCGGGCGGCGGCGAGCGGGCGGAGACGGGAGACGAGACGAGGCCGATGCGGGAGGCGACCTTGGTTGGTTCGAGACGGGACGGTGGTGATGGGCCCAGGATCCACAAGGCTCGATCCGAACCGTCCACGACCGATCGGGCGGCGCACGAGAGGCGAGACGCGGGTGGGGTCTTTTCACCCTCACCCCCTCAGCAGAACCTACTAATCTAAAAAGAGCCCCTCGCCTTCCGCCTCCGCAAGAAAGGAAGAAAAAGAGGGGAAGCAAAGCACAAACGCGGCCGTCGCAGCAGCAGCAGAGGAGCAGCAGACACCCAACCGCAGCCGTACGCCGCAGATCCGCCGCTAGGGTTTTGCGCCGAGGAGAGAGGGGGAGATGGACGTGGTGAAGGCGGCGCAGCTCTCCGGGCGGACGCTGGAGAAGGTGGTGGTCCACCCGCTGGTGCTGCTCAGCATCGTCGACCACTACAACCGCGTCGCCCGCGACACCAGGAAGCGCGTCGTCGGCGTGCTCCTCGGCACCTCCTCCCGCGGCGTCGTCGACGTCACCAACTCCTACGCCGGTAAGCCAACGACCGAACCCCCGTCTCCGCCCTGCTAGGGTTTGCGCCGTCCGGGTCCGCCCCGCCTGTTTCCGGGGGATCCGCGCCTCTGGCGAGGCCTAGGGTTCGCGGAACCCGCCCTGGCCGTAGCTGCTGTTAGATCCGCTGGCGTGAAACCCTTGCGTGATTAGATCTGTTGAGCTGTTTTACGGTGGTGGCTTATTGAATTTGTGAATTGCGGCGGCGTGTGATCTTGCAGTGCCGTTTGAGGAGGATGACAAGGACCCGAGGATCTGGTTCCTCGACCATAATTACCATGAGTCTATGTTCTCCATGTTCAAGAGGATCAACGGTATGCTGTTTTAGAATTTTTAGATTAGATATGCTTGGACTTGCAATGTGCAGTTGTTTCTGTTGAATACTGATGAGCTGTTCCGGATGCAGCCAAGGAGCATGTTGTTGGCTGGTACAGCACTGGTCCAAAACTAAAGGAGAACGACTTGGATGTTCATGCATTGTTTACCAAGTATGATTCTGCTCTACAACCATTTATCCTGCAGTAATTTAGAAGCTCTTCTCAGTTTGTACACAATTATTTGGTACAATTACTTTCAACTTATACATAAGGACCAATGTTGGAATGCAAGCGTGAACTCTTCAAGGAGGCTAGCTGTCTCTATGAAGTATTTACCATTCAGTCATAATCTAGTTTGGGTTCAGTTGCTGTTTGATTTTGTGCTTCTAGTTCCACATGTGACTGGAGAAATATCGCCTGTGCACAAAACTTTGTTGTTCTCCTCTGTAAAGAAGTATAAGAGCGTTTAGAGAAATATAAGAGCATTTAGCACAAAACTTTGTTGTACTTCTCTAAATGCTCTTATATTTATCTAAACTTCTTTACAGAGGGAGTACAAATAGTCGCAAAGCTCCCAAAATGCATAGCTAGTTTTTATTTTTCCTTCAGTTCTGCTACTGTCCAGAGCAATGGAAAAGTTCTGATGGCCTTATGTAGAGTCTGTTCTTTAGATGTCCTGATATATGGTGTTAGTTATGAAAGAATTGGCAATCTTAGGCATTACAGTAAACAGTCAGCCTGATGATATTTACGTTGGATTGGTCTGCTACTGTAATTCCTCTCTCTCCATCAGTAAAACAATCTAATGTTTAATGAACTTGTTTGCTTGAACCGACTCATGACTTTAGTGACATGGTTGCACCTTTATATGATTCCGGAAGATAAAAGAACAGTGTTAAAATTACCGTACATACATACTTTGCGTTCTTTGGGGGGTGTTGATGGTGGTGACTGGGTTTAGTGATGGAAGTATCGTTTTTTCTATGGGTGATTACTGAATTCCCTTGTTAGGCGCTTACTCTTATGCAGTTAATTTTAATTCTTTTTCTTCACATTGTGCAGCTATGTTCCTAATCCTGTCCTGGTGATTATTGATGTTCAACCCAAGGAGTTGGGAATACCCACCAAAGCATATTATGCTGTAGAAGAGGTTAAAGAGGTGGGTGTATGGTCTAAGATGTTAGAGATTTGATATTTGCTTATTCGGCTTCACTAATGTGATATGGTTTTCCTTCACAGAATGCTACTCAGAAAAGTCAGAAGGTGTTCGTCCACGTGCCATCAGAAATTGCGGCCCATGAAGTCGAGGAAATTGGTAAGAACTAGTCTATTTGAAATTGCATGAGGAACGGGCATCATGTTTGGCACTTTCAAGTTATGCATTCAATAGTTCAGTCACACTTTCTGATAGGCTAGGTCACTTTCTGCAAGAAATCAATGTTCAGTATATCTGTAACTGGTACCATATCGGTCGGGTGCTGAGTAGGGATAAATAGGCGAATTTTCCAGTTAATCGGCTATTTGGTGACCCACTGAGTAGCGATTAACTGACCGAGATGCCGATTAACTGGCTGATTTTTGGAACAATCCAAGAAATATAATTTTGTTTGAGAGGTTTTGGGTTCACTTCATAATTTTAGCTGATGTATGCTTTATGCTCTCTTCAGGAGTTGAGCACCTTCTGAGGGATGTGAAAGACACAACAATAAGCACACTTGCCACAGAGGTAATGTTTCATAAGAATTAAGATGGGTGGATACAGTTTGCAGCTTGTGCCCCTAATTTTTATTTGCCAATGTAGGTCAGCAGCAAGCTTGCAGCCCTGAAAGGACTCGATGCGAGGCTTACGGAGATCCGGGGTTATCTAGATCTTGTAATTGAAGGGAAGCTCCCACTGAACCACGAGATTCTGTACCACTTGCAGGTTTGGCTCTCGCTATTTGTTATATGTTATGTTAGCCACTTCTTTTGGGGAGTTGCATTCGATCTTTTCTTCTGTTTGTGTCTCAGTAATTCCTATTATACTTGATCCTCACCAGGAAGGTACTGTTGCCCCCATGAACCTTCAATGTTTTAAATGTACACCTCTATTCTTAAAGGTTGTCTGGGATGAACTAGTTAATTGCTGTAGTCTCCGGAAGAAAATTGTGATGCTTTAGTAGTCTCTGGAAGAAAATTGTGATGCTCAAGTACTCTCCGGTAGAAAAATTGTGATGCTTTTTAGCGATGGGTGTTTCCCCTTAGGAATTATGTGAAAGTTGTTGAACCAGTGAGTGGTTGAAAGATATGTACTCCTAGGCCCTTCTCAGTGCCCCACCTTGTACAGGTGCTACTGCTATGGCAGCCAAGTAGGGAATTTTTTGATGTGGCAAGATAATTAAGAAGAGAGAGGAGTTTGGTTACCCCAGGAAGAAACGATGCTAGATGTGCATACCTAGATGAAAACTCAATTTTCCATAAAAAAGACTAAAACTCGTCCACAACTAATTAAATGAAGCTTAGTAACAAGAAGCTAAGCACCCGTGCAATGAGAGAGGCCTTAGTGCGTGTTTTATCACCAGCAGTTTCCGCCATAAGTTGAGGCAGATAGGATGCGAAGGGTGCTTTAGAGCCTTCAATACATCACTTTGGTTTTGGGATATACTATATTTGGGTGGTTAAATCATGCTTTATATATGTCTGTTTTTCTGTCCTCAGAACAGTAATTTGTCTGATCATATTGTAGCTTCACCACTTATTAGGTCCACAGTAGGATAAGAAAAACATGATAATTGATGGTATATGCATGCCTTAACACACGAGATAATGCTTGATCTTTTTTAGCGAGTACGTGTTGAGAACAATTCAAAATCCGTCCCAAGTTCTGCTACTGAAGCAGTTCTACATTTTCACTCATGGAAGTGTAATATACTTGTTCTGTTTTTTTTGCAGGATGTGTTTAATCTGCTCCCCAATCTCAACGTAAATGAGCTCATTAAAGCCTTTGCAGGTAATCAAGCATGTCGCCATCAGTTTACCATAACCGGCTTGTTTTCCCCTTTCATTTTCTGGGTTTGCTTATTGCAGCAACTTTATTATCTATCTTTTCATGCAGTGAAAACAAATGATATGATGCTGGTCATATACCTGTCTTCTCTTATCCGGAGTGTCATTGCTCTCCACAATTTGATCAACAACAAGGTAAGTTGTTTCTGTCCGCTAGTTTAAGCTGTTGCCAATCCTTTGGTGTCTTCATGTTGATCTTATGAAGTTATACCCTTTCTGCAAATTTTGAGACAAGTGTGTAATCTTTTGTGTTATTTCTTCCAGATGCTAAACAAGGAACACGAGAAGGCCGAGGATTTAAAGCCAGCCGCCGTACCTACTGCAGCCGGGAGCTGAATGTCCTTGTTTGCCTCAAGATGGGGATAGCGATCTATGACCCAGCACGGGGCAAAAGAAACTGTGACATGTTAGCATTGTCTCATTTGTACCAAGTGTCTTGACCTTCAATTTACACTTTGATGTTTACTTCATGTACGATGAGGTCAACGACAAAACCTTACATTCTGTGAGCTCTAGGTCTTTTTGAGGTTTATAATCTAGATCTTATACTGTTTCATCTGCCGCGTCATGGTTTGTGATGCGGATTATCTTAGTAAATGTATGCTTCATTAGAAACATTACTGCCAGTTTACAGTGTTGTCTACTTTGGTAGAGTTGTCAGGCTCAGAGGTTACACGCTTTGGATAGATGGAACATTGAGTTGATTTCCTTAGTAAAATTTTGACATAGCTTGGTACTGGTAAGGCAATGAAACACCAAGGTAAAATTTTGACAGAGCTTGATACTGATACGGCAATCAAATACCAAACGAAAGAATGTACTTGTACAGTTGTATCGATTGCTTGCTTTACCACAGAAAAGGCAACAAAACACGAAGAGAAAGGAAATCACGTGAGAGATGGCTGTGAGATTTCAATATGGACTACAGACGAACTAAAATAAATGAACAAAACACACTAAAACATGTTTATATACATCCGTTTTAGAAAAAAAAGTTACTAGAACATCTTATATTTGTGAACAGGGGAAGTAGTTCATATTTAACTTACTTTTGGAATTTGAATTGGAATTGGAATTGGAATTTGCTGCTGAAATAAGAATATACGGATAAAAAAGCTTCAACTGAAGTTTAAAGATGGGACCGTGCATAGTTACGAGTAGTACTCATTACTCAACTCGACCTCCTCCGCTGTGTCCCCGTGTTTCCTCTCTCGCCGTGCCAACCCCCGTGATCGATTCCGATTCCGATTCCGTGACCGCGCGTCGAGCGATCAGCCCAGAGAGCTCGTCGGCGAATCTCGTTCGTGTCCATCAGATCGCCATCGCCGGCCCACCTGCCCACCTGCCGATGGCCTTCTCCTCCTTCACATGGCCGTTCCGCCGCCGAGCCGGCGCCGGCGCCAGCGGCGGAGCCGGCCCAAGCAAACCCCCGAGCGCGGAGGGGAAGGGGGAGGACGCGGAGGAGCTCGGCGTCACGCCGCAGCTCCTCGACTTCCTCCGGACGCTCTCCCCCGACGCCTTCAAGTCCTCCGCCCTCCAGCTCCACCAAGGCACCCCCTCCTTCCTCCCCGGCCCCCCTCCCGATTCCGCTCCCCTGCTGGTTCCCTCTCGGTTGCTGACGGTGCTATGCTTTGTCGCAGGAGGACCCGCGGAGGCGGCGGCCGAGCTCTCGGACTGGCAGCAGCGGCACGCCGTCCTCGTGCTCGCCAGAGCCAAGGTAGGTCCCCCGCGGATCTCGTCCTCCGCTTCGCTGAAGAGATGGCTCGCAAGTCTCAGACTGTAAATTGCTATCCCTGCAGGAACTCGCTAAGATCCGCTACGATCTGTGCCCACGCCACATGAAGGACAAGCAGTTCTGGACAATCTACTTCCTGCTCGCCAGGACCTACATCTTGCCGTAAGCTCTTGCCTCATAAGCTTTCGCCCATGTGCAAGTGCATTGTTCAGTCCAAGTGCTCAATTAGCTTCATGGTGGTGTTGATTTTGTGCATCTTCAGCTAGGAATTCTAGTCCATGCTGTTCCTTAATACCCAGCAAACTATGTTCGTATCTAAACATGATGGTCCCAGTTGCGTGTGATGTCTTGTAGTATATCATAAACATCCAGCAAAAGGGATTGGCATCTGAAGATGAGAAATTATGTCAAATATGAGTACCCGTTTTTGTAAAAGTTCAGCAGAAAGGGGACACCATCATGTAAATTGTGGTCTCTGTTTGCTGAACTATCCATGAGGCGTAATGCTTCCAATAGAGATAGATATAGTACTAGTGTGTTGACTATATAAAGTTTCTGGCATCACACCAGTATCTTAATAATACCTCTGTTCAGGCTTATAAGGCCCGCACATAGTTTAAGAAAAACTTTAACCGTTAATTTGATGTCACAAAAGTATACCATTGGAAACTTCTTTTAAATGTAAATCCAGTGATATACGTTGTGGCATATAAATAATATTTTGTTGATCAGAATAATGATTAAAGTTTTTCTTTATACACGCCAACCTTATAAATCTGGGATGTGGCAGCCTTGGAGGTGATTGTTCCTTGCTGTATACTTCACTAACTTCTACTTCCTGAAAGATTGCATTGAGTAGATATGTTCAGTGTATAAATAACCTGGCTGAAAGAAGAATTCACCATCCTTGGTTAGTCTTGGAGATGTATTTGTTAAGTGGTTCAAGATTAGACTGAACTACTGCAGCTACCTTGTAGTGTTCTCGTGGGATGCAGCCAAAGGTGTGACTTGCATAATTCAGACTAACATTATTGGCTATCATGTACTACTATGGTAGACCAACATTTATACGGTGGTTCTTCTGCAACCGTGTGCAGAATTTACTACCACCTAGTACTCTTCTCAGTAGCCACTGAGGCTTGAGAACCGAGATGGATTGATCTGCTGTGGTCATATAGGCTTTAGCTCCAGCTGCTATATAATACTCTAATTCTGTCCTACCAATCTGCCATGGGTTATTGACAGACATTTTAAAAACATGTTCTCTTCTTACAGGTATGAGTTACGTGCCATACAAAAGGAGAAGGTAAGAAGGATGGAGACAGATAACGGGGAGTCAAAAGATGTGATTGCTGTTGAGGTGGAGATGCAGGAATCGAAATGCAGTAGAGAATCTCAAACGTTACCAGATGATTCAGAACCTCAGGGTTCATAGCTGATGTTGCCGACGGCATATTAGGTAAGGGCTGGAAGCAGCAGTATCAAAATTGATATCTAGCTTACTTCAGAGCTCATATTTTCCGTTGGATGACCCAGGTTTCAAAACTGTATTTTGCAGAAGCTTCAGATGCATGGGCTGAGTGTTCATTGTGGCTTCTGGATGGATGTAGCAATCTGCTCAGCGTGCCATTGGGGTGCCTGTATATGTAGTAATCAAATTTTGGAGTCTAGGAATTTTGAGGCAGCACGCTGCATCTGCTGATAGCTCAACATAGCAGCTGTTTGTTTTGCTGTGCACTGAAATCTAAGCTGATGTGAACTTGGCCGTGATCTTGAATTATAGTCCATGTACTCCCTCCGCCTCAAAAAGCTTGTCTTAAATTTGCCTAGATGCGGATGCATCTAGACACGTAGTATCACATACTCCCTGCATCGAAAATGCTAGATACATTCATTTGAGGGACAGGGTTGGGGCAAGTTTTTTCGGATGGAGGGAGTACATCTGTATCTAGATAAATCTAAGACATGCTTTTTGGGACAGAGGTAACATCTTTTATGTATTCTTGTGCGGGCTTTTCCCCCATATTGTTTGAGGCATTCACAGCTTTCTGTTTTCGCTGCCCAGCTATTCTGGAACTTTACTGGAAATTCTGATGCACTGAAACATTTGTTATGCACGTCGAGTTGATTTTACATGGATTTCACAGATTTTCTGCTTAATTTGGTTAGGCATAAGGCATACGAGTGACATCACAAATTAATTGCACAAGTTGCATGAGTTCAATGACATCTCAAACTGAAATCAAGATCCCAAGACTGAAAAACAACTGGACAAATTGATGCAAAATATTTGTTCCATTATGAAGTCAATACCATAGTATGACACATACAATACTTACTCCGTATGGAATATGTTTAGATACATCTGTTTGACCGTCAACTAATTCAAGAGGGAGGTCAAATGCTTAGCAGCATGATTAATTGAATCAACTTGTAGACAGCAGAACGCATGCTATACAAATTACACTCAATATCACAATTGGCATACTGTATATCAGCACGTGCAATGCGAAACAGGATGGATAAGTATGAACTGATTAGGCATTTGCATGCTATGACAGTTTAGCTTTCATCACCCATATAGCTTTGTAACAGATAATAAACTACCTCAACATATTGTAGTCTCTTTTTTTTTAAAAAAAAAACATATTGTAGTCTTGGATTCAGGTTTTCAAAAATTAATTGCAACCGAGGCGTTTTTTTAAAGAATATAGTATTGTACCAGTTTGCACCTGGTCAGAAAAAAATCACAAAAAAAAATAAAAAATTCCAAAAACAATTTGCATGATAGAAAATTTATTGCGTGAGATCCTCTCCAATTTCAGGTCATTTGGACATGTGAGTAGCTCTCAGCAAAAAAGGCAAATCGGGGCAGAAGTGCATGAACAGTAAACTTTTTTACAGACCCCGAATTCGTCTTTTTTTGCCGGGAGCTGCTTAGATATCCAAATGATTTAATAGTTGAAGCGGACTTCAAGCATCAAATTATCTACGATGCAAAAAAAAATTAGAATTTTTTGAATTTTTCTAGCATTTGATTTGTTTGTTTTTTCAGCGCGGGTGCAGATGAGCCCAGCCTGGGCTCAGAGGTGGATTATCGACAATCATAGTCTTCTAGCAAAAAGAGAAAAGACAATTCATTCCGTGGAAAAGAGAGTAAGTATTATTTTTCGATTTTGCCTTTTGTTGCCTTTTCCACTGGAATGTGGGCCCCGCTCTCTAGCCATCTCTCCTCCCCCAATTGTAGCGTTCCCCTCACCCAGGCGTCACTGTTTCGAAACAGAGAGTGAGCGGAGAAGCCAGAGGGAGGGGAATCACGGGGGGAGAGCGGTCCGGTTTCGACGCAAAGTCACCGGCGTCGATATCCCCAGCCACGGCGGCTCGTCCCCGCTTCTCCGGGCACTGCGAAGCGGGTGAGTCACCCAACCGACTGAAGAAGAGCGGTCAGCGACCATGTTTTCTTCCGCATACATGCCGTGAAATTCCTAGGGTTCTAGCAGCAAATTTGCCCCATACCCCATCTTTGAGGACGGGGGTGCTGGTAGAGGTGTGCTAGCTTTTGAGTCGACCAAGATAGGAGCAGCAAATGACCCGACGGCTTTTTCAGCTAATAGCTTGCAAGATGATCTCTGGCGTGCTCTGCTCGGCTGTGACGTTCGGGTTTCAGCTCTCTGGTTTTCAGAGCTCAACAGTGAACACCCTCTTGTAACTTGTGCCGACAGCCAGCCCAGCATCCACCCCAAAATTGGATGCACCTTCCTCTTCGTTATTAGGAGAGGGACATCCGTACCCATGGGGTGTTGCTTTTGATGTGATGATCTACTAGAGGGACTTAGATTCAGATACTAGTAGTAGCTAACACCCCTGCACCTCTTCCTGCTAGCTAACACCCCTGCACCTCTTCCTGCTAGAAAAATCAGAAGGAAAAAAAAAAAGCATCCCCATCCTTTGAATACCCTACGGATTTCCATTCCATGACTCGTGTTTAAACATCTTCTATGACTTGTTAGAAATCTGAAACTCTTGTTTCAACAAATTTGTACGGTTTGTCCCAGCTAGTTCCCACAGATATATTTCTGCACTCCTTATGTGCAGCTAGTTTGTAAAGGACAAAACCATGTTCTCGTTTTGTTGTTGCGCACTTCTGTTTGTATCTATCTGAATTGCAAATAGCTCCAATCTTTGAGCATGGGGTCGTTGATGTACAAGGTAGTAATAAAGACGACTAATTTTGTTCGGCTGCATGTTTTCAGCAGCAGCTCAAGCGATGACAGGGGTTCTGAATGCCTTGGCAGCTTACGTTACCAAGATGCTCGCCGACATGGCTAGAGAAGAGGTGGCCATGCTGATCGGGGTCTCCAGCGCGATCGACGATCTAACTATCAAGCTTGGGGACCTCCAGAATTTCCTTGCTGATGCCGATAGGAGAAACATCACCGACGAGAGTGTTCGGGGGTGGGTGGAGGAATTGAAGCATGCCATGTACCACGCTACCGACATCATCGATCTGTGTCAGCTCAAGGCCATGGAGCAAGGTCCATCCAAGGACATGGGGTGTCTTAACCCCATGTTCTTGTGCATGCAGAATCCCCTCCATGCACACGACATCGGCAGCCGCATTAAGGCACTGAACAAGAAGTTGGATAACATCTGCAAGAGGGGTCGTAGTTTCAATTTCATCAAGCTTGAAGTTTACCAGGACCAGAAGACAAATCGATCTCATGGTATTGACCGCAAGACGAACCCATTGTTGGAGCGGTCGGGCGTGGTTGGGGAGAAGATCGAAGATGACACGAGATCGCTTGTTCAGCTGCTCACGAAGGAAGTCATTGACACGAGTGATAGCATCATGGTGTTCGCCATTGTTGGTGTTGGCGGGATTGGTAAGACCACCCTTAGCAAGAAGGTCTTTAACGACGAAGCAATACAAGGCAAGTTCACCAAGAAAATATGGTTAAGCATCACACAAGAATTCAGCGAGGTTGACTTATTGAGGACAGCCATCACTACTGCCGAAGGAAATTTGCCAGGACCTGGGGGTGGGTCTCAAGACAAAACTTTGCTCGTGCCGGCTCTTGCAAGTGCTATCAAAGATAAGAAGCTATTTCTTGTGTTGGATGACATGTGGGGCACCTATGAATGGACGAACTTGCTTAAGGCTCCCATTAGCCACAGTGCCCCGGGTAGCCGAGTCCTCGTCACCACAAGACATGAAACTGTTGCCCGAGGCATGAAAGCAGTAAATCCATACCACCGCATCAACAAATTAGGGCCCAAAGATGGCTGGTCATTGCTCACGAAGCAGGTGAGTACATAACTACTGGTAGCCTCCGTTCTATCTCAAGTAATACGTTCATTTATTGACACGTAGGGATGCAAATTTGGTACCTTTAGGGTACCCACCGGCCCTCCTTAGTCTACCAAATGAACAAATGATATGAATTCTGAAAATTTAGTTCATTTAGTTGAACCAAGGAGGGTCGGAGGGTACCCTTTAGGTTCCAACTTGCATCCCTATTAACATGGGAAGTGGCAATATTTTTCGTTGTACTCTTGGTGCTTACTGCCTTAAGTACGTGCTTCATCTTTTTGGTGCGTCACTGTATATGACCACTGTTGTTGATTAACATTACTACTAGTACACTAGTGCTCGTTATGAATAGGCACATAGACCAAGCGTCCACACCAACTGCTTGTACGTAGTACTTTTATATTGATTATCACCACATAATGTAAGCACTGCCTTTTATTGGTATGTACGCCTTAAAGTTCTTAATACCTACACAACTACTCCCTCCGTTCCTAAATATTTTTCTTTTTAGGATTTCAAATGGACTACCACATACGGATGCACATTGACACATTTTAGAGTGTAGATTCACTCATTTTGCTCCGTATGTAGTCACTTTTTGAAATCTCTAGACAAATACTCCCTCCGTCCGAAAATACTCGTCGGAGAAATGGATGTATCTAGACACATTTCAGTTTTAGATACATCCATTTTGATCCATTTCTCCGACAAGTATTTCTGGACGGAGGGAGTATTTAGGAACGGAGGGAGTACTAGACTATCTTCTAATTGGTCATTCTAGACTACTGAAACACATGCATATGCTTGTTGGCCTGTTGTTTATCTCTGATTCGTAGATTGTGTTGAGAGTAACTAGCTAGGTAATTAGATCATTTATGTGTCAAATAAAAAGACATGGACATTGATCCATCCAGATGCCTTCATGGGCAGAGCATCAAACTAATTACTGTATTTATGAATGGATTATTCTACGCTTTTGATTGACAACTTAAATTATCAGTAGACTGGACTATAGGTACTCAATTAATGTGTGTGTGTGTGTGTGTGTTCCATATTAATTCTCAATTAATGTGTTTATTCCATATTAATTCTCAATTGTTTGAAGGTACTCATGACCGAGAAAAGCGAACCTGCAGTGGATATGCTGAAGGATATTGGACTTCAAATTGTAGAAAAATGTGATGGGTTACCACTTGCCATAAAAGTGATGGGAGGACTCCTATGCCAGAAGGAAAAAACCCGACATGATTGGGAGAAGGTATTGAATGATGCTGTATGGTCAATACATCAAATGCCAGAAGAGCTAAATCATGCAATATATCTTAGCTATGAGGACTTGTCCCCTTGTTTAAAACAATGCTTTCTGCACTTCTCCCTTAAGCCTAAAAAGATGATTTTAGATGATACACAATTCATCGACATGTGGATTGGTGAAGGATTTGTTAATGGAGACTTGGATAGATTGGAAGAAATAGGAACTGAGTACCATAAAGAGCTGAGGTTGAGGAACCTTATAGAGTCGGATACATCATATGCCAGTCAGTATGTTTGCAAGATGCATGATGTTATTCGTTCATTTGCTCAATTCATGACAAGAAATGAAGCACTAGTAGCTCATAATGGAGAAACTGTTAATAGTAAACTTCATTTGCAAAGGTTTCTCCGGTTGTCTATAGAGACTAATGGATTGGAATCAGATGAATTTGAGTGGAGAAGTTTACAAGAGCAAATATCTCTAAGATCGTTAATGTTAATTGGAAACTTCAAGGTTCAGTCTGGTGATTCCTTGGTTACCTTTCCAAGTCTGCGGACTCTACATGTAGAGTCTGCAGAGTTCGCCACAATGGTTGGATCTCTGTATCATCTCAAACACTTGAGATATTTGTCAATGGATAGATGCGCTGATATAGATTGCTTGCCAGAGAACATTCACAAAATGAAGTTCTTACAACACATTAGTCTTGAAGGTTGTGAGAATCTTGTGAAACTTCCTGATAGCATTGTGAAGTTAACGGAACTAAGATATCTTCAACTTGAAGGCACAGGTATATATAGTATTCCTAGGGGTTTCCATGCTCTAACAAATTTGAGGACACTATCTGGGTTCCGAGTACACATGGATGGTGATTGGTGTAGCTTGGAAGAGCTTGGACCTCTTTCCCAGCTTAGGGGCATTGGATTAGTGGGCCTGGGGAATGTATCTGATGCTTCATTTGTCACAAAGGTTAGGCTTGATCAAAAAGTGCATCTTTCTAGGATGCGCTTATTATCCAGCATTGCGTGTAAGAAGAATCAAGGAGTAATTGAGGAGGTGTTTAATGAGCTATCTCCTCCTCCGTGCATAGAAATTATTTCCGTTGAAGGATATATCGGGCGCCACCTGCCAAGATGGATGATGTCGACAGCAACAATGCCCCTCAATAGCTTGAGGACACTAGTGATGGAAGACTTGGCTTGTTGCATCCACCTTCCTGATGGATTATGTCAGCTCCCATTGCTGGACTACCTGCAAGTCAACCGTGCTCCAGCGATCAAGTGCATTGGGCCAGAATTTGTGTGCCCCCAAAGCCACCGTTGCTATCCTTCATCCCACATGGTGACTGCATTTCCGAGGCTGCGTGAGATGGATTTATTAGAATTCGTGGAATTGGAGGAGTGGGAGTGGGAGGAGGAAGTGCAAGCTATGCCAGTCTTGGACGCGCTTACTTTCACAAGGTGTAATTTGAAGTGTATCCCTCCCGGTCTTGCCTCACATGCAAAGGCTTTGAAAAAGTTAACCTTGTGGAGCATGTGGCGTCTCCATTCGCTAGAGAACTTTGCTTCTGTTGTCGAGCTCGACCTGTATGACTTACCCAAGCTGATTAGTATCTCCAATTTCCCTGAATTGCAAAAGCTTGAGATCAAGTCATGCCCCGAGCTCACCTCACTAGAGGAAATGACTGCACTAAGGAGACTTGTGCTGACAGTTCCCGGCTACGGTGAAAGATCCCGGCTCTCGCCCAGCAAGATGGGACTCCCCTTGTACCTTCAAACTGTAAATCCAAGCCATTTGCTGGTGGACTGCGGTCTAGAGATACTTGGTTTCATGGCCGCAGGAAAATCCGGCAGTGAGTGGGACAAGTTTAGCCATATCCAGCATGTTGAGGCTTATGCAGACAGTGATTGCTGGGATGACAAGAAATGGCACGTGTTGTACACAAGGGAACCTTTCAGCATTGAAACAAATGTGCAGGTAATAATTAGAATATGGACTCCGGTTCGGTTGCTCTTTCCTAATATATCTGAATTTTAATCTCTTTTTGCTGTTTCCGTCTTAACCTCGTCGATTCCGCAGCCTGCATTTCCTTGCTTGCTTGGAGGAGGAGCAAGAACTGTCCGCAGATAGAGAAGATGAAGAGCGTGAATTTGATCCAACGGAATTGGCACCTATTCTCATGGGAAATAAATAAGCACGGTATGCCCTGCTACCAAGTTGGAACCAAATGCAACCTCCAGTTCTTCCTCCTCGAGTGCCAGCGATTCAGTGCGCATGCACGCATCCGTGGGAAACAACTGCAGTGGTTGGGCTCCATAACCAAGATGATGGAAAGATTAATTTGCTGCCGAGAGAACAAAGGCGTCGTGTAGAAAATGGCTTGCAGTTATGCGATGATTAAATTGTGTTTATGAAGATCTGATGCTATATTGAGGTCGTTAGCACGTCACTCGTTGTTGTTGAAGTATGAGACTGCACTCGTCACCTGTTTACTTTCAGTTTGAATGAATAAACATTTGGCCTACGAACTACATAGATGAGCACCTGTCAAGAACCTGCTGTTGTTCAGTATTCACATCATGCATGACAGCAGCAGATTGTAAAATTTATACCATAAAAACTCAGAGAAAAAGGAAACAATATGGCTGTTCATGTTCAATGAAACCAAGTTGATTTTAGGCTACATCAACAACAACAAAATAAGGCTGCTTCTTTATATCGCTATAAGGAAACTGCTCTTGCTGTAATTCAGACATAAGAATTTCCCAGTGATTTGTTTGGTCAGCACCGTGATAACTTTTCTTTACATCAAGCAACGTCTTTTATTAACTTGTGATAAGAGTTGCATCATCAAGCAAAAATGGAGCTAATTCTGGGGGTACACCTTTCAAACCATAGAGAGCTAAGCAATCCCCTGCCATCCTAGTACGTCTGTTGTAAAACCAAGCAGTAAATGGGAGAAACTAGCTACATATACCATAGTAATTCATAGACAGGAAGATGCAGGGAATTACACAACGTGCTTTTACCACAGAGCTCAGTTTGTTAGCAACAAGCAATTCAATCAACTTGCAGAGTAGAACGCACACTGTACATATTCAGCTGAACATCAAAATTTATCTGTGATACTGTATCAGCATGTGCAAGGGAAAGCGGAAGGGGACAAGTATGAACTGATTATGGCATTTGCATTCTATAGCAGTTTAGCTTTCATCACACAGGTAGCTTTGCAACAGATAAGAGCATCTCCAATAGCTTGTGTATATTTGGATGTCTATATATTTATATAGACAATGGTCTAAAAAGATTCCATCATATACACATCCAGTTTTGCATCAGAATGTCTATATACAAGGACCATGACAGGTGAGCCGTTGCTGGGGAGAGGAATAAATCATGACTACATCTGAGTTTAGACAACGCCTTCACATTGTCCAGGCGTGGACATTGTCGAGGTCGATTTAGAGGATGTGTATATTTGAACAACCATATAGACAAGCTGTTGGACGCCTGTTTTGGGCTCACGTCGTGGAAAACGAGTATAGACATCCATATAGACAAGCTATTGGAGATGCTCTAACTACCTCGACATATTGTAGCCTCAGATTCAGGTTTAAAAAATATTACAGGAGTAGCTACACTGAACCACTGATGTTCCCAAAATTTCTACCATCACAACATATCCTTAAATCATGGCATCATAATCATCCAATGCACCATTATACTCCATGATCTTCTTCTTGATCTTTGAGGAATCCACCCAGGTGATGAAGTCCTCCATGTTCCTGGTCACAAGGAAGGCTGGGTCGGTGACCGTCTCTGGGCCTACTCGCACATGGCCCTGTTCAATGTAGGTGACGGCCTCTTTAAGGTGTTCAGCAAACTTGAGCTTCACCATAATTGTTGCAAGTCTCCGCCTACAATAGTTTAGCAAACAGTATGGTAAGTGAAATATGACACGTACACAGGTCATTGAGTGATTCGTAGCAATAAACGCTTTCTAAAATTAACTGGCAAATAAAACGCACTATATTCAGCGATCAAAGAATGTTATAACCCGGGAGAGAGATAAGAGACCTGGCGAAGGCGCTCACTGAAAGTTTCTCACATTTAACCAAGCTCTTCTTTGTTGGAATTACACCCATATTATACCTGAAATTCAAGAAAACTTATTTAGACTAGACAAATGAGCAGGCCAGTGAAAGTAGCAAGGAATAAGTGGAAGTGGCTAGCAAGAACTGCATGATTTAACCAAAAGGAAATAGTTTTAGATGATTCTGGTAAGATGGCTTACTCAACCAACACGAGCATGCTCAGACATAAGCAGAAGATTATAATGAGAAGCCGATAATCTCAGAGAGGTTTATGCATTCTGGCCAAATAATCAAGTAGTGCTAACATATGTAGAAAGTACAATTAATTTACTCAAATGATAAGTGCCACACATCAGGTGTGGCCCTGACAGTTTTTCGATGGCAATTCCAGTCACGCAAGGATGACAATTTCCAGTGACACACGGCAAGTTTTTGTCAAAAATAAACTTAAGCACGAAAGTTGCCATCCTCACGTCACTAAACTTGCCGCCGAAAATGTTCAGAGTTGCCATGTGCTAGTACATGACGTTCGGTACTTACCAGGGTCCTTCATTTATAGACAAGAGCACACATCAAAAGCCCCACACATCTCTAACTCTATAATAACAATCAAAGCGGCAATTGCAGATAAGCCTGGAGCATCCTCACAAGGTTGCGGCCCATGATAGATATACAGTCCTCACAGTACGCAGTAAAAATTTCAAACAAACAAATGCATACAGCATCACACATGCAACGGGGGTCTGCGGCGTCTTACAGCTTATCGATGAGCATGTCCGTCATCTCGATTCTGAAAGGGTCCCTCGGATCCATCTGCTTTATGATGTTCACGAGCTTCTGCGCCATCAAGCAAATCCCGTTGTACCTGCCGCGACACAACAGTCACAGGATCGATTAGTTACAGGGCGCCGCCCCAGCAAACGCTGCGATTTCTTGAATCAACACGCTCAGAGAATCACTGGCGCGAGATCGAACTGTGTTTGACGGGCAGGAGGAGAGGTGGGGGAGGGGATTGGCTGGGTGAGAGAGAGAGAGGAGTACTTCTTGTAGTCGTCCCTGCCGACGAGGCTGTAGCGCTGCGTGACGGCGGCCTCGCGGTGGCCGCCCTCCCGCTTCCACAGGATGAAATTGGTCTTCTTCAGCAGCTTCTTCTCGTGGAACTTGAGCTTCCTCATCCCGCCTCACGCTGTGGCTGCGAGCAAGGGGTTTGGGTTGAGCGCGGCGGCGGCGGTGCGCGATTACGGGAGGAGCGCGTGAGGCGGCGGGCGGGCGGGCGGGCGCGAGACCGGCGGGGGGCAGGGAGATGAGTGGAGGTGGGCGGCTAGGGTTCCTGGGCACATGAGGGTGGGGGGGGGGGGGTGATCTGAGGTTCCAGGGTGGGCCGACTGAGTGGGCTTGTAGGTGTCGTTTGGGCTCAGCTGGCGAAAGGTTAGCGGGCCAAGCCAGATGGTGTGCACTCTTCTCTCTTAAAAAAAAGGGTTGGTGTGCACTCCAGATTTTTTCTCTCAATTTTTTTTCAAATGCTCTAAAAACAAATTTAAAAATCTCCGGTCAGGCGAGAAAGACCAAGAGAACGTATCTGATGTCGCGAACCGTTCCTATAGCTAGGTGATTAGGGTTTTGCTCCTCCTGTTGACTTCTGCGGGGTTGAGTTCCTTCCTACATGCCTCCCTCCACGCTAAGATCGACCTTGATCATCATGCTTGGGCGTCACTCGTCTAGCCAATGGCTCAGACAATGGTTGTATGCCGAGGCAACGGCCTTGGATTGTCGTGTTGTGATGCCCCCATGGGGGTGGGGTTGTGGCTTTGCATGACATGGGTGGCACCCTTGTACCATGCGGGTGGTAAGTTCGTCGACCCGGCCGTCGTGTCCCTCCAACACGGTATGACTTGTACGTCGGGGCAACAGCTCCAGATTTTGGCGTGGTGGTCATGGTATGCGAGCCGTCGTCCGATCCGGTGCAGTGTGGGCTGCGAGGCGGCCATGTCATGCGGTCTTGCGGCTCATGTTGAGCTGAGGATGTCGAGACGACGGCCTCGGAGGGCGGTGCTAGTGGTGCGCGCAGAGCGCGTCTATGCGTTGGATGCCGAGGCGGCGGCCCCAGGCTGTCGTCGTCCTCACTTTGTCGGACTCTGGATGACACTGGGGCTCTTGTGGTGTGCTTCACCACCTCCTATGTTTGGGTGACCCAACCCCATTCAGTCCATAACGGCTTGGTTTCTTTCCCTCCATCGCCGCGGTGTTTGTGGTGTGGTGGTGTAGTGCCTTTCGGGGTATTGTTGGGTTATCGTCGCGTGTGGTGGTGTGTTGTTCTTGGGTTCCGTCGCTTTGGCAACCGGTGAGGATCTTTGTTCCCTTTGTATCTGGTTTTCACTCGGTTTTCCCTAATAATTCGGGAAACTCTATTCTTCTATATCAAAAGGCACGAACCCCCTGCCCCTCTCAAGGACTACTCAGGAAAAAAATACATGCATGTGGCATATAATAACAAGTCAATTACAAATTTAGGACCTCTTTGATTCAAAGGATTGTCATAGGATCTTTGAAGGATTAGAATCCTTGGGATTTGTTCTATGTTGGCCGATTGATTAGGATTGAATCCTGTAGGATTTTTTTTCTAAAGATTCTTTTGTACTACATTTAACAGGAACTCTAACATCCACTTCAACCTCTTGGAAGAAATGCTTTGTTTTTCCCATGACACAATCAAACAAACTCAAATCCTATAAAGATCCAATGAACATGCCATTCTAATCCTACGTTTTACCTATTCATGTGATTTTGCAATCCTATGAATCAAAGAGGCCCTTATTCTCTTATTGGGAGTCTCTCCCTCTCTTCTATAATGAATGATACGCATGCTCGTGGGTATTCGAGAAAAAAGAGAGGCCCTTATGAGTCATCCTACCCTACACAATCTATTGGTCCATCGTGCCAAATACGAGCGGGCCTGCCATTATTCTCCAAATCAGTCGCTTCTTCAACAATGCTGCTAGATTGCTGCCAAATCGATGAGGAGTTTTCAGAGAACACGCGTCTTCAAGCCTGCCATTCTGGGAAGTATGGTGGCGCCTGAACCTCCGGAACCGTGAGAATACATCATACTTCCGCTTTGTGTAGTGACCGTCTGCAATGAGACCATTACCCGTTTGTCACGAGTATTGCTGCAGTTGTGCTAAGTCCCCAGTAACGAGCTATCTCTGCCCACAGTTAAGAATAAAAAGGAAGGAAAAAATTTGATCGGAATAAAAAGGACCGACGAGTTGCCTGAATCACACATGTAGAAATAGAAGCATACTAGCAAACATGCCCGTGCGTTGCAACGGGAGGAAAAAAAGTAACATGAAACAGTAGCTTCACTAAGATCAACTAAAGACATTATTATTATGACATATAAACGTTCGTGTTTTGGTGTCGATGGTTTATTATGCACTTTTATGAACCGAGATCCAACGTTTTGATTTTCGGTTCGAGATTTTTTTCGCCCCAGGCCGAGATGGACGAATTTCGGCCATTTTCAAATATTTTGGCTGAAATTTGAACAAATTTTGACTAAAATTTGACTCAAATTCGACCAAAATTTGCCAAGTTTAACCAATTTTGGTCAAAGATATATCTCGCCCGAGGCCGAGATGGCCGAAATTCAGCCGAAATCCGTTTTACTCGGCCGAAATTTAAAACACAGCCGGGATCAACAATGTTTGAAGACAATTTATATTCGTTGGACGTGCAAGCTATATGTTTTTAGTTGTCCGTGTGTCTTAACCCCTGTATATATATTATCAGTTTGTCTATATATATATTATAAGCTATATGAGTTCGTAAGGGAAATAAAGCGAACCAAATCCAACCAAAAAAGTATAGTATCCGGCAACGTGTGCATAGTACTACACGTCCGCGTATTCGAGATGTTTACCGATCCGGTGAACGAATCAGCCCTGCATGTGTGCCACACGTCCGTACCCGTGGACGCACTATGCAGCCTTTTTTTTCTAGGCCGGCCTTATCTTCATCTCATGGACGCACTCGTGGCTTCAGTCTATCCTCGTTTCTTTTCCCCTCTCCATGAGTTCATCTCCAACCTCTGTCAACATCCCCTTGCCTCCTCCAACCGCCGGGAGAGGCGCTCCTCTGCCCTGAGCCATCTCAAAAGTAAGCCAGCCAGCTGCCGCCCCTCTCCTCCTATTTCTCTTCTTCTCTCCCTCTAATCTCTCTCTCTCACGTTTTGTTCAGGGACCCCGCACCATCGCACCTCACCTTGGAGCTCGCCGCCTCGGGTCACCTCTCCGTCTTGATCCGTCCTCCACTGCCGGATCCGCCGCCTCAACCTCTCCGTCTCGATCCGTCAGCCGCCGCCGGATCCCGGAAGCAGCCAGATCCGCCGCCGCCTGCCTCATCTGCGTTCGTCCGCAGCGTAGGCCACGCAGCTGCCTCTGCCCCCTGCCTCCTCCAACCGCGCCAAGAGAGGAGTCCTCTGCCCCGCCACCGGATCGACCCTGGAGCAGCCGGATTCGCCGTCTACTGCCTCACCTGCGTTCGTCTGCTGCGTGGGCGCAGCTGCTCGTGAACCGTCGTCCATCTCTCTGCCCTGCTGTGTAGGTCACCTATGTTGCTGGTGTCGCAGCCTCGCAGGTCTTCGGGCAGCATTGATGCTTCGATTGGCAGCTGATGTCTCACTTTCTGGTTCCTTCTTCGCTGTTATCACCAGCTGGGTCTTTGTGTCTTTCTGCTCCCGAGTATTGCAGCTCTTCTCTCATTTAGTAGGTCATGATTTTGACTCCCCTCGACCGAGCTGATTTTCTGTGTGTGCGGACCGCGGGTTCAATATTAGAAAGTGCAGGGTCCTTTTTGTGAGAACAAAGCGTTTTTTCAAAGTGTGACTTTAACAGGGACTGCGGGTTGATTTCAAAGAAACAGAGGGTGTTTTCGCAAAAACACCGACGACGTACGACCAGAAACCCAATTTGCTTTATTATTACTAGCAAAAGAGCCCGTGCGTTGCAACGGGAGAAAAAATAACACACACTCTTAACCCAATAACCATAATATGTTCATGCCCTTTGTTTTAGCGAGACATCATTTTTATGTTGCCGCTTATCCTCCTTCTCACCCTCAGTGGCCTCAGTGTTCACACAAACCAAAGTGTGTTTGAGTGTTGTTTTTCCCCTGCCAGTTTTTTTCAGAGGTGCTCATGTGTGGTTATCGATGTTTTCTTTCGTCTCTTTATGATTTTAGTGGTTGTTTATTTGCAATCCAGATCGTCGCGGTACGAAAGAATCGTCGCGGTACGAAAGAAAAACGGACGTGCCCTATAGGTTACAAGTTTTCTTTTAAAATAATGATTTAAAATATTTAATAGGTAAAAATAACATCATATTCAAATTCTACATATTTTTCTATTCAAATTTCATATATAACATGTTAAAATCGGAGTTACGGTTTAATAGATATGGATAATTAAGAAAAATATTTGTTTGACTTAAATATCTTCCAAAATAATATTTAAAAAATATTTAACAAACAAAATAACATCATATTCAGATTCTACACATTTTTCTAATCAATTTTCATATATAACATGTTAAAATCGGAGTTACGGTTTAAAAGATATGGATAATTTAAAAAAACATTTGTTTAACTTATATATGATCTACGGGTGAATTATCTAATACGTCAGGGGGGTTTCCGTAAAAATGTAAAATAACGTTTCGGTTATGACTTAAGTGTGTACTGCGGGTTAATTCATGATAAATGCAGGGGGTTTTCTACAAAAGTGCGTGACGGACCGCCGAAACCCAATTTGCTTTATTATTAGGTAGAGAGGTAGAGATTATTATTATTATTATTATTATTATTATTATTATATTATTAGGTAAAGATAAAGATAAAGATAAAGATAAAGATATATGCTCTATCCATTTATTTTTCTCTCTCCTTTACTGTTTTAATGTGTTCTCTGCATGATGACCAGCCTCAAACTGCAGCTGCAGCTGAGATTGAGAGACAACGACCAATAACCATAGACAATGCATGCATAGGTTAATTAGTTTGCATTGCAGCCATCATTTTGGCCCGTTTTATCTTGGCAAACTCCACCAGCCTGCCGACGTCCGGCATAAGCGCCCTGGCGCCGTCCAGCCGGGCAAAGCGCTCCGCCCACTGCACCAGGAGCGGCGTTTTGGCAGCGTCAAGGAGCTCGACGTCGCAAAGTGCCTTGGTTCCCTGCATCCACGCTATCATGCCGGCCAGCACGACGTCGACGTACCCGACATCGTCTCCGCCGAAGAAGGGCTTTGGTTGTCCCCTGGAGAGCAGCCCCTCCAGGGTGTTCACCGCCTCCAGCGTCTCCCTCGCCCCTTCGGCCCTCTCCTTGTCCGTGATGCCTCTGAACATCTTCAACCACGGGGCGATCAGCTGCAAGTCATCAGTTAGCACGAGCACACGTAGGGCCTGTTTGGATTGCTATCAAAGCTGACCCTGCCAAAAAATTGGCTAGCCCAAACAATTTGGTAGCTGTTTGGATCAGTACCAAAAAATTGGCTTGCCCGACTTGCCCAGCGCCTCTCCATGCCAACGCGTGGGCGTCACGAGGGCGCGAGAAAGCTGCGCCAATATATTGGCGCTGTGACCCTGGTTGTTATGGTGGGCCTTGCCGCATGCATGCAGTTAGGATAAGCTTTTTTTTTTTGCTGTAACCAACTAGCAGCACTTTTTAATTCAAAGATACACGGACATGTGCGTGATTAGCAATTGCATGCAGTAATGCTTCAGCATCCAAACAGTAGCAAAATGAAGTGCATGCAGCATGCCGTGTCATTCTTTTGGTGACTTATGTTAACATTGATTAAATATAAGTTTTCTACAGAAAAAAAACACATCTAAGTATTGAAATGTATTTTTTCTTAATTTTGTAATAGATGTAGTTAAATATTTTTGGACTAGCATAATTGTCATGCCAGTTGGTCGCAAACCAAACAAAGCAACGGTCTCACTTGCCAAAATTTTGGAGGATATGATGGTCACAATCCAAACACAAACAACTTGCCAAAATTTTGATCATGCCCTTGCTTTGGTCATGCCAAAAATTTGGTAAGGCAAGTTGGGGCTCAAACCAAACAGCCCCGTAGTCACTAGCTAGTCGTTGACATATAGTACATTTGCTGCTTCGTATATTGTGCCAACAAATTGCGTACTTATGTACCTTGTCCTCAATGTAGGTGGCCCAGAAGCGCGCCATGGCACGTTCGTAGGGGTCGGCGGGGAGGAGCGATGGGCCCACATCACTGAACTTCTCCTCGATGTACTCCAGGATCACAAGGGACTCGCAGATCGGGACGCCGTTGTGGATGAGGACCGGCAGCTTCTTGATGAACGGGTTAGACTCAAGGAGGAGGTCGCTCTTGTTCTCGAGGTCCTCCTCGAAGTACTCGTACTGTAGGCCCTTGAAGTTGAGCGCCGCCCTCACTCGTAGAGCGAATGGGCTCCTCCATGTCCCCAACACCTTAAGCTCGTCTCCTAGCTGCGCCTGTAATACATAGCGTAGCCGTGCCAGGTGAGGCTGGAAGCTTAACTCTGTGCATGCCACCTCAACTCTATGCAATATTGTTTTTTGATTTTAAACGTGTATGCTGAATGACTGTATCATACCGTGCTTGTCCCGGCTGCAGTGACGAGCCTAAGGGCCGGAGGCAGAGGGGGCGAGACGACGACGAGCTGGAGCGGAGCTGGAGGTGGCAACGAGCGTAAACGTGCGGAAGGCGTTACAGGAGCCGACGGAGCGGATTTCCTGAAGCGGATGACCGGGTTCAGCG
This sequence comes from Aegilops speltoides, assembly GCA_021437245.1. Taxonomy (NCBI): domain Eukaryota; kingdom Viridiplantae; phylum Streptophyta; class Magnoliopsida; order Poales; family Poaceae; genus Aegilops; species Aegilops speltoides. The sequence goes on from CM038142.1 coordinate 531,122,327, forward strand.
GAGCCGAAGCGAGCACGGGAAGCGCCATGGCTTTCTTCGGCTGTTTGCACTGGTTTGTAATACGAAGTGCTCTATTTACCAATCCAACACTATCACTGGCCGGTATATATAGAGCAGAGCTTGGGCGCGCCCCAAGCCCCCAACCCCCTACCTAAAAAAAACTGTTGTTGAGTCTGACCCTTGTAATGATCGATGGATTAATGCATGCACTTCCCCTTAAAAAAGATTAATGCATGCGCTTCTTCTTCTTTTGAACAGTGCTGCGTGCGCTTCCATAAGGCGCCTTCCCATGCATGGATACAGTGCAACAACGTGAAAAGAATGGTAGTAGAAAACTCTCTGTTTCTCTTTAGGTTTCACACCTCAAAAAAAGATTTAGGGCCTGTTTGGTAACCACCAGCTCCACGAATCTGGCGGAGCACCTATTCCCATGCTCTGAAAATTAGAACTACAGCCCGCTCCGCTCCGTGGAAGAGTTAGGAGCGGAGGGGCTCCGAACAGAACAGGCACTTAATTTTGGTTTCAAACTTCCAAATGTTTCTCTCGATGAGTACATCGAAATCGAGATTTTGTTTCTATGGTCACTGGAGAGAACCCAAGAACTGAGGTATGACAGAGTGATGATTATGACGGAGCTCGATCAATGGGCCTGCACTTGGAGAGTAGTTTCCTTTCGCTTCTCATGGTTATTTCCAGGCATGTTTTGCAAAAGAACACGTCCGTCTGGCTCCGAGGCATTTCTTTGGATTCAAAATCCTCTATAAAAATCCTATCTAGGTTTCAAAATTATTTTCTCATACTAACTAGGGTTTTGAGGAGCAAGCCTCTGGAATCGGCCTTCTACGAACCTGCACCGGGTGAGCAGCGTTAAAGTTCTTGAGGAGCACCTCGATGGCTCGGCGTGACCGCTCACATGAACTACTTCCCCAATGACAATAGACGTCAACTATGATTACATCACATGAGCATCAACACCTCGATCGTCGCCATTGTCAAAAACACTGTCAACGACGTCAACGCCTCGATCGTCCCGATTAGCCTACATGTTCTAACGGCAACTCTAACGTCATTCACCAAATGTCCTTCTCTACTTGTCCACGGACACCCCAATTTGTTTGGGGTCAACTCGGTACTCAATGGTTTCCACAATTTTCCCCGTACTTGTCTGCCTCCCCCCTCTTCCTTTCTTTTTCTCAAACTCAATTTTGCAATTGTCATTGAATAATTCCAAGACAAATATTACAACGCAACAATAATTCAAATGTAAGTATTACAATTCGGACATAAACGAGGAGGAGGGGTGGAGTGAGTGACGGGGAGGGGCCCGAGTGGGATATTTAAGTGGGGCCAGGCTGTCGGGCCGATGTGGCGGACAATCCGGACTCCCCTACACCCCGCCCCCTCTCTAATATCGGATAGTCTAAACTATTCGGGTTGAAATTGGGAAGCTCGTTGGATGGCTTTTTGGGTGAGAATAGTCTGGTCCGGGCATATGGGCAGAAGTGGGGGAGCTTGTCGGTGTCAAAACCGGCAGATCTCGGGTAGGGGGGTCCTGAACTGTGCGTCTAAGGATCAAGGGTAACTGGAGGCAGGGGACATGATGTTTACCCAGGTTCGGGCCCTCTTAATGGAGGTAATATCCTACTTCCTGCTTGATTGACTTTGATGAGTATAGAGGTTACAAGAGTTGATCTACCTCGAGATTGTAATGGCTAAACCCTATATGTCTAGCTTGTATGATTATGATTGCCTCTACGGACTAAACCCTCCAGTTTACATAGACACCGGTGGGGGCTAGGGTTGTACAAGGTCGGTTTTACAGAAGAAGGGAACTACACATCCGACGCCAAGCTTGCCATCCACGCCAAGGAGAGTCCCATCCGATTACGGGGGAAGGTCTTCGATCTTGTATCTCCACGACCCATCAGTCCGGCCCATATCACATAGCCCGAACGCCCAATGACCCCCTAGTCCAGGACTCCCTCAGTAGCCCCCGAACCAGGCTTCAATGACGATGTGTCCGACGCGTAGATTGTCTTCGGAATTGCAAGGCGGGTTCTTCCTTCGAATACTCCCAAGCAAAAAGAACTGTATTCAACCTTTCAATGATGATGATGTATCCGGCTTTTATATCTTCGGTATTGTAAGGTGAGCCCTCCATGACACTCCGGATAGCTTCAGATTCACATTAAATGTCATATCCTTCGGCTTCTGCGCTTTTGTCGCCTCGGCTTCCACGTGTTAGACGAATACGAAGGGTCTGGGTATTTTTACAGATAACACCCTGATGGCATAGGGAAGGCGTCTATTTAAGGAGACTGGATCTCAGATGCCATTCCACACTAGTCGAAAATCCTTAGAGCTAGCCACAGAAAACCGCGCAAACATGGCCGATGCTCCCAGTTCTTCCTTGTGCCCCCACGGCCCTCAAAGAGGCGATTGGGAGAGCTGCTCAGTCTCCCATACCCAGCTGACCAAGCTCTAGAAGCAAGGATATCTTCCTCCCGCGGACCTAGTTCCCGTTCGGGTGGGATTAACTTCCATAAACAGTGAAGCCCTGGCAGAAAATTTCCCCAATCCTATAAAGGGGAGCGAGTGTGCTTCGTTTCCTTCCTACTAAGAGGCATTGGATTTCCAATCCACCCTTTCCTCCGAGGTCTCCTGGAGTACTACGACCTCCAGCTCCACAATCTCACGCGGGACTCCATTCTGCACATTGCGGGCTTCGTTGCTCTTTGCGAGCTATTCCTAGGTTGCAAGGCCCATTTTGAGTTATGGAGGAGACTTTTCTGCCTCGTCCCCCGCTCCCAAAAGGGATCTATATTCGACGTGGGCGGCACCGAAGTATGGCGTATAGCCGGGACAGGATACCTGTCCAGCACTCCGAAGACGGCATCCGAAGAGTGGCCCTCAGAGTGGTTTTATATTGAAGACGTTGTTCTCCTAGACCCAATCAGACGGGGCCTACCCGAATTTTCCAATGCTCCGTTAAAGAAGCGCCACAGCTGGCGCCCCCGGAGCCTCGAGGAGGAAGACAGTGCGGAGGTCAAAAAGTTAATGAGCAAGATAAAGACACTTGCCCAATCCGGACTATCTATAATTGAGGTAATGGCAATTTCAGTAATGCGAGGTGTTCAGCCACTCCAATCCAGAGGGCTCCCTATGTGGCACTACAACGGGGAAGACGACGCATCACGCTGCGGGCGCAAGGGGCCGGACAATTTTGCCGCCTTGGCTGCCATGTTGGCTGATCTTTACAAAGGGGAGAAAGAAAACTTTACTCGCCTTAAGTGTCGAGAGGGCTTTTCCATGTACAACCCTCCTAGATGGGTGAGCTTTCGCTCTGTAACCTTATTCAATCCTCTTCCTGAGTCGTACCCAGTTGAACTTAATCCGACTATTTTTGACAGGAATGGAGAAATGTTGTCGCAGGGATCTATAGCCCTGCTCCGCAGCTGGAGGACCATATTCAAGACCTGGATCCCGGATTTGAAGAGGAATCGGATATATTTATAGAGCTCAAGGAGGGGGTCTTCTTTCACGCGAGCTACGACGGCACATAAGTGGCCATTATAGCCGATTACCCCGGCCTTCTCCCCTCCTCCCACATAAGTACTCAGGAGACGTCTCCTCCAAAAGAGTTTCCTCATTCCGCCTCACCCACCGCACTGTCTCATGCTCCAAAGGGGCAGCGCTCGTCTTGCCAGGCCGTATCAGAGGCGTCCCTTAAGAGGGTGATGCCTGCGCAGGGCGGGTCTTCGAAAAGAAAGGCAGATGGCGACACTACCGAGCCCCCACCTTCATGGAAGAGGTATGGTTTTTAATATGCACTAGGCAGACATGCCTGATTGTGACGTTTCTTGCTGTGCCACATTTTTAGGAAGAGCATACGCTGGACTTTGTCCGGAGACTTCGCCGGTCATGCACCAACCAATCCGACCCCGGACCCTGCCCCAAGGACTAGGGTTGATACGGGTGCAATGCCAGATTGTCCTCTCCCCGTGGATTTGGATAATGTATCCGTCACCAACTCCGAGGTGGAGAGTGCGATGAACCATTGGTGCCGGAGGGCGGCTATGCGCGACCCGAAGTTCACCAAAGAGGCATTCAATGCTTTCAGCTCAGCAGATGCATACATCCAAGCTGCTCAGGATAGGCTTGCTAGAGCCGCTCACCTACTCTCAAAGGATATGCGGGTAAGCACTGTTGTGTAGATTTAATAATCATATGCCAGTAGCCCCTGAGTCTTGAAGCAATTGGCCCAACTGATTTAAGGGTCGTTACATCATCAGGTACTCACGGAGAAAAATAACGCTTTATCCAAGGAGCTAGAAGACTGTCGTACTAAGCTTTCTGTTGCCTCCGCCAAACTGGAAAATTTGAAGAAATCCAAGAAGGCACCTGATGGTAAGCACAACAGTATTCCGGAAATATAATTCCGTGTCCACATTGCTTTTATTAAATATACATTATTGGCAGGGTCGACAGATCAGCTGGAGGAGAGGCTCATGGCTGCTCAATCAGACAAACAGCACGCCGAAGGGCAAGAAGCAACTGGTCAACGTGCATTGACACGGACCATTGATGAGAGGAACAAACTACAAGATAAAAACATCAAGCAAGCCCAAGAACTGAAGGACGTAAGAGCCCAACTATCGGATGCCTTGAAGGAGAACAGAAAGCTGAAAGGCGTCATATTCAGTATGCTCTGAACCCTGACTTTCGTATGGTCCCCTGATGAAAAGGTTTTAACAAGTTTGTATCTGTAGGTGTGCTGACTGGGCGGCCCGAAGGAGAAGTTTCCGGATTTCAAGGCGATCTGCTACAAGAGCTGTCGAAAGTGCATGAGTGAGCTTGGAAGGCAATGAGGAACATTGCTAAGGCTTTATGGCCATCCAATTCTCCTCCAGGACTTATAGAGGAACTCGTGACTTTATTTAAGGGGGCTCGTCGCCGTTTTGGGCTATGGAAGATATCAGCATGCCGAGAAGGCGCACGAGAGGCCTGGGCCATGGTGAAAACGCGGTAGACCGGACTTGATACGAATCATATGGCTCGGGTCGGACCTCGGGGACCACATGGGCAAGAAATTCCTGTTAGCTTGGTGTATGACCAAGTAAAGATAGCTGCCAAGTTTTCACAACAGGATTGTAAACTAGACAACCTGTTAGATGGTCTAGAGGAGGAAGAAATTTTCGAATCCAAGTAGCAATGTACTGTTATCGGCAAACTTATCTCCAGCCAAATTGTAAAACGATTGTCATGCCAGACCTTCTGCTTCAATCTCCGAAACCCGAGGTTTGGAGTGTTTCCAAATACTATACCGTCGGTTAAAACCAAAGTATGTGCGGAAACCAGGCAGTCTAGTCACTTGAACAGAAAAGTTGTATTCGAGGAGTTATGTTATATTACATTTGATCGTAAGAAACATCTTCCAGAGAGAATAGTTCCATTAAGGGTTCCTTTCCCTGGGCCAGCATGCGTTGTTGTGCATGCCTAAGCTGTTATGCGAAAAATCACAGTACACGTTATATGTTGGGGGCTTATATTGTGACGAAGGCAGTTTGTCTTTTGTCCCCCGACCAATTATTCCCTTAAGAACGCTAGCTTTCGGCTTCACCTGTCTGAGGTACACGTCCGGATAACCCGGCTGTAACAATCGCAGAGGTGCTCCCTTTATGCCCTAGCCGAACAAGCGGGAACGTAGGGCATAAGCACAGGAGCTAGGCAACCCAGCTTGGCAAAAAATTAAGTCATAAAGGTGCATATAATGGAGAAGAAAAGACAAATATGAGAAGACGACACATATATACGGTGAGCTTGATGCTCGAAAAATAATAATAAGCTTCTGTTAAAAGAAGCCCCCAGGTATTGTGGGGTGTGTACATTTAAGGATGTATACCCCTTAAGTGTGCGGTTTATCCGAACACGAGCTAGAAGTCATATAAAAATGAAAAGAGAAAAAAGAGAAAAAGGGAACGAACAATGAGTCCGGACTTAGGCGTAGAATCTTCGGAGTCTGGCAGCATTCCATGGGTTCGGCTCTAAGCGATTGTCCGATACATTACGAAGACGATAGGCTCCTCCAATGAGAACTTCATCTATAATGAAGGGACCCTCCCATTTGGGCTTGAGCTTGTCCTTTTTCTTCCCTGGTAGGCGTAGAACGAGTTCACCGACATTATAAGTCTTGGCCCGCACTTCTCTGCTTTGGTATCTTCGAGCTTGTTGTTGGTAGAATGCTGAACGAGCTTTTGCGACATCGCACTCCTCCTCCAGGATATCTAAGTCATCTTGCTAGTCGAGCTCGGCCTCTCTCTCTTCGTACATGCGCACTCGAGGTGAGTCATGAATAATATCGCAGGGCAAGACGACCTCTGCGCCGTACACCATGAAGAACGGTGTGTATCCGGTCGTGCGATTGGGTGTGGTCCGCAGCCCCCAGAGTACGGAGTCGAGCTCCTCAACCCAGTGTTTATCTAACTCCTTTAAGTATCGCAATAGTCTGGATTTAATGCCGCTCATTATTAGGCCATTAGCACGTTCGACTTGAACGTTTGTTTGAGGGTGATACACGGAGGCGTAATCGAGCTTGATGCCTAGATTAGCACACCAAGTTTTTACCTCGTCGGTTGTAAAGTTAGAGCCGTTATCGGTGATGATGCTGTGTGGGACACCATAATGGTGTACGACACCGGATATGAAATCTATCACTAGTCGGGCTTCAGCCGTTTTAACTGGTTTGGGCTCTATCCACTTAGTGAGTTTATCTACCATGACCAGCAGGTATTTTTTCTTATGGCTTCCCCCTTTAAGGGGTCCGACCATGTCAAGCCCCAATACCATAAAAGGACAAGTAATGGGAATTGTTCGTAGAGCGGTAGGTGGCATATGGCTTTGATTGGCGAAAAGCTGACATCCAACGCAGCGCTGTACTAGGTCCTGTGTGTTTGCTCGAGCCATGGGCCAAAAGAAGCCCGTGCGGAAGGCCTTGCTTACAAGGGCCCAAGCTGTGGCATGATGGCCACCAAGACCAGCGTGTATTTCAGCCAGGAGCTGCCGTCCCTCATCTTCGGAGATGCATCTTTGAAGGACTCCAGTAGTACTTTTCTTATATAGTTTTCCTTCATGAACTTTGTAGGCTTACGCGCGCCGAACAATGTGACGGGCCTCGGTCTGATCATCAGGGAGCTCCTTCCTAGTGAGGTAGGCAAGGAGAGGTTCAGTCCATGGGGCAATGACAACCATGATTTCATGGGCCAATGGTGTTATTTCGATGCCCGAGCCCCTGATGATATCAGAGCTGTGTTCGGAATCTGGGGGTATGATCGGCTCCGGACTGGTATTGCCGCTCTTGTCCTGCCATACGACGGATGGCTTGAAAAGCCTCTCCAAAAAGGTGTTAGGTGGGACAGCGTCGCGTTTAGCGCCCATGCAAGCAAGGATGTCCGTTGCCTAATTACTCTCCCGAGCTACATGATGAAACTCGAGCCCCTCAAACCGAGCTGATATTTTAAGTACGGCGTTGCGGTAAGCCACCATCTTCAGATCTTTGGCATCAAATTCTCCGTTTATTTGAGATATCGCGAGGTTTGAATCCCTGCGCACCTCGAGGCGTTGTATGCCCATAGAGACGGCCATCCGGAGACCATGTAATAGAGCCTCATATTCGGCTGCATTATTAGAGTCTGTATACAGTATTTGAAGCACATAACGAATTGTATCTCATGTGGGGGATGTTAGGACGAAACCAGCCCCAAGTCCGGCTAGCATTTTAGAGCTGTCGAAGTGCATCACCCATTTGGAATATGTGACGTACTCTTTAGGGAGTTCGACCTCTGTCCACTCGGCGACGAAGTCAGCCAACGCCTGAGATTTAATGGCTCGGCATGGCTTATATGTTATTTCAAACGGTAAGAGATCAATGGCCCATTTGGCAATCCAGTCGGTGGCGTCCCGGTTGTTGATGATATCATTAAGTGGTACTTCGGAAGCCACCATTATCGAACACTCTTGAAAGTAGTGCCGCAGCTTCCGGGATGCCATAAAGACCGCGTACTCTATCTTTTGATAATGTGGGTATCGGGATTTGCATGGTGTGAGGACTGTCGATACGTAGTATACTGGTTTTTGGAGTGGGAATTTATGTCCCTCTTCTTCTCATTCGACGACAAGCACTGCACTCACCACCTGGTGTGTTGTGGATATGTAGAGCAACATGGGTTCGCCGACTTTTGGTGCGGCCAGGATTGGGTTGCTCGCTAACAAAGTTTTTGTTTCTTCCAATCTAGCTGTTGCCGCGTCCGTCCATGCGAAGTGGTCGGTGCATCAGAGCAGGTGATAAAGCGGCAATGCCTTTTCTCCCAATCCGGAGATAAAGCGGCTCAAAGCTGCCACGCACCCAACTTGTTTTTGGACCTGCTTATGGTCTGCTAGTGTGGCCAATTGTGACAGGGCCTAGATTTTGGCTGGGTTTGCTTCGATTCCTCTATTGGAAACAATGAACTCGGGCAGTTCTCCGATGGGAACGCCGAAAACACATTTTTTTTTCCGAATTGAGTCGTATGTCATATGCTCGAAGATTGTCGAATGTAAGGCGTGATTCATCCACCAATGATTCAACATGCTTAGTTTTGATGACTACATCATCTACATATGCTTCAACTGTCTTGCCGGTTTGTTTTTCCAGGTATGTTTTAATCATGCGTTGGTAAGTGGCGCCGGCGTTTTTGAGCCCGAGAGGCATAGTGTTGAAGCAGGAAGGCCCATACGGGGTTATGAATGCCGTTGCGGCCTGGTCGGATTCCTTCATCTTAATTTGATGGTATTTGGAGTATGCATCAAGGAAACACAGTGAATCGTGTCCCGCAGTTGCATCAATGATCTGGTCAATGCGAGGTAGTGGGAAGGGGTCCTTAGGGCATGCCTTATTTAGGTTTTTGAAATTGACACACAGGCGCCAGGATTTATCCTTCTTCGGCACCATGACCATGTTTGCTAGCCAGTCCGGATGTTTGATCTCTCTGATAAACCCGGCTTCCAGTAGCTTGGCTAGCTCCTCCCCCATAGCTTGTCGCTTGGGTTCAGAAAATCACCGTAATGTTTGCTTGACTGGTTTGTATCCCTTCAGTATATTGAGACTATGTTCGGCCAGTCCGCGTGGGATTCCTGGCATATCCGAAGGGTGCCAGGTGAAGATGTCCCAATTCTCGCGCAGGAACGCGCGTAACGCGGCGTCGACCGTCGGATCCAGCTGTGCCCCAATGGAAGCCGTCTTCTTGGGGTCCGTCGGGTGAACTTGAAATTTGACTATTTCATCTGTTGGTTTAAAAGAAGTGGACTTAGGCCTCTTATCAAGGATTACGTCGTCCCTATCCACTATGGAGCGTAGGGTGATTAATTCTTCGACCGCAAGGGCCTCGGATAATGCCTCGAGGGCCAAAGATGCGGTTCTATTTTCGGCGTGGAGTGCTATGTCCGGATCACTGGTGATAGTGATAACTCTGTTGGGCTCGGGCATTTTATGCTTCATATACCCGTAATGGGGTATGGCCGGCTTGAAAGCGTGTGAATGCGTCTCGCCCCAACAGGGCGTGATATCCGCTGTTGAAAGGTGCCACAAGGAAGAGCAACTCTTCAGACCTATAGTTCTCCGGCGTGCCGAATATTACATCGAGTTTAATTTTCCACGAGCATCTTGCTTCCCGACTAGGGATAATGCCTCGAAAGGTTGTATTACTCTGCTCAATGCATCTCCTGTCCATTTGCATTTTATTGAGCGTGTCTTCGTAGATGAGGTTCAGTCCGCTGTCGTCCATGAGCACTTTAGTGAGGCGAAAGCCGTCCACAATTGGGTTTAGGACCAGAGCGGCTGGTGCCCGGACTGATCGGGCTCTTGGTTCGTATTCGGCGTGGAAAGTTATCGCTGTATCATTCCAAGGATTTATCTCTGCTATTTGGCAGACATCGGCGAGGTCACGGAGCGCCCTTTTTCGCCGGTTATTTGAAGAAAAGGTCTTGAAGACCGTAAAAACTTTGAGATCGTCGCCCTCCGAAGAGTACTTCTCTAGGGTAGTGCTGGTGAGGATATCCTCGTCGCTCTTGGCCACTTGCCTAAGTATCCAACATGCTCGAAGGCTGTGCATTGGTTCGGTATCCAGTGTCGTGTGTATTTGACAGGGCCTGTCGAGCTAGTTCTCAAGGACAGTCCTATGTCCTGTTAAGGGCTTGATTTTCTTATCCATAGGATGATGGTCAGGTGCCCCGCGAGGGTGCATCCTTTTCGTCCGTCCGGGAGATGGCTTGAAGGCTTGTGGTTCCCAGTGGGCTGTCTGATCTTTCCAGGCGCTTTCCATTGCGTAGTACTTTTGTACTATATGTACCAAATCTGCAAAGTGCAGTATGCGACGGCGGTTGAGGTCATTAAGGATTCCCTCCTCCATACAGTTTTTGCAAAACACTGAAATCGTGTCGTTGTCGCAGCAATCTTTGATCTTGTTTTTAACGAGGAATCTGGCCCAAAAGTGATGGACTGTTTCCTGAGGCTGATGCCGCACGTACATTAGGTCGCATATATCCAGAGGACCGGAATTGCTTGGGGAATATTGTTTGTGGTGGGTGGGCTGGGATAAATTCGAACCCTGACCCGCTGTGGCATCCGAAGTTTGAAGAATTTCCAAGGTCATGAACTCAGGATCCGGAGTGTCCTAGGAGTTTTCATGCTCAACGCCCGAGTCTATGTTCGAAGGACAGGGAGTGTTCTCCCGAAGATGAGTATCTGGCTCACTGGGCTCGGAAATCCGAACAAAGTTTGTTCTCAATGTAGGAGAAGATTTATCGTCGGTTTGTTCCTCCACGACCGCTACCAGATGGGTGATCGATAGAGATTTGATTTCTCTCTGATTGGGTTTAAGCCCAATCCGATCATAGTCAGTTGCGACTCCCAGGGCGGCGATGCGATCTAGCGGAGATGATTTTTGATGACTTGGGGGGCCACCTTTGGCTTAATGGCCGGACGAGCGCCCACAGTGAAGCTGCCAAGCCGGAGGGTCTGCCCTAAAACTAGGGCTCTTCCAGAAGTGATGCTGTCATTGATGACAAAGCGATCCATCAATCCTTTTATCGATAACACAGAGGAACTCTCAATGAAAGGACCAATGTCGGTGTCAAAACCGGCAGATCTCGGGTAGGGGGGTCCCGAACTGTGCGTCTAAGGATCTAGGGTAACATGAGGCAGGGGACACGATGTTTACCCAGGTTCGGGCCCTCTTAATGGAGGTAATACCCTACTTCCTGTTTTGATTGACTTTGATGCGAATAGAGGTTACAAGAGTTGATCTACCTCGAGATCGTAATGGCTAAACCCTAGATGTCTAGCTTGTATGATTATGATTGCCTCTATGGACTAAATCCTCCAGTTTATATAGACACCAGAGGGGGCTAGGGTTGTACAAGGTCGGTTTTACAGAAGAAGGGAACTACACATCTGGACGCCAAGCTTGCCATCCACGCCAAGAAGAGTCCCATCCGGTTACGGGGGAAGGTCTTCGATCCTGTATCTCCACGGCCATCAGTCCGGCCCATATCACATAGCCCGAATGCCCTAGGACCCCCTAGTCCAGGACTCCCTCAGAGCTCGTTGGAGATGTCCTTGAAGGAAATATGCCCTAGAGGCAATAATAAAGTTATTATTTATTTCCTCATATCATGATAAATGTTTATTATTCATGCTAGAATTGTATTAACCGGAAACATGATACATGTGTGAATACATAGACAAAACATATAGTCACTAGTATGCCTCTACTTGACTAGCTCATTGATCAAAGATGGTTATGTTTCCTGACCATAGACATGTGTTGTCATTTGATTAGTGGGATCACATCATTATAAGAATGATGTGATTGACATGACCCATTCCGTTAGCCTAGCACTTGGTCGTTTAGTATACTGCTATTGCTTTCTTCATGACTTATACATGTTCCTGTAACTATGAGAATTATGCAACTCCGTTTACGGAGGAACACTTTGGTACTACCAAACGTCACAACGAATCGGGTGATTATAAAAGAGTACTACAGGTGTCTCCGAAGGTACATGTTGAGTTGGCGTATTTCGAGATTAGGTTTTGTCACTCCGATCGTCGGAGAGGTATCTCTGGGCCCTCTCGGTAATGCACATCATTATAAGCCTTGCAAGCAAAGTGACCAAATGAGTTGGTTGCGGGATGATGCATTACATAACGAGTAAAGAGACTTGCCGGTAACGAGATTGAACTAGGTATTGGATACGGACGATCAAATCTCGGGCAAGTAACATACCGATGACAAAGGGAACAACGTATGTTGTTGTGCGGTTTGACCGATAAAGATCTTCGTAGAATATGTAGGAACCAATATGGGCATCCAGGTCCCGCTATTGGTTATTGACTGAGAATAGTTCTAGGTCATGTCTACATAGTTCTCGAACCCGTAGGGTCCGCACGCTTAACGTTACGATGACAATTTTATTATGAGTTTATAAGTTTTGATGTACCGAAGTTTGTTCGGAGTCCCGGATGTGATCACGGAGATGACGAGGAGTCTCGAAATGGTCGAGACATAAAGATTGATATATTGGAAGCCTATGTTTGGACATCGGAATGGTTCCGGTGAAATCGATTTTACCGAACACCGGGGTTACTGGAACCCTCCCGGGGTTAATGGGCCTTAGTGGGCCATGAGGGAGAAGAGGAGGGCGGCCAGGGGCAGGCCGCCCCCTCCCCTAGTCCGAATAGGACAAGGAAGGGGCGGCGCCCCTTTCTTCTTTCCCTCCCCTTTCCTTCTCCACTAAGGCAAGAGGGGAGTCCTACTCTCGGTGGGAGTAGGACTCCTCCAGCGCACCCCTAGGGGGCCGGCCGCACCTCCCTCCCTCCTTTATATACGGGGCGGGGCACCCCATAGACACACAAGTTGATCTACGGATCGTTCCTTAGCCGTGTGCGGTGCCCCCTCCACCATATTCCACCTCGGTCATATCGTCATGAGTTTAGGCGAAGCCTGCGCGATAGAACATCATCATCGTCACCACGCCGTCGGGCCGACGGAACTCATCTCCGAGCTTTGCTGGATCGGAGGCCGAGATCGCCATCGAGCTGAACGTGTCTGAACTCGGAGGCTCCGTGACGCTCGGTGCTTGGATCGGTCGGATCGTGAAGACATACGACTACATCAACCACGTTGTGCTAACAGCCCGCTTACGGTCTCACGAGGGTACGGGCGACAACACTCCCCTCTCGTTGCTATGCCATCACCATGATCTTGTGTGTGCGTGGAAATTTTTGAAATTACTACGTTCCCCAACAAAGGGCATCCGAGCCTAGGTTTTATGCGTTGATGTTATATGCACGAGTAGAACACAAGTGAGTTGTGGGCGATACAAGTCATACCGCTTACCAGAGATGTCATACTTTGGTTCGGCGGTATTGTGAGATGAAGCGGCTCGGACCGACATTACGCGTACGCTTACGCGAGACTGGTTTCACCGTTACGAGCACTCGTGCTTAATGGTGGCTGGCGGGTGTCTGTATCTCTCACTTTAGCTGAATCGAGTGTGGCTACGCCCGGTTCTTGCGAAGGTTAAAACAACACCAACATGACGAACTATCGTTGTGGTTTTTGATGCGTAGGTAAGAAGGTTCTTGCTAAGCCCGTAGCAGCCACGTAAAAACTTGCAACAACAAAGTAGAGGACGTCTAATAACTTGTTTTTGCAGGGCATGTTGTGATGTGATATGGTCAAGACGTGATGCTATATTTTATTGTATGAGATGATCATGTTTTGTAACCGAAGTTATCGGCAACTGGCAGGAGCCATATGGTTGTCGCTTTATTGTATGAAATGCAAACGCCCTGTAATTGCTTTACTATATCACTAAGTGGTAGCGATAGTCGTAGAAGCAATAGACGGCGTAACGACAACGATGCTACGATGGAAATCAAGGTGTCGCGCCGGTGATGATGGTGATCACGATGGTGCTTCGAAGATGGAGATCACAAGCACAAGATGATGATGGCCATATCATATCACTTATATTGATTGCATGTGATGTTTATCCTTTATGCATCTTATCTTGCTTTGATTGAAGGTAGCATTTTAAGATGATCTCTCACTTAATAATCAAGAAGTGTTCTCCACGAGTATGCACCGCTATGAAAGTTCTTCATGCTTTGAGACACCACGTGATGATCGGGTGTGATAGGTTCTACGCTCAAATACAACGGTGCAAAACAGTTGCACACGCGAATACTCAGTCATACTTGATGAGCCTAGCATATACAGATATGGCCTCGAACACGGAGACCGAAGGTCGAGCGTGAATCATATAGTAGATATGATCAACATAGTGATGTTCACCATTGAAACTACTCCATCTCACGTGATGATCGGACATGGTTTAGTTGATTGGATCACGTGATCACTTAGATGACTAGAGAGATGTCTGTCTAAGTGGGAGTTCTTAAGTAATATGATTAATTGAACTTAAATTTATCATGAACTTAGTACCTGATAGTATTTTGCTTGTCTATGTTTGTTTGTAGATAGATGGCTCGTCTTTGTTGTTCCGTTGAATTTAATGCGTTCCTTGAGAAAGCAAAGTTGAAAGATGATGGTAGCAATTACACGGATCGGGTCCGTAACTCGAGGATTATCCTCATTGCTGCACGAAAAAGTTACGCCCCGAAGCACCGCTGGTGCCGAACCTGCTTCTTGATGCAACCGATGACGTTAAGAACGTCTCGCGAGCAAAGCGATGACTACTCGATAGTTCAAGTGTGCCATGCTTTACGGCTTAGAACCGGTCTTCAACGACGTTTTGAACATCATGGAGCATATGAGATGTTCCAGAGTTGAAGTTAATATTTCAAGCAAATGCCCGGATTGAGAGATATGAAGTCTCCAATAAGTTCTATAGCTGCAAGATGGAGGAGAATAGTTACGTCGGTGAACACATACTCAAAATGTCCGGGTATAATAATCACTTGATTCAACCGGGAGTTAATCTTCCTGATGATAGTGTCATTGAAAGAATTCTCCAATCACTGCCACCAAGCTACAAGAGCTTCGTGACTAACTATAATATGCAAGGGATGAACAAGACTATTCCCGAGCTCTTCGCAATGCTAAAAGTTGCGGAGGTAGAAATCAAGAAGGAGCATCAAGTGTTGATGGTTAACAAGACCACCAGTTTCAAGAAGAAGGGCAAAGGGAAGAAGAAGAGGAACTTCAAAAAGAACGGCAAGCAAGTTGCTGCTCAAGAGAAGAAACCCAAGTCTGGACCTAAGCCTCAAATCGAGTGCTTCTCCGCAAGCGATCGACATCGAAGCGGAACTGCCCCAAGTATTTGGCGGATAAGAAGGATGGCAAAGTGAACAAAGGTATATGTGATATACATGTTATTGATGTGTACCTTACTAATGCTCGCAGAGCACCTGGTATTTGATATCGGTTACATTGCTAATATTTGCAACTCAAAACAGGGACTACGGATTAAGCAAAGATTGGCTAAGGACGAGGTGACGATGCGCGTGGGAAATGGTTCCAAAGTCGATGTGATCGCGGTCGGCACGCTACCTCTACATCTACCATCAGGATTAGATTTAGACCTAAATAATTGTTATTTGGTGCCAGCGTTGAGCATGAACATTATATCTGGATCTTGTTTGATGCAAAACGGTTATTCATTTAAATCAGAGAATAATGGTTGTTCTGTTTATATGAGTAATATCTTTTATGGTCATGCACCCTTGAAGAGTGGTCTATTTTTATTGAATCTCGATAGTAGTGATACACATATTCATAGTGTTGAAACCAAAAGATGCAGAGTTGATAACGATAGTGCAACTTATTTGTGGCACTGCCGTTTGGGTCATATTGGTGTAAAGCGCATGAAGAAACTCCATACTGATGGGCTTTTGGAATCAGTTGATTATGAATCACTTGGTACTTGCGAACCGTGCCTTATGGGCAAGATGACTAAAATGCCGTTCTCCAGAACTATGGAGCGAGCAACTGATTTGTTGGAAATCATACATACTGATGTTTGTGGTCCAATGAATGTAGAGGCTCGCGGCGGATATCGTTATTTTCTCACCTTCACAGATGACTTAAGCAGATATGGGTATATCTACTTAATGAAACACAAGTCTGAAACATTTGAAAAGTTCAAAGAATTTCAGAGTGAAGTGGAAAATCATCGTAACAGAAAAATAAAGTTTCTACGATCTGATCGTGGAGGAGAATATTTGAGTTACGAGTTTGGTCTACACTTGAAACAATGGGGAATAGTTTCAGCAACTCACGCCACCGAACACCACAACGAAATGGTGTGTCCGAACGTCGAATCGTATTTTACTAGATATGGTGCGATCTATGATGTCTCTTACTGATTTACCGCTATCGCTTTTGGGGTTATGCTTTAGAGACGGCCGCATTCACGTTAAATAGGGCACCATCAAAATCCGCTGAGACGACGCCTTATGAACTATGGTTTGGCAAGAAACCAAAGTTGTCGTTTCTTAAAGTTTGGGGCTGCGATGCTTATGTGAAGAAACTTCAACCAGATAAGCTCGAACCCAAATCGAGAAATGTGTCTTCATAGGATACCCAAAAGAGACTATTGGGTACACCTTCTATCACAGATCTGAGGGCAAGATTTTCGTTGCTAAGATCGGATCCTTTCTAGAGAAGGAGTTTCTCTCGAAAGAAGTGAGTGGGAGGAAAGTAGAACTTGATGAGATAATCAGATCTACTCCCTTATTGGAAAGTAGTTCATCACAAGAACCGGTTCCCGTGACAACTACACCAATCGGTGAGGAAGCTAATGATATTGATCATGAAACTTCAGATCAAGTTTCTCTCGAACCTCGAGGTCTACCGAATAAGATCCGCACTGTGGTATGGTAATCCTATTCTGGAAGTCATGTTACTTGACCATGATGAACCTACGAACTATGAGGAAGCGATGATGAGCCCAGATTCCGTAAAATGGCTAGAGGCCATGAAATCTGAGATGGGATCCATGTATGAAAACAAAGTATGGACTTTGGTTGACTTGCCCGATGATCGGCAAGCCATTGAGAATAAATGGATCTTTAAGAAGAAGACTGACGCTGATGGTAATGTAACTGTCTATAAAGCTCAACTTGTTGCGAAAGGTTTTCGACAAGTTCAAGGGGTTGACTACGATGAGACTTTCTCACCCGTAGCGATGCTTAAGTCTGTTTGAATCATGTTAGCTATTGCTGCATTTCATGATTATGAAATTTGGCAAATGGATGTCAAAACTGCATTCTTGAATGGATTTCTGGAAGAAGAGTTGTATATGATGCAGCCAGAAGGTTTTGTTGATCCAAAAGGTGCTAACAAAGTATGCAAGCTCCAACGATCCATTTATGGACTGGTGCAAGCATCTCGAGTTGGAATAAATGTTTTGATAGTGTGATCAAAGCATATGGTTTTATATGACTTTTGGAGAAGCTTTGTATTTACAAGAAAGTGAGTGGGAGCTCAGAGCATTTCGATTTTATATGTAGATGACATATTATTAATTGGAAATGATATAGAATTTCTGGATAGCATAAAGGGATACTTGAATAAAAGTTTTTCAATGAAAGACCTCGGTGAAGCTGCTTACATATTGGGCATCAAGATCTATAGAGATAGCTCAAGATGCTTAATATGACTTTCACAAAGCACATACCTTGACAAAATTTTGAAAAAGTTCAAAATGGATCAGGCAAAGAAAGGTTTCTTGCCTGTGCTACAAGGTGTGAAGTTGAGTCAAACTCAATGCCCGACCACAACAGAAGATAGAGAGAAAATGAAAGATGTTCCCTATGCTTCAGCCATAGGCTCTATCATGTATGCAATGCTGTGTACCAGACCTGACGTATGCTTAGCAATAAGCTTGGCAGAAGGTACCAAAGTAATCCAGAGTGGATCATCGACAGCGGTCAAGAACATCCCGAAATACCGAAAAGGACTAAGGATATGTTTCTCGTATATGGAGGTGACAAAGAGCTAGTCGTAAATGGTTACGTCGATGCAAGCTTTGACATTGATCCGGACGATTCTAAATCGCAAACCGGATACGTGTTTTTATTAAACGGTGGAGCTATAAGTTGGTGCGATTCTAAACAAAGCGTCGTGGCGGGATCTACATGTGAAGCGGAGTACATAGTGCTTCAAGCAGCAAATGAAGGAGTCTGGATGAAGGAGTTCATTTCCGATCTAGGTGTCATACCTAGTGCATCGGGACCAATAAAGATCTTCTGTGACAATACTGGTGCAATTGCCTTGGCAAAGGAATCCAGATTTCACAAGAGAACCAAGCACATCAAGAGACGCTTCAATTCCATTCAGGACCAAGTTCAAGTGGGAGACATAGAGATTTGCAAGATACATACGGATCTGAACGTTGCAGACCCGTTGACTAAGCCTCTCTCACGAGCAAAACATGATCAGCACCAAGACTCCATGTGTGTTAGAATCATTACTATGTAATCTAGATTATTGACTCTAGTGCAAGTGGGAGACTGAAGGAAATATGCCCTAGAGGCAATAATAAAGTTATTATTTATTTCCTCATATCATGATAAATGTTTATTATTCATGCTAGAATTGTATTAACCGGAAACATGATACATGTGTGAATACATAGACAAAACATATAGTCACTAGTATGCCTCTACTTGACTAGCTCATTGATCAAAGATGGTTATGTTTCCTGACCATAGACATGTGTTGTCATTTGATTAGTGGGATCACATCATTATAAGAATGATGTGATTGACATGACCCATTCCGTTAGCCTAGCACTTGATCGTTTAGTATACTGCTATTGCTTTCTTCATGACTTATACATGTTCCGTAACTATGAGAATTATGCAACTCCGCTTACCGAGGAACACTTTGAGTACTACCAAACGTCCACAACGTAATCGGGTGATTATAAAGGAGTACTACAGGTGTCTCCGAAGGTACATGTTGAGTTGGCGTATTTCGAGATTAGGTTTTGTCACTCCGATCGTCGGAGAGGTATCTCTGGGCCCTCTCGGTAATGCACATCATTATAAGCCTTGCAAGCAAAGTGACCAAATGAGTTGGTTGCGGGATGATGCATTACAGAACGAGTAAAGAGACTTGCCGGTAACGAGATTGAACTAGGTATTGGATGCCGACGATCAAATCTCGGGCAAGTAACATGCCGATGACAAAGGGAACAACGTATGTTGTTATGCGGTTTGACCGATAAAGATCTTCGTAGAATATGTAAGAACCAATATGGGCATCCAGGTCCCGCTATTGGTTATTGACCGAGAATAGTTCTAGGTCATGTCTACATAGTTCTCGAACCTGTAGGGTCCGCACGCTTAACGTTACGATGACAGTTTTATTATGAGTTTATAAGTTTTGATGTACCAAGTTTGTTTGGAGTCCGGATGTGATC
This sequence comes from Aegilops speltoides, assembly GCA_021437245.1. Taxonomy (NCBI): domain Eukaryota; kingdom Viridiplantae; phylum Streptophyta; class Magnoliopsida; order Poales; family Poaceae; genus Aegilops; species Aegilops speltoides. The sequence goes on from CM038142.1 coordinate 531,141,815, forward strand.
AAGGACATGACGAGGAGTCTCAAATGGTCGAGACATAAAGATTGATATATTGGAAGCCTATGTTTGGACATCGGAATGGTTCCGTGAAATCGGATTTTACTGTAACACCGGGGTTACTGAACCTCCCGGGGTTAATGGGCCTTAGTGGGCCATGAGGGAGAAGAAGAGGGCGGCCAGCAGGCCGCGCCCTCCCCTAGTCCGAATAGGACAAGGAAGGGGCGGCGCCTTTCTTCTTCCCCTTCCTTCTCCACTAAGGCAGAGGGGAGTCCTACTCCCGTGGGAGTAGGACTCCTCCAGCGCACCCTAGGGGTCGGCCGCACTCCCCCTTCCTCCTTTATATACGGGCGGGGGCACCCCATTGACACACAAGTTGATCTATGGATCGCTCCTTAGCCGTGTGCGGTGCCCCTACACCATATTCCACCTCGGTCATATCGTCATGAGTTTAGGCGAAGCCTGCGCGATAGAACATCATCATCGCTACCACGCCGTCGTCCGACGGAACTCATCTTCGAGCTTTGCTTTGGATCGGAGGTCGGAGATCGCCATCGAGTGAACGTGTCTTGAACTCGGAGGCTCCGTGACGCTCGGTGCTTGGATCGGTCGGATCATGAAGACGTACGACTACATCAACCGCGTTGTGCTAACGCTTCCGCTTACGGTCTACGAGGGTACGTGGACGAACACTCTCCCCTCTCGTTGCTATGCCATCACCATGATCTTGCGTGTGCGTAGGAATTTTTTTGAAATTACTACGTTACCCAACAGTCCTAACCATCTTGTTGTCGAGTTCAAGTGTGTGGTTCATGCAAATTTCATCGATATGCTAGTTCAAATTTCCGTACAAACGTGTATGTCTATTTTACTGTATGCACTTAATATTGCCAACACCATGTTAACATGAATTAAAGTAGTTCTAAAGTGCAATTATGTATCGGTATTCGTAGACTTAAATTCCCCGGAATAGTGAGTAGGATGTAACTAGTTGCGCGCGAAGCTAGCCACCTAGAGAGAGGTCAGAGGTGGAAGAGATGTTTTGAGATTCTTTTTGCCGGGTGTTAAAATCGGGAGAGGGTCCAGGGATGGAGAGCATACTATCCGAATTGTAGGGCATGTGCAATGATGCTATCTTAGGAGTGCTACATAGGATAAATGATGAGGTGAAGGAGAGAGAATTAATGAGCAAAAATTCGTCTTCTCTTATTTAAGAGATGATCTCTTAGCACAATATGTCTCAACGTATTTTTAGAAATAGCTAGATAAGTCTAAAGGCCAGTTCTTTTGGTGGCTTCTAGAATAAGTTGAAATAAGTTGGCCCCTACTCAGCTTATTTTAGAAGCCCAACCAAATTTATTTTTTTAGAAGCCTAATAGTTGAGGCTTGATTAGTTGGCTTCTAAAAAAAATTAGTTGAGCTTCTAGAATAAGCTGGGTAGGGGGCAGCTTATTCTAGAAGCCCCAAAAAGCCAGGAAAAGAACTGGCACTAAGAGGCAACGGGTTGTATACATATTTCTATTGTCATCTCTAAATTGCATGTAAGGCTTAAGATAAAATTGTCTTATCAATCATTGTACATACCCTAAGACCTTTTTTAACCAAGAGATGGTAGATCCGTTTTGCTAGGTGTCAAGATTTTTTCCCAAGACTAATTCCAAAAGTGCTAATTATGTATCGGTATTCACCGACCTAACTAATTCCCTGGAACCGTGAATGTGATGTTTAATTAGCCGCGCAAAGCTTGCAACCTGCCTTGGCATGACAGTGATAATACATTAACCATACCAGCTTCGACCGACAGAGATGAGATTGCCCTCTTTTTCTAATAAAAGAAGAATTGGTAGAGGTGTGACTCTCATATACTAACAATTAATAGGAGATTTTCCTACAAGAGCCGTGCGTGACAGGATAGTGAGGCGTTCCGTTCACGGAGCTGAGAAAGCATGGATAACTAGTAGTATGCCCGTGCGTTGCCACGGGCTTCTGAAATATTTTGCTGAAGGTATATAAAATAATTCATGTAAACTATCACAGGAAGAGACAATATAGCATGGACACAATTGCGTAATAATTGAAGTCTACTTCACTTGTAATGTAAACTGATAACAAAAAAACAAATTGACGATGTATACACATAAATCGATGATCCAACTAAAAATATATTACAAATTATTAAAATCTACTTGATGGCCTTCAAAATTTGTTTTGATTATGTGTGTGCAGATGTATTGTTGTATAAAATTCAATGAATTTTTTGTCCTTTGCAACGACGTTGCCTTGACATTCTTGTTAATGGATTCCTTTGTCCATCTCAACCCCTCTCATACTCTACAAAATAATAATATAAATACACCATTTGTATTATCATGTGCAAGAAATATATATAGAAAAATAATTATTTGTATGCATCTCTTCTCATTTTGTAAAATCGACGAGTTTTCAGTCCAGTATATTATAAAGCTTTGTCAATCAACATTTTCAAAGCATCATCCAAAGATCTAAAGTGAACATATAAACACGTATACTTAATTGGTCAGTTGCTCAATGCGAGCAGGTGACCGTTTTTAGTCAGAGTGAGTGGCATCATGCTTTTTAGTAGAGTGAGTGGCATCCCAATTTAATAAATTGTAGGCTCACCTTTAAATCACTTGTTGGTAGTTGCTCTATAGAAATGACTTGTTATGGTATGTGATATTTTTCACTATATAAAAAAGCATATGACATTTCTCTCATAAAGGCGAAAAATGCAAACATCCACTCATTTCTTCTTATCTTAAAAAAAAAACAATTCACTCTGTTGTAATATGATACTCTTTTGATCCACTTTTGTGTATCTCCTTGAAACAAGTTTACACCATCATCCATAATGAAGGCCCTAGCAAAAGGTGTAGACAGCCTAGAAACCCAAGTGTCGCTTTTATTTGTAAACCCAAGCTTCTTGCTCTTGCCCAAATAGTTATCCAAACAAAGGATCCTGGCCTACCTAGATACATTAACTGAGGCTCGTTCCCTTTGCTTAAGGCATTGTCTTACGAATGACATAAAAGTAGGTCAATTTCTATAACTTAGAAGAAACATGGATAGACATGGTAACTAATAGACTGAAAAATTTTCGCTTGTGATTGAACTTAAGTAATTCACAAAAGAGGATTAAACTATGAAAAAGGGAAGGGGCAAGGCCGCAGCCAGGCAGCGGATCCTCCCCAAGCGCCAAGCGGTTGCCGGGCAGGCCTGCCGCGCCTTTTCAAGACAACGACGACGGCACAGACGACGATGGAGGTGCGGCCGCGCTCAGGGACAGAGCTAGAAAAATGAGTCGTTTGGGGTCATTAATATATTTGCACCTTCAGTACAATATGTGACGGTGTCATTAAGTGAGTACAATGACTATCCCTAGTGTATTTCTGCAGGTATTCGGTGTGAACTGACACCAGTGCTTAAACATAAATCTAGCCCTGGCCATGCTTACGAGGCCACCGGCCACCGTCCACTACAAGTTAGTCTAAGGTTTTATATTTTTTCAGTTTTTAGTAGAATGGACAAAATATCATCAAAATTATGTTAATTATTATATCTAAACTTAGTGAATTCTAGCTTGTTTGCATGAAATTTATCCATTTTGTTCAAATGCATTTTGAAATGTATGCGGACATGGTTAGATGGCCAGCTCCCGTATCACTGTCCTCAGTGTTGATATTTAATACTCCCTCTGTTCCCAAATATAAGTCTTTTTAGAGATTTCAACAAGGGACTACATACGGAGCAAAATGAGTGAATCTACACTCTAAAACATGTCTATATACATCTGTATGTTGTAGTCCATTTGAAACCTCTAAAAAGATTTATATTTAGGAACCGAGGGAGTACACGGCTAAATCGCCGGTTACAACATGGGCTACAACCTCAAAGTAGTCTGAGAACCATTCAACTTGATCACCATTGTCTAACCCTACACCCAAAGCTGCCAGCACATTAGATTGCTGGTTACATCCCCTTGGAGCATGAATCACTCTAGCCTCAATCAACGAATAAAGTACGCTTATAGTAGTGGGTACTTGATATCACATAAGAAAATACCCAACGGCACTTGACCATACGCTTCAAAGCTCACAGCCTGCTCGAGTATCAGACAGTCTGTTTCAAAAATTGCTCGGCCCACACTCAAATAGTGAGCAACTTATCCTTCTCCGCAACCTCGGAATTTTTCTCATGACGTCATGCGCTGAATTACACTCTGATCCGGATTTCCTCCAGCAGCAAGGCATACCATTGCTCCTTCACTTCTTTGCAGTTTAGAAAGAGATGGGCCCCATCTTCGAACAATCTGCAACAGACGGCACATCAAACGATTTGCCAACATAATTTCTAATTTGAACATAGTGAATTATTCAAGCTACAAAAATAGTGCATATGATTCCCTAGCAAATTCGTTCACTACTCTATATTACAAAATGAAGAATTCCTAGATGACAAATGGTTTAACAGAAAAAGATAAGCACTTGAACAACGTGCACTCATTACGTAGTTGCCAGGCATCAATACACTATCAAACGGGTAGGACTGAATTACCCAACATACCGGGGAAGCTACAATTCAGGAACTAAACCGACCAGTCGGACATGAGCGGGGAGAAATCTAAACAACTTACTGGAGAAATCTAAACGACTCACCAGGGTCCCCTGAATCATTTATATGCAAATAACATATCACAATATAGTGACCGTCATGACCGTCGCCGCCTGAGGCATCCCCTTCCTTCGCCGTGTGGGTTTTTCGCCCGCGCGTCTCCCCTCACCTCCCCCTTCCCCTCCACAGCCGCCACCTCGCCGCTGCATGACGGCCACGTGATCATCGTCAGCTTCATGGGCAGTAGTGGCAGTGACCTGCCTCCCATTCCAGAATCACCACGAATCCAAGGGAGTGTTTGTCTCTGTTGTCCACTCATGCAGCTGTGCGTCGCGACCACCGTCATCGTCTCAGTCTCAGGCATCCCCTTCCTCTGCCATGTGGGTCCATAGCGTGGTCATCGTCGGCTTTGGAAAGCATCATAGAAGAATTAAATTCAGAGGAGTTGAGTTCATACTGTTCTGGTAAGTTCACAGCCATCTCCATAGTACTCAGATATAAAGGAATAATTTCACTTGGAAGCAAAAACCCAATAACTTCATAATCGTCAACCTGCATAAATAGAAATTAAAGCAAAGTAAATATTCCTATGATCCGCCAGGATACCCTCTAAAAGAACATCATTTTCAGCTAGGTCGAAGAGTACCTTAGAGGCTCATATCAAACTTCTCCGCCACCTAAAGAGTTTTGTCGATCCCATGGTGACCATTAGGAAGAATCTTGACTCGAGTATTGAGAAAGTAACACTAATTATTAACCAAAATAGGGTCTCATAATTTGCACTCATTTTAGTTTCCGTTGGCAATCTAAATTCTATGGGCTTGGTAAAATTGTTCCTTTTCTGTCCCTCGACGCCATAGCTATTGCACCTGCCCAGTTTGCAAGATGTTTTGGAGCATCACCTCTGTCTGCCCATGTAGTCCTTTTGTGACCATGGCGACAGAAAATGCTGCAGAAATTGGTCCCCTTACTCAATCCTTCCTAAGGGGCTTTCTCCCTGCTGGTTATTGGCCAGTCAATCTCTTTCCTTGTAGCTGGTAGCCTGGCACTGATAGTTATGCTAACCTGTTTCCTGGTATATTACTGAAACATTGTCACCACTACCAGCATTTGTTGGATGCTCTTGAGTTTTGCGATCTACACATAGTATGTATTTTCAACAGCTTGACAACTACTCCATTTTCAGCAAGCCGGTCTTCCAAACCAAGCCCATCTCTCACCTCGGCAAAAGGTTTCATGTCGACCAAATTTGCCTTCAACAAATAAACCAGACAATCGACGATCAAAATTTGTCTCCCCAAGCCGAACAAGCTCTATGCACATTCTGAAGTGCATGTAGGAAAACAGATTATATGCCAATGGTTCCTATGTTGGGAGCATCGCTTCACACGCATGAAGTCCAGCACCTGCCATTATTTATCACTGAAGTAAGTTCACTCTCTCACACAACCTGATATATTCTGCTGCATACAAATAAACAGCGAGCAAAGCGCACAAGATCATACCTCCAGGACATGACTTGTGTTTCTCAATCTCTTCAAGTTTGGTATGCTCCACAGTCCACACTCATACAAGATCTAATTTTCATCAAACATAGCGCTTGTGTATGTCTTGATCGCATGCCATTCAGTGGCCAGGTTAGCTCTCATTAGCGGACTCCCCTATAACAATCAGACGCAAATCACATAGTAAAACTCAATAGTTCTACTAATAAAAATGAATGTGCTCACAGCAGCAACTATGTATTTCTTTCATAAAAAATCAACGTACATTTTTTGTCATCTCCTCGACATAGTTCTCCTCAGACTCACTGTCAAATTGCAGCCTCATGTACTTCTTAACCCCTGTGCTGTGATCTAAGCAATTTATTAGAGCAGGGTACTAACGCCGGCAAGATCGTGTGTTCTACACACCTGCTTTACCCTGCATGTTGTCAACATGAGAACAAAATGCTTCTTAGAACTCAACTCACACACATCCACACACTGTCCAAAAACTGAAATATGTCGCAGTGAAATAAAACTCACCACATATGGACACACTATTTCCTAATTACATTTTGTCCTCTCAACATTTGACCTGCATTTCCAATATCTGATCCCAAAACCTTTCTCCCAAGTGATTAGATTGTAAAAACCACACACCTCTCTCATAAAGAGTCAGAACTTGTCCCCAGCACTGGTACAATCACATTATGTATTGGATCGTTAGCGAATGCCCTTATCGCTTTCTCAAGAGATGTCGCCCGAGAAGGGCATGGTGCCGCCGATGCAATCCTTACTCTGCACCCATGTTTCCTATTGCTCAGCTGAAATCAACCTAAAAGATCATGTCCATTAAATTAAATCGACATAGGTGCATTTCTAAACTTTATATAATTCATCGGTGTCACATAGCTAAATTACAGTTATTCCACAGTAGAAATAGCTGCCTCGATTAAACATCCATAAAAAAAGTTTCCCAAAAGCGAGACTGTCATTAGTAGTACAACTGTATTTCTATTAGTTACCTTGCACTGGATTCAATCAAAAAATTATTATCCTCAGAACAAGCTCAGCATACAGACGCAGATCTATCTGTAGACTGCTAGTACACTCAATACCGATATAACATACTGAATCATTAAGGACATGTACCAAGCGAATTAAAATCGGTAAGTTTTACGGGTTATGTGCAAACCAATCCAGCCCGGCTGCCTGGGGTTCATCTTCCCAGTCAATAGCTTGGAGACCTGGGGTGAGATCTCCCTTCCTCTGTACACCCTGGTTTCTTCCTCGCAGAACTGTGCATCTATGTTCACGGTTGTTTCTAAAAAACGAAGCGGAAACGATTGAGATAAGAAAACCAGTACAGAAGGGATGGTGGGAGGTGGGACGAAAAAAACCCGGACCATTTGATCCAATCTAGCATACACTAATAATAGCTCTCATATAGTCCCATCTTATCACCAAGGATGACACTTTTACTGATATAAAATCTATAGCGTCAGAAGTTAACAAGAAAACAAATTCAAAGAACGAACCTGGAGACGGAGTGTGCTCATCAGTTGTCACGGCCATGCTGGCGGCGTGTGGGGATCCGAGGCGACGGCCGTGTCCTGGTGATCTGCAACGGTGGCAGGGCCGGTCCTGAGATTTCGGAGGCCCGGGGCGAAACTAAAACATGGCCCTTAATGTGTACGTACAAAAATAGTCAATATATGTAAGTATATTGATATGCTCGGGCAAAGTTACAAAGCCACACAACATACAAGATCAACTAATATAATTTTACTAATTATTATGGCATACTCACAAACCAATAATTTTCTAGTACAGTCTATCCTTAGGTAATGTACAATCATTTGATTATCAATTGTCATATTGTAACAATGAACTAAAAGTGTGTCTCGAAAATTATGACAACAAATCTTGGAGACATGGCTAAAGGAAAACCTATGATTGAAGTGTTCAGACAAGAAAAGTGAGGCAAGTGATGCAGAAAAATCATTATGAATATTTGGACCTACGTTCTCCAAGACATGTATACAAGTCAGATGTTCTTATGCAAAAAGTGAGCAACCATGAGTAAGTTAGTACTGCCAGTACAACGCTCAATTGCGCTAGTTAATACCAACTTAACAGTAAACGACAAACAATAGACACCGAATATATTAATTAGCTAGATATTTGAAGAGAAAATGCAGTCTTACCTTCCGTCAGGGGGGTAGCCACCAAGAGCATGGACTTCAACCACGCAGCAGCAGCAGCAGCGACTACAGGCAGAAGCTTTGCCATGAGAGGCAACCTGTCTCCGCGGATGACAACAAGACCATCGCAACTTCATAATCCTGATGCCCGCGGCGGATGGAAAGCCGAAAGAACTCAAAGAAGTATGAGGAAGAGCGGACCGGCGGCGGCATCGTGGATAGTCAGATCGGAAGGATGAATCGAGGATGGAATAGGCCCTGATTAATCACGACCTAATTTTCAGCGTGGCGCAGTACAGAGGACGGCGTCCTGGGGGTCCCCCTCGGCCTCGGGGGCCCGGGGCGGCCGCCCCCTGCCCCCCCCCTCAGGGCCGGGCCTGGACGGCGGCGTCCTGGTGATCCGAGGCGACGGCGGCGGCGACGTACTGCCAATCCGCGACGGCGGCGACGTCTCTTAGGATCAGCAGCGGCGGCAGATGGGAGCGGAGTGGGACCAGATGTAGGCGGAGGAGGAAGACGGCGCCCTGCCCTGCCCTTCCCCGGGGTTCTGCGGCGGCGGCCCACAAGTGGGGGGCCTCAGATCTTGGCGGAGGCGGCAGATGTCGGCGAAGGAGGAATACATCGAGCACACGGGGTGATTTTTTGTGGGACGCCCAAAAACCAGTGCGGGAGTGGTGGTGGGAGGTGACGAAAAAAAAACAACGAAAATAAACCGGATGAAAATGGTGGGACGAAAATGATGGGACGAAAATAAAACCCGGAACGCGAGCTACCAACTGAGACATTAGGAGTAGAGATACGGCACGGCAGCTCGCCTCATGTCTTGGTCCAGTAGTTGAGCAGGCCGCTGTTTCTCCACGGGCTATTCTGGCCCATTCCAACTGCAAGTCTTGTCACTATGGTACAAGCGTATCGTATTAATTTTTCCGTATGTGACTAATAATTCTACAAATACTGCCGTGAATTAAATTAATTCTAACTATTCTAACATTGACATTATACATGTCCGGATTCGCGACCTGATTAATTCCCTCAAACCGTGATTATAGGATGTTAGCCACGCAAAGCTAGCTAAGTACTAGTACTAGCTAACTGCTCTGCCCCCATGGCAACTGGCATGACAACCCTAATGATGATACACTTATCATGCATATCAGCGTTGCCAGATTAAGACAAGATTATTCCCTTTTTAAGAAAAATTGATAAGGTGCAACTCTCACCACTCGTCGGCACGACAACAATAATGGAGAGATTTTTCTCCTGGACGGGAGCCGTACGTGACAGGACAATGATGCGTTCCCTCCACGGAGCTGGGAGTATAATACGTCATGGCAGCTGGCCTCTAGTCTTATCACACTACTGGAAGAAAACACATCAGTAACGTGATAAGGACATCGTCAACTACACTAGGCTAAGTTGTTCCCTCGTACGTCGGCGGATGCGCCTGGATGGTGTTCCAGCGTCACAGAGAAAGAAATAAGAAAGAAAATGGAGATGGGTCGTGCTGACGTGGCAGACTGGCCGGACACTCCAGGACACCCTTGTCTGACGCTTCTAAGAGCATGGTTAATAGTATAGCCAGCTGCTGGTTATAAGTCAGTGCCATGTCATCTAAATTCCATTTTATAGCCAATATATACAATAATAGATTAAAAGAGTGTACTAGTTTTTTATTACGTGACCCACATTTCATTCTTACAAAGTGCCTAGGAGCACGTGCTAGAGCTGACTCTTCACGAAGAGCTCGCTTACCTTCTCTCTCCTCTTCTCTTTCCTCCAACTAAGTAGAAATATACTAGTTTATTTCTTATAGTCTGCTGACTCAGCTTTATTGTACTTGCTCTACGCAAGTTTTCAAAGCTCATTAATACCAGAGTTTTGTTCATGACCTCCTCAAAAAGGGCTTGGCCTCCTCAAAAAGGGGCTAGTGTAGCGCATTGGGAACGTTGAGAGCATCCGCATCTGATGCTCACATCTACTATGCAATTTTATTCATGTACAGTATATTGTGCTTCCAAGCGCAGAGTTTTGTAAGGTAGCAACAAATTTTCCTCGAATGGATGACCTAAGATTTATCAATCTGCGAGAAGTGTAGGACGAAGCTAGTTCTCTCTCAAACAACCCTGCAACCAAACACAAGTAGTCTCGTGTGTCCCTAACACACCCATATAATTATCAGTTGTATAAGTACACTAGTTTGACGAAGAGGTGATTATAGATGTGTAATACAGATGGTAGAAATAGGGTTTTGTAATCCGAACAAATAAAAACAGTAAATTAGCAAGTAACAAAAGTTGATGAAAACGGTGTCTCAATGCTTGGAAACAAGGCCTATGGTTCATACTTTCACTAGTGCAATCTCTCAATATCATTAACATAATTGAACCACATGATAATCCCTCAAACTGCAGCAAAGAATCACTTCAAAGTTTCTATTCTATCGAAGAAAGTATGATGAAATCGTATAGGTAGCAAAACCACCTCAAAGTTGTCTTTCCAATTAATCTTTTGGACCACCCCGAAAGTGCCATAGATATCCCTAGGGATCGTACTACGACAACACCATATGATACGTATCGTTCAACCTTCATGCCTAGATTACCCCAATGTCACCATGGGTATCCGTAAGTTAATACTAAACACGCATTATGCTATCTCAAATCCAAAGTATTCAAACCAACATAAAAGAACTTCAAAGATCAAGACTCAATTCACCACAAAAAGGATAAGAGGGAGATGAACATCATAAGATCCAACTTTATTAATAAAGCCCATGATACATTAAGATTGGATTCATCAAGAACATGAGAGAGAGAGAGAGAGAGAGATCATGCACATAGCTATTAGTACATACCCTCAACCTTGAGGATGAACTACTCACACATCACCATGAGAATGGAGGAGAGGTTGGTGGGGATGGTCTGATGGAGATGTCCCCGGCGGCGTCCCCGCGCCACCAAAGGAGAGGGGGAAGGCTCCCCCTACTTCTTCTTCCTTGGCTCTTCGGGGAGAGAGGGAGCTCTCCCCCAGATTGGATCTCTCTCTTTTCTTCTCTATTTTCGCGCTTGTTTCTGGTCTTTCGTCGATTCTTTTATAGTCGGAGTTCTATAACTCCGATTGGGCTGAAATTTGGAGAGGATTTTCTTTCGAAATTAGCTTTCTTGCGGCGAAAGAGGACTCTAACCGACTTAAGGACTGCCCACAGGCCTGCCCTGCGCGCTCTGGGTGGTGGTGGTGGTGGTGGGGGGGGTACTCACACGCCCCTGGTCTTGTGGGGTCCTCGAGCACTACTTTGCAATGATTCTTCGTCTCAAAAATCACATATATTCCATAAAAAATTGTCCCAAATTTTCATTTAAAACATGGGTTAGCGGGCCAAGCCAGATGGTGTGCACTACAGGCGTTCTCTCTAGAAAAGAACGAACAAATATCAAATGTTTTATTTAAAATTGTCTCAACATAAATAAATTATCTCAACTCCCTAAAAAAATATAAAAAAATTGTCTCAAAAACTGTTTTATATAAATAAATCTCCAGTCGGGTGAGAAATAGTACAAGAGAACTGTTGTGTCTGTGGAGCATCAAGGTTCCTTTGAAACTTAAAATTTTCTTATGGAAGTTGGCTCAGAATTCTATACCTACAGCAACATTTCTACATCACGAGCGTGTGTTGTCTCTGTGCGGCTGAGCACTCGTGGAGGGACGCCTTGCTAAATTGCTCTATGGTAAGAAGTACACGGGCTCTCTCAACAAAACCAATTCTTGAGCAATTGAATGCTAACAAGGATAACAACGCGAAAATGTATCTGTTTGCCATGCACGAGGAAAACCCGCGTGACGAGCTCATCACGTTTGTAGTCACTATGGGCATTACGGGGTGCATGACGAAAAGCAATCCATGAGGAAATTTACCAAAGTCCATTCTCTATTGATGGCTTCGTCCAGTCATACCTCGGCGAGATCAAGGCTATTCAGAATCCAAGATCACATGTGCCTGGTTCTTCAGCTAACAAACCAACACAGTGAACAACCCTCCCACGGACCTTGTGAAGGTTAATGTTAACGCCGCAGTTGGAAGAGGAGCCTCGTATGGAGCTGTGGCCGCTGTCAGCAGGGACCATACATGTGTGTTTTTGGTTGCATCGTCCATTGTTTTCCCAACACATATCCGATCCGGCTACACTTGAAGCTCTAGCAGTCAGGGAGGCACTAGCTCTCGCAGATAATATTTATGAGAGGAAGTGAGGAACATACATGTGGCATCAAATTGCAAGGTGGTCGTCAAACACATCCAACAGAAGAGTGCAACTGCCTATGGAGCAATCATACATGAAATCTACATCGAAAGTCTAGTTTTGCTACTTGTAATATTATTCATCAAGTTAGGAGCTTGGATATCAAGGTTCACAAACTCGCAAAGCATGCCTTATCCCAAGGGGCTAACAACATGTCTTGGTTAGGTCAACCCAATGGTGTTTTATCCGTCCATGTAAACATTTGTGATGGTGCAATACAAAACTTCGGAATTTGCCTAAAAAAAGAACTACTGTTTAGAGTGAAAGTATTCGATGTCACGAAACGTTCTTATCGCTAGGCAATTAGGGCACCTACAACGTGTACTACTTATAGAAGGCGCTAGGATCGGTTTTGTTGGAAATATGTCCTAGAGGCAATAATATTGTATTATTATATTTTCATGTTTATAACAAGTTTATATTCTATGCTATAACTGCTATGTGAAATATGAGATTCAGTGAAAACCTCATATGCATGTGTAGACTGATAAACGGTAAATTATGGTTCCTAGTCTCGTCTCTAAGACTAGTCCAAGTGTTGTTGGTGATCATGTTTTTGGGATCTTAGAATATCGTTAAGTGTAACAATAGTTCTAAAAGAACTTTGAGAATATGTGTTGGAAATATGTCCTAGAGGCAATAATATTTGTATTATTACATTTTCATATTCATAGTTAAGAGTTTATACTATGTCATAACTACTATGATCCTGGAATATGCGATTCAGTGGAAAGCCCATATGCATGTGTGGAATGATAAACTGTTGGGGAACACAGTAATTTCAAAAAAAATCCTACGATCACGCAAGATCTATCTCTAGGTGATGCATAGCAACGAGAGGGGGGAGTGTTGTCTACGTACCCTCGTAGACCGAAAGCGTAATCGTTATGACAACGCAGTTGATGTAGTCATACGTCTTCACGATCCGACCGATCCTAGCACCGAAGGTACGGCACCTACGCGATCTGCACACGTTCAGCTCGGTGACGTCCCATGAACTCTAGATCCAGCTGAGGTCGAGGGAGAGTTTCGTCAGCACAACGGCGTGGTGATAGTGATGATGAAGTTACCAGCGCAGGGATTCGCCTAAGCACTACGACGATATGACCGAGGTGGAAATCTGTGGAGGGGGCATCGCACACGGCTAAACAATCAACTTGTCTATTCTAGGGTGCCCCCTGCCCCGTATATAAAGGAGCAAGGGGAGGCCGGCCGGCCCTCCTAGGGCGCGCCAAGAGAGGGGAATCCTACTAGGACTCCAAGTCCTAGTAGGTTTCCACCTAAGGAAGAGGGGGAAGGAGGATGGAAGAGGGGGAAGGGAAGGAAAGGGGGGGCGTGCAGCGAGCCCCTTCTGGCCCTTCCTCTTCTCCCACTAAGGCCCATCTAGGCCCGTTAGTTCCCCTCGGGGTTCCGATAACCCCCTGGCACTCCGGTTTTATCCGAAACTTCACCGGAACACTTCCGGTGTCCGTAGATAGTCGTCCAATATATCAATCTTTATGTCTCGACCATTTCGAGACTCCTCGTCATGTTCGTGATCATATCCGAGACTCCGAACAACCTTCGGTATAATATATCACATAAACTCATAATACCAGTCGTCATCGAACGTTAAGCGTGCGAACCCTACGGGTTCGAGAACTATGTAGACATGACCGAGACACGTCTCCGGTCAATAACCAAAAGCTGAACCTAGATGCTCATATTGGTTCCTACATATTCTACGAAGATCTTTATCGGTCAAACCGCATAACAACTTACGTTGTTCCCTGCTACCTCTTGAGCACTGCATTGGATTTCCCCGAAGAGGAGAGGATGATGCAGCAAAGTAACGTAAGTATTTCCCTCAGTTTTTGAGAACCAAGGTATCAATCCAGTAGGAGACACAAGTCCCTCGTACCTACACAAAACGATAGCAACTCGCAACCAACGCTTAGGGGTTGTCAATCCCTTCACGGTCGCTTACGAGAGTGAGATCTGATAGAGACAATATTTTTGGTATTTTTGATAGATAGATGCAAAGTAAAAAGTAAAGGCAAAGTAAAAACAAAGCAAGTAATTAAAGTGATATAGATTGATATGATGAGAATAGACCTGGAGGCCATAGGTTTCACTAGTGGCTTCTCTCAAGAGCATAAGTATTCTACGGTGGGTGAACAAATTACTGTTGAGCAATTGATAGAATTGAGCATAGTTATGAGTATATCTAGGCAATGATCATGTATATAGGCATCACATCCAAAACAAGTAGATCGAAACGATTCTGCATCTACTACTATTACTCCACTCATCGACCGCTATCCAGCATGCATCTAGAGTATTAAGTTAAAAACAGAGTAACGCCTTAAGCAAGATGACATGATGTAGAGGGATAAATTCATGTAATATGATAAAAACCCCATCTTGTTATCCTCGATGGCAACAATACAATACGTGCCTTGTTACCCCTTCTGTCACTGGGTAAGGACACCGCAAGATTGAACCCAAAGAAGATTACATCGAATAGATTTCCACAAGAGAGGGGGAGAACATTGTATTGAGATCCAAAAAGAGAGAAGAAGCCATCTAGCTACTAGCTATGGACCCGAAGGTCTGAAGTAAACTACTCACACTTCATCGGAGGGGCTATGGTGATGATGTAGAAGCCCTCCGGTGGTGGATTCCCCCTCCGGCGGAGCTCCAGAACATGCCCCAAGATGGGATCTCGTGGATACAAAAGGTTGCGGTGGTGGAATTAGGTTTTGGCTCTGCTCGATCGCTCGGGATACGAGGTATATATAGGAGGAAGGAGTACGAGGTGGAGCGTCGGGGGCCCACGAGGTAGGGGCGCGCCTGGGCGCCCCACCTCGTGACCTCCTCGCACCGCTTGGAGTAGGGTCCAAGTCTCCGGATCACGCTCGTTGGAAAATCACGATCCTGCTTTCATTCCTTTTGGACTCGTTTGATATTCCGCTTTCTTCAAACACTCAAATAGGCAAAAACAACAATTCGGGCCGAGCCTCCGGTTAATAGGTTAGTCCCAAAAGTAATATAAAAGTGGAAAATAAAGCCCAATATAGTCCAAAACAGAGATAAAGTAGCATGGAGCAATCAAAATTATAGATACGTTGGAGACGATCGCATCCCCAAGCTTAATTCCCCGCCGTCCTCGAGTAGGTAAATGATAAAAAAGAATTTTTGATGCGGAGTGATACTTTGGCATAATTTCAATGTAAATCTTCTTAATTGTGATATGAATATTCAGATCCGAAAGATTCAAGACAAAATTTCATATTGACACAAAAATAATAATACTTCAAGCATACTAATCAAAGCAATCATGTCTTCTCAAAATAACATAGCAAAAGAAAGTTCATCCCTACAAAATCATATAGTTAGGCCATGTTTCATTTTCGTCACACAAAGATGTTCCCAACTTCTATACCCCCGATGACAAGCCAAGCAATTGTTTCATACTTAAATAATCTCAAACTTTTTCAACCTTCACGCAATACATGAGCATGAGCCATGGATATAACACTATGGGTGGAATAGAATATGATGGTGGGGATTGTGTGGAGAAGACAAAAAAAGGAGAAAGTCTCACATTGACGAGGATAATCAACGGGCTATGGAGATGCCCATCAATTGATGTCAACATGAGGAGTAGGGATTGCCATGCAATGGATGCACTAGAGCTATGAATGCTCAACAAAACAAAACTAGTGGGTGTGCATCCAACTCGCTTGCTCATGAAGACCTAGGGCATTTGAGGAAGCCCATCGTAGGAATATAAAAGCCAAGTTCTATAATGAAAAATTCCCACTAGTATGAAGAGGACAACTTATGAGACTCACTACATGAGGAACAAGGTGCTGCTTTGAAGCACAATATATGAGACTCACTACATGAAGAACAAGGTGCTACTTTGAAGCACAATATATGAGACTTACTACATGAAGAACAAGGTGCTACTTTGAAGCACAAGTGTGGAAAAAGAGATAGTAGCATTGCCCTTTTTTTGGGCCTTTCTTTTTTTTTCTTTTGGCCTTTTTTATTTATTATTTGGGCAATGCTCTAATAATGATGATCATCACACTTCTATTGATTACAACATAAAGATTACAACTCGAAACTTAGAACAAGATATGACTCTATATGAATGCCTCCTACGGTGTACCAGGATGGTGCAATGAATCAAGAGTGACATGTATGGAAAATAATGCATGGTGGCTTTGCCACAAATACGATGTCATGATCATGCAATGGCAATATGACAAAAGTAATGTATGTCATGATGATGATGGTGGAAGTTGCATGGCAATATATCTCAGAATGGCTATGGAAATGCCATAGTAGGTAGGTATGGTGGCTGTTTTGAGGAAGATATAAGGAGGTTTATGTGTGATAGAGCATATCGTATCACGGGTTTGATGCACCGCCAAGTTTGCACCAACTCTCAAGGTGAGATAGGGCAATGCACGGTACCGAAGAGGCTAGCAAAGGCGGAAGGGTGAGAGTGCGTATAATCCATGGACTCGACATTAGTCAAAAGAACTCATATACTTATTGCAAAAATTTAGAAGTCATCAAAAATCAAGTACTACGCACATGCTCCTAGGGGGATAGATTGGTAGGAAAAGACCATCGTTCGTCCCCGACCGCCACTCATAAGGATGCACAAGCCAGGTACACTTCATGTTTCAAATTTGTTACAAAACTTTAACCATACGTGCATGCTATGGGATTTGCAAACTTCAACACAAGTATTTCTCAAATTCATAACCACCCAACTAGCACGACTTTGATATTATCACCTCCATATCTCAAAACAATTATCAATCATCAAACTTATCTTAGTATTCAACGCACTCAAAAGAAAGTTTCACATATCTTGAATACCAAGTATATTAACGTTAAGCAAATTACCATGCTATTAATGACTCTCAAAATAATCTAAGTGAAGCATGAGAGATCAATAGTTTCTTTAAAACAAATCCACCACCGTGCTCTAAAAGATATAAGTGAAGCACTAGAGCAAAAATTATCAAGCTCAAAAGATATAAGTGAAGCACATAGAGTATTCTAATAAATTCTAATTCATGTATGGCTATCTAAAAAGATGTGTACAGCAAGGATGATTGACTAACAAGCAAAGACACAAATAATACAAGACGCTCCAAGCAAAACACATATCATGTGGTGAATAAAAATATAGCTCCAAGTAAATTACCGATGGAAATGGACGAAAGAGGGAATGCCTTCCGGGGCATCCCCAAGCTTTGAATTTTCGGTGTCCTTGGATTATCTTGGGGGTGCCATGGGCATCCCCAAGCTTAGGCTCTTGCCACTCCTTGTTCCATAATCCATCAAAAGAATTCACCCAAAACTTGAAAACTTCACAACACAAAACTCAACAGAAATCTCGTGAGCTCCCTTAGAGAAAGAAACAAAAGATTACTTCAAGGTACTGTAATGAATTTATTCTTTATTTATATTTGTGTTAAACCTACTGTATTCCAACTTCTCTATGGTTTATAAGCTATTTTACTAGCCATAGATTCATCAAAATAAGCAAACAACACACGAAAAACAGAATCTGTCAAAAACAGAACAGTCTGTAGCAATCTGTAACTAACGCGAACTTCTGGAACTCTAAAAATTCTACCAAAATAAGAAGTCCTGGACAATTTGTTTATTGATCCGCAGCAAAAAGAATCAACGCAAAAGCACGTTCCTGTGATTTAAAAAAATTATATTTATGCGCGCAAAGTTTCTGTTTTTCAGCAGAATCAAATCAATTATCATCGTAGGTTATCCTGTAGGTTCTACTTGGCACAAACACTAATTAAAACATAAAACCACTTCCAAACAGAAGGTAGATGGATTATTTATTCCTAAACAGAAGAAAAAACAAAAAACACAAAATAAAATTGGGTTGCCTCCCAACAAGCGCTATCGTTTAACGCCCCTAGCTAGGCATAAAAGCAAGGATAGATCTAGGTATTGCCATCTTTGGTAGGCAATTCTTCAATGAGGCGTCTGTTGGGGAACGTAGTAATTTAAAAAAAATTCCTACGCACACGCAAGATAATGGTGATGCATAGCAACAAGAGGGGAGAGTGTTTTCTACGTACCCTCATAGACCGAAGCGGAAGCGTTGACGCAACGTAGAGGAAGTAGTCGTACGTCCTCCCGGTCCAACCGATCCAAGCACCGCATTCGCACCTCCGAGTTCTTGACACGCGACAGCTCGATGACGCACCCCGATCTCCGATCCAGCAGAGGCGCTGGAGGAGTTCCACAAGACGACGGCGTGATGACGATCTTGATGTTCTCTTGTCGCAGGCTTCGCCAAGCACCGCTACAATATGACCGAGGTGTAATATCGTGGAGGGGGCACCGCACACGGCTAAGGAACGATCTCAGGATCAACTTGTGTGTCTAGGGTGCCCCTACCCCGTATATAAAGGAGGGAGGGAGGAGGAGGCCGCCCAAGGGGTGGCAAGGCTTTAGGGGGCCAAACCTACTCCAAGTAGGTTTGGCCCCCTTCCTATTAGGAGTAGGAGAAGGAAGGAAGAGGGGAGGAGAGAAGTAAAGGGGGGCCGCCCCTCCCAATTCGGATTGGCCTGGGGGCACGCCTCCCTTGCTCCTTCTCCTCCTTCCACTAAGGCCCAATAAGGCCCATATACTTCCCGGGGTTCCAGAACCTCCCTGAGCTCCAGATATTTCAATCTCACCCGAACCTTTCCTGTCCAAATATATCCGTCCAATATATCAATCTTTATGTCTCGACCATTTCGAGACTCCTCGTCATGTCCGTGATCACATCCGGACTCAACAACCTTCGTACATCAAAATACATAAACTCATAATGAAACCGCCATCGAAACCTTAAGCGCATGGACCTTACGGTTCGAGAACACGTAGACATGACCGAGACACGCCTCCGGTCAATAACCAATAGCGGACCTGGATGCCCATATTGGTTCCTACATATTCTACGAAGATCTTTACCGTCAAACCACACAACAACATACGTTGTTCCTTTGTCATCGGTATGTTACTTGCCCGAGATTCGATCGTCGGTATCCAATACCTAGTTCAATCTCGCTACGCAAGTCTCTTTACTCGCTCCATAATACATCATCTCACAACTAACTCATTAGTTGAAATGCTTGCAAGGCTTAAGTGATGTGTATTACCGAGAGGGCCCAAAGATACCTCTCCGACATTCGGAGTGACAAATCCTAATCTCAAATACGCCAACTCAACAAGTACCTTTGGAGACACCAGAGAGCACCTTTATAATCATCCAGCTTACGCCAGACGCTTTGGTAGCACACAAAGTGTTCCTCCGTAAACGGAGTTGCATAATCTCATAGTCATAGGAACATGTATAAGTCATGAAGGAAGCAATAGCAACATACTAAACGATCAAGTGCTAGGCTAATGGAATGGGTCAAGTCAATCACATCATTCTCCTAATGATGTGATCCCGTTAATCAAATGACAACTCTTTTGTCCATGGCTAGGAAACATAACCATCTTTGATAAACGAGCTAGTCAAATAGAGGCATACTAGTGACACTATGTTTGTCTATGTATTCACACATGTATTATGTTTCCGGTTAATACAATTCTAGCATGAATAATAAACATTTATCATGATATGAGGAAATAAATAATAAATTTATTATTGCCTCTAGGGCATATTTCCTTTAGTCTCCCACTTGCACAAGAGTCAATAATCTAGATTACACAGTAATGATTCTAACACCCATGGAGTCTTGGTGTTGATCATGTTTTGCTTGTGGAAGAGGCTAGTCAACGGGTCTGCAACATTCAGATCCGTATGTATCTTGCAAATCTCTATGTCTCCCACCTGGACTAGATCCCGGATGGAATTGAAGCGTCTCTTGATGTGCTTGGTTCTCTTGTGAAATCTGGATTCCTTCGCTAAGGCAATTGCTCCAGTATTGTCACAAAAGATTTTCATTGGACCCAATGCACTAGGTATGACACCTAGATCGGATATGAACTCCTTCATCCAGAGTCCTTCATTGGCTGCTTCCGAAGCAGCTATGTATTTCGCTTCACATGTAGATCCCGCCACGACGCTTTGCTTTGAACCGCACTAACCGACAGCTCCACCATTTAATGTAAACACGATCCGGTTTGCGATTTAGAATCGTCGGGATCGTGTCAAAGCTTGCATCAACGTAACCATTTACGATGAGCTCTTTGTCACCTCCATATACGAGAAACATATCCTTAGTCCTTTTCGTATTTCGGGATGTTCTTGACCGCTGTCCAAAGATCCACTCGATTACTTTGGTACCTCCTGCTAGACTTATAGCAAGGCACACATCAGGTTTGGTACACAAGATTGCATACATGATAGAGCCTATGGCTGAAGCATAGGAACACTTTTCATTTTCTCTCTATCTTCTCGCAGTGGTCGACTTTGAGTCTTACTCAACTTCACACCTTGCAATACAGGCAAGAACCCTTTCTTTGCTTGATCCATTTTGAACTTCTTCAAAACTTTGTCAAGGTATGTGCTTTGTGAAAGTCCAATTAAGCGTCTTGATCTATCTCTATAGATCTTAATGCCCAATATGTAAGCAGCTTCACCGATGTCTTTCATTGAAAAACTTTTATTCAAGTATCCCTTTATGCTATCCAGAAATTCTATATCATTTCCAATCAACAATATGTCATCCACATATAATATTAGAAATGCTACAGAGCTCCCACTCACTTTCTTGTAAATACAGGCTTCACCGCAAGTCTGTATAAAACTATATGCTTTGATCAACTTATCAAAGCGTATATTCCAACTCCGAGATGCTTGCACCAAATCCATAGATGGATCATTGGAGCTTGCACATTTTGTTAACACCTTTAGGATTGACAAAACCTCTTGGTTGCATCACATACAACTCTTCTTTAACAACTCCATTAAGGAATGCAGTTTTGTTTATCCATTTGCCAGATTTCATAAAATGCGGCAATTGCTAACATGATTCGGACAGACTTAAGCATAGATACGAGTGAGAAACTCTCATCGTAGTCAACGCTTTGAACTTTTTCAAAAACCTTTTTCGACAAGTCTAGCTTTGTAGATAGTAACACTACTATCAATGTCCGTCTTCCTCTTGAAGATCCATTTATTTTCTATGGCTTGCCGATCATCGGGCAACTCCACCAAAGTCCACTGCCGGGGGAATCTGCCCGCCGCGGACACCTATGGGGCCGGGGCCCCTTGTCTGTGCGGTACGAGGGCGGAGGGAGCACAGAGAGCAGATCAAGGCGAGCACGCGGGCGGATTTTTACCCAGCTTCGAAGCTCTCCCGAGAGATAAAACTCCTACTGCTGCTTTGTGTTTGTATTTGATCTTGCTCGAGAATGCGAGCGAATGGTGGTGTTGCGTGCGTCGAATGGATTGAACGAGCCGAACCCCCTCTACGTGCGCATGGGCCTCCCTTTTATAGTCGGAAGGGGGCACCCACAGGTGGCAGCGTAGGAGAAAGGGGTAAAAATGTAAAAGAGGTGGTAGTTGGAACAGTGGGGAACAAAGTGAAGCTACAAAGGCATGAACAAAGGTCGCTACCTACTTTGACAAGGGGACAAGGGCATGTAATGCCCATCGCCGTCGACCCCAAAAGCTCCCGCCTTATGCGTCTCCGTCGCCACGGCGATGGATCCACCACTGTGAAGTGCCACCGTGTCCCCAGTGCAAGCACAGCCATCAGCCACGCGCCCTCGAAAGGCCCTGTGGCACGCGTGGGCTGATGAGCCGAGCGCGGGCACACAGCGCATTCTCCCGCAAGCACCTTGCCGGGTATTGACTTTGCCGGGCCGGAGCTTGCCGGCTCAGAACTTGTCGCCTCCGGGCCCTCGCCGACGCATATAGCGCCGAGGCGTGTCTTCTATGATGTAATCTTCTAGTCCTCCCGGCGAGCTCCTTCGCCGGGCCTTGCGTGAGTGATGTAACCTTGAGCCGAAACGGCCTTCCGGCAAGCTCCGCTTGCCGGGTCTCGGCCTTCTGCCTTGTATATTTCGCTTTTGAATGGTTTGATATGGAGCGGAAGGTTTTCGGCGAAGCGCGGTAATTCCTCGCCGCTGAAGTCATGATCGCCAGGCACAAGTTGGGGTACCGAGGTACCCTACCTTAGTACACCGACAGAGCCCCCGGCTCGGGCCACACACGGTGCCGAAGCGCTGTTGGGCCAGCCCAAAACAGTCTGCGGGCACACGCGCCCACGGCGCGCCGAATCCACTTCAGATTCGCCGATCCCCGTGAACGGCACGCATCGATTGCGTGTAGTGGGAGACGGGCGCGCGCGGCGGTCTTTAAGGCATCCACGCCTGCGGATCGTGGTGCAGGCGAGGTCACTTCACCCGCCGCTGTCCCGCCGCCACGCTGCCTCATGCATGGGGGTCGGGCGGCGAAGGTGGAGACCGAGCCGTCACGGGCGGAGATGGCGAGCCGACCCCGCCTCTCTGCCCTCCTCGCCTCCCCGATTGGCGGGCAGGCGGTTGAGCCCCCACTCGCCCTTTAAAAGGGGCGGAAGGGGAGCACAATGGTCTCACACTTCCTCTTTTCCCTTCGCCTTCAGCCTTCCTCTTTCGCCATGGAAGGAGGAAACCCTAGTTCTTCAACGGTGGCAGCGAGGGTCGCCTCAGTAGCAGCGACCTCTCCCTATCTCGCACCTGGCGGCGAGCCGCCACGAGGGGAGAGGGAGGGGCGAGGCCGCGACGAGGCCGAGGGCGCGGTCGAGGCGGTCGGGAGAGGCGGTCGTGGTGACGGCCTCCCCGCCTCCCCGGGCGGCCCCTTTCTCGAGGCGGTCCATACTGATACGATCCTCGGAGTTCTTCATCGCTGCGCCAGCGCCTGCCGCCGCCTCCGCTGCCGCCCTGCTCATGAGCACGATGGAACCGGATCCGCCCGAGGTGATGGAGTTATGCGCATGAGGGGTCAGGATCAGCGCACTCGAGTGAGTGTCGATCCCCAGCCCCGGCGTGATGTACTTCGACCGAGGGTGGAAGACGTCGCCGGATCCACAGCTTGACGGCGGGTTTACCCTCCATTTCAAGTTAATGGAGGGCGACCTTCTCGCCGTCAAGGTCTTCGGTATTCCGGACCGGGCGAGATGTGTGTGGACAGCTCCTCCGATAGCGAAGGTCCCTCCTCGAGGAGAGTGACGAGGAGGGAGCGACAGCGATGACGACGGGATGGCGGGTCCGATTAGGCGCCGGACGCCGCCACAGGCCACCGGCGACCCCATCATCCGGTCGCCGCCTTCAACTCCCCGGGCCGCCTCCTTGGGCGGCCGGGCGGGAGGCTGCGGAAGAGGAAGAGGGGTGGCGGCAAGGCCACAAATCGAGTACGAGGGCGAGGAGCCTCATCAGCAGGCCGACGCCCCACCACCCCGCCTTCAAGCTCTGCCTCCGGCGCCTCCGCCTCCGCCAAGCTCCCGGCCGCCCCGGAAGTTCTCTTGGTGTCTTCGCGCCTGTAGCTCTCCTAGGCGCCTTTTTCCCTTCCCGCAAGCTTCTCTTGCCGGGCCTCTTGACCTACCTCCCGAACTCCCGAACAGAGAAACAGGAGAGGGATTACGCATCTTATCTTTCAAATTGTAAGCCCTGCCTTAGTTGTATTTAAAATATGTAATCCTCTCTATCATGTTTTTCATCCTCTATGGACTTGTACTAAACTAGGATGTTTTTAATGAAAAGAGGGGAACGCTTGTCGGACCGAGTCTTTTACTTGACTTCGTGTCTTGTATGTTCCCATCCCACGCCTCGGGAGCTTGCCGCGCGAACACGCTTTGTTGAGTGCGGACATCAAGAGCCACCGGCGATGTTGCTTCCGCAAGCAACCTTGCCGGGTCATTGCAGCTCACTTGTGTTTGTTGAGCGGACTCGAACGAAACAAGGGCGCGACACTTGTCGCAGCTCACTTAAATCGCTGAGCGTGCTCGAAACAAACCAAGGGCGAATCGGGCCACGACCGCTCCTCCGCGCACGGGTTTTACAAGACACGCTGCTCAAAGACGCAGCCCCGCTTCCCGGTCCATGAGAGGATGCATGACGAGGGATGGAAAACTTATCCGATATCGCAGCCCCAAAGAACTCGCTTGCCGGAGATGAATCTCATACTCGCAGCCCCGTAACGCCGCTCGCCGAGAAGGAATTTATACTCGCAGCGCAGCCCGCAACTCGCTCCGCCAAATTCCGTGTGCCGTGTGTTTTCGGTTTCTCCTTGTTGCTGTAATTTCAGCCATGAAAACAGCTGAGATAGGTCTGCAATAGCTTTCATTATTCACATGTATATGTATATATCCTTTCAGGCGATTTTGCAATGCGATGCCGCGCCTTGCTCTTCAGATGTTTATACTTCACGCTTCTAGGAAGCTTGCCGCGCGAACACGCTTGTCGAGTGCGGAACATCAGCAGTTCACCGGCGGTGCTTGCTTCCGCAAGCAACCTGCCGGGCCAGCAAAGACTTGTGTTTGTTGAGCGGACTCGAAACGAAACAAGGGCGCGACACTTGTCGCAGCTCACTTAAATCGCTGAGCGTGTTCGAAACAAACCAAGGGCGAATCGGGCCACGACTGCTCCTCCGCCGCACAAGTTTCCCATACGGCGGGCATCTTACGGCAGGCTTGCAACGTTACACCTCTACTTTACACCCTTTGTGCGTTTTACCCCACGCTTAGGAACTTGTTGGCAAGGAGCCCTCGCCATGAAGCGCCGAGTGTTGAACTCGGCAGCCTGCTGGCTAAGGTCTTCCCGCAAGCAACCTTGTTGCTAGTCGCAACGCCGCTTAGCTTGCCGAGCGGACTCAAAACGAAACAAGGGCGCGACACTTGTCGCAGCTTACTTAAGTCGCTGAGCGTGCTCGAAAACAAGACAAGGGTGCGGCTATCCACGGTAGGTTCCTCCGCAAGACAGTATTGCGCGACGGCGACTAACGACGAGGGGCATAACATAAAAAGCATAGAACTAAGGAGTGCTCGCACAAAAGCTCGGACAACTTAGCTTTTCCGTCTTCGTGATCCGCAAGGCCGCACTTCTCCCTTGATTTCCTCCCTTGTACGCCACACCCTCACGCTTCAGGACTCCTGCCGCAAGAAACACACTTGCCGAGTGCGGAACATCGCAGTTCATTGGCGGTGTTGCCTCCGCAGAAGAACTTGTCGGCTAGTTGCAGCAAGACTTGTGTTTGTTGAGCGGACTCGAACGAAACAAGGGCGCGACACTTGTCGCAGCTCACTCAAATCGCTGAGCGTGTTCGAAACAAACCAAGGGCGAACTTAGCCACGATTCACCCCTATGCGCATGTGTTCTCAATACAAGGTACGAATTCTCGTGAATACAACTCAAAAGTTTGAAACTGGCTGCTTTTTGCCCTACTAGCCGGGCGGAGCTCGATGGCATCGCCCTCGACGCCGGGCGCAAAGACTCGAGAGGTGCGCTGCCGAGTAGGCACCAGAGCTGTTCTTGCGGCTTTCCTTGCCCCATCGCGTGTGGAGCTCGATGGCACGCCTCGACGGGCGGCGCAGCACTCCGGAGAGGTGCGCTTGCCGGAGTAGGCACCAGAGCTGTTCTTGCCGGGCTTAGTTTTTGACTGGTCTGTCTTTGTTTCCTCGAGCTCGATGGCGCGTCCTCGACGGCAGCGCAGCGCTCCGGGGAGATGCGCTTGCCGGAGCGAGCACCAGAGCTGTCCTTGCCGGGCTTCACTTGCCGGTGGAGCTCGATGGCGCGCCCTCGACGGCAGCGCAGCGCTCCGGGGAGATGCGCTTGCCGGAGTGGGCCCCAGAGCACTTGCCGGACTTGGTCTCGTTTTCTTCCCCGGAGCTTCAGCGCAAGTGTATTCTTGTCGGCCGCACTGCCGCATCCCAGAATCTTGTCGGCGCAGATAAGTGCATCTTTCTTGTCGCCGTGATGCGATGACGCTTATCGCCCCGCATCTTGAGTACGCTAGGCATAATGGGAAGCTGCCATGAACTTGGCGAGGGCAGACGGCCGAGTATTCCATTGTATGGCAACGGAATATCGGCGACGCCGAAAGTGATGCGCCACCCTGAAATTGAGTTCCCGCCAAAGGTCACCGCAGAGTGATCTTTCCTTGGGCTTGCTCCGTCCCGGTTGATTCCTTGAAAGAACCGGTCTCTTCGAGCTCGCCATCCGAATTTGAGTTTTTGATCACAGCAGAGGAGATCAAGTTCAGCCCGCCCTCGCTGCCAACTAACATTTTGGTGACCTTGAGGTTGCGGATGGTGGGCGAGACCAAGATCGGTAGCACCCGACCGCTGTGGTGCGGTCGGGTGATCCTCAAGATCAAAAATGATGGGCGTGCGGACCATTTGAGGAGCTCAGCGACTCCACGGGCGGCTCCGCTGATTCACCTCACGCACCCACCGCTTTAGCCGGGCGGTGGAGGTGTGCGAGAGGCACCACTGCCGACGCACAGACCTCCGTGGCCTTCCGAACTCCCGCTCGCTGTTATCCTCATCCTCCATGTCTTCGCTGCCGCCTTCTTCATCCTTGTCGCGCCCCGGGAGGTCGATCACCTTGCCGCCGCTTGGCTTTGTCGCAAGGCCTCCCCCGCCATTGAACGGCCGCTTGCTCTGCTCTCCTCCGCCACCTTGGGCCTTTTCCTTGTCGCGCCTCAGATTCAGCTTTTTGCTGCTCGACGAGGTACTCGACACGCTTGCGCTTGGTGAGATCGTGACCCTTGGTGCGGTGGATTTTGCAAGATTGCTTGTCGGAGCCGCCCCGCTTGTCGGCCGCCGCATAGGGCAGGCTCCTTGCCGGAGAAGCAACCCTGCGCTTGCTTGGCGGGAGCCTCCTTGCCGGACTTCTCGACGGCAAGCACCTCTTTCTTGTTCTTTCGGTTGTTCCGCCGCTCTTCTTTGCCGGGCGGCGCCACATCGCCGCTTTCTCCCCGCCAAGATCCTCCCGGGAGTCTCCTCCTCTTCCGCTAGGCGCGACTTATCAGCCAGAGCATAGAGCTCGCGACATTCCAATCTTGGTCATCGCCATCTCTTCACGATGCGGCGGTTACGCGACGCTCGTGGAACGCTACCGATAACCGCGCAGGTGGACATCGTGATGTTGTGCCGCACACGGCCGAAGCGTTGATATACTTGCGCAGGATTCTCCTTCCTTCGGGCCAAAATGTGGAGATCGCTCTCTCGTCGGGGGTTTGTGGTCGCCAGCGAAGGCGCCAACAAACCGATGGCAAAGATCGCCCAAGAAGAAATGGAGTTTTCGACAAGTGCATAAGCCAAGAACGAACGCTCGCTTAAGCACGAAGCGGAAGTAGTTCGCCGATCTTCGTCGCGCTTCGCAGCCTCGCACCGCGATGGTGTAGACACCGAGGAACTCCGAGGGTGCGCCTTGCCGCCGTATTTCTCCGCACGCCAGCTTGAATTTTTCATGCCGGGTTATCGACGCGCCGCAGCTCGCGGTGAACGCAGGGCAGCTCGCCGCAGACGCAAGTCGCTGGTTCACCGGCGCGCGGCGCTCGATAGTGTTCCCAGCTCTGGTTCGATTGTCGCCGAAGCTTCTCGGCGGCGCCGATCGTGGTCCGAAGCGTTTTCTTGTCGCCGGTCGCCGAGACTGGCGTTGATCCCGACGAGCCCGCTGGATCCGACGATGCCGTGGAGCCGCTGCGGGCGCTGTTCCGCGGGCGGCGTTTTTTGCTTCCGCGCGGGAGTGCATGGTGGCTGCATCCCCGGCGGTCTTGTCGCCGCCGGCCTTCGTCTTCTCAGCTTTGCCGCGCCGCGAGGTCGCCGGCTGCCGAAGGGTCGTTGTTGGCGGCGACCAGTGCTCTTGATGGTAGCCTCCGCCTTCGCCTTGTCCGCCGCCGAGGGAAGTCGAGGAGCAGCTTGCGCCCTTGTGAGCGCTTCGCGGAGTGGAGGGGCGGAGCGAAGCGGTGCGAGGAGCGGGTATGCTCGACTCCTAACAGTGTTAGAAGGAGCAGGTCCTGCCGGCGCCGCCGCTTTTGCTTGTGTCCGGACGTTGGTCCGAGCATCCCGCGAGCCCCGGCGAGTTCTTGCCCTAAAGAAAGCGGATACCACCTCCCGTGGTATGGCGCTGCTGGGTTGTCGTGGCGCCGAGATGGACGCGATCCACGGAGACCGGCGCGGTCATCTGTCTCTGCCTTGATTCGTGGCGCCATGAGTGTCCTCGCCGGCGACCACCTTTCGACGGCGTTTCCTCCGCCCACCGCTGGCTCCGGTGGCGGCGGATGAGACGCAGACGGGTTTCCAACCTCCGGCCTTCTTCTTCGGGCCATGGCGCAGCTTGTTGATGAAGTTGCCGACGAAACCGGAGAGGTTGATGAAGAGCGCGCCACGAACGCCGGATCAGGTCCGCACAACCTCGACGCCCTTACCGGGCGCGCTAAAGATGCCGGGGAATCGCCCGCCATGGACACCTATGGGGCCGGGCCCTTGTCTCAGGCGGTACGAGGGCGGAGGGAGCACAGAGAGCAGATCGAGGCGAGCACGCTGGCGGATTTTACCCAGCCGAGCTCTCCGGAGAGATAAAACTCCTACTGCTGCTTTGTGTTTGTATTTGATCTTGCTCGAGAATGCGAGCGAATGGTGGTGTTGCGTGCGTCGAATGGATTGAACGAGCCAACCCCCCACGCGCGCATGGGCCTCCCTTTATAGTCGGAAGGGGCACCCACAGTGGCAGCGTGGAGAAAGGGGTAAAATGTAAAAGAGGTGGTAGTTGGAACAAGGGAACAAAGAAGCTACAAAGGCATGAACAAGGGTCGCCACCTACTTTGACAAGGGGGACAAGGGCATTTACGCCGCCGCCGCCGACCCCAAAAGCTCCCGCCTTGCGTCTCCGCTCGCCACGGCGATGGATCCACCACTGCGGAAGTGCCACCGTGTCCCCAAAGTTGCACAGTTATCAGCCACGCGCCCTCGAAAGGCCCTGTATGCACGCTGCGGGCTGATGAGCTGGAGCGCGGGCACACAGCGCATTTCCCGCAAGCACCTTGCCGGGTATTGACTTTGCCGCCCGGAGCTTGCTGGCTCAGAATTTGTCGCCCCGGGCCCTCGCCGACGCATATAGCGCCAAGGCGGTCTTCTATGATGTAATCTTCTAGTCCTCCCGCGAGCTCCTCTCGCCGGGCCTTGCGTGAGTGATGTAACCTTGAGCTCGAACGTTTTCAAGAAGCTCCGCTTGCCGGGTCTCGGCCTTCGCCTTGTATATTTCGCCTTTGAATGGTTTGATATGGAGCGGAAGGTTTTCGCGAGCGCGCGGTAATTCCTCGCCATGAAGTCATGATCATGCAGTACAAGTTGGGGTACCGAGGTACCCCTACCTTAGTACAATCGACATCCACACTTTGTTCTCATACATGGATCTCATCTCAGATTTCATGGCCTCAAGCCATTTCATGAATCTGGGCTCATCATCGCTTCCTCATAGTTCGAGGTTCATTATGGTCTAGTAACATGACTTCCGAACAGGATTACCGCATTCACTCAGTGCGGACCATACTCGAAGACCCACGAGGTTCTCAGAGTAACTTGATCTCAAGTTTCATGATCATCATCATTAACTTCCTCACTAGTTGAGTTTTGACGCACGTAAACCGTTCCCGTGATGTATTATTTTCCAAAAGGGAGTGGGTACAGCATTACCTCATCAAGTTCTACTTTCCTCCCACTCACTTCTTTCGAGAGAAACTCCTTCTAGAAAGGATCCATTCTTAGCAACGAATGTCTTGCCTCCGGATCTGTGATAGAAGGTGTACCCAACTGCCTCCTTTGGGTATCCTATGAAGACACATTCGATTTGGGTTCGAGCTTATCAAAGTTGAAGCTTTTTCACATAAGCATCGCAACCCCAAAATTTATGAAACGACAACTTTGGTTTCTTGCCAAACCATAGTTCATAAGGTGTCGCCTCAACGGATTTCGACGGTGCCCTATTTAACGTGAATGTGGCCGCCTCTAAATCACAACCCCAAAACGATAGCGTAAATCTGTAAGAGACATCATAGACCGCACCATATCAAGAAAAGTACGACACGACGCTCGACACACCATTACGCTGTGGTGTTCCGTGGCGGAGTTGCTAAACTATTCCACATTGTTTTAAGTGTAAACCAAACTCAGAACTCAAATATTCTCCTCCACGATCGATCAGAAACTTTATTTTCTTGTTACGATGATTTTCAACTTCACTCAAATTCTTTGAACTTTTCAAATGTTTCAGACTTATGCTTCATTAAGTAGATATACCCATATCTCGCTTAAATCATCTGTGAAGGTGAGAAAATAACGATAACCGCCACGAGCCTCAACATTCATCGGACCACATACATCTCAGTATGTATGATTTCCAACAAATCTGTTGCTCTCTCCATAGTAATCGAGAACGGCGTTTTGGTCATCTTGCCCATGAGGCACGGTTCGCAAGTACCAAGTGATTCATAATCAAGTGGTTCCAAAAGTCCATCAAGATGGAGTTTCTTCATGCGCTTTATACCGATATGACCCAAACGGCAAGTGCTACAAATAAGTTGCACTATCATTATCAACTCTGATCTTTTGGTTTCAACACTATGAATATGTGTATAACTACTATCGAGATTCATCAAAATAGACCACTCTTCAAGGGTGCATGACCATAAAAGATATTACTCATATAAATAGAACAACCATTATTCTCTCGATTTAAATGAATAACCGCCTCGCATCAAACAAGATCCAGATATAATGTTCATGCTCAACGCCGCACCAAATAACAATTATTTAGGTCTAATACTAATCCCAAGGTAGATGTAGAGGTAGCGTGCCGATCGCGATCACATAGACTTTGGAACTGCTTTCCCACGCCGCATCGTCACCTCGCCCTTTGCCGTTGTTCACTTAATCCGTAGTCCCCTGCTTCGAGTTGCAAATATTAGCAATGTAACTAGTATCAAATACCCAAAGCTATCATGAGCTCTAGTAAGGTACACATCAATAACATGTATATCACATATACCTTTGTTCACCTTGCCATCCTTCTTATCCTCCAAATACTTGGGGCAGTTCCGCTCCAAAGGACTACCGCTTGCAAGAGAAGCACTTCGGCCAGTGCTTAGGTCCGCACTTGGGTTTCTTCTCTTGAGCAGCAACTTGTTTGCCGCTCTTCTTGAAGTTCCCTTCTTCTTCCCTTTACCCTTTTTCTTGAAACTAGTGGTCTTGTTAACCATCAACACTTGATGCTCCTTCTTGATTTCTACCTCCACAGCCTTTAGCATTGCGAAGAGCTCGAATCGCCTTATCCATCCCTTGCATATTATAGTTCATCACGAAGCTCTTGTAGCTTGGTGGAAGTGATTGGAGAATTTCATCAATGACGCTATCATCCGGAAGAGTAACTCCCAGCTTGAATCAAGTGATTACAATACCCAGATATCTTGAGTATGTGCTCACCGACGTAACTATTCTCCTCCATCT
The DNA here is from genome assembly GCA_021437245.1 of Aegilops speltoides. Lineage (NCBI taxonomy): Eukaryota > Viridiplantae > Streptophyta > Magnoliopsida > Poales > Poaceae > Aegilops > Aegilops speltoides. Next base: position 531,173,887 of record CM038142.1, read on the forward strand.
TGCAGCTATAGAACTTATTGGAGACTTCATATCTCTCAATCCGCATTCTTCGAATATCAACTTCAACTCCTCGAACATCTCATATGCTCCATGACGCTCAAAACGCCGTTGAAGTCCCGGTTCTAAGCCGTAGCATGGCACATTGAACTATCGAGTAGTCATCGCTTTGCTCGCCAGACGCTCTAACGCCGCCGCCAGTATCAAGAGCAGGTTCGCACCCAGCGGTGCTTCCAGACGTAATTTTTCTCAGGCAGCAATGAGGATAATCCTCGTTACGGACCTAGTCCGCGAAGTTGCTACCATCATCTTTCAACTTAGCTTTCAAGGAACGCATTAAAATTCAACTAACAACAAAGACGGGCCATCTATGTACAAACAACATAGACAAGCAAGATACTATCGTACTAAGTTCATGATAAATTTTAGTTCGCTTAATCAGACATTTAAGAACTCCCACTTAGACGTACATCTCTAGTCATCTAAGTGATCACGTGATCCAAATCAACTAAACTATAACCGATCATCACGTGAGATGGAGTAGTTTTCAATGGTGAACATCTTATGTTGATCATTTCTACTATATGATTCACGCCGACCTTTCGGTCTCCGTGTTCCGAGGCCATATCTCGCATATGCTAGGCTCGCCAAGTTTAACTCGAGTATTCTCGGTGCAAAACTGGCTTGCACCCGCTGTAGATGGACGAGAGCTTATCACACCCGATCATCACGTGGTGTCCGGGCACGATTTAACTTTGGCAACGGTGCATACTCGTGGAGAACACTTCTTGATAATTTTAGTGAGAGATCATCTTAAAATGCTACCGCCAATCAAAGCAAGATAAGATGCATAAAGGATAAACATCACATGCAATCAATATAAGTGATATGATATGGCCATCATCATCTTGTGCTTGTGATCTCCATCTCCAAGCACCATCATGATCACCATCGCCACCGACGCGACACCTTGATCTCCATCTTAGCATCGTTGTCGCTTCGCCATCTATTGCTTCTACGACTATCGCTACCGCTTAGTGATAAAGTAAAGCAATTACAGTATGCTTGCATTTCATACAATAAAGCGACAACCATATGGCTCTCGCCAGCTGCCGATAACTTCGTTACAAAACATGATCATCTCATACAATATAGCATCACGCCTTGGCCATATCACATCACAACATGCCCCGCAAAAACAAGTTAGACGTCCACTACTTTGTTGTTGCAAGTTTTACGTGGCTGCTACGGGCTTAAGCAAGAACCAATCTCACCTACGCATCAAAACCACAACAATAGTTTGTCAAGTTGATGCTGTTTTAACCTTCGCAAGGACCGGGCGAGCTACACTCGGTTCAACTAAAGTTGGAGAAACCGACACCCACTAGTCACCGTGTGCAAAGCACGGCGGTAAACCAGTCTCGCGTAAGCGTCACGCTGTAATGTCGGTCCGGCCGCTTCATCCAACAATACCGCCAACCAAAGTATGACATGCGGTAAGCAAGATGACTTATATCGCCCACAACTCACTTGTGTTCTACTCGTGCATATAACATCAAACCATAAAACCTAGGCTCGGATGCCACTGTTGGGGAACGAGTAATTTCAAAAATTCCTATGCACATGCAAGATCATGGTGATGCATAGCAATGAGAGGGAGAGTGTTGTCTACGCACCCTCATAGACCGAAGCGAAGCGCTGACGCAACGAGAGGAAGTAGTCGACGCCCTCCCGGTCCAACCGATCCAAGCACCGCTATTCGCACCTCCGAAGTTCTTGACACGCCAGACAGCTCGATGACGCACCCCGATCTCCGATCCAGCAGAGGCGCTGGAGGAGTTCTCACAAGACGACGGCGCAGGACAATCTTGATGTTCTCTTGTCGCAGGCTTCGCCAAGCACCGCTACAATATGACCGAGGTGTAATATCGTGGAGGGGGCACCGCACACGGCTAAGGAACGATCTCAATGATCAACTTGTGTGTCTAGGGTGCCCCCTACCCCGTGATATAAAGGAGGGAGGGAGGAGGAGGCCGCCCAAGTGGGTGGCGCGCTGGGGGCAAACCTACTCCAAGTAGGTTTGGCCCCCTTTCCTACTAGGAGTAGGAGAAGGAAGGAAGAGGGGAGGAGAGAAGGAAAGGGGGCCGCCCCTCCCACCCGGATTGGGCTTGGGGGCGCCTCCCTTGCTCCTTCTCCTCCTTCCACTAAGGCCCAATAAGGCCCATATACTTCTCGGGGTTCCAGAACCTCCCAAGCTCCTAGATATTTCCAATCTCACCCGAACCTTTCCGTGCCCAAATATATCTGTCCAATATATCAATCTTTACGCCTCGACCATTTCGAGACTCCTCGTCATGTCCGTGATCACATCCGGACTCAACAACCTTCGTACATCAAAATACATAAACTCATAATGAAACACATCGAAACCTTAAGCTGCATGATTCTACGGTTCGAGAACAATGTAGACATGACCGAGACACGCCTCCGTCAATAACCAATAGCGGACCTGGATGCCCATATTGGTTCCTACATATTCTACGAAGATCTTTATCGGTCAAACCGCACAACAACATACGCTTGTTCCTTTGTCATCGGTATGTTACTTGCCCGAGATTCGATCGCCGGTATCCAATACCTAGTTCAATCTCGCTACCGCAAGTCTCTTTACTCGCTCCAGATACATCATCTCACAACTAACTCATTAGTTGAAATGCTTGCAAGGCTTAAGTGATGTGTGTTACCGAGAGGGCCAGAGATACCTCTCCGACATTCGGAGTGACAAATCCTAATCTCAAATACGCCAACTCAACAAGTACCTTCGAGACACCAGAGAGCACCTTGATAATCACCCAGCTACGCTAGACGCTTGGTAGCACACAAAGTGTTCCTCCGGTAAACGGGAGTTGCATAATCTCATAGTCATAGGAACATGTATAAGTCATGAAGGAAGCAATAGCAACATACTAAACGATCAAGTGCTAGGCTAACGGAATGGGTCAAGTCAATCACATCATTCTCCTAATGATGTGATCCCGTTAATCAAATGACAACTCTTTTGTCCATGGCTAGGAAACATAACCATCTTTGATAAACGAGCTAGTCAAATAGAGGCATACTAGTGACACTATGTTTGTCTATGTATTCACACATGTATTATGTTTCCGGTTAATACAATTCTAGCATGAATAATAAACATTTATCATGATATGAGGAAATAAATAATAACTTTATTATTGCCTCTAGGGCATATTTCCTTCAGCGTCTACCCCCTTTAGAATTTTCTTTATTTCTAGACATTGTCAAATTTTCAGGCAGAAGATCGAAAAATTCATACATAGCAAAAGGTTCCTTAATGATGGAAAAAAGATTGGGATGAACGCTTATAGATTTAAGATCCGCAGTTTCCTTACTAGATGATTCACCCTTATTCTTAGGAACATAAATGAGCTTAGTATTTTTAGTAGACGAACTTGGAGTATTTTGCACGGAAGAAAAAGCGGTTCCCAAGTTAGTAATGATACCCTCAAGTTTATCGATTCTTGTGGAGTCTAGATTTATTTTCTCATTAACTATGGGATCTTTTTCTTTAATATTTTTCAAAGTCATTCCTACCTTAGATCCATATTGGGTAATTTGATTGTGGATCCTTTTATCAATATTTTCAATTGATTCAATGGTAGCAACTTTATTCTCAATAATTTCAAGTCTTTGCATAACATGCTCCAAAGTTAACGTAGTTCCATTAATCAAAAGAGGTGGTGAGCCAAATATATCTATTAAAGCATTATAAGCATCAAAAGTATGGCTACCCAAAAAATTCCCTCCGGTAATGGTATCAAGGATATATCTATACCAAGGTTTAGCACCTACGTAAAAATTGCGAACAAGAACTGAAGTAGATTGCTTCCTGGTAGATTTATTTTGAGCGTTGCAAATTCTATACCAAGCATATTTTAGATTTTCTCCCTCCCTTTGCTTAAAATTTAGAACTTCATTCTCGGGAGATAACGGAGACGATATGAAACTAGTCATGATGACAAGCAAACTAACACATGAGCAAACAGAAAGGCAAAGGGAAAAAGGCAAACAAGAAAGAGAGGAGGAGATTGGGAAAGAGAGGGCAAATAAAACGACAAAGGTGAAGTAGGGGAGAGGAAAACGAGAGGCAAATGGCAAATAATGTAATGCGAGAGATAGGGATTGCGATGGGTACTTGGTATGGTTGACTTGTTGCGTGAGCCTCCCCGGCAACGGCGCCAGAAATTCTTCTTGCTACCTCTTGAGCACTGCGTTGGATTTCCCCGAAGAGGAGAGGATGATGCAGCAAAGTAGCGTAAGTATTTCCCTCGCTTTTTGAGAACCAAGGTATCAATCCAAAGAGGAGACCACGACAAGTCCCTCGCACCAACACAAAACGATAGCAACTCGCAACCAATGCTTAGGGGTTGTCAATCCCTTTACGGTCACTTACGAGAGTGAGTCCGATAGAGATAATATTTTTGGTATTTTGATAGATAGATGCAAAGTAAAAAGTAAAGGCAAAGTAAAAACAAAGCAAGTAAATAAAGTGATATAGATTGATATGATGAGAATAGACCCGGGGCCATAGGTTTCACTAGTGGCTTCTCTCAAGAGCATAAGTATTCTACTGGGTGAACAAATTATCGCTGAGCAATTGATGTAATTGAGCATAGTTATGAGTATATCTAGGCAATGATCATGTGTATAGGCATCACGTCCAAAACAAGTAGATCAAACGATTCTCAGATCTACTACTATTACTCCACTCATCGACCGCTATCCAAAGATGCATCTAGAGTATTAAGTTAAAAACAGAGTAACGCCTTAAGCAAGATGACATGATGTAGAGGGATAAATTCATGCAATATGATAAAAACCCAATCTTGTTATCCTCGATGGCAACAATACAATACGTGCCTTGTTACCCCTTCTGTCACTGGGTAAGGACACCGCAAGATTGAACCCAAAGCTAAGCACTTCTCCCATTGCAAGAACTACCAATCTAGTCACAAACCAAAAGGATAATTCAAAGAGACTTGCAAAGATAACTCAATCATACATAAAAGAATTCAGAGAAGAATCAAATATTTTCCATAGATAATACCGATCATAAACCCACAATTCATCGGTCTCAACAAACACACCGCAAAAAGAAGATTACATCGAATAGATTTCCACAAGAGAGGGGAGAACATTGTATTGAGATCCAAAAGAGAGAAGAAGCCATCTAGCTACTAGCTATGGACCCAAGGTCTGAAGTAAACTACTCACACTTCATCGGAGGGGCTATGGTGATGATGTAGAAGCCCTCCTGGTGGATGCCCCCCCGTGAGCTCCAAAACAGGCCCCAAGATGGGATTTCGTGGTTACGTATGGTTGCGCGGTGGAATTAGGTTTTTGCTCCTGCTCGATCGCTCGGGATATGTAGGTATATATAGGAGGAAGGAGTACGCTGGTGGAGCGTCGGGGGCCACGAGGTAGGGCGCGCCTGTGGGTGCCTCCACCTCGTGACCTCCTCGCACTACTTGGAGTAGGGTCCAAGTCTCCGGATGACGCTCGTTGGAAAATGACGATCCCAAGGTTTCATTCCGCTTGGACTCGCTTGATATTCCGCTTTTTCAAACACCAAATAGGCAAAAACAGCAATTTCGGCTGGGCCTCCTGTTAATAGGTTAGTCCCAAAAGTAATATAAAAGTGGAAAATAAAGCCTAATATAGTCCAAAACAATAGATAAAGTAGCATGGAGCAATCAAAATTATAGATACGTTGAGACGATTATTTCTCGTCATCGGTATGTTACTTGCCCGAGATTCGATCGTCAGTATCATCATACCTAGTTCAATCTTGTTACCGGCAAGTCTCTTTACTCGTTCTGTAATACTTCATCCCACAAATAACACATTAGTCACAATGCTTGCAAGGCTTATAGTGATGAGTATTACCGAGTGGGCCCATAGATACCTCTCCGAAACACGGAGTTACAAATCCTAATCTCGATCTATGCCAACCCAACAAACACCTTCGGAGACACCTGTAGAGCACCTTTATAATCACCCATTTATGTTATGACGTTTGGTAGCACACAAAGTGTTCCTTCGGTATTCGGGAGTTGCATAATCTCATAGTCCGAGGAACTTGTATAAGTTATGAAGAAAGCAGTAGCAATGAAACTAACACGATCATAATGCTAAGCTAACGAATGGGTCATGTCCATCACATCATTACGCTAATGATGTGATCCGTTCATCAAATGACAACATGTCTATGGTTAGAAACATGACCATCTTTGATTAACGAGCTAGTCAAGTAGAGGCATACTAGGGACTATATGTTTTGTCTATGTATTCACACATGTATTAAGTTTCCGGTTAGCATGAATGAATAATAAACATCTATCATGAATTATGAAATAAATAATAACTTTACTATTGCCTCTAGGCTGAAGGAAATATGCCCTAGAGGCAATAATAAAGTTATTATTTATTTCATATCATGATAAATGTTTATTATTCATGCTAGAATTGTATTAACCTAAACATGATACATGTGAGAATATATAGACAAACATATAGTCACTAGTATGCCTCTACTTGACTAGCTCATTAATCAAAGATGGTTATGTTTCCTAACCATAGACATGTGTTGTCATTTGATTAATGGGATCACATCATTAGGAGAATGATGTGATTGACATGACCCATTCCGCTAGCCTAGCACTAGATCGCTTAGTATATTGCTATTGCTTTCTTCATGACTTATACATGTTCCTCAAACTATGAGATTATGCAACTCCTGCTTACCGGAGGAACACTTTGGTGCTACCAAACGTCACAACGAATCGGGTGATTATAAAGGAGTACTACAGTGTCTCCAAAGGTAGATGTTGGGTTGGCGATTTCGAGATTAGGTTTTGTCACTCCGATTGCTCGGAGAGGTATCTCGGGCCCTCTCGCAATGCACATCACTATAAGCCTTGCAAGAAATGTGACCAATGAGTTGGTTACGGATGATGCATTACGAACGAGCAAAGAGATTTGCCGTAACGAGATTGAACTAGGTATTGATACCGACGATCGAATCTCGAGCAAGTAACATACCGATGACAAAGGAACAACGATGTTGTTATGCGGTTTGACCGATAAAGATCTTCAGAGAATATGTGGGAACCAATATGGGCATCCAGGTTCCGCTATTGGTTATTGACCGAGAATAGTTCTAGGTCATGTCTACATAGTTCTCGAACCCGTAGGGTCCGCACGCTTAACGCCACGATGACAGCTTTTATTATGAGTTTATAAGTTTTGATGTACCGAAGTTTTTCGAGTCCCTGATGTGATCATGGATATGACGAGGAGTCTCAAATGGTCGAGACATAAAGATTGATATATTGACGACTATATTCGGACACCGAGTGTTCCGACGCTTTGGAGAAAACCGGAGTGCCGAGGGTTACCGAACCCCCGGAGAGTTAATGGGCCACATGGGCCTTAGTGGGAAGAGAGAGGGCGGCTGGTGGGCCGCGCCCCTCTCCCTCCGGTCCGATTGACTAGGAGGGGGCCCCTCTTTCCTTCCCCTCTCCCCTTCCTTCCCCTCCAAGTAGGAATAGGAAAGAGGAGTCCTACTCCTACTAGTAGGACTCCTCCTCCTGGCGCGCCTCCCTTGGGCCGGCCGGCCTCCCCCCTTGCTCCTTTATATATGGGGGCGGAGGGGCACCCCATAGACACAAGTTGATCTACGGATCGTTCCTTAGCCGTGTGCGGTGCCCCCTCCACCATATTCCACACCGGTCATATCGTCATGAGTTTAGGCGAAGCCCGCGCCGTAGAACATCATCATCGCTACCACGCCGTCGGCCGACGGAACTCATCCTCAAGTTTTGCTGGATCGAGCCCGGGATCTTCATCGAGCTGAACGTGTGCTGAACTCGGAGGTGCCGTGACGCTCGGTGCTTGGATCGGTCGGATCGTGAAGACGACGACTACATCAACCGCGTTGTGCTAACACTTCCGCTTCACGGTCTCACGAGGGTACGTGGACAACACTCTCCCTCTCGCTATGCCATCACCATGATCTTGCGTGTGCGTAGGAATTTTTTGAAATTACTACGCTCCCCAACAAAGGCATCCGAGCCTAGGTTTTATGCGCTGATGTTATATGCATGAGTAGAACACAAGTGAGTTGTGGGCGATATAAGTCATACCGCTTACCAAAGATGTCATACTTTGGTTCGGGCGGTATTGTGAGATGAAGCGGCCGGACCGACATTACGCCAGACGCTTACGCGAGACTGGTTTCACCATTACGAGCACTCGTGCTTAAAGGTGGCTGGCGGGTATCTATCTCTCTCACTTTAGCTGAATCGAGTGTGACTACGCCTCGTCCTCGAAGGTTAAAACAACACTAACTTGACGAACTATTATTGTGGTTTTGATGCGAGGTAAGAACGGTTCTTGCTAAGCCCGTAGCAGCCACGTAAATTTTGCAACAACAAAGTAGAGGACGCCTAACTTGTTTTTGCAGGCATGTTGTGATGTGATATGGTCAAGACGTGATGCTATATTTAATTGTATGAGATGATCATGTTTTGTAACCGGTTATCGGCAATCGGCAGGAGCCATATGGTTGTCGCTTATTGTATGAAATGCAACGACTATAATTGCTTTACTTTATCACTAAGCGGTAGCGATAGTCGAGAAGCAATAGATGGCATAAACGAGAACGATGCTACGATGGAGATCAAGGTGTCGCTACCGTGACGATGGTGATCACGATGGTGCTTCAAGATGGAGATCACAAGCACAAGATGATGATGGCCATATCATATCACTTATATTGATTGCATGTGATGTTTATCCTTTATGCATCTTATCTTGCTTTGATTGACGGTAGCATTTTAAGATGATCTCTCACTAATAATCAAGAAGTGTTCCCCGAGTATGCACCGCTATGAAAGTTTTTCGTGCCGAGACACCACGTGATGATTGGGTGTGATAGGCTCTACGCTCAAATACAACGAGTGCAAAACAGTTGCACACGCGAATACTCAGGTCGACTTGACAAGCCTAGCATATACAGATATGGCCTCGAACACGAGACCGAAGGTCGAACGTGAATCATATAGTAGATATGATCAACATAGTGATGTTCACCATTGAAACTACTCCATCTCACGTGATGATCAGACATGGTTTAGTTTATTTGGATCACGTGATCACTTAGATGACTAGAGAGATGTCTGTCTAAGTGGGAGATCTTAAGTAATATGATTAATTGAACTTAAATTTATCATGAACTTAGTACCTGATAGTATTTTGCTTGTCTATGTTTGTTTGTAGATAGATGGCTCGTGCTATTGTTCCGTTGAATTTTAATGCGTTCCTTGAGAAAGCAAAGTTGAAAGTGTTGGGGAACGTAGTAATTTCAAAAAAATTCCTACGCACACGCATGGTGATGCATAGCAACGAGAGGGGAGAGTGTTGTCTACGCACTCGTGACCAAGCGAAGCGCTGACGCAATGTAGAGGAAGTAGTCGACGCCTTCCCGGTCCAACCGATCCAAGCACCGCATTCGCACCTCCGAAGTTCTTGACACACGACAGCTCGATGACGCACTCGGCCCGATCTAGCAAAGCTTCGGGGAGGAGTTCCATCAGCACGACGGCGTGGTGACGATCTTGATGTTCAACCGTCACAGGGCTTCGCCTAAGCACCGCTATAATATGACCGAGGTGTAATATCGTGGAGGGGGCACCGCACACGGCTAAGGAACGATCACAAAGATCAACTTGTGTGTCCTAGGGTGCCCCCTGCCCCCGTATATAAAGGAGCAAGGGGGGAGGCCGGCCGGCCCCTTGGGCGCGCTAAGGAGGAGGAATCCTCCTCCTAGTAGGAGAGGATTCTCCTTTCCTACTCCTACTAGGAGGGAAAGGAAGGGGAGAGGGGGAAGGAAAGGGGGGCGCCGCCTCCTAGTCCACCCGGACCAGAGGGAGAGGGGCGCGGGCCCACCCTAGCCGCCTCTCTCTTCCCACCAAGGCCCATGTGGCCTATTAACTCTCCCGGGGTTCCAGAACCCCCGCACTCCGTTTTCTCCAAATCACCCGGAACAATTCCGTGTCCGAATATAGTCGTCCAATATATCAATCTTTATGTCTCGACCATTTCGAGACTCCTCATCATGTCCGTGATCACATCCGGACTCAACAACCTTCGTACATCAAAATACATAAACTCATAAAGAAACTCCATCGTAACTTTAAGCGTGCAGACCCTACGGTTCGAGAACAATGTAGACATGACCGAGACACGCCTCCGTCAATAACCAATAGAGGGACCTGGATGCCCATATTGGTTCCTACATATTCTACGAAGATCTTTACCGTCGATCCGCATAACAACATACGTTGTTCCCTTTGTCATCGGTATGTTACTTGCCCGAGATTCGATCGTCGGTATCCAATACCTAGTTCAATCTCGTTACGGCAAGTCTCTTTACTCGCTCCGTAATACATCATCTCGCAACTAACTCATTAGTTGCAATGCTTGCAAGGCTTAAGTGATGTGCATTACCGAGAGGGCCCAGAGATACCTCTCGACATTCGAGTGACAAATCCTAATCTCAAATACGCCAACCCCACAAGTACCTTTGGAGACACCAGAGAGCACCTTTATAATCACCTAGTTACGTTGTGACATTTGGTAGCACACAAAGTGTTCCTCCGATAAACGGGAGTTGCATAATCTCATAGTCATAGGAACATGTATAAGTCATGAAGAAAGCAATAGCAACATACTAAACGATCAAGTGCTAAGCTAATTGAATGGGTCATGTCAATCACATCATTCTCCTAATGATGTGATCCCGTTAATCAAATGACAACTCATGTCTATGGCTAGGAAACATAACCATCTTTGATTAACGAGCTAGTCAAGTAGAGGCATACTAGTGACACTCTGTTTGTCTATGTATTCACACATGTATCATGTTTCCGATTAATACAATTCTAGCATGAATAATAAACAATTATCATGAAATAAGGAAATAAAAATAACTTTATTATTGCCTCTAGGCATATTTCCTTCAGCCTCCCACTTGCACTAGAGTCAATAATCTAGATCACATCACCATGTGATTAACATCGATAGGTCACATCATCATGTGATTAACACCCATAGTTCACATCACCATGTGACCAACACCCAAAGGGTTTACTAGATTCAGTAATCTAGTTCACATCGCTATGTGATTAACACCCAAAGAGTACTAAGGTGTGATCATGTTTTTCTTGTGAGAGAATCTTAGTCAACGGGTCTTTCACATTCAGATCCATTATGTATTTTGCAATTTTCTATGTCTAGAATGCTCTGCACGGAGCTACTCTAGCTAATTGCTCCCACTTTCAATATGTATCTAGATCGAGACTTAGAGTCATCCAGATCGGTGTCAAAACTTGCATCGACGTAACCCTTTACGATGAACCTTTTGTCACTTCCATAATCGAGAAACATATCCTTATTCCACTAAGGATAATTTTGACCGCTGTCCAGTGATCTACTCCTCGATCACTATTGTACTCCTTGCCAAACTCAATGTAGGGTATACAATAGATCCGGTACACAACATGGCATACTTTATAGAACCTATGGCCAAGGCACGTGGAATGACTTTCATTCTCTTTCTATCTTCTGCCGTGGTCGGGTTTTGAGTCTTACTCAATTTCACACCTTGTAACACGTGCAAGAACTCTTTCTTTGATCGCTCCATTTTGAACTACTTCAAAATCTTGTCAAGGTATGTACTCATTGAAAAACTTATCAAGCGCCTTGATCTATCTCTATGGATCTTGATGCTCAATATGTAAGCAGCTTCACCGAGGTCTTTCTTTGAAAAACTCCTTTCAAACACTCCTTTATGCTTTACGTAATAATTCTACATTATTTCCGATCTACAATATGTCAATCACATATACTTATCGAAATGTCAGAGTGCTCCCACTCACTTTCTAGTAAATACGCACCTTTCCAAAAGTCTCAGATAAAACCATATGCTTTGATCACACTATCAAAGCGCTTATTCCAACTCGAGATGCTTGCACCAGTCCATAAATGGATCACCGGAGCTTGCACACTTTGTTAGCTCTCTTTGGATCGATAAAACCTTCTCGTTGCATCATATACAACTCTTCCTCCGTAAACCCATTCAGAATGCAGTTTTACATCCATTTGCCAAATTTCATAATCATAAAATGCGGCAATTGCTAACATGATTCGGACAGACTTAAGCATCGCTACGGGTGAGAAGGTCTCATCGTAGTCAATCCCTTGAACTTGTCGAAAACCTTTTGCAACAAGTCGAGCTTTGTAGACAGTAACATTACCGTCAGCGTCAGTCTTCTTCTTGAAGATCCATTTACTTTCAATTGCTTGTCGACCATCGGGCAAGTCAACCAAAGTCCAAACTTTGTTCTCATACATGGATCCCATCTCAGATTTCATGGCTTCAAGCCATTTTGCACAATCTGGGCTCATCATCGCTTCCTCATAGTTCGTAGGTTTATCATGGTCTAGTAACATGACTTTCAGAACAGGATTACCGTAACCTCTGGTGCGGACCGTACTCTGGAAGACCCACGAGGTTCTCAGAGTAACTTGATCTGAAGTTTCATGATCATCATCATTAGCTTCCTCACTAATTGGTGTAGAAATCACTGGAACTAATTTCAGTGATGAACAATTTTCCAATTAGGGAGAAGGTACAGTTACCTCATCAAGTTCTACTTTCCTCCCTTAAAAACAAAAAAAAAGTTCTACTTTCCTCCCACTCACTTCTTTCGAGAGAAATTCCTTCTCTAGAAAGGATCCATTTTTAGCAACGAATATCTTACCTTCGGATCTGTGATAGAAGGTGTACCCAACAATTTCCTTTGGGTATTCTATGAAGACGCACTTCTCCGATTTGGGTTCGAGCTTATCAGGATGAAACTTTTTCACATAAGCATCGTAGCCCCAAACTTTAAGAAATGAAAACTTGGGTTCTTGCTAAACCACAGTTCATATGATGTCGTCTCAACGGATTTAGATGGTGCCCTTTTAACGTGAATGCAGCTGTCTCTAATGCATAACCCAAAAACAATAGTGGTAAATCAGTAAGAGACATCATAGATCGCACTATATCCAATAAAGTGTGGTTACGATGTTCGGACACACCATAACGTTGTGGTGTTCCAGGTGGCGTGAGCTGTGAAACTATTCCACATTGTTTTAATTGAAGACCAAACTCGTAACTCAAATATTCGTCTCCGGGATCAGATCGCAGAAACTTTATTCTTGTTACGATGATTTTTCCACTTCACTTTGAAATTCTTTGAACCTTTCAACTATTTCAGACTTATGTTTCATCAAGTAGATATACCCAATCTGCTCAAATCATCTTGTGAAGGTCAGAAAATAACGATACTTGCCTCGAGCATCAACACTCATTGGATCGCATACATCGGCATGTATTATTTCCAATAAGTCAGTAGCTCGTTCCATTGTTCCGGAGAACGGAGTTTTAGTCACCTTGCCCAAAAGGCACGGTTCGCAAGCATCAAATGATTCATAACCAAGTGATTCCGAAAATCCATCTTTATGGAGTTTCTTCATGCGCTTTACACCGATATGACCCAAACGGCAGTGCCACAAATATGTTGCACTATCATTATTAACTGTGCATCTTTTGGCCTCAATATTATGAATATGTGTATCACTACGATCGAGATCAAACAAACTATTTTCATTGGGTGTATGACCATTGAAGGTTTATTCATGTAAATAGAACAACAATTATTCTCTGATTTTAAATGAATAACCGTATTGCAATAAACATGATCAAATCATATTCATGCTCAACGCAAACGCCAAATAACATTTATTTAGGTTTAACACTAATCCCGAAAGTATAGGAGTGTGCGATGATGATCATATTAATCTTGAAACTACTTCCAACCATCATCGCTACTTTCCTTCAACTAGTCTTTGTTTATTCTCAGAACTCTGCTTCGAAGTTACTAATCTTAGCAACCTAACAAGTATCAAATACTCGGGGCTACTATAAACACTAGTAAGGCACACATCAATAATCAGATATCAAATATACCCTTGTTCGCTTTGCCATCCTTCTTGTCCACCAAATATTCAGGGCATTTCCGCTTCAAAGGACCATTTCCTTTGCAAAGTAAACACTCGGTTTCAGGCTATGGTCCAGCTTTGGGCTTCTTTGCGTAAGTGACAACTTGCTTGTCTTTCCACTTGAAGTTCCCTTTCTTTCCTTTGCCCTTCTCTTGAAACTAGTGGTCTTGTCAATCATAAACACTTGATGCTCTTTCTTGATTTCTACCTTCGTCGATTTCAACATCACGAAGAGCTCGAAATCGTTTTCGTCATCCCTTGCATACTATAGTTCATCACGAAGTTCTAGTAACTTAGTGATGGTGACTAGAGAATTCTCACAATCACTATCTTATCTCGAAGATTAACTCCCACTTGATTCAAGCGATTGAAGTACCTGCATAATCTGAGCACATGCTCACTAGTTGAGCCATTCTCCTCCATCTTTTAGCTATAGAACTTGTTGGAGACTTCATATCTCTCAACTCGGTATTTGCTTGAAATATTAACTTCAACTCCTGAACATCTCATATGGTCCATGACGCTCAAAACCTCTTTGAAGTCCCGATTCTAAGCCGTTAAGAATGGTGCACTTAAACTATCAAGTAGTCATCATATTGAGCTAGCCAAACGCTCATAACGCCCGCATACCGCTTCCTCGCAATAGGTCCGCACCCAGCGTGCATCCAGACATAATTCTTCAGGCAACAATGAGGATAAACCTCGATCACGGATCCAATCCGCATCATTGCAACTAACATCTTTCAACACAATTTTCTCTAGGAACATATCGAAATAAACATATGAAAGCAACAACGCGAGCTATTGATCTACAACATAATTTGCAAAATACTACCAGGACTAAGTTCATGATAAATTTAAGTTCAATTAATCATATTACTTAAGAACTCCCACTTAGACACACATCTCTCTAGTCATCTAAGTGATCACGTGATCCAAATCAACTAAACCATAACCGATCATCACGTGAGATGGAGTAGTTTTCAATGGTGAACATCACTATGTTGATCATATCTACTATATGATTCACGCTCGACCGTTCGGTCTCCGTGTTCCGAGGCCATATCTGCATATGCTAGGCTCGTCAAGTTTAACCCAAGTATTCCGCGTGTGCAAAACTGGCTTGCACCCGTTGTAGATGGACGTAGAGCTTATCACACCCAATCATCACGTGGTGTCTGGGCACGACGAACTTTGGCAATGGTGTATACTCAGGGAGAAAACTTCTTGATAATTTAGTGAGAGATCATCTTAAAATGCTACCGTCAATCAAAGCAAGATAAGATGCATAAAAGATAAACATCACATGCAATCAATATAAGTGATATGATATGGCCATCATCATCTTGTGCTTGTGATCTCCATCTCTGAAGCACCGTCATGATCACCATCGTCACCGGCGCGACACCTTGATCTCCATCGTAGCATCGTTGTCGTCTCGCCAATCTTATGCTTCTACGACTATCGCTACCGCTTAGTGATAAAGTAAAGCATTACAGTATGCATTGCATTGCATACAATAAAGCGACAACCATATGGCTCCTGCCAGTTGCCGATAACTCGGTTACAAAACATGATCATCTCATACAATAAAATTTAGCATCATGTCTTGGCCATATCACATCACAACATGCCCTGCAAAAACAAGTTAGACGTCCTCTAATTTGTCGTTGCAAGTTTTACGTGGCTGCTACAGGCTTAAGCAAGAACCAATCTCACCTACGCATCAAAACCACAATGATAGTTTGTCAAGTTGGTGCTGTTTTAACCTTGCAAGTACCGGGCGTAGCCACACTCGGTTCAACTAAAGTTGGAGAAACTGACACCCGCCAGCCACCTGTGTGCAAAGCACGGCGGTAGAACCAGTCTCGCAGAAGCGACGCGTAATGTCGGTCCGGCCGCTTCATCCAACAATACCGCCAACCAAAGTATGACATGCGGTAAGCAAGATGACTTATATCGCCCAAAACTCACTTGTGTTCTACTCGTGCATATAACATAACACCATAAAACCTAGGCTCGGATGCCACCGTTGGGGAACGAGTAATTTCAAAAATTTCCTACGCACACGCAAGATCATGGTGATGCATAGCAACGAGAGGGGAGAGTGTTGTCTACGCACCCTCGTGAGACCAAGCGAAGCGCTGACGCAACGAGAGGAAGTAGTCGACGCCTTCCTGTCCAACCGATCCAAGCACATTATTCGCACCTCCGAAGTTCTTGACACACGCATGGATCGATGACGCACTGGCCCGATCCAGCAAAGCATCGGGAGGAGTTCCACAAGACGACGGCGTGGTGGACGATCTTGATGTTCAACCGCCGCAGGCTTCGCCTAAGCACCGCTATAATATGACCGAGGTGTAATATAGTGGAGGGGCACCGCACACGGCTAAGGAACGATCACGAAGATCAACTTGTGTGTCCTAGGGTGCCCCCCGCCCCGTATATAAAGGAGCAAGGGGGAGGCCGGCCGCCCCTTGGGCGCTAAGGAGGAGGAATCCTCCTCCTAGTAGGAGAGGATTCTCCTTTCCTACTCCTACTAGGAGGGAAAGGAAGGGGAGAGGGAGGGGAAGGAAAGGGGGCGCCGCCTCCTAGTCCAATTCGGACCAGAGGGAGAGGGGCGCGCCCCACCCTAGCCGCCTCTCTCTTCCCACCAAGGCCCATGTGGCCTATTAACTCTCCCGGGGTTCCGTAACCCCTAAGACTCCGATTTTCTCCAAATCACCCTAACAATTCCGTGTCCGAATATAGTGGTCCAATATATCAATCTTTATGTCTCGACCATTTCGAGACTCCTCGTCATGTCCGTGATCACATCCGGACTCAACAACCATCGGTACATCAAAATACATAAACTCATAAAGAAACTCGCCATCGTAACTTTAAGCGTGCGGACCCTACGGTTCGAGAACAATGTAGACATGACCGAGACACGCCTCCGGTCAATAACCAATAGCGGACCTGATGCCCATATTGGTTCCTACATATTCTACGAAGATCTTTATCGGTCGATCAAGCATAACAACATATGTTGTTCCTTTGTCATCGGTATGTTACTTGCCCGAGATTCGATCGCCGGTATCCAATACCTAGTTCAATCTCGCACGGCAAGTCTCTTTACTCGTTCCGTAATACATCATCTCGCAACTAACTCATTAGTTGCAATGCTTGCATGGCTTAAGTGATGTGCATTACCGAGAGGGCCCAGAGATACCTCTCCGACATTCGGAGTGACAAATCCTAATCTCGAAATACGCCAATCCAACAAGTACCTTTGGAGACACCTGTAGAGCACCTTAATAATCACCCAGTTATGTTGTGACGTTTGGTAGCACACAAAGTGTTCCTCCGGTAAACGGGAGTTGCATAATCTCGTAGTCATAGGAACATGTATAAGTCATGAAGAAAGCAATAGCAACATACTAAACGATCGGGTGCCAAGCTAACTGAATGGGTCATGACAATCACATCATTCTCCTAATGATGTGATTCCGTTAATCAAATGACAACTCATGTCTATGGCTAGGAAACATAACCATCTTTGATTAACGAGCTAGTCAAGTAGAGGCATACTAGTGACACTCTATTTTTCTATGTATTTACACATGTATCATGTTTCCGATTAATACAATTCTAGCATGAATAATAAACAATTATCATGAAATAAGGAAATAAATAATAACTTTATTATTGCCTCTAGGGCATATTTCCTTCAGAAAGATGATGGTAGCAATTACATGGACTGGGTCCGTAACCTGAGGATTATCCTCATTGCTGCAGAGAAAAGTTACGCCCCGAAGCACCGCTGGTGCCAGCCTGCTCTTGATGCAACCGACGATGTTAAGAACTTCCGCAGAGCAAAGCTGATGACTACTCGATAGTTCAAGCAGTGCTATGCTTTACGGCTTAGAACCGGTCTTCAACGACGCTTTTGAACGCTATGGAGCATATGAGATGTTCCAGAGTTGAAGTTAATATTTCAAGCAAATGCCCGGATTGAGAGATATGAAGTCTCCAATAAGTTCTATAGCTGCAAGATGGAAGAGAATAGTTCACAAGGAACACATACTCAAAATGTCCGGGTATAATAATCACTTGATTCAACGGGAATTAATCTTCCGATGATAGTGTCATTGATGTAATTCTTCAATCATCGCCACCAAGCTACAAGAGCTTCGTGATGAACTATAATATGCAAGGGATGAACAAGACTATTCCCGAGCTCTTCGCAATGCTAAAAGCCATGGAGGTAGAAATCAAGAAGGAGCATCAAGTGTTGATGGTTAACAAGACCACCAGTTTCAAGAAAAGGGCAAAGGGAAGAAGAAGGAACTTCAAAAGAAAAGCAAACAAGTTGTTGCTCAAGAGAAGAAACCCAAGTCCGGATCTAAGCCTGAAATCGAGTGCTTCTACTGCAAGCGATCGACACCGAAGCGGAACTGCCCCAAGTATTTGGCGGATAAGAAGGATGGCAAAGTGAACAAAGGTATATGTGACATACATGTTATTGATGTGTACCTTACTAATGCTCGTAGTAGTACTGGTATTTGATACTGGTTCTGCTAATATTTGCAACTCAAACAGGACTACGGATTAAGCGAAGATTGGCTAAAGACAAGGTGACGATCGGCGCGGGAAATGGTTCCAAAGTCGATGTGATCGCGGTCGGCACGCTACCTCTACATCTACCATCGGGATTAGTTTTAGACCTAAATAATTGTTATTTGGTGCCGCGTGAGCATGAACATTATATCTGGATCTTGTTTGATGCGAGATGGTTATTCATTTAAATCGAGAATAATCGTTGTTCTATTTATATGAGTAATATCTTTTATGGTCATGCACCCTTGAAGAGTGGTCTATTTTATTGAATCTCGATAGCAGTGATACACATATTCATAGTGTTGAAACCAAAAGATGCAGAGTTGATAACGATAGTGCAACTTATTTGTGGCACCGCCGCTTAGGTCATATCGATGTAAAGCGATGAAGAAACTCCATATCGATGTGCTTTTGGAATCACTTGATTATGAATCACTTGGTACTTGTGAACCGTGCCTCATGGGCAAGATGACTAAAACGCCGTTCTCCGAACTATGGAGCGAGCAACCGATTTGTTGGAAATCATACATACCGATGTTTGTGGTCCAATGAATGTTGAGGCTCGCGGCGGGTATCGTTATTTCCTCACCTTCACAGATGATTTGAGCAGATATGGGTATATCTACTTAATGAAACACAGGGCTGAAACATTTGAAAAGTTCAAAGAATTTCAGAGTGAAGTGGAAAATCATCGTAGCAAGAAAATAAAGTTTCTACGATCTGATTGTGGAGGAGAATATTTGAGTTAAGAGTTTGGTCTACACTTGAAACAATGCGGAATAGTTTCGCAACTCATGCCACCCGGAACACCACAACGAAATGGTGTGTCCGAACGTCAGAATCGTGATTTTACTAGATATGGTGCGATCTATGATGTCTCTTACCGATTTACCGCTATCGCTTTTGGGGTTATGCTTTAGAGACGGCCGCATTCACGCTAAATAGGGCACCATCAAAACTGCTGAGACGACGCCATATGAACTGTGGTTTGGCAAGAAACCAAAGTTGTCGCTTTCTTAAAGTTTGGGGCTGCGATGCTTATGTGAAGAAACTTCAACCAGATAAGCTCGAACCCAAATCGGAGAAATGTGTCTTCATAGGATACCAAAAGAGACCATTGGGTACACCTTCTATCACAGATCTGAAGGCAAGATTTTCGTTGTTAAATCGGATCCTTTCTAGAGAAGGAGTTTCTCTCGAAAGAAGTGAGTGGGAGGAAAGTAGAACTTGATGAGATAATCAGATTCTGCTCCCTTATTGAAAGTAGTTCATCACAAGAACCGGTTCTGTGACAACCACACCAATTAGTGAGGAAGCTAATGATATTGATCATGAAACTTCAGATCAAGTTTCTATCGAACCTCGTGGGTCTACCAGAGTAAGATCCGCACTGTGAGTGGTACGGTAATCCAATTCGAAGTCATGTTACTTGACCATGATGAACCTACGAACTATGAGGAAGCGATGATGAGCCCATATTCCACAAAATGGCTAGAGGCCATGAAATCTGAGATGGGATCCATGTATGAAAACAAAGTATGGACTTTGGTTGACTTGCCCGATGATCGGCAAGCCATTGAGAATAAATGGATCTTTAAGAAGAAGACTGACGCTGATGGTAATGTAACTGTCTATAAAGCTCGACTTGTTGTGAAAGGTTTTCGACAAGTTCAAGGGGTTGACTACGGTGAGACTTTCTCACTCATAGCGATGCTTAAGTCTGTCCGAATCATGTTAGCTATTGCTGCATTTCATAATTATGAAATTTGGCAAATGGATGTTAAAACTGCATTCTTGAATGGATTTCTGGAAGAAGAGTTGTATATGATGCAGCCAGAAGGTTTTGTTGATCCAAAAGATGTTAACAAAGTGTGCAAGCTCTAGCGATCCATTTATGGACTAGTGCAAGCATCTCGGAGTTGGAATAAACGCTTTGATAGTGTGATCAAATCATATGGTTTTATACAGACTTTTGGAGAAGCAGATTTACAAGAAAGTGAGTGGGAGCTCAGAGCATTTCGATATTATATGTAGATGACATATTATTAATTGGAAATGCTATAGACTTTCTGGATAGCATAAAGGGATACTTGAATAAAAGTTTTTCAATGAAAGACCTCGTGAAGCTGCTTACATATTGGGCATCAAGATTTATAGAGATAGATCAAGACGCTTAATAGGACTTTCACAAAGCACATACCTTGATAAAATTTTGAAAAGTTCAAAATGGATCGTGCAAAGAAAGGGTTCTTGCCCGTGCTTCAAGGTGTGAAGTTGAGTCAAACTCAATGTCCCACCACAGCAGAAGATAGAGAGAAAATGAAAGATGTTCCTATGCTTCAGCCATAGGCTCTATCATGTATGCAATGTCAGGTACCGCACTGACGATGCTTAGCAATAAGCTTGCCAGAAGGTACCAAAGTAATCCAGAGTGGATCATCGGACAGCGGTCAAGAACATCCCAAATATCCGAAAAGGACTAAGGATATGTTTCTCGTATATGGAGGTGACAAAGAGCTAGTCGTAAATGGTTACGTTGATGCAAGCTTTGACACTGATCCGGACGATTCAAAATCGCAAAATGGATACGTATTTTTATTAAACGGTGGAGTTGTAAGTTGGTGCAGTTCTAAACAAAGCGTCGTGGCGGGATCTACATGCGTAGCAGAGTACATAGCTGCTTCTGAAGCAGCAAATGAAGGTGTCTGGATGAAGGAGTTCATTTCCGATCTAGGTGTCATACCTAGTGCATCGGGACCAATGAAGATCTTCTGTGACAATACTGGTGCAATTGCCTTGGCAAAGGAATCCATATTTCACAAGAGGACCAAGCACATCAAGAGACGCTTCAATTCCATTCGGGACCAAGTCCAAGTGGAAGACATAGAGATTTGCAAGATACATACGGATCTGAATGTTGCGCACTGCTGACTAAGCCTCTCTCACGAGCAAAACATGATCAAGACCAAGACTCCATGGGTGTTAGAATTATTACTATGTAATCTAGATTATTGACTCTAGTGCAATTGGGAGATCAAGGAAATATGCCCTAGAGGCAATAATAAAGTTATTATTTATTTCCTCATATCATGATAAATGTTTATATTCATGCTAGAATTGTATTAACCAGAAACATGATACATGTGTGAATATATAGACAAACATATAGTCTCTAGTATGCCTCTATTTGACTAGCTCATTAGTCAAAGATGGTTATGTTTCCTAACCATAGACATGTGTTGTTATTTGATTAATGGGATCACATCATTAGGAGAATGATGTGATTGACATGACCCATTCCGTTAGCCTAGCACTAGATCGTTTAGTATATTGCTATTGCTTTCTTCATGACTTATACATGTTCCTGAAACTATGATATTATGCAACTCCTGCCATCGGAGGAACACTTTGGTGCTACCAAACGTCACAACGAATCGGGTGATTATAAAGGAGTACTACAGGTGTCTCCAAAGGTAGATGTTGGGTTGGCGTATTTCGAGATTAGGTTTTGTCACTCCGATTGTCGGAGAGGTATCTCTGGGCCCTCTCGGTAATGCACATCACTATAAGCCTTGCAAGCAATGTGACCAATGAGTTGGTTACGGGATGATGCATTATGTCATGGATTTGTCACGGCAGATGTCCTTAGTGTCCGGACTTAGTCGCGAGGCCAACGCATCTATGTAGTAGCTTGAGAGGGGTTGAGCGGAATCGAGAGACGCAACACAAGACAGGGATTTAGACAGCTTCGGCCCCCGGGAAACATCATCCGGTAAAAACCCTACATGCTGTTTGAGGCTAGGTCCCATTATCATCATGAGGGAGTCGCCGGTAAACCGGCTCTCCTCTAGTTGTGTCTAGCCCTAGAGATTATTGCTTCTTGCTTTTAGCTTCTAACTTGTCCCTCTTCGGGGAGCCCTGCCCCTCCTTATATATGTTGAAGGGGCGGTTTACATGTGGAGTCCTATTAGGATTAGGACTAGTCTATCTCTAATACAAACCGGATACAAGTCCTAGTCTTAACTCCTTGTAAGGCAAATATTCCTTTCCTTTTAAACCGCCCACCATAGTTGAACTGCCTTCATGAACCGCCTGTTGGGCCACTGGTCTTGTTGCTCCTCCGCCCGCCCGCCGGATTACCAATGAGTCAGAATCGTCTGTCTATGCAGTCGCCGGTGAATCGCCAAGTCCGGCCGGTTTTATCCTTCCGGCCGGTTTACGCCGCGGGTCATATCCCCGACATTAGCCCCCAAGTTTAGCTTGGATTTATCCATGGTAAACTTATGCTACAAATAAACACCAGAACAATTCTGACAGGTTGTGCTCCGGGTTAAGAATTCTTGTATACCGGTACCTGATCGTACTTAAGTCCTTGTCATTTCCTCCTTCTAGAAAATCCGGGTCAATAACCAGCTTCATACTCAAATTGCTGATGTTGGCTTCTTATAGAAAAATATTGTGAAGAATAATCCACTTAAGTCGGCTTCCAAAGCGCCGGCTTAAGAAATATTGGTCTTGAAATACTCATCTGATATTCAGACAGCTTGAAGATGCAGAACTTGCCGGTTTATCATTGCCAAGAACTGTCGGGTTATAAAAACTGATAATTCCAGGTCATGATTGTTGCAGACACCGGTTCATGATTGTTGCCAACACCGGTTTATGATTATTGATGACACCGGTTGCGCATATTGTGGTCATAATGATTGGTGACGCCGGTCAATCTAGTTTGCTCAAACAGAGAATTTGAAAATATTTCCGGATAATAATATAATACCTGTAGCCCCCAAGTCTTGAGTAGAACAAAGTGATGGCTTAAGACTTGCTTCAATATAAATACTTTCACTATCGAAGAAATCCATGTTGTTCATCCCAGTCACTAGCAAAAACTGAATACTCCATATTATGTAGCCCCCAAGTGTCGGGTTGTCTTGCTTGCAGCAACTTGGGACTTGTAATTGTCTTATACTCATAAAAACTTCAACCAGTGTAGCCCCCAAGGGCCGGGTCATTATGCAATAATGAGCAGGGACTTTGTAAATATAATCATGTAAACTTTGAACAACAATGGTGTAGCCCCCAAGGGCCAGCTCAGTAAGATAATATTGAGCTGGGACTTGATATATGCTTCAATAAAAATATCATCATATGATGTACCCCCGTCATGGGGCTTGAATCCACGTCCACAAGGTTAAGAGCCTTGTGCTTTACCAACTGAGCAATATACCCTTCAATATAATGGATAAAAAGCTTTGTACCTTGAATTGTTGACAGGAGCAATTGGCAGCCCCCAAGGGCCGGCTCATTGTAATGTGATGAGTCGGGTCTTCAATAAGATGAGCAAAAAATGACTTTGCATTAGCCCCCAAGTATCATGGTGCATGCTTGAAGTGACATGAGACTTGCATATAACCTCAATTTGAATAATGTAGCCCCCAAGTGCCGGGTTGTAAGCCTGCAGCAACTCGGGACTATTCCTTCCATTGTAGAATAAATCATATTCATCGATAAAATAATATCCTTTGCGCTAAAGCGACTTTGAAAACCTCAATCATAATATTAATAACCATAATAAAAATCCAGCCATGTTGGCTATTTGAGATAATATAATCCAGTATGAAAACTTTATTCAGTATCATAATGAAAATTCAGCCAAGTTTGGCTATTTGAACAATATAACCCAATGATTTATAAGCGCATGATTCCAATGGCGCAATTCAAATATATACTGGCGACATGTAGTCCAAAGCCAGGCCGGTTTAATAAACACCGGAAAATTTATCATCATGCTTTATTCAACCTATTTCTGCATATAACAAGTTTAAAGTGTCCTGGCGGTTTACCGCCGGACGGGTCATAATGCTTGAAAGATATAACCCGGGTTTATAACCAAGGCTGCATTTAATAATAATCAAATATGAAATATATCATACCGTGATATTGAATCACATTGTTGGTTTACCAACTTTTGTAGTAAGGGTGATAATCCCAATCTTGAGTAATGATAACTCCGTCCATATTATACCGGTTTATGATAAAACCGCATCGGTTATGATAGACACCGGACTAACAATATATAATATCGCGACTTGTGTCGAACTGCACCGGGTTAATAATCGCGGATTATAATTTGATCGTAATCGACAACTTGTAGTTGAAAGCTGAGCGGGTTGATAAACACCGTTTACTCCATAATAGGATGGTAATAGTAAAATCAAACCGCGATAGTCTCCGTTTAAGAATTGACCGTGTTCGTCAATTGACAATAACCGATTAAAACGTTGTCGGTATAAAAACGCAACAAAAATCGAATAACAGTTATGAAAAGATATGGAAACAAAGGCAATGATAAAACCGCTTGCAAAAATATGCTATATCGAGCTGATCGATGGTATTACCATGGTCGGACAGACCAAGCCCCCAATAGGTGTAGCTATGGTTCAAGTCAGCCAGTCCCCAAATGATTCGTGGCATATATGCCGTCAAGTGGCGTGGCAACGGTTCGGTTCGACCAATCCCCCAAGTGACTCTGTGGCCTTAGGCCGATCAAGAGGCGTGACTATGGTTCAGACGTGACCACAAGTCCCCAAGTGATGCTGTGGCTTTTCGCCTATCAAAAGGTGTTGCTATGGTTCGGACACGACCAAAAGCCCCCAAGTGATATACGGGGGCGGGGGGGCACCCCATAGACACAAGTTGATCTACGGATCGTTCCTTAGCCGTGTGCGGTGCCCCCCTCCACCATATTCCACCTCGGTCATATCATCGCGGAGTCTAGGCAAAGCCCCGCGCCAAGAGAACATCATCATCGCTACCACGCCGTCGTCTTGTGGAACTCATCCTCAAGCTTTGCTGGATCGGAGCCCGGGATCATCATCGAGCTGAACGTGCCTGATCTCGGAGGTGCCGTCACGCTCGGTGCTTGGATCGGTCGGATCGTGAAGACGTACGACTACATCAACCGCGTTGTGCTAACGCTTCCGCTTACGGTCTACGAGGGTACGTGGACAACACTCTCCCCTCTCGTTGCTATGCCATCACCATGATCTTGCGTGTGCGTAGGAATTTTTTTCAAATTACTATGTCCCCCAATAAGGGCATATTTCCTTCACTCTTCCACTTGCACTAGAGTCAATAATCTAGATTACATAGTAATGATTCTAACACCCATGGAGCTTTGGTGTTGATCATGTTTTGCTCGTGGAAGAGGCTTAGTCAACGGGTCTGCAACATTCAGGTCCATGCATATCTTGCAAATCTCTATGTCCCCCTCCGACACTTGATGACGGATGGAATTGAAGCGTCTCTTGATGTGCTTGGTTCTCTTGTGAAATCTGGATTCCTTTGCCAAGGCAATTGCACCAGTATCGTCACAAAAGATTTTCATTGGCCCTGATGCACTAGGTATGACACCTAGATCGGATATGAACTCCTTCATCCAAACTCCTTCATTTGCTGCTTCCGAAGCAGCAATGTACTCTGCTTCACACATAGATCCCGCCATGACGCTCTGCTTGGAACTGCACCAACTGACAGCTCCTCCATTCAATAAAAATACGTATCCGTTTGCGACTTAGAGTCATCCGGATCAGTGTCAAAGCTTAGATCGAATAAACAGAGACTAGTTGAAGGGGAAGTGACAATGAGTGTTGGAAATAGTTCGATATGATCATCATCGCACACTCCCTATACTGTCGGGATTAGTGTTAAACCTAAATAAATGTTATTTGGCATTTGCGTTGAGCATGAATATGATTTGATCATGTTTATTGCAATATGGTTATTCATTTAAAGTCAGAGAATAATTGTTGTTCTGTTTACATGAATAAAACCTTCAAATGGTCATACACCCAATGAAAATAGTTTGTTGGATCTCAATCGTAGTGATACACATATTCATAATATTGATGCCAAAATATGCAAAGTTAATAATGATAGTGCAACTTATTTGCGGCCTCGCCGCTTGGGTCATATCGATTAAAAGCGCATGAAGAAACTCCATAAAGTTGGATTTTCGAATCACTTGGTTATGAATCATTTGATGCTTGCGAACCGTGCCTTTTGGGCAAGATGACTAAAACCCCGCTTCTCCTAACATTGGACGAAGCTCTCGACTTATTGGAAATAATACATACCGATGTATGCGATCCGATGAGTGTTAAGGCTTGCAGCGTGTATCATTATTTTCTGACCTTCACAGATGATTTGAGCAGATATGGGTATATCTACTTGATGAAACATAAGTCTGAAACATTTGAAAAGTTCAAAGAATTTCAGAGTGAAGTGGAAAATCATCGTAACAAGAAAAATAAAGTTTCTACGATCTGATCATGGAGACGAATATTTGAGTTATGAGTTTGGTCTTCATTTAAAACAAAGTGAAATAGTTTCGCAACTCACGCCACCTGGAACACCACAATGTAATGGTGTGTCCGAACGCCGTAATCGTACTTTACTAGATATATTGCGATCTATAATGTCTCTTATCGGTTTACCACTATCGTTTTGGGGTTATGCATTAGAGACAGCTGCATTCACGTTTAATAGGGCATCATCTAAATCCGTTGAGATGACACCGTATGAACTATGGTTTAGCAGTAAACCTAAGCTGTCGTTTCTTAAAGTTTGGAGTTGCGATGCTTATATGGAAAAGGTTTTCAACTTAATAAGCTCGAATCCAAATCGGAGAAGTGCGTCTTCATAGAATACCCAAAGGAAACTGTTGGGTACACCTTCTATCACAGATTCAAAGGCAAAACATTCGTTGCTAAGAATGGATCCTTTCTAGAGAAGGAGTTCCTCTCGAAAGAAGTATGTGGGAGGAAAGTAAGATCTTGATAAGGTAATTTGTACCTTCTCCCGAATTGGAAAGTAGTTCATCACAGAAATCAGTTCCAGTGATTCCTACACCAATTAGTGAGGAAGCTAATGATGATGATCATGAAACTTCAGATCAAGTTACTACAAAACCTCGTAGGTCTTCCAAAGTACAGTCCGCACCAGAGTGGTACGGTAATCCTGTTCTGGAAGTCATGTTACTAGACCATGATGAACCTACAAACTATGAGGAAGCGATGATGAGCCCAGATTCCACGAAATGGCTTGAGGCCATAAAATCTGAGATGGGATCCATGTATGAGAACAAAGTATGGACTTTGGTGGGTTTGCCCGATGATCGGCAAGCCATATTGTATAAATGGATCTTCAAGAGAAAGAAAGATGCTGATAGTAGTGTTACTGTCTACAAAGCTCGACTTGTCGCAAAAAGGTTTTCGACAAGTTCAAGGTGTTGACTACAATGAGATTTTCTCAACTATAGTGATGCTTAAGTCTGTCCGAATCATGTTAGCGATTGCCACATTTTATGAAATTTGGCAAAAGGATGTCAAAACTGCATTCCTTAATGGATTTATTAAAGAAGAGTTGTATACGATGCAACCAGAAGGTTTTGTCAATCCTAAAGGTGCTAACAAAGTGTGCAAGCTCCAGCGATCCATTTATGGTCAGGTGCAAGCTTCTCGGAGTTGGAATATACGCTTTGATGAGTTGATCAAAGCATATGGTTTTATATGGACTTTTTGAGAAGCCTGTATTTACAAGAAAGTGAGTGGGAGCTCAGAGCATTTCTAATATTATATGTGGATGACATATTGTTGATTGGAAATGATATAGAAATTCTGATAGCATGAAAGGATACTTGAATAAGAGTTTTTTCAAAGAAAGACCTCGGTGAAGCTGCTTACACATTGAGCATCAAGATCTATATAGATAGATCAAGACGCTTGATAATATTTTTCAATGAGTACATACCTTGATAAATTTTTGAAATAGTTCAAAATGGAACAGTCAAAGAAGGAGTTCTTGCCTGTGTTGCTAGGTGTGAAGTTGAGTAAGACTCAAGACCCAACCATGGCAGAAAATAGAAAGAGAATGAAAAGTCATTCCCTATGCCTCAATCATAGGTTCTATAAAGTATGCTATGTGTGAACTGCATATATTGTATACCTTGCTCGAAGTTTGGCAAAGGAATACAATTTTGATCTAATAGTAGATCACTGGACAGCGGTCAAGAATATCCTTAGTGAGGACTAAGGAGATGTTTCTCGATTATGGAGGTGATAAAAGAGTTCGTTGTAAAAGTTACATCGGTGCAAACTTTTACAATGATCCAGATGACTCTAAGTCTCAATCTGGATACATATTGAAAGTGGGAGCAATTAAGCTAGAGTAGCTCCATGCAGAGCATTGAAGACATAGAATATTTGCAAAATACATACGGCTTTCTATGTGACAGACCCGTTGACTAAATTTCTCTCACGAACAAAACATGATCATACCTTTGTACCCTTTGGGTGTTGGTCACATGATGATGTGAACTATGGGTGTTAATCACATACAGATGTGAATATTGGTCTTAAATCACATGGTGATGTGAACTAGATTATTGACTCTAGTGCAAGTGGGAGACTGAAGGAAATATGCCCTAGAGGCAATAATAAAGTCATTATTTATTTCCTTATATCATGATAAATGTTTATTATTCATGCTAGAATTGTATTAACCGGAAACATAATACATGTGTGAATACATAGACAAACATAGTGTCACTAGTATGCCTCTACTTGACTAGCTCATTAATCAAAGATGGTTATGTTTCCTAACCATAGGCATGTGTTGTCATTTGATTAACGGGATCACATCATTAGGAGAATGATGTGATTGACATGACCCATTCCGTTAGCCTAGCACTTGATCGTTTAGTATGTTGCTATTGCTTTCTTCATGACTTATACAAAGTTCCTACAACTATGAGATTATGCAACTCCCGTTTACCGGAGGAACACTTTGTGTGCTACCAAACGTCACAACGTAACTCGGTGATTATGAAGGAGCTCTACAAGTGTCTCCAAAGGTACATGTTGAGTTGGCGTATTTCGAGATTAGGTTTTGTCACTCCGATTGTCGGAGAGGTATCTCCGGGCCCTCTCGGTAATGCACATCACTATAAGCCTTGCAAGCAATGTAGCTAATGAGTTAGTTATCTAATGATGCATTACGTAACGAGTAAAGAGACTTGCCGGTAACGAGATTGAACTAGGTATTGGATACCGACGATCGAATCTCGGGCAAATAACATACCGATGACAAAGGGAACAACGTATGTTGTTATGCTGTTTGACCGATAAAGATCTTCGAGAATATGTAGGAGCCAATATGAGCATCCAGGTTCCGCTATTGGTTATTGACCGAAACGTGTTTCGGTCATGTCTACATTGTTCTCGAACCCGTAGGGTCCGCACGCTTAAGGTTTCGGCGATGCTTATATTATGAGTTTATGAGTTTTGATGTACCAAGGAGTTCGAGTCCCGGATGAGATCAGGGACATGACGAGGAGTCTCAAATGGTCGAGACGTAAAGATCGATATATTGGATGACTATATTCGAGTTCGGAAAGGTTCCGAGTGATTCGGTATTTTTCGAGTACCGGAGAGTTACGGAATTCGCCGGGAGTATATGGGCCTTGTTGGGCCATACGGGAATAGAGGAGAGGCCAAAGGAAGGAGGCCTGCGCCCCCTGGTCCGACTGGACAAGGGCGAGCCCCTTTCCTTCTTCCTCTCCCCTCTTTCCCTTCTCCTACTCCAACAAGGAAGGAGCCGCCCCCTCCCCCTTGCTCCTTTATATACGGGGGCAGGGGGGCACCTCTAGACACACAAGTTGATCTTTGTGATTGTTCCTTAGCCGTGTGCGGTGCCCCCCTCCACCATATTCCACCTCGGTCATATCGTTGTGGTGCTTAGGCGAAGCCCTGCGTCGGTAGAACATCATCATCGTCATCATGCCGTCATGCTGACGGGACTCATCCCCGACACCCTGCTGGATCGGAGTCCGGGGATCGTCATCGAGCTGAACGTGTGCTGAACTCGGAGGTGCCGTACGTTCGGTACTTGGATCGGTCGGATCGTGAAGACGTATGACTACATCAACCACGTTGTCATAATGCTTCCGCTTTCGGTCTATGAGGGTACGTGGACACACTCTCCCCTCTCGTTGCTATGCATCACCATGATCTTGCATGTTTGTAGGAAATTTTTTGAAATTACTATGTTCCCCAACAGATAGAACCTATGGCTGAAGCATAGGGAATGCCTTTCCTTTTCTCTCTATCTTCTGCAATGGTCGGGCATTGAGTCTGACTCAACTTCACACCTTGTAACACAGGCAAGAACCCTTTCTTTGACTGATCCATATTGAACTTCTTCAAAACTTTATCATGGTATGTGCTTTGTGAAAGTCCAATTAAGCGTCTTGATCTATCTCCATAGATCTTGGTGCCCAATATGTAAGCAACTTCTCCAAGGTTTTTCATTGAAAAACTCTTATTCAGGTATCCCTTTATGCTATTCAGAAATTCTATATGATTTCCAATCAACAATATGTCATCCACATATAATATTAGAAATGCTACAGAGCTCCCTCTCAATTTCTTGTAAATACAGGCTTCTCCAAAAGTGTGTATAAAATCATATGCTTTGATCACACTATCAAAGCATTTATTCCAACTCCGAGAGGCTAATTGCACGAGTCCATAAATGGATCGCTGGAGCTTGGACACTTTGTTAGCACCCTTTGGATCGACAAAACCTTCTGGTTGCATCATATACAACTCCTCTTCCAGAAATCCATTCAACAATGCACTTTTGACATCCATTTGCCAAATTTCATAATCATAAAATGCAGCAATTGCTAACATGATTCAGACAGACTTAAGAATCACTACGAATGAGAAAGTCTCATCGTAGTCAACTCCTTGAACTTGTCAAAAACCTTTCGCAACAAGTCGAGCTTCGTAAACAGTCACATTACCATCTGCGTTAGTCTTCTTCTTAAATAGTAACACTTTGTTCTCATACATGGATCCCATCTCAGATTTTATGGCCTCAAGCCATTTCGCGGAATCTGGGCTCATCATCGCTTCCTCATAGTTCGTAGGTTCATCATGGTCTAGTAACGTGACTTCCAGAGCAGGATTACCGTACCACTCTGGTGCGGATCTTACTCTGGAAGACCTACGAGGTTCGGTAGTAACTTGATCTGAAGCTTCATGATCATCATCATTAGCTTCCTCACTAATTGGTGTAGGAATCACGGGAACTGATTTCTGTAATGAACTAGTTTCCAATAAGGGAGAAGGTACAACTACCTCATCAAGTTCTACTTTCCTCCCACTCACTTCTTTCGAGAGAAACTCCTTCTCTAGAAAGGATCCATTCTTAGCAACAAAGATTTTGCCTTTGGATCAGTGATAGAAGGTGTACCCAACAGTTTCCTTTGGGTATCCTATGAAGATGCACTTCTCCGATTTGGTTTCGAGCTTATCAGGTTGATGTTTTCTCACATAAGCATCGCAGCCCCAAACTTTAAGAAACGACAACTTTGGTTTCTTACCAAACTACAGTAGTAAGGTGTCGTCTCAACGGATTTTGATGGTGCCCTATTTAAAGTGAATGCAGCCGTCTCTAAAGCATAACCCCAAAACGATAGCGGTAAATCAGTAAGAGACATCATAGATCGTACCATATCCGATAAAGTACGGTTACGACGTCCGGACACACCATTTCACTATGGTGTTCCAGGTGGCGTTAATTGTGAAACTGTCCCATGTTGTTTCAAATGAAGACCAAACTCGTAACTCAAATATTCTCCTCCACGATCAGATTGTAGAAACTTTATTTTCTTGTTACGATGATTTTCCACTTCACTCTGAAATTCTTTAAACTTCTCAGATGTTTCAGACTTATGTTTCATTAAGTAGATATAACCATATCTGCTCAGATCATCTAGGAAGGTAAGAAAATAACGATACCCACCACAAGTCTCAATACTCATTGGACCGCATACATTGGTATGTATTATTTCCAACAAGTCAGTAGCTCGTTCCATTGTTCCGGAGAACGGATTTTTAGTCATCTTGCCCATAAGGCATGGTTTGCAAGCACCAAGTGATTCCAAAAGTCCAACAGTATGGAGTTTCTTCATGCGCGTTACACCAATATGACCCAAACGGCAGTGCCACAAATAAGTTGCACTATCATTATTGAACTTATATCTTTTGGCTTCAATACTATGAATATGTGTATCACTACTATCGAGATTCAATAAAAATAGACCACTCATCAAGGGCGCATGACCATAAATGATATTACTCATATAAATAGAACAACCATTATTCTCTCATTTAAATGAATAA
Organism: Aegilops speltoides; assembly: GCA_021437245.1. Taxonomy (NCBI): domain Eukaryota; kingdom Viridiplantae; phylum Streptophyta; class Magnoliopsida; order Poales; family Poaceae; genus Aegilops; species Aegilops speltoides. Next base: position 531,206,928 of record CM038142.1, read on the forward strand.
CCATCTCGCATCAAACAAGATCCAGATATAATGTTCATGCTCAACGCTGGCACCAAATAACAATTATTTAGGTCTAAATCTAATCCCGAAGGTAGATGTAGAGGTAGCGTGCCGACCGCGATCACATCGTCTTTGGAACCATTTCCCACATGCATAGTCACCTCGTCCTTAGCCAATCTTCGCTAATCCATAGCCCTGCTTGAGTTGCAAATATGAGCAATGTAACCAAGATCAAATACCCAAAGCGCCATCATGAGCATTAGTTAAGTACACATCAATAACATGTATATTAAATATACCTTTCACTTTGTCATCCTTCTTATCCGCCAAATACTTGGGGCAGTTCCGCTTCCAAAGGACCAGTCCCTTTGCAGAGAAGCACTCGCCGTGCTTAGGTCCCGATTTAGGTTTCTTCTGTTCAGCAGCAACCTTTTTACCGTTCTTCTTGAAGTTCCCCTTCTTCCCTTTGCCCTTTTTCTTGAAATTAGTGGTCTTGTTGACCATCAACACTTGATGCTCCTTTTTGATTTCTACCTCCGCAGCCTTTAGCATCGCGAAGACCTCGGGAATAGTCTTGTTCATCCCTTGCATATTATAGTTCATCATGAAGCTTTTGTAGCTTGGTGGCAGTGATTGAACAACTCTGTCAATGACACTATCATCAGGAAGATTAACTCCCAATTGAGTCAAGTGGTTGTGGTACCCAGACATTCTGAGTATATGTTCACTGACAGAACTATTCTCCTCCATTTTACAGCTGTAGAACTTATTGGAGACTTCATATCTCTCAATCCGGGCATTTGCTTGAAATATTAACTTCAACTCCTAGAACATCTCATATGCTCCATGACATTCAAAATGTCGTTGAAGTCCCGGTTCTAAGCCGTAAAGCATGGCACACTGAACTATCGAGTAGTCATCAGCTTTGCTCTCGCCAGACGCTCTAACGCCATCAAGAGTATCTCAGAGCAGTGCCCGGCACCCAACGGTGCGTCTAGGACGTAATTCTTCTGTGCAGCAATGAGGATAATCCTCAAGTTACGAACCCAGTCCGTGTAGTTGTTGCCATCATCTTTCAACTTAGCTTTCTCTAGGAACGCATTAAAATTCAAAGGATCGGTAGCACGGGCCATTGATCTACAACAACATAGACGTGCAAAATACTATCAGGTACTAAGTTCATGATAAATTAAAGTTCAATTAATCATATTACTTAAGGACTCCCACTTAGATAGACATCCCTCTAATCATCTAAGTGATCATGTGATCCTAATCAACTAAACCATGTCTGATCATCACGTGAGATGGAGTAGTTTTCAATGGTGGACATCACTATGTTGATCATATCTACTATATGATTCACACTCGACCTTTTAGTCTCAGTGTATCGAGGGCATATCTGCATATGCTAGGCTCGTCAAGTTTAACCCGAGTATTCTGCGTGTGCAAAACTGGCTTGCACCCGTTGTATGTGAACGTGGAGCTTATCACACCCGATCATCATGTGGTGTCTCGGCACGACAAACTGTAGCAACGGTGCATACCCAGGGAGAACACTTGTACCTTGAAGTTTAGTAAGGGATCATCTTATAATGCTACCGACGTTCTAAGCAAAATAAGATGCATAAAAGATAAAAATCACATGCAATCAAAATATATGACATGATATGGCCTTGTGCTCATGATCTCCATCACCGAAGCATCGTCATGATCTCCATCGTCACCGGCGCGACACCTTGATCTCCATCGTAGCATCGTTGTCGTCTTGCCAACTATTGTTACTACGACTATCGCTACCGCTTGTGATAAGGTAAAACAATTACATGGTGATTGCATTGCATACAATAAAGCGACAACCATATGGCTCCTGCCAATTGCCGATAACTTTTTTACAAAACATGATCATCTCATACAACAATTTATGTCATATCATGCCTTGACCATATCACATCACAGCAAGCCCTGCAAAAACAAGTTAGACATCCTCTACTTTGTTGTTGCAAGTTTTATGCGGCTGCTACGGGCTTCTAGCAAGAACCGTTCTTACCTACGCATCAAAACCACAACGATTTTTTGTCAAGTGTGCTGTTTTAACCTTCAACAAGGACCAGGTGTAGCCACACTTGATTCAACTAAAGTTGGAGAAACTAACACTCACTAGCTACCTATGTGCGAAGCACGTCGGTAGAACCAGTCTCGCGTAAGCATACGCGTAATGTCGGTCTAAGTTGCTTCATCCAACAATACCGCCGAATCAAAGTATGACATGCTGGTAAGCAGTATGACTATAATCACCCACAACTCTTTGGGTTCTACTCATGCATATAACATCTATGCATAGACCTGGCTCGGATGCCACTGTTGGGGAGCGCAGTAATTTCAAAAAAAAATCTACGATCACGCAAGATCTATCTCTAGGTGATGCATAACAACAAGAGGGGAGAGTGTGTCTATGTATCCTCGTAGACCGAAAGCGGAAGCGTTATGACAACGTGGTTGATGTAGTCATACGTCTTCACGATCCGACCAATCCTTGCACCAAAGGTACAGCACCTCCGCGATCTGCACACGTTCAGCTCGGTGATGTCCCACTAACTCTAGATCCAGCTGAGGTCGAGGGAGAGTTTCATCAGCATGACAGCGTGGTGACGGTGATGATGAAGTTACCGGCGCAGGGCTTCACCTAAGCACTACGGCGATATGACCGAGGTGGAAATCTGTGGAGGGGAGCACCGCACACGTCTAAACAATCAACTTGTATGTTCTATGGTGCCCTGATGACCTGCAAGTATACGGGATAGTTGTAGCCTCTTTCGATAAGTAAGAGTGTCGAACCCAACGAGGAGCTAAAGGTAGAACAAATACTCTGTCAAGTCCTATCTGCCACTGGTACGACTCTACGCATGCTTGACGTTATCTTACCTAGAACAAGTATGGAACTAGAAGTACTTTGTAGGTGTTGTTGGATAGGTTTGCAAGATAATAAAGAACACGTAAATAAAAAGTAGGGGCTGTTTAGATAAAGAAGCAATAAAGTAAATATAGTGTGTGGAAAAGTGGTGGTAGGAGTTGTGAAATTGTCGCTAAGCAATTAACTACTTTACTAGACCGGTAATCACTATTGCAATTCTATTCGAGGGAGAGGCGTAAGCTAACATACTTTCTCTTCTTGGATCATATGCACTTATGATTGGAACTCTAGCAAGCATCCGCAACTAATAAAGATCATTAAGGTAAAACCCAACCATAGCATTAAAGTATCAAGTCCCCTTTATCCCATACGCAAACAACCTACTTACTCGGGTCTGTGCTTCTGTCACTCACGCCACCCACCATAAGCAAATCATAAACATACTGCAAACCCTATAGCGGGAATCCCTCATGCTTGCGCGACATGGAGGGCACAATAGGACAGCACCAATAATAGAACATGCAATTCAAACCAATCATAGCAATTCATCAATCACCGGTAGGACAACGGAAATCTACTCAGACATCATAGGATGGCAACACATCATTGGATAATAATATGAAGCATAAAGCACCATGTTCAAGTAGAGGGTACAGCGTATTGCGGGAGAGTGGACCACTGAATATAGAAGGGGGAAGGTGATGGACATGTTGGTGAGGATGACAACGGTGTTGGTGAAGATCGCGGTGATGATGACGGCCCCCGGCAGCACTCCGGCGCCACCGGAAGCAAGGGGGAGAGAGCCCCCCTTCTTCTTATTCTTCCTTGAACTCCTCCCTATATGGGAGAAGGGTTTCCCCTCTGGTCCTTGGCTCCCATGGCGTGGGAGGGGCGAGAGCCCCTCCGAAATTGGATCTATCTCTCTGTTTCCGCGTTCTCAGATTCTGGCCCTTCACCGTTTCTTTTATATCCGGAGATCCGTAACTCCAATTGGGGTGAATCTTTCGCCCAGATTTTTCTCAGAAAATTAGCTTTCTTGCAGAAAAAGAAGAGCGTCAACCGCCTTACGGGTGGCCCAGGAGAGTGCCAGGCGTGCCCTGGGAGGGCGTGCCCCCTATCTCCTGGCCACCTCAGGCACCGTTCGCGTTGATTCTTCCTCCGGAAAATCCCAAATATTCCAAAATAATTCTCCGTCCGTTTTATCCCGTTTGGATTCCGTTTGATATTGGGTTTCTGCGAAACATAAAACATGCAACAAACAGGAACTGGCACTGGGCACTGGATCAATATGTTAGTCCCAAAATAGTATAAAAAGTTGCCAAAAGTATATAAAAGTTGAAGAATATTGGCATGGAACAATAAAAAATTATAGATACGATGGAGATGTATCAGCATCCCCAAGCTTAATTCCTGCTCGTCCTCGAGTAGGTAAATGATAAAAAAATGATGTGGAATGCTACCTAGCATAATCTTGATCATATGTCTAATCATGGCATGAATATTAAGACACGAGTGATTCAAAGCAATAGTCTATCATTTGACATAAAAACAATAATACTTAGGGCATCCCAACAAACAATCATGTCTTTCAAAATATCAATGCTTCCAGAATGTTATCCCTACAAAATCATATAGTCTTGTATGCTCCCTTTCCTTAACACAAGGTACCCCTCATGCATATCCCGGTGTCAGTCAAGCAATTGTTTCATACTTTAGTATTCTCAAACTTTTTCAACCTTCACGCAATACATGAGCGTGAGCCATGGATATAGCACTATGGGTGGAATAGAATATGATGGTGGAGGTTATGTGGAGAAGACAAAAAGGGAGAAAGTCTCACATCGACGCGACTAATCAACGGGCTATGGTGATGCCCATCAATTGATGTCAATGCGAGGAGTAGGGATTGCCATGCAACGGATGCACTAGAGCTATAAGTGTATGAAAGCTCAAACTGAAACTAAGTGGGTGTGCATCCAACTTGCTTGCTCACGAAGACCTAGGGCATTTGAGGAAGCCCATCGTTGGAATATACAAGCCAAGTTCTATAATGAATTCCCACTAGTATATGAAAGTGACAACACAGGAGACTCTCTACATGAAGAACATGGTGCTACTTTGAATCACAAGTGTGGAAAAAGGATAGTAACATTGCCCCTTTTCTTTTTCTTTCTTTTTCTTTTTCTGTTTTTTGGGTGGGCTTCTTTGGCCCCCTTTTTTATTTAGGCTTCTTTGGCCATTCTTTTTTTTTCATTTTTTTTCATGGGGCAATGCTCTATAATAATGATCATCACACTTTTATTTACTTACAACTCAATATTACAACTCGATACTGGAACAAAGATATGACAATGCTTCTGGCGGTGTACCGGGATGTGCAATGATCTAGCGTAGCAATGACATCAAAAAACGGACAATCCATGAAAACATCATGCTAGCTATCTTATGATCATGCAAAGCAATATGACAATGAATGCTCAAGTCATGTATATGATGATGATGGAAGTTGCATGGCAATATATCTCAGAATGGCTATGGAAATGCCATGATAGGTAAGTATGGTGGCTGTTTTGAGGAAGATATAAGGAGGCTTATGTGTGATAGAGCTTATGGTATCACGGGGTTTGGATGCACCGGCGAAGTTTGCACCAACTCTTGAGGTGTGAAAGGGCAATGCACGGTACCGAAGAGGCTAGCAATGATGGAAAGGTAAAAGTGCGTATAATCCATGGACTCAACATTAGTCATAAAGAACTCACATACTTATTGCAAAGATTTATTAGCCCTTGAAACAAAGTACTACACGCATGCTCCTAGGGGGGAGGTTAGTAGGAGTTAACCATCGCGTGCCCCCGACCTTCACGCAAAGATAAACAATCAAAATACAATGCGCGCCAATTTGGTTACATAATTAGTAGACCATATGTGCATGCTTCGGGAATCACAAACCTTAACACCAACATCCTTACTAAACAGAACCATCTACTAGTACCTCCCACATATTATCACCTCTATATTGCAAAACTATTGCAAGGAATCAAACATATCATATTCAGTGATCCACAAGTTTTATGTAGGATTTTATGACTAACAATGTGAATGACCAATTCCTGTCATCTCTCTAAATTGATATAAGTGAAGCAAGAGATTTTAATTCTTTCTACAAAAGATATGCCCATGCCCTAACAAATATAAGTGAAGCAAAAGAGCATTCTACAAATGGCGGCTTTCTATGTGAAGAGAAACAGGCGATCCAGACTTCAAATGATATAAGTGAAGCACATGAAGCATTCTATAAAGCCATACTCAAAAGATTTAACTGAAGTGTAATGAGCACTCTATAAATCAACCAAGGACTATCTCATACCAGCATGGTGCATAAAAGAAAAATGAAAACTAAATGCAAAAGACGCTCCAAGACTTGCACATATTGCATGAACAAAGCGAATCAGAAAACATACCAATACTTGTTGAAGAAATAGGGGATGCCTTCCGGGGCATCCCCAAGCTTACACGCTTGAGTCTCCTTGAATATTTACTTGGGGTGTCCCGGGCATCCCCAAGCTTGAGCTCTTGCCTCTCTTCCTTTTTCTCATATCGAGACATCCTCGATTAGACACTTCATCCACACAAAACTTCAACAGAAAACTCGGTAAGATCCGTTAGTATAATAAAGCAAATCACTACTCTAAGTACTGTTGCAAACCAATTCATATTTTGTTTTTGCATTGTGTATACTGTAATATAACTGTTTCATGGCTTAAATCCACTGATATAAATTGATAGATTCGTCAAAACAAGCAAACTATGCATCAAAAACAGAATCTGTCAAAAGCAGAATAGTCTGTAGGAATCTGAACATTCACCATACTTCTGTTACCCCAAAATTTCTACCAAAATTAGGAAAAATAAAACATTTGTACAGAAAGACAGTGCGAAAAGAATCAGAACCTTTTGACGTTCCAGTTAAAAATGTAAAATCGTGCACTACAGACAAAGTTTCTGTCCTGCACCATACAAACCAACAAGCATTGTAAACATCCTAAAGGCAAACCTTGGCACATTATTTTTATAATACAATGGAATTATACAAGGGGATAATTATTTTTGATGAAAAGTTTCTGTAATCAAGATTCACCAAGTTTCCGTGAGCATGAACAAAGGTCAAGGCTAGCTCCCACTTAAACAATGCTTGTCTTTCTCACTTTCACTTTCCTTTTTGAAAAGTTTTCGGTTCTCCGCTTTCTTTTTTTGTTTTTAAACTATATGAAAGCACTCAACAGAAATAAATGACTCTCTAAAACTTCCGGGTTGTCTCCCTGGCAACGCTTTCTTTAAAGCCATTAAGCTAGGCATATAGTGCTCAAATAATGGATCCACCCGGATCCCAAGGTATATCAAAGCCAATTTTAATTAACAATGATTTGTAATTTAGTAGTGAGCACAAAGTAACATATATCATGCAACAACAAAGTCTAACTCTTCCCCTATGCATCGGCATGTCATAAAAGAACAATTCATGCACACCAAGTAAAGGCCAATGCACAGTATAAGCAGTTTCTTGCAATTCTATCGTGTTGGAAACATAAAGAGGCGGAGATGTAGTTCTTCTCTCATAATAATTGCAAGTAGGAGCAGCAAGCACATGCATATTACATCTATCAAAATCATCATGTGCAACGGTAAAAGGCAACCCATCAATATAATCCTTAATAAGCACAAACTTCTCCGATATAGTGTAGTCGGGAGAATTCAAAAAGATAATAGGACTAACATGCGTGGGTGCAATAGCAACAATTTCATGTTTAACATAAGGAACTATAGCAAGTTCATCTCCATAAGCATAATTCATATTGGCATCTTGGCCACAAGCATAGCAAGCATCATCAAAAAGGGATATTTCAAGAGAATCAACGGGATCATAGCAATCATCATAGTAATCATCCTTCGGTAAGCACGAAGGGGAATTAAACAATGTATGAGTTGAAGAGTTACTCTCATTAGAAGGTGGGCACGGTTGATCAATCCGCTCTTCCTCCTTTTGTTCTTCGCTCTCCTCGTCATCTTTTTCATCCAATGAGCTCACAATTTCATCAATTTCTTCTTCCATAGCTTCCTGCAAAATATTAGTCTCTTCTTGGACAGCGGAGACTTTCTCAATAAATGCATCAATATTGTAATTGTATTCATAATTGTCATAGCAATATTTCAATATAGCAAAATTTTCAGGCCTATAATCATCATCATCAAAAGCTTCATACTTTTCAAGCAAAGATTCAATCTCATAAGCAGCCTTAAAAGCAACAAATGCTTCAATTCGTTAAACATCATAGTAATCATATATACCATTAGCATAAGAAGCTAAGGTTTCATTATCATTAAATTTGCATGAAAAGGGAAGGTGTGGAGCCTTCATCCTAGAGCAACAATTATTATCATATCTCAAGCATAGGTCCCGAGCATACCAACGCAACATAGAAATTTGATCCCATAATAGTTTCCCTTTTTGTGTCAAGCGATAACCCCTAAAGTATTCACGTTGATCCAACGTTACTCCCATAAGATAGTTGAATGGGGTTATCTCAGGATTATTAAAGTAGTACATAATATCTTTCACATAATGATCATCGAGGGTTTAGGAGGTTCCCCATCTCCATGAGCAGCAAGTACACCTAATTTTTTTGGTATTTCATGTTCCATATCCATAACTAATGATAAAGAACAACTAAGAACACCAAACTAAAATTACTTAGTGATAAAGCAAACAAGCACACACGAGAATATTCACCCCACGCTATGACTCCCCAGCAACGGTGCTAGAAAAAGGTCTTGATGACCCGCAAGTATACGGATAGTTGTAGCCTCTTTCGATAAGTAAGAGTGTCGAACCCAACAAGGAGCTAAAGGTAGAACAAATACTCTCTCAAGTCCTATCTCGCCATCGACATTTACTCTCACGCACGCTTGACGTTCGTTTTACCTAGAACAAGTATGAAACTAGAAGTACTTTGTAGGTGTTGTTGGATAGGTTTGCAAGATAATAAAGAACACGTAAATAAAAAGTAGGGGCTGTTTAGATAAAGAAGCAATAAAGTAAGTATAGCGAGTGTGGAAAAGTGGTGGTAGGAGTTGTGAAATTGTCCCTAAGCAATTAACTACTTTCCTAGACCGGTAATCACTATTGCAATTCTATTTGAGGGAGAGGCGTAAGCTAACATACTTTCTCTTCTTGGATCATATGCACTTATGATTGGAACTCTAGCAAGCATCCTCAACTACTAAAGATCATTAAGGTAAAACCCAACCATAGCATTAAAGTATCAAGTCCCCTTTATCCCATACACAAACAACCTACTTACTCGGGTATGTGCTTCTGTCACTCACGCCACCCACCATAAGCAAATCATAAACATATTGCAAACCATATAGCGGGAATCCTTCACGCTTGCGCGACACGGAGGGCACACTAGGACAGCACCAATATTAAAACATGCAATTCAAACCAATCATAGCAATTCATCAATCACCGGTAGGACAACAGAAATCTACTCAGACATCATAGGATGGCAACACATCATTGAATAATAATATGAAGCATAAAGCACCATGTTCAAGTAGAGGGTACAGCGGGTTGCGGGAGAGTGGACCGCTGAATATAGAAGGGAAGGTGATGGAGATGTTGGTGAAGATGACGGTGGTGTTGGTGAAGATCGCGATGATGATGATGGCCCCCGGCAGCGCTCCGGCGCCACCGGAAGCTATGGGGAGAGAGCCCCCCTTCTTCTTACTCTTCCTTGACCTCCTCCCTAGATGGGAGAAGGGTTTCCCCTCTGGTCCTTGGCTCCCATGGCGTGGGATGGGCAAGAGCCCCTCCGAGATTGGATCTATCTCTCTGTTTCTGCATTCTCAGATTCTGCCCTTTCACCGTTTCTTTTATTTCCAGAGATCCGTAACTCCGATCAGGGTGAATCTTTCGCCCAGATTTTTCTTATAAAAGTAGCTTTCTTGCGGAAAAACAAGAGCGTCAACCGCCTTTACGGTGACCCAGAGAGTGCCAGCGCGCCAGGGGAGGGCGCGCCCCTATCTCCTCGCCACCTCGGCACCGTTTAGCGTGATTCTTCCTCCGAAAATCCCAAATATTCCAAAATAATTCTCCGTCTGCTTTTATCCTGTTTGGATTCCGTTTGATATTGGGTTTCTGCAAAACATAAAACATGCAACAAACAGGAACTGGCACTGGGCACTGGATCAATATGTTAGTCCAAAAAATAGTATAAAAAGTTGCCAAAAGTATATGAAAGTGTCACACCGGCATCAGCTGGACTCGATGCGGTGGACGCGTGATTCGGTGGGCCCCGCTGCCTTCTGGCACGGACCCACCTGTAAGGCAAGATGCCAAGTGTTGCGTGGCTATTTAGCCAGCTGGGAACCTATAGGTGTGCGTGGTGGAAAATTATGTCAAGTTTCTGAACTTCTCCCCTTTAATCCTATCTCCTCCCTTGGACAGAAACCCCCTCTCCAAGTCTCGATCATATCCCCCTTTCTCCTCTCCGATCCCCTTGACTGGATGGGTTCGTGACATTTGGTACTCAGAGCTAGGTTCCCTCCCCCCCCCCCCCAAAATTTTGTTCGCTGCCACTCATACCCTCTCGATCGAGCCGTAACATCCACCGCTGCGGGTGCGGTCTTGCTCCGGCGAGATCTGCGCGAAATCCCCAGCGGGGTTGGCTGGATTTGGAGCGAGTGCGACGGCGCCGCCGAGTAAACCGTCTGCTCAAACTCGCCACATCATCACCGCCATGGCAGAATCCATGGGAGAGCTCAAGACCATGCTGCAGGCGCTCATGAAGCACTTCGACGAGACCACGCTTGCAAGCGACAAGCAGCGCGAGGCCCAGATCGCGTTCAACACACAAGTCTCCGCGGATCTGTCGCACATCCGCAAGCAACTGGATCTCACCCAAGCCGACGTCGACGAGGTTCGTCAGCAGCAGCGCGACCTTCCGCCCTCGTCGCCCGCAGCGGAGCGCCACCCGCCGCACACCGCCGACCACCACGACGGCGACACCCAGGCCTCCGCGGTGACGTCACTGGATCCCGACCGCGGGTTTCGCCCTCAAGGTCCAGCCGCCCGCCTCGCCAACAACGGCCCTCCTCTGCCACCCCCCTGCCCGCGTATATAAAGGAGCAAGGGGGAGGCCGTCCGGCCCTCCTAGGGCGCGCCAAGAGAGGGGAATCCTACTAGGACTCCAAGTCCTAGTAGGTTTCCACCTAAGGAAGAGGGGGAAGGAGGAAGGAAGAGGGGGAAGGGAAGGAAAGGGGGCGCCGCTCCCCTTCCCTTCTCCTATTCAGACTCAGGGGAGGGCGCGTCCAGCCCCTCCTGGCCCTTCCTCTTCTCCCACTAAGGCCCATCTAGGCCCATTCGTTCCCCCCGGGGTTCCGATAACCCTCCGGCACTCCGGTTTTATCCGAAACTTCTCCGGAACACTTCTGGTGTCCGAACATAGTCGTCCAATATATCAATCTTTATGTGTCGACCATTTCGAGACATCTCGTCATGTCCGTGATCATATCTGGGACTCCGAACAACCTTCGGTACAATATATCACATAAACTCATAAAACCAATCGTCGTCGAATGTTAAGCGTGCGGACCCTACGGGTTCAAGAACTATGTAGACATGACCAAGACACGTCTCCGGTCAATAACAAATAGCGGAACCTGGATGCTCATATTGGTTCCTACATATTCTACGAAGATCTTTATTGGTCAAACCGCATAACAACATACGTTGTTCCCTTTGTCATTGAGGGAGTCCTGGACTAGGGGGTGTCCGGACAGCCGGACTATCATCGTCCGTCGGACTCCAAGACTACGAAGATACAAGATTGAAGACTCTGTCCCGTGTCCGGATGGGACTTTCCTTGGCGTGGAAGGAAAGCTTGGCGATACGGATATGTAGATCTCCTACCATTGTAACCGACTCTGTGTAACCCTAGCCTCCTCCGGTGTCTATATAAACCGGAGGGCTTTAGTCCGTAGGACACAACATACATTACAACAATCATACCATAGGCTAGCTTTAGGGTTTAGCCTCCTTGATCTCGTGGTAGATCCACTCTTGTACTACCCATATCATCAATATTAATCAAGAAGGACGTAGGGTTTTACCTTCATCAAGAGGGCCCAAACCTGGGTAAAACATCGTGTCCCTCGCCTCCTGTTACCATCCGCCTAGATGCACAGCCGGGACCCCTACCCGAGATCCGCCGGTTTTGACACCGACATTGGTGCTTTCATTGAGAGTTCCTCTCGTCGCCACCGATTGGCTCGATGGCATCTTCAACCAACAACGCTGTCCGTGGTGAGACTTTTCTCCCGGACAGACCTTCATATTCGGGCGGCTTCGCATCGCGGGCTAATTCGCTGGCCATCCGGAGCAGATCGAAGCTACGCCCGGCCGTCAGTCGATTCGAAGTCTAAACTTCACGGCCGACGTCCGCGGAGACTTGATCTTCGACGGGCTCGAGCCACAGCCAAGCGAGCCAAGACCATTACGATGGCATGATCTAGCTCGCCACCGAACAAAGGCCTTCGTGGTCACAAGATGAATCCGCTTCGCCCTTAGTCCGGAGCCGATCGCCAGACGAGGATCGTGGATGGACACCACCTCGGGGGCTTCAACTTCCACGGCGATGGAGTCGAACGCTAATCTTGTCCCTCGCGAAACTCATGATTCCGAGGTGCCGGACTCCTTGCCGGACTCCGAACCTCCCACGCCGCTACCAATCGAATCGGATTGGGCGCCGGTTATGGAATTCACCGCCGCGGACATCTTCCAATACTCGCCCTTTAGCGACATCCTCAATTCGCTAAAGCATCTCTCATTATCGGGAGAGTCCTGGCCGGACTATGGCCAGGATGGTTGGGATACGGACAACGAAGAAATTCAGAGCCCACCCACCACCCACTTTGTAGCCACTGTCGACGATCTAACCGACATGCTAGACTACGACCGAGACATCGACGCTATGGATGACGATGCCGAGATTTAACAGAACCAGCGCCTACAGGCACCGAAGACCACCTCGCCATACGACATATACATGGTGGACACCCCAAAAGACGGGACGGAGAAGAAACAAGCAGAGGCAGATTCTTTAAAGAAACAGCCCAAGCGCCGGTGTCGTGGCGCCGCCTAAATCCCGCCACAAAGAAGAATGGAGATTCCGCATAGGAGATAATAATACCCCGTAAAGTGCCGAAGGCAACCCTCCAAAGCAGGACTCAGCGCAGAGGATGCAAGCAAGCCCTCACGAGAGGGCGGCATTTTAAGAGGTTGAGGATTATAACTATATGCCTCCTCCAAGACGAGGCAAGCCTCAACGACGACGAATTCGCCGTGCTCGAGGATCCCGTCGAACAAGAGCGCTTTTAAACGCAGGCTTATCGCCACGGCAAATAGCCTAAAGAAAAGCAGCAGCAGCTTCAAGCTGATCAGACCTGCTGGCCGATCGATGGACCGAGGTCCTCGCGTCAAGAGCATAAACTCAACGCCCTCCAAAGCTACCTAAGACGCAAGCTGCTCCCCCGATTAGAGGAGGAAGCATACATACCTCCATCACCAGCGCACGATACGGCTGACCGACCACCCCGTGGTCGTGACAGAGAGGCATCCAGGCCCCCAACCAAGACCGTCCCCCAGCATCGCTCCAAAAGTACGAAGCCAAAAGGGAACGCACCGGACTTGCGAGATATATTGGAGGACAAAGCAAGGCAATCCAGATCCATCTACGGATCACGTGGGTGCCCCACGACCCATGACGAATACCGTCGCGTCGAATACAATAACCCCGGCCGGGCCGAACACAGCAGACAACACTCTCTCGAGCTGCGTCGTGATATTGCTCAATACAGAGGCGCCGCACACCCGCTATGCTTCACTGACGAAGTAATGGATCATCAAATCCCTGAAGGGTTTAAACCCGTAAACATTGAATCCTACGATGGCACAACAGACCCCGCGGTTTGGATCGAAGATTATCTTCTCCACATCCATATGGTCCGCGGCGACGATCTCCACGCCGTCAAGTATCTCCCACTCAAGCATAAGGGACCAGCTCGGCATTGGCTCAACAGCTTGCCCGCAGAATCAATTGGGTGTTGGGAAGACCTGGAAGCCGCATTCCTCGACAACTTCCAGGGCATGTATGTGCGACCACCAGACGCCGATGACCTAAGCCACATCATTCAGCAGCCTGATTTAATCAGCCGCATAATTCGACACGATTCTTGACAAAGAAAACCAAATCGCCGACCGTCCGGATGCAGAGGCCCTTGCAGCCTTCAAACATAACATCCGCGACGAATGGCTAGCCCGCACCGGGACAGAAAAGCCAAATCCATGGCAGCCCTCACATCTTTAATGACCTGCTTCATGAGAGAGGATAGCTGGCTAGCTCGCAGCAACAATCTCCGTAAAATTCGGCAGTCCGGATACTAAGGACAACAACGGCAGGTCACGCCAAACAAAACAAACGCCGCATCAACGGCGCATTTATAAGGAGGATACGGCAGTCAACGCCGGATTCCGAGGCTCTAAACCCGTCACGGAAGAAGCCATTCAAAAGAACCACTCCGGTCCGTCCCAATTTGGACCGAATACTCGACCGCTTATGCCGATACATGGCACTTCGAAAAGCCAGCTAATCACACTAATAGAGATTGTTGGGTGTTCAAGCAGTAGGTGTTAATTGTCAAAACAATGACAAGGGGCTAAACAGCGACGACGAGGAAGAGACCCGACCGCAGAACAATAGAGGATGTATGGTTTTCCCCACAAGTGCGGACAAAGAACATGATTTACACAACCCATATACCCAAGAGGGAGAGGAAGCGCGACTAAGGGACGCCTATGCGATGGAGCCACGCCCAAGTTCAATCCATGGTCCTCTTGTCCGATCACCTTCGATCAAGAGACCATCCGACCAGCATACGCCATGGCGGATTCGCCGCATTGGTTTTAGACCCAATCGCTGATGGATTTCACTCACGAGAGTCCCGATGGACGGCGGTAGTAGCCTGAACCTGCTTTATCAGATATAAAGGCGCAATATGGGCATAGACCCTCAAGGATTAAACCTACAAAGACAACCTTTAAAGGTGTCATACCAGTGTGGAAGGCAATCAGACAGCTCACCACACCGAAGTGGTCTTCGATCCCCTGACAATTTCCGAGCGAGGAGTTAATCTTCAACATAGTCCCGCTTTCAGCAGCGGCTATCACGCTCGCTCGGACGAACGCGCTTGCAAAATTCAACGCGTGCCGCATTATGCATACCTCAAGCTCAAGATGCCAGCCCTCGTGGAGTCATCACGGTCAACGGAATACGGAACGCCCTCCGAACGGAGGAACATACAATGCTCGCGCGTAAGTACAGAGCAGCCTTTTAAGGCATCCTCGAGTCCGCCGTTAAACGGCCGGACACAAAAAACGCGCTACCAAGCAATACCAACCAAGACCACCGGCGTGATCGAGCATCGCCAGAGTAATGCGGCCCCAACCCCGCCACGCATGACTACAATAACAACTCTCAACAGACATCATTACGCTTTGAGATACCATGGGCGCAGGGGAAGGGGCACGATCGCAATGGACCCAGAGTGCGTCTCGACCACACTAGGGGCTCGCAAGTGTGCCCCCCCTTTTTTATTATTATTTTCCTTCTTTGTGTACATAGGACTCCCTTAACCAGAGGCCCTGTCCGGCGATGAACCTGCCGAACTCATGATGCAACAACCAGGGAAGAAAGAAGGCTGCATTTAACACTCGTGTGGTCTCAATTACGAGAATTAAATTCGATTATATACACCAAGTCCGCAGCTCACCCCTGGAGGGGGACATGTTTAATTAGTCCAAATCCCTTACTTACCGCACTATTTGTATCGGTCCGCACTCATAGCAGACTTTCTTTAAAAAATAATGCAGCACCTTTTTGACTGCAATTACATTACCTTTTATATATATGTTCATTACATGACATCTTGCACCCGTATATTTTGGTACGGCCTAATACACCAGGGGCTTACGTTCCCCACACTATGGTGTGATAAGTCCGAACACTTCCATAAGTGCGGCACCCCGAACTTATAGCATTATATGAATCGGCTCCGAATTATGTCTTGGGTCAATAGTTGGGTTTTCCTGCCCCACGCTTTTGGTGCCTTACGCCCGCTCGTCGGCTAAGGTGGCACTGGAGAACCATCGCGATTGCGCCCGCTTGAGCCGGGCGAGCGCCTCGATGGACAAAGCTAAAACTGACCGGCATGATAAGGCGAGAGACTGGTCGCTGTTCGAGAGGTTTTTCGGTCCTTAAAGACTCGCCGCTTGAGCGAAGTTCCGACAATGTCCGACGAAAGGCGTGATAGCGCCCGGATTCGCCTTCCGAATACCAGGGCTTCACCAAATTTAAAATTATAGAATTCTATGGCTAAGGAGAGTGTTCAAGCACTATAAGTCCGGTTGCCTTGTTCGTTGTGTTGAGCGCCTCCTAGATGGACCCAAAATGGGAACAAGAGTGCTCAAATTTATCCCGAACACCCCAGCACTCGGGGCTCGGGGGATGAAGCCAACGACTTGCCATCTCTCAGATTTTATAAATGGCCGCATAGAAGGTAATATTTTAAATTAAAACTATCATTGCTCAAGGCGATATGAACGAAGTTTTCAGCGCATGTGATAATACATAGCGAGTTTACTCAAAGATTGCATTGGGGCACTCATCCGCAATATCGCGGCCCTTCAGACAGTTTTATAATACATTTCGGCATGCGATACTCCTTGCCCGGTGGTGGTGGGTCCGTGAGAAGCTTCTCGCATCCAACCTGCCCTAATGCACCTTTGTGCGGGCAAGGGCCCGACGAGCACCTTCAATACAGCAGAGCGCTGACGACCTCCACCTGTGGGCATGCATCCACCAGCCGCCGAGACGAGGCCAAGTAGCTCCTGTGCATGGCCTGCCCAGCCACACCGGACTATAAGGCCCTTCATGGCCTCCTCACCACCTTGTGGAGTTCGACCACCGCTTTAGCTGGTCGCTTGGGGGCACTGGATGGCCGGCCTCAGCAGATCGAGACCGTAAGACCTTCTCCGCCGAGCTCCTCCTCGCCACGATAGAATGCGGCGGCATCGGACGACTACGCGCAGATCCGCAAACGCCTCGAGAGCTCCGACGCGGGTAAGCGCCGTAGTTTACATTAACATGCCTGCTTTGTATGAAAAATGCCTTACCCGCCGCTATCTTCTTTACATCTTTAACCTCCTGAAGGGCCTTACGGCCTCGGCCTTGGCAGACTTGGCACTTTTGAGAGCCGAGGCAAGCTCGGACTCGAAGTCTTGAGTCACGCCCAAACTCTCATGCTTCTCCATGAGAGCCCGGAGCTCTTGCCGCATTTCCGCCACCCGTGCCTCCTGCTTTTCTCGCTCTGCCCGCCCACGGCCACACCACGCTCGCCATGGACACAGCCTCCTTCGTGGCTGCCACCTCGCTCGTGGCCCCTACAATACCCATATTATCCTTGTTAATTTTATTGCAACCAAAATCCTTTTCTCAGAAGGTAACTATTCAAAGTGGTGTTACTCACCTTCTTTGTCCTCGAGCTACTTTTTGCATGGCTGAGCTCTTGCTCGACAGCTCGAGATCCTGCTTCAAAGACATCGACCTCCGCAACAAGGCGGCAGAGGTCAGCAAGCGCAGCCTCGCAAACCGATATTGACATATTTTAAGCAACCTCACAGATATCTTGTTAGATCCTCACCGCTTTTCTTTCCAACACCGAATCGAGCATCGTGGGCTACCGTCTATGCGGTATTACATTACATAATTTTAACTTCTTACCTCAAAGCCTGTTAGAAGGCTGCTGCAGATTTCGTCAGCCCGCTCTTGGCGAAGCTGAACCTTTCAATCACCGCACTCATGATAGTGCGGTGTTCTCCTCGATGGAAGCGCCTTTAAGCGCCCCAACAAGTTATCCGCGCCCGGTTGGACGGAGGCCGCCGGTGTCACGGTCTTGCCCTTCTTTCGAAGGGGCCGCCGCCGGACTCGAACCACCGCGGGTTCCGGCGTAGAGTCCGCGCAAAAGTCCGGAGGCTGCCCGACGGCGCCTCGAGCCTCCTCCGATGAGTCCTCTTCGATCCCACTCGGCGTCCTCGCTCGGCGCGAGGGTAGAGGCAATGAAGTGAATCCACATCCGACGGGCCAACGACCCGCTGATGAAGTGGGGAGATCATCATCGGCCGGACTACGCATGCACGCGGCATTAGAAGGACACTACGCGACATGAAAGAAATTGCATATCGTGAATCCGGATACTTACGATCTTGCCGGACGCCCGCCCTTAAAACCACTCGCCAACGATGGTGTTGGCGAAACCGTCCGGGAATAGTTCTCCCCTCTGACCCTTCGCCTCCCCTATCGGGAAGCCTTCCTCTTCTTCTCTCCTCCTCCGGAGAGAGTCCTCTTCCTCCTCCTCGCTCGGGAGGAGTCCGCCGTCGTCGGACGCCGACACGGAACTCTTTCGAGTCCCCGCGCCACCTTCTTGGTTTCTTCTCCGCACCACGCGGTGCCGAACCAGCAGCCCCGCTAGACGGGCGCTCACTGGGTCTTCGGCAGGGAGCCGGGCTGATGAGCTGCTCGGCCTTCTCCATCCATTCCTCGCCAAAGGAAAAGAGAGAAATTGAAACCCTCTTAGAATCAATTTGATTACCACAAGTGTCCCAAAAGGGGTTGAATCACTTACCTCGTCACCGGATGTCTGCGAGCAAAATCCGCGATCTTCCGTCATGGATGCGGGGCTTTACGCCTTAAACAGCAGACCTCCAGCGCCTTTCAGATGTCGATCGAAGAGCCCGCTTAGCGCTCGGTGCTGTTCCGGATTGAACTCCCACAGATTGAATGCCCGTTTGGCATGGGAGGATCCGCGGATGAGCATGACTTGGACCACGCCGACGAGCCCGAGCTTATTGCTCACCAGCTTCGGATACGTGCTCGAGTCCCGCCGCCTCCTCGGATTGCCCCACAAAGAAGCCCTTCTCTTTCGTGAGGTGAGCTGCGTGGGATGCCTCGATCTAAACTCGGGGCCGCCGCCATGTGGGCTCGCGCGCTCGGTCATGTAGAACCACCCCGATTGCCATCCATTGACGGAGTCCACGAAGGCCCCTTCGAGCCAAAGGACGTTGGGCAACTTACACAACATGGCGCCCAAGATTCCGCTTATGCGTTCTTCACAACCTTCGCTTGACGTTGAAGGTCTTGAGCCACAGTCAAGTGGGGCCGGATGCGAGAGGAAGGCCTCGCACAGACGATAAACGCCGAGATGTTGAGGATGAAGTTCGCGCCAGATCGTGGAAATCCAGCCGTAGTAAAACATGAGCCCCTGACGAATGGCTGGAGGGAAAGCCCATCCGCAGAGGAAGTGGGGAAGGAAGACGACCTCTCATGGGGCCCAAAGGGGATGAGCTGCCCTCGTCGGGCAGCCGATGCGCGATATCGCCGGAGAGGTATCCGCGCCACAAGCAGCTTGGTGATGTGCTCCTCCTTAACGGTGGAGGCCAGCCATTTGCCTCCCGCCCCGACATATTCGGAGAAGGTCGAGGCGAGATGCGCGAGCTTGGGCGTTGGAGCTTGAGTCGCGAGATGGATAAGCAAAGGAGGAAGAAGGCGAGGTGGGAAGGTAAACTTATCCCTTATATATAGGCGATCGAAAACTATGCGCCCCCACCGCCCGGTAAAACTCGCTTATCTCCCAAGCGCCACCATCAATGGCGCGTTGGGTTACCCACGTCCGTATTGATGAGAATCCGGAATAAGGGGAACACGATCTCGCTCGACAAGACGCGTTAAGGAAACCGCTTCGCTAAACGTCTTTGAGGTGGTGTAGTAAAAACGATTCAAGTAAAGGCCCGGTAGCGTGTGATGCCATGCCGCATAATACGTTAGCGATTGGACTTGTGTGCATTTTATTCTCTATGGTGGAATGTGGAATCTATTTTGCCGAGCCGACACTATCCCGGTGTTCATGATCTTCTCGGATTATTCAAGGAGGAACCCGCCTTGCAATGCCGAACATTATGCGCTACCGGACTTATCGCCATTGAAGCCTGGTTCAGGGCTACCGAGGAGTCCTGGACTAGGGGGTATCCGGACAGCCGGACTATCATCGTCCGTCGGACTCCAAGACTACGAAGATACAAGATTGAAGACTCCGTCCCGTGTCCGGATGGGACTTTCCTTGGTGTGGAAGGCAAGCTTGGCGACACGGATATTTAGATCTCCTACCATTGTAACCGACTCGTAATTCCTAGCCTCCTCCGTGTCTATATAAACCGGAGGGCTTTAGTCCGTGAGGACACAACATACATTACAACAATCATACCATAGGCTAGCTTTAGGGTTTAGCCTCCTTGATCTCGTGGTAGATCCACTCTTGTACTACCCATATCATCAATATTAATCAAGCAGACGTAGGGTTTTACCTCCATCAAGAGGGCCCAACTCGGGTAAAACATCGTGTCCCTCGTCTCCTGTTACCATCCGCCTAGACGCACAGTTCGGGACCCCCTACCCAAGATCCGCCGGTTTTGACACCGACAGTCATCGATATGTTACTTGCCAGAGATTCGATCGTCGGTATCATCATACCTAGTTAAATCTCGTTACCGGCAAGTCTCTTTACTCATTTCGTAATACTTCATCCCACAACTAACTCATTAGTCCCAATGCTTGCAAGGCTTATAGTGATGAGTATTACCGAGTGGGCCCAGAGACACCTCTCCGAAACACAGAGTGACAAATCCTAATCTCGATCTATGCCAACCCAACAAACACCTTCAAAGAAAGCTGTAGAACACCTTTATAATCACCCATTTACGTTGTGATGTTTGGTAGCACACAAAGTGTTCTTCCGGTATTCGGGAGTTGCATAATCTCATAGTCTGAGGAACTTGTATAAGTTATGAAGAAAGCAGTAGCAATGAAACTAACACAATCATAATGCTAAGCTAACGGGTGGATCATGTCCATCACATCATTCTCCTAATGATGTGATCCCGTTCATCAAATGACAAAACATGTCTATGGTTAGGAAACATAACCATCTTTGATTAACGAGCTAGTTAAATAGAGGCATACTAGGGACTATATGTTTTGTCTATGTATTCACACATGTACTAAGTTTCCGGTTAATACAATTCTAGCATGAATAATAAACATTTATCATGCATTAAGGAAATAAATAATAACTTTATTATTGCCTCTAGGGCGTATTTCCTTCATAAACGGTAAATAAAAGGTTCCTAGTCTCGCCTCTAAGACTAGCTCAATGTTTGTTGGTGATTACATTTTTCGGATCTTAGGATATAATTAAGTGTAACGATAGTCCTAGAACAACATTGAGATTGTGACGTTGGAAGAAAGATCATATTGAATCGACCCAATCTTGTTTGTTATGAATTGAGTTAATATCGTCTGCATTCAATTGTAATAACACGGAGTGTTAACGTGTGATATTGCTCCTTAGACCATGAGAGTATCGTGGTCATTTCTTAACATATGATGTGTTTTGGGGTTCCTCAAATGTCACCCATAACACGGTGATCATAATGACAACTTACAGGTTCATCGGAAAGTTTGACTAGTGACTAGATAGCTCAAGACTAGGATTTGCTCCTCCGACGATGGAGAGATATTCTTAGGACCCTCTCTATGTGACGACATCAACCATCGTATGGCCAGACACACGTGACTTCGTCATAGGGATGCCGGAACACAATAACGAGAAAGAAGAACAAAAGCAATAACGAGGATTTTGGTATAGCGAGCATGGTGTCATGAAGTATCACGAAGAAAAGGGAACATTACATGATAACCAAAGGTTCACTCGAATATCATTTGTGTGCTCACACGGATTGATACGGACGTCCATGATCTCGCTGTCGGTCATTGAACAAACTGTTTCGTTCATGTCTACGAGTTATCGAACCTATGGGGTCACAAGCTTAAGGCAAGTATCACGAAGAAAAGGGAACATTACATGATAACCAAAGGTTCACTCGAATATCATTTGTGTGCTCATAGGGATTGATACGGACGTCCACGATCCCGCTGTCGGTCATTGAACGAACTGTTTCGTTCATGCCTATGAGTTATCGAACCTATGGGGTCACAAGCTTAAGGCAATCATGATCTCCTAAGTGTTAGTAGGATGGGAGTCATGAGAATATATTTTTGAAATTATTTCATGAATATCGAAATAGTTCCGAGAGGATCTGGAAGCGTTTCGAGGTCATCGGAAGGGCTTCAGAGTGTATCGGGTAATATCGGGTATTACCCATAAATTATAGGGATTTTTATTTCTGTGCCCCTGGTTCGTTAGTTCTACTCATTCATCCCCACGCTCTTAACTTTTGCTCACTTTTCCCCACTCCCTTGCCCGAAACCCTCAGAACTGGTCATAACGGACGTTGTCGTCGGGTCAATTGCTTGACCATTAACTCTGACTAGTGGGGCCGCATAGGGCGGAGTCCACATTTTGACCGTTACGTGGTAACCAGTGGGGGCGCGAAACTGACACTCACTATAAGCTGAATCAGATCCAGTCACTTCCGCGCCGCCCCTTTCGCCGTCGTCGTGCCACCTCTGCCGCCGTCGTGCCGCCTCCGCCGCACTCTTGCCGCCTCTGCTGCATCTACCCTCTCTCCCCATCTAGGATTAGGAAGCGATGTCGGGGGGCACCCCGTCCGACCCATCGACCGTGGAGACGATTGGGTCGAATCAAAGGCTGATAATTCATGGATTCCACCTGGGTAAGCATCATTTTCCTCTCAAATTGATTAAGAGATTCGTAGATTAGGCTGTATTTGACCACCGTTAGCGTGAATCAGCACAATTTATCTTAAAATTTTAGGCCTAACTGTGCCCTTTATCTTATTTCAATCAAAAAGGGTTGATCCTACACTTGCTTTTCGGCTGGCGGTTAGAATGGAAACTAGCGAGCTGCGCGGAACTAAACCGTGTGTGATTTCTGGATTTTTCTATCCTAAAGTGGTAGAAACCACCATTTCATTCAGAGATTTCCGCGAGGCACTCTTTTGTGAGTATCCGTGGAGCCCTGTCGATGCTGTTGAACGGAGATATTTCGACAGTATCGCGCAGAGATTTCTCCCATTAACTTGTGATGAGCATCCGGGATTGCTATTTAGTTTGAATGTTGATACCGTTTCAGTAAAATCCATATCGGCATGCTTCAGGCACGCAAACAACGTATCCCGAAGGGTGTTCAAACATCATCTGTCTCTGCTAATAGCGAGCGTCCTCGCACTCCTTGTAGGTCGATACCAAGTAAACCTAGTGGTTCTGAAAGCCACAACATGTCGGCTGCCACTAATTCTGCCACTTCTCCTCTCCCTTCTGCACCTGATGTAGAAGTAGATTCAGAGCCTGACGAGGAAGTGCCTCGACATGATGATGAGGATGAGATTCTATTCCCTGAACTGGTAGATAGAGTCGGTCAACAGGCAGTGGAAGATTAATATGCAGAGGAGCCTAGCAGTCGTGCTAGATTTGATGACACTGATGATGAAGAGATGGAGGAGAACATCGACTCCTTAGTTTTACAAGAATATGAAGGTGAGGACATGCAAACAATTGAGTGGAACAGGAAGAATCCTGACCTTACTCCAGGAACCGTATTCGAATCGATGGTGGACTGTCATAATGCAGTGACTACATATTGCATTCTCACTAAAAACTCTTATGAGGTTGATAGGAGTGAGCCAGGAAGATTCACAGTTCATTGCCCTTATGATAGGTGTACGTGGAGGTTGCATGCATCCACTATGCGAAAGAGCAAATTGATTCAGGTATTACAACTGAATATTGTTATCAGATTATTTATCCATTCTATATTCAGATCATGTGTACTGTTTCTTAATTGTATTTGACATCATTTTTCATTTTGTTTCAGATAAAAAGCAACCCACATGGGCACACTTGCCCACCTGGAAGGGGAGGGGGAAAGGACAAATCTAAGCTTGCAAAGACTAGGTGGGTGGCAGATGCAATCTTGGATTGGGTGAGGGAAACACCAACAATTGGTCCAACAACACTCCATGGGAAGCTATTTGAGAAGTACAAGATTAATGTACAATACATGAAGATTTTCTATGCTAAGGAAAGGGCTCTTGATAGGATTAATGGTCCATGGCATGAGAGTTTTCAGTTGCTTTACACCTTCAAAGCTTAAGTGGAGACGGCTAGTCCAGGGAGTGTTGTAGAGATTGACAAGCATACAGTTAAGTACAAATTAAAAGGGAAGACAATGGAGAAGGAGTGCTTCAGGAGGGCTTTTGTTTGTTTCAAGGCTTGCTGGCAGGGGTTTCTGAATGGTTGTAGCCCCTATTTGGCTGTCGATGTGACCGCTTTGAATGGAAGATGGAGAGGCTAGCTAGCAGCAGCTTCTGCAGTTGATGGACATAACTAGCTATTCCCTGTTGCATTTGGTGTGTTGGAGGTAGAGAGTGAGGAGAGTTGGGTCTGGTTTCTGCAGCAGTTGTGCAACATTATAGGTACACCCTCAAGTTTAGTTATACATACAGATGCTTGCAAGGGTTTAGAAACTGCAGTAGAAATTGTATTCCCTGGAGTGGAACATAGGGAATGTATGCGACACCTAGCGCAGAATTTTAAAAAGAAATTCGAAGGCAAAGTTTATGATGAGAATCTATGGCCAGCATCATACACATGCAGCTTGAGGAAGCATGAGCACCATTTGAGAGTGTTGTATGCTCATAATCCTTTGGTGAAGGAGTACATGGGTGAACATCATGGAAAGTTGTGGTCAAGAAGCAAATTCAATGAAATCTGCAAAGTAGACTATGTGACCAATAACCTTGCTGAGTGTTTCAATGCAAAGTTCAAGTTAGTGAAAGGGCTTTTGTTGTGGCAAGCATTTGATAAGATCAGGCAAATGATCATGGTAAAGATGGCCCTTCGTAAAAGAATTGCAGAAAAACAATATGCTGGCCATCTTATGCTCCCATCTCTGATTAAGGCATTGCATGCCAAGGCAAGAGGACTAAGAATGAAATGCATTCGACCGTTGACATACGAGAATGAGGTGACATACACTGACAGTAAAAATAGGGAATTGATATATCCAGTGAACCTTGCAACCAATGAATGCAGCTGTAGGCAATGGCAGATCTGCGGGAAGCCGTGCATACATGCCCTTCATCTCATGACTGTTATTGGAGGTGAAGCTGGTGAAGTTGATCAGTATTGCTCTGAATATTTCTCTGTTGCCAAATTTAGGGCTGCTTATGCTGAAAATGTGCTTGCACTCTTGGGAAAAGACCAATGGAACATAGTAGACCTAGGGTTCAAACTCCATTCTCCTGTACTGACTAGACCACCAGGAAGACTAAGGAAAAACAGGATAAGAGCTGGTGAAGACGGTCGTGTAAAAAACAGCGTAAGTGCAAAAGATGTGGTATCTAAGGGCATATTGCTAGGCCTTGTACCAATCCAGTTGATGCATCATTGGAGAAAAGGAACAATGGGCAGCAGCAAATGCAGAGGAGCATGCAATAGCAGAGGAGAATGCAACAAGTTTAGAGGATAATGCAGCAACAAAGGAGAATGCAGCAAGTTTAGAGGATAATGCAGCAGCAGAGGAGAATGCAGCAAGTTTAGAGAATGAAGCAACTGAAGTAGCAGCATGGTATGTGTGCTTTTTTTGCATTTGTTCTCTTTTTTATCGATGGCTAAGCTTATTTCTGTTTGACCCATCTCTAGGATAATTAGAGGCACAAGACAGAAAAGACCTAGAGAGGAAGAAACTTCGGTGGTTGAACCATCATCTGATGCGGAATTTGAAACCATGGCTTACGAAGGTTTTGAAGCTATAAGAGAGGAGGAAGTTATTTTGTTTGAAGTTCCTTTAAAGATTAGTGAGCCCACAGATGACCGTCAACTGGTCATCACTTGCTTGGTCAGTCAAAGCTCAACAAAAACGCCACCACCAGAAGTGAAGATCAGAAGCAACAAGACAAAGCTTTCAAAAGCACAAAATATCCCAGCCAGGGAAACCAGAAGCAAGATGGTTAACCCACCCCGAAACACAAGGAGCAAGGCAAAGATTTGAATTTGAACTTGAATGCAAGTCATAAACTTTGAACTTTAAAGATTTGTAATAAGGATTTTGTCGTCAATTTGAAGTACTGTGAAAACTTTTAAGGTGTAATAATTCTATATGTAAACTTTGAATTTGAACTACTAAGGCAAACTTTGAATTTTAGGCAAACTTTGAATTTGAACCAACACTTCAGTCCATTCCCCTGTGGTGTGAGTTGCACAGTATGCTGAACTATTATAAACGTTAGGTGATCAATCCGATCTCTTTTGCATCTACAAAACTTGTAGTCATGAGAAATGTGCTCCAAATGAGCTCCCAAGCTAGGGTAAATGGCCCCAAATTGTAATCAAGTTTTTTGGACCTACTCCAAATGGGCCAAATATTTTTTATTAACACCAAATCAATCTATATAGTGTAGATTCGAAGAATCGCTATTTATTGAATTAATCTTTCTATTTGTACATTTTTTAAAAAATTATACTTTAATAGAAAAACCATTAAAAACACGTTTACAATATGAAAATGGAAAACTAAGTTCAGATCCTTCTTATTCACTTTGAAATCAAGCTTTGGTGATTTTTTTGATTTTTTTTTTAATTTTCAAAAGGCGAAGGGAAATCCTACCTCCTCTCCTTGGTCTCTATGAAACGTTGTACATGATAGCTCATATGTGTGAAGGTTTTGTCATGAAAATGTCCATAGACAAAGTTTATGATTTTTGGTTGGTAACATGTCACACAAGACAACATTGTGCGCAGGTTTTATATTTTTCTGGTTTTTTAATTAATGGTGCCCATTTTACCTCGATCGTGCTAGCTAGGTTTTCCCCCTAAATGTACGTATACCAAGTTTAGTATTTTTCCTCGTTAGTGTGTCCTATAAAACGACGAACGGCAAAGGTTTCATATTGTTCCGATTTTTTAAAATTCTTTATGCTCAGTCAAAGCCTTTGAAACCTTGTTGACCAACTCAAAACCCCTCTAAACCCCGCGGGGTTTCGCCTAACCCTAGCTCCAAACGTCAGCCGTCCGATCATACCCTAGCGCCAAGCGACAACCCTCAGATGCGGTCTTCTAGAAGTAATTCCGATGCGAGAAGGCTCCGCGCCGTTGGATCACATGGACGGCTCCGCATCGTTGGATCGTGGGGCGATCTGCGAGAGGCGATCAGCGAGACTTGTTGTTGTGCCTCCCCTTTCTTCGGGTACTCCCTTTATTCTGGTGCTTATTCTGCAGCGGAAAGAGGGCCACCCCTCTGCTTCTTCTTCTCCAGTGACGAGAGGAGCCACTCCTTTGCTTCTTCTTCTCCGGCGACTTTGGGCGATATGTCGAGCTCCACTTCAGCCTTCTGCCCCTCGTGGACCCAGTATGGTGCACTTCCCATGGAGCGATGTCCTGACTGCCCACGCAGCGTGCCACTGATACGGTTGACTACGAAGGAGGTCAAGAATGGCAACTATGGGCGCGAGATCGTGAAATGTGAGAGCAAGCCAGAGGGGCAGGTTAGATCTCATGATTTTTCTCTGATTTCTTTTCTATTTACTTTTAATTCTTTTCCGATCTGGGATTTAGGGTTCATGTTTTCGTTTCAGATCATGAAGATATGAACACATTTTGAATGGCTGGATGACTACGTTAAGCGGATTCAATTCAATGGGGCCCCAACCCGGGAGCTCAATCTGCCGTCAGCAACAAAGAATTTGGTCTCTGAAAGTGCTGCTCTAACAGTTGGGGATGCAGATCTGAAGGGGGAAATAAAGAAGAAGAACAAGAACTTGAAGCGGATGATTCAATTGAACAAGCAGGCGAATCTGATAGCTTTAGGATTTTATCCCTTTTATTTTTGTGTAGTTGCTCTAGGATTTGCTTACTTGCTGGTCATCACTCGTTAGAGATGTTATTAGTGTGGTGTCATGTTCTCTAGGATTTGGTTAAATTTGTGGATCATGTGCTCTACGATTTGCTTAAATTTTTGGATCATGTGCTCTATGCTCCGTGTTGCTTAATTTGTGGATCATGTGCTCTATGCTATGTGTTTCTTAATCTGTGGATCATGTCAGTTTCGGGTACTCGTCAGTTTTGTACACTTTTAGTTTCTTCAGTCTCGTCAGGCAACACCGACCACAGAAGAAAAAAAAACATAGTTCTAGGGCCCAAATTGAAACTAAGCTCTGGTTGGACCGTCTCATTGTGTTGAGTGTCGAAGGCCCATGCGCTGGCTCTGTTTTTTCCCTTGATTATTACCATGGTAAATCCATTTATTGCCATGCCGAACAAAAATAGTGCATGATGGTAAATGGATTTATTGTTGGACTTGCACATGTCAAATTTATTTGTACATATCATGGCAATTTCCTTCTGTATATTGCCTACGGCTCAACACTTTCATTTTTTGACCGCGGGTATTATAAACAAGTTTTTGTTGCAAGAAAAATATTGTATACACGATTTTTTGTTTTTGTTTTTATTAAGAACACGACAGTCTTAATTATGTAGATCATGATATCCATCTGAAACCACGTCTAAAATATAGTCCGGTGGCACCATTAGCCAGCATATCAATCTAGAGAGCATGTCTAGGCTCGGCTATGGCACCATATCAATCTAGAGAGCTTCTCTACGGCTCGGCTACGACACCACATCCATCGACCGACATCTCACGTAGCAAGCATACATCCATAACATAAAAAGTAGCAACCATGGCATACTTCTTACATAAAACATAGGGTACCCTAAACCATAGCATAGTCCACAAACTAATCAAAAATTAGCTTGTCTTTGTTCATACAATATACGGAATAGGGCCACCAACAATTCAAAAAATTAGCTTTTCTTCTTCTTCTTTTCAACATCAACATGGCTCATTTTTCTAGCTTTAGTTTCCTTTTTAACACTTCAACTACTCCATTATCTGCGCGTTCAAAAACTTGGCCCTACTCTAAATGGGCGAAAACTTGACCCTACTCTAAATGGGTGAAAACTTGCTGGTTTTCATTGAGGAATACTCAATCATTGATTGATTTAGCAGAAGGGCTCGTGTACGGCACCATATCCATCTAGCGATTTATCTCACGTCAAATAAAATAGAAATAGCAAGCAAAAACACTGATAGCCAGCGACATATCAAATAGGGATTCCCTATCAAATAAGGGTAGCAAGCATAACAAAGTTCTTAGGGGATAACACGACAGAGATCAAAAGTTCACGGTATAACCAACGACATAATTAAGATAGAAATATATAAAAGATAAAAAGCCCTAACACCCTAGGGCAAGACAAGCTCACGATCGAGACCGGGACTTCACCACCATCTTCACTGCGCCTTCTCTTCACTGCTCCCTCTCCATGCCGTCCTGGCCGATGTAGTAGGGGAGGCTGTGCATACCATCACGGGTGGGGAAGATGCAGTCGAAGTTTGTGAAGACGTTGTGGGTTGTGAATGCGATGAATTCACATCCACACCAAAACACCTTGCCAAGGAGGTAGTACGCATCAAATCTGTTGGTGAAGGTGACGGTGAGCCCTATCGGCGGAGTCCTGGAGTTTGGACGCACTTCCTCCAGTCAAAAATCATCGACGAGCCCACCGGAAGGTGGGCGAAGCCCGCATGGAGGAACCACTCGGCAAACCCCCTTGCACCCCTCCAGCGTGAGAACGCCCACACGCGGAGCGTCCTCTCCACGACGACGCCGGCCGGATACCGTCTCTCCGGCACGGTCGGTGGGAGCTCGAAGGTGGGGCCGTTGTACTGCATCCTCGCCTTGCTTTGAGAGTGCTCTGGGTTTGGGTGAAGGGGACGACACAAATGGATGTGTGGAGAATAGGTGGAGGGGTGGTGGTGTTTTAAATAGGGAAAGGGGAAGGGAAGGGGAGTGGCAGCGGCCGTGCTTTGGATTTGCTACGTTCAAACGAGCCGTGTCGATCGATATGCCACTTTAATTGCCAACATGTTTTAATTGCCACATTGAATAGATGTGAGTGGATCGAAAAGTGTGAAAGAATAGATGTGAGGAGACACGCGTGGGAGATGATACCAACCAGCGACAACAACTATCCCTGCGTCCGTGGCGGCTCGCGTGAAAATGAGGCCGGTCAGCGTCCGTGGCGACTCGCGTGAAAAAGAGGCCGGTCAGCGCATCGTGGCGGCGGGCGGCGGCGCATGCAGGTAAGCTAGCTACGTGCATGCATGCAGGCTAGCTGGACATGTCGTGCATGCATAACATGCTTCGCTGTTCATGCGGCGCAAGCAGACGACCCAATTCTAACCACGCCCAACGGGCTAACATGCACCACCGTCTGGCCACCCTACTCTTCAGTCCAACGGCGACATTACAACAAGGCCCCACTCGTCAGAGTTAACGGTCCGTCGACATCCACCGTTTGTGACCAGTTCTGAGGGTTTCGGGCAAGGGAGTGGGGAAAAGTGAGCAAAAGTTAAGAGCTTGGGGATGAATGAGTATGCTAAGGAACCAGGGGCACAGAAATAAAAATCCCTAAATTATATATAGGTGTAAAATGTTTCCGGAGATGTTTATATATATATATATAGTCTAAAAATTATTAAAACAATTTATATTTAATTTAAATATCAAAGGCTCACGAAAAGGTCAAGAGGTGGAAGGCAACTTGGACCACAAAGGCCCAAGTGGAGGTGACCCCTCCTTTTGTACTAGGAGGAAACTTCCCCCTTGGTGGCAGACCCCTCCTTCCCCTCAAACCTATATATGCTAGGGTTTTTGTTCAAACCTATATATATTCATTATATTTTGTAAAAGTGGACATGAAATTGTTAGAAATTGTTTCATACTCCCTCTGTCCCATAATATAAGAACGTTTTTGGCACTACACTAGTGTCAAAAACGTTCTTATATTATGGGACGGAGGGAGTATTTTGTAAAAATATCTGTACTATTCAAAAAATTGTTCGAATATATTAAAAATGTTAATGCATTTCAAAAAACATTCATGGATTCTCATACTTTTTTTTGGAATTTTTAAATTATCCATAACATATAAAAATTTTATGCCATTTAGAATGCTTTCGAATGTTCGCACGTTTCACAAAAAAATTCATGACATATTAAAAAAATGATCTACATGGGTTTAAAAATGTTGATTGTGTATTAAAAATATTGAATGTGCATTTCACAAACGTTCAACATGTATTCAGATAAATGTTCGTCGTATATTTTAAAAATGATCAACTTGTACTTACAAAATGTCCAATATGCATACAGAAAAAAATTCAATGAGTGTTTATAAGAAGTCAAAGGATATTAAAACATAAAACACAAAATGTGCGAAAGAAACACAGAAAAGAAAAAAAAATGCCGAACCTTTCCAAAAAGAATGAAAGATTCGTTTTTTTTTCTGAGTGGTAAAAGATTCCTTAAACTGGTCTGTAGAAGCTTCGCAAAATCGCTATTGCACAGCTATCACAATCCCTATGCTGCTTGTGGCCTCGGCGGCCTTAATCGGTTGTTTGTTTTTTTACTTTCCTTTTTCTTTTTTTTGTGTTTCATTTTTCTTCTTTGATGACATTTTTATCTGTCATTTTATTTTATTTCCTTTTGCCTTTCAAAAAACTAGTTTTGAAAACAAAAATCATGTAATTTTTGAAAATGTGCTACCTGTGTTTAAAAATGTTGATTGTGTATTAAAAATGTTGTGCATTTCACAAATGTTCGAAGTGTATTCAGGTAAATGTTTGCCATGTAATTTAAAAATGATCAACTTGTATTTATAAAATGTTGAACATATAGACAAAAAAATCAACGTGTATTTAAAAAACTCAACATGTATTTGAAAAATATAAAAAAAACATATAAACAGAAAAAATGCGAAGGAATACCGTTAAAGAAAGAAGACAGAAAATAAAAAAAGTGCGGAACCTTTCCAAAAATGGTTAAAGATTCCTTAAACCGGTATATGGAAGCTTCACAAAATCACTCGTGCACAGCTGGTGTTGGGCCAGCCAAGTCGGGCGAAATCTACACATGAGGGTTGTTATTGTCTCGCAGTTAGCGAGACGTAGTATTTGTGGCCATTTCAATTCTCACGTCCATGCGGCACGGTTATCACAATCCCTTTTCTGCGTGATGCCTGCGCTACTTTAATGGGTTGTATTTTTTACTTTTATTATTATTTTTGTATTTGATTATTGTTTACTTATTTTGGATGTCCGCAAAGCTGCATATCAGTGATGGAGCCGTGTCGAGCTCGGGTGAGGAGGTGATTCGTCATTTTTTCTTCGACAGGTGCTGTGGTGGTGTCGGAGGCAGGTGACGGGTGTTGGTGTCAAGCTCAGAGATGTTCTATTATCTTTTCAGTTTTTTCATGTCGGTCTTTACGTGATTTGTACTTTGTTCTTTATAATTTGAATTAGACACGTATTACCATGCAAAAAAAAAATTGGTGCCAGTTTTTCTATCTTTTTTTATTGTACTTCGTTTTCTCTTTTTAAAAAATATTATTTTTAAAATATGAATACAAATTAAGTTTTTTACTTGCTTATTTCGAGTCTATTTTTTTGAACAGTTTTGTATTTTTTTAACATTTTAATATTCGAACAGGTTTTAAATTTGGGAGTTTTACAGAAGTCATGGATAGTTTTAAATTTTTTAAACATTTTATTTATCTTAAAATTTAAAAAATTCACTGATGTTATTAAAAATTGATGAACATTTATTTGAAATGTTTTTTAATATATTTCAAATACGGGAGTATTTCCAAAATTCACTAATAGTTTTTTCGTAAGTTGGTGAACATGTTTTTGAACATATGTTTTTTTACGTAACATTTGCTTAACGCTGGAACTTTAATAAAGAAATTCCTAGTTAAATCTATTATCCATGCTTTGCCTACTTATACTATTGGTGCCATTAGATTTCTGGCGGTTTTATGCGATGAGCCATGTCGCTTGATTCTCAATATCTATCGGGGGTGACAAGGAGTGTCGGAAAATCCATTGGCTTGCTTGGGAAAATATGGCAATGCCGAAAGGATGCAGAGTTGTGGTATTCGTGATTGAAGTTTATCTAACGAGAGTCTTTTGGCAAACCAGGCTAGGCATTTGTTGGATAAACCTGATTCCTTATGTGTGATGCTTCTAAAGCGAAGTCTTATCCTCACAAGCTCTGGCTCGACACAACTTTTGCTAACTCTGCTTCACCATCTTGGCAAGGTATTATATATGGTTTGGAGTTGTTCAGCATTTTATTGTTTGGAAGGTTTATGATGGCAAAGCATTAGTATTTAGAGAGATAACAGGGTATCGCAGATTTCTGGTCTCAGAGTTATGTGCAAAAGAAATAGATCACATTAAAATGGGTTTCAAGCTTATTTGTTCCTGATATAAGCGATTCCTAGGCTACACGTCCATCCATTTGGGGTGACGACCTTATGGCGTGTCACTGAGAAAAGTTGTATGTATATGGTGAAAAGTGCTAATAACCTTGCTCTTCAGCTTTAGTTATAGGATGGGGATAAAAGACACTGTACTACAACCATGGATGGAGAAAGGAAATTGTGGAACCTCATTTGGAAAGCAAATGTGCCGCCAAAAAATGATAATGTTTGCGTGGCGTATGGTCGTACCGCACGCCGCCTTCTCTCTGGAATGCAAGGTGCGACCTGGTACCTTCCCTCATGTGTATTTTTCATATGGAAGGCTTTTATGACATCCATTAACATATTTTACACCCAAAATAGATGTTTTCCAATCAATGCTTGACATCTCCTGCCTCTTTGGAATACTGGCGTGTCGGTGTAACAAACCCTGGGTCTGTTGCCCTGACTGTACACAGGCACGGGATCAAGATTGAAGCACCAGCCCGACAGAGTACAAGAAACCAAGAGATTCAAATGACCGACATGCAGATCAGAGGGACCAAGACCAAGCCAGAGAAGCAAGATATCGCCAAGAGAAAGACCTCCTTTACCGGGCAAGCGAGCCCGGCAAGGGACGAGGGCACCCCCAGAATAAGACGACGAAGGCGTCCCGGCAGGGCCTACCGGGACTTGCGGAGGCTAAATCACCTCACCAACCACTCCATCATGACTCACGTCGTCGATCAGTGCGGTGTCAAGCCGCAAAGTGATTAACTGGCAGCCATTCGCCACATGGCAGCCCCTTTCTACCAGAAAACCCACAGATGACACCCGTCCTGTGACCTGTCAAACAAGCAGGCGTGGAGCTGGCAAGATAGCCCAGCAAGCCTTGTCGGGCAACCAACGATGTGACATGAAAGCGGTGCATTAAATGCGCAGTGTCAGCCCACAGAGTTAGGTATGATAGCACTGTTTGCTATCATATCAATGCATAATGACTACTTTGCCATTGTTGTGACCCCTTCATCTATAAAAGGAGGCCCTTGGCAACGGTAAACGAGGTAGGTTGGATAACTCACACCCCCATACGCGCGTAGTCGCCGCCGCCCCGGGACAAGTCGACCAAGCCGCTGCGCTCAACGGAGTCGCTGGCCTCGAGCGCCTTCGCTGCACCACCCTGCCATCCAGGTGGTCGCACCGCAACAGCGGGGGCGCGGTGCTGCCGCTGTTGGCACCGTCAGGAGCCGAGCGACGGCTCGACTTCATCGTCATCCATGCCAAGTACAGCTTTGGAGGCCATGGCGCGGGCTCAGTTGCTGCTGAGGTTTTCGCCGGCGGCCGAGCAGATGGACGAATGGCGTGCCACCATCCAAAGTCTGCTCGTTTTCGCCGAAGCTGGGGGCTCATGGCGAGCTGACCCACCACGGCCTACCCAAGCGACAACGACGGCTCATGCTGCTGCCCATACGGAGGGGTCGTCCCCACGGTGCAGTCCCCACCACGGCAGCCAGCGCGAGCGCAACCAAATCAAGACCCCGACGATGTCTCGATGGCCTCCTTTGACCCTCAAGCACGTCTAGGCCAACAACAAACCCCGGAGGATAGGCGGAGAGGAGATGCGCGCGTCATTGAGCAACGCCGCGACGACCTCCGCCGAACCAACGGGTGCGACGGCCCCGACGTTGATGAGCCCGCGCTCGGTATTGGCGGGCGCCTACCTTTCGATGTTGGCTGCCTTACCTTTACCCGTAAGCCGCGGCAAGTCTTTTGGTCGTCCGTTTGCACGTTCAAGCCAGAGATACCTGAGAAGTACGATGGGAGGCTGAACCCGGTAGAGTTCCTCAGCATCTACACCATCATTGTTCAGGCTGCCGGTGGGAAGAGATGAGAAGGTGTTCGCCAACTAGTTCTCTTTGGCCCTGAAGTCCAATGTGAGGTCTTGGCTGATGCACCCGCCGTGAATTCCATTTCATCATGGCTAGACCTGTGCCACGAGTTCATCGGTGCCTTCATCGGTGATCACTAGGAGCCGGGCCGGCCTAATGACATGCAGATTCTCCAATAGAAGGAAGGAGAAACCCTTTGTAAGTATTTACAGAGATTCAGCAAAGTTTATAGAAATATTTCAAATATCCATCCAGCAGCTGTGGTAGCTGCCTTCTAGTCCAATGTGCGCAACCGCCAGATTCGTTTTAAGATGAAAGTGCGGTTGCCCAAGACTGTGAAGGAGGTCTACACGTTGGTGGATAACTGTGCTCGGATGGAGGGGGGAAGGAAGTTACCCAGAGAGGAAGATTGCATTGTTGATTCAGAGGATGATGATGAATCAACCAATCAGAAGAAGGCAAGAAGCGCAGTAAGAAGCGGAGGGATAAGGTAGTAATGACCGTTGAAGGATCAAGAACGCCTAGTACTGGCAAGAAGTCCAAAGCTGAGGCCCATGGTAAGGAACTGCCATGTGCGCTGACTGCCGGGAAGCCGTTGCTGCCGAGAAGGCCGGGAAAGGTGATGGGTCGTATTGCAAGATTCATCGGACTAAGGGCCACGACCTTCAAGAGTGTTATCAGGTTGAGCAGGTTGGCAAGAGACAAAGAGCAGAGTATGAGAAGCGTGATAAGGAAAAGGGTCAGAATGTTGCTGGCGGCAAGGGCCGGGGTGGTAAAGTAAATCGCCCCAACAAACCCTTTCGGAACCAAGGAAAACCCACCAGGGGTCGAGAGAAGGAAGCCTGTGACGAGGAGAGTGATGGAGGGGATGAAGAGGAAACTAGTGAGCAAGAGTTTCAGAAGGCCACTGACGCCCTGTGCATTGACGGGGGTGCATCTCTGCACACCTCTCACCGCCAACTCAAGCGGTGGGCGCGAGAAGTCAATGCCATGGAACCAGCGCCAGAGGCCCGGAAGCCGCTCAAATGGTCCCATACGCCCATCATCTTTGACGAGGAGGAACATCCTAGCAGCACCACTTCGGTAGGGTGCCTGCCATTGTTGGTTTCTCCAACAATTCGCAACCTCAAAGTCACGAAGATGTTGGTGGACGGTGGGGCCGGACTGAAAATCTGATTTCCCCAGCAGTTATCAGCAAGCTTCAGATAGCAG
Source organism: Aegilops speltoides (assembly GCA_021437245.1). Classification (NCBI taxonomy): domain Eukaryota; kingdom Viridiplantae; phylum Streptophyta; class Magnoliopsida; order Poales; family Poaceae; genus Aegilops; species Aegilops speltoides. Next base: position 531,243,455 of record CM038142.1, read on the forward strand.
AGGAAGAGCTAGAGGTTTCCGGCACGTTTCAAAGAGTTAATCCCGGCAGGAGTCATCATAAGGGAAAGGTCACGTTGCCAGTAACGTTTGGGGGAGAACTGAACTACCGGACTGAGAAGATTATGTTTGACGTGGTCGATCTGTTGGGGAACATAGTAATTTCAAAAAATTTCCTACGCACACGCAAGATCATGGTGATGCATAGCAACGAGAGGGGAGAGTGTTGTCCACGTACCCTTGTAGACCGAAAGCAAAAGCGTTAGCACAACGCGGTTGATGTAGTTATAGGTCCTCACGGCCCGACTGATCAAGCACCGAAACTACGACACCTCCGAGTTCTTGCACACGTTCAGCTCAATGACGTCCCTCGAACTCCGATCCAGCCGAGTGTCGAGGGAGAGTTCCATCAGCAAAACGGCGTGGTGACGATGTTGATGTTCTACCATCGCAGGGCTTCGCCTAAGCACCGCAACAATATTATCGAGGAGGACTATGGTGGAGGGGGACACCGCACACGGCTAAGAGATCAATGATCTGTTGTGGTGTCTCTAGAGGTGCCCCTGCCCCCGTATATAAAGCAGCAAGGGCGGAGGGGGCGGCCGGCTAGGCAGGGGGCGCGCCATGGGGAGTCCTACTCCCACCGGGAGTAGGACTCCCTCCTTTCCTTGTTGGACTTGGAGAAGGGGGGAAAGAGGAGGGAGAGAGAGGAAGGAAAGGGGGGAGCCGCCCCCTCTCCTTGTCCTATTCGGACTAGGGGGGAGGGGAGCGCGGCCCAGCCCTGGCCGGCTCTCCTCTTCTCCACTAAGGCCCACTACGGCCCATTAAGCCCCCGGGGGGTTCCGGTAACCCCGCCGGTACTCTGGTAAAATCCCGATTTCACCCGGAACACTTTCGATATCCAAATATAGGCTTCCAATATATCAATCTTCATATCTCGACCATTTCGAGACTCCTCGTCATGTCCGTGATCACATCCGGGACTCCGAACACTCTTCGGTACATCAAAACTCATAAACTCATAATATAACTGTCATCAAAACTTTAAGCATGCGGACCCTACGGGTTCGAGAACTATGTAGAAATGACCGAGACACGTTACCGGTCAATAACCAATAGCGCAACCTGGATGCTCATATTGCCTCCTACATATTCTACGAAGATCTTTATCGGTCAAACCGCATAACAACATACGTTGTTCCCTTTGTCATCGGTATGTTACTTGCCCGAGATTCGATCGCCGGTATCCCAATACCTAGTTCAATCTCGCACGCAAGTCTCTTTACTCGTTATGTAATGCATCATTCCGTAACTAACTCATTAGCTACATTGCTTGCAAGTCTTATAGTGATGTGCATTACCGAGAGGGCCCAGAGATACCTCTCCAACAATCAGAGTGAGAAAACCTAATCTCAAAATACCCCAGCTCAACATGTACCTTTGGAGACACCTGTAGAGCTCCTTTATAATCACCCAGTTACGTTGTGACATTTGGTAGCACGCAAAGTGTTCCTCCGGTAAACAGGAGTTGCATAATCTCATAGTTGTAGGAACATGTATAAGTCATGAATAGAGCAATAGCAACATACTAAACGATCAAAGTGCTAAGCTAACGGAATGGGTCAAGTCAATCACATCATTCTCCTAATGATGTGATCCCGTTAATCAAATGAAAACTCATGTCTGTTAGGAAACATAACCATCTTTAATTAATGAGCTAGTCTAGTAGAGGCATACTAGTGACATTAAGTTTGTCTATGTATTCACACATGTATCATGTTTCCGGTTAATACAATTCTAGCATGAATAATAAACATTTATCATGATATAAGGAAATAAATAATAACTTTATTATTGCCTCTAGGGCATATTTCCTTCAGACTCCCACTTGCACTAGAGTCAATAATCTAGATTACACAGTAATGATTCTAACACCCATGGACCCTTGGTGCTGATCATGTTTTTCTCGTGGAAGAGGCATAGTCAATGGGTCTGCAACATTCAGATTTGTATGTATCTTGCAAATCTCTATGTCTCCCACCTGGACTTGGTCCCGGATGGAATTGAAGCGTCTCTTGACGTGCTTGGTCCTCTTGTGAAATCTGGATTCCTTTGCCAAGGCAATTCCACCAGTATTGTCGCAGAAGATCTTCATTGGTCCCGATGCACTAGGTATGACACCTAGATCAGAAATGAACTCCTTTGTCTAGACTCCTTCATTTGCTGCTTCTGAAGCAGCAATGTACTCCCCTTCGCATGTAGATCCCGCCATGATGCTTTGTTTGGAACTGCACCAACTGACAGCTCCACCGTTCAATATAAACACGTATCCGGTTTGCGATTTAGAATCGTCCGGATCAGTGTCAAAGCTTGTATCGACGTAAACATTTACGACTAGCTCTTTGTCACCTCCATAAACGAGAAACATATCCTTAGTTCTTTTCAGGTATTTCAGGATATTCTTGACCGGTGTCCAATGATCCACTCCTGGATTACTTTGGTACCTCCCTGCTAAACTTATTGCTAAGCATACGTCAGGTCTGGTACACAGCATTGCATACATGATAGAGCCTATGGCTGAAGCATAGGGAACATCTTTCATTTTCTCTCTATCTTCTGCTATGGTCGGGCATTGAGTCTGACTCAAATTCACACCTTGTAATACAGGCAAGAACCCTTTCTTTGCCTGATCCATTTTGAACTTTTTCAAAACTTTATCAAGGTATGTGCTTTGTGAAAGTCCAATTAAGCGTCTTGATCTATCTCCGTAGATCTTGATGCCTAATATGTAAGCAGCTTCACCGAGGTCTTTAATCGAAAAACTTTTATTCAAGTATCCCTTTATGATATCCAGAAATTCTATATCATTTCCAATTAACAATATGTCATCTACATTTAATATCAGAAATGCTACAGAGCTCCCACTCACTTTCTTGTAAACACAGGCTTCTCCAAAAGTCTGTATAAGACCATATGCTTTGATCACACTATCAAAGCGTTTATTCCAATTCCGAGAGGCTTGCACCAGTCCATAAATGGATCGTTGGAGCTTGCACACTTTGTTAGCACCTTTTGGATCGACATAACCTTCTGGTTGCATCATATACAACTCTTCTTCCAGAAATCCATTCAGGAATGCAGTTTTGACATCCATTTGCTATATTTCATAATCATAAAATGCGGCAATTGCTAACATGATTCGGACAGACTTAAGCATCGCTATGGGTGAGAAAGTCTCATCGTAGTCAACCCCTTGAACTTGTCGAAAACCTTTCACAACAAGTCGAGCTTTGTAGACAGTTACATTACCATCAGCGTCAGTCTTCTTCTTGAAGATCCATTTATTCTTGATGGCTTGCCGAACATCGGGAAAGTCAACCAAAGTCCATAATTTGTTCTCATACATGGATCCCATCTCAGATTTCATGGCCTCAAGCCATTTTTCGGAATCTGGGCTCATCATCACTTCCTCATAGTTCGTAGGTTCGCCATGGTCAAGTAACAAGACTTCCAGAATAGGATTACCGTACCACTATGGAGCAGATCTTACTCTGGATGACCTACGAGGTTCTGTAGTAACTTGATCTGAAGTTTCATGATCAATATCATTAGCTTCCTCACTGATTGGTGTAGTTGTCACAGGAATCGGTTTCTGTGATGAACTACTTTCCAATAAGGGAGCAGGTACAGTTACCTCATCAAGTTCTACTTTCCTCCCACTCACTTCTTTCGAGAGAAACTCTTTTTCTAGAAAGGATCCAAATTTAGCAACAAAAGTCTTGCCTTCTAACCAGTGGTAGAAGGTGTACAAAATACTCTCTTTTGGGTATCCTATGAAGACACATTTCTCCGATTTGGGTTCGAGCTTATCTGGTTGAAGTTTCTTCACATAAGCATTGCAGCCCCAAACTTTAAGAAACGACAACTTTGGTTTCTTGCCAAACCACAGTTCATAAGGCGTCGTCTCAACGGACTTTGATGGTGCCCTATTTAACGTGAATGCGACCTTCTCTAAAGCATAACCCCAAAACGATAGCGGTAAATCAGTAAGAGACATCATAGATCGCACCATATCTAGTACAGTATGATTACAACGTTCAGACACACCATTTCATTGTGGTGTTCCGGGTGGCGTGAGTTGCGAAACTATTCCGCATTGTTTCAAATGTAGACCAAACTCATAACTCAAATATTCTCCTCCACGATCAGATCGTAGAAAGTTTATTTTCTTGTCACGATGATTTTCCACTTCACTCTGAAATTCTTTGAACTTTTCAAATGTTTCAGACTTGTGTTTCATTAAGTAGATATACCCATATCTGCTCAAATCATCTGTGAAGGTGAGAAAATAACGATAACCGCCGCGAGCCTCAATATTCATTGGACCACACACATCAGTATGTATGATTTCCAACAAATCAGTTGCTCGCTCCATAGTTCCGGAGAACGACATTTTAGTCATCTTGCCCATGAGGCACGGTTCGCAAGTACCAAGTGATTCATAATCAAGTGATTCCAGAAGTCCATCAGTATGGAGTTTCTTCAAGCGCTTTACACCAATATGACCCAAATGGCAGTGCCACAAATAAGTTGCACTATCATTATCAACTCTGCATCTTTTGGCTTCAACATTATGAATAAGTGTATCAGTACTATCGATATTAAATAAAAATAGACCACTCTTCAAGGGTGCATGACCATAAAAGATATTACTCATATAAATAGAACAACCATTATTCTCTGATTTAATTGAATAACCGTCTCGCATCAAACAAGATCCAGATATAATGTTCATGCTCAACACTGGCACCAAATAACAATTATTCAGGTCTAAAACTAATCCCGAAGGTAGATGTAGAGGTAGCGTGCCGACCGCGATCACATCGACTTTGGAACCATTTCCCATGCGCATCGTCACCTCGTCCTTAGCCAATCTTTGCTTAATCCATAGTCCATGTTTCAAGTTGCAAATATTAGCAATGTAACCAAGATCAAATACCCAAAAGCTATCATGCGAGCATTAGTAAGGTACACATCAATAACATGTATATCACATATACCTTTGTTCACCTTGACATCCTTCTTATCCGCCAAATACTTGGGGAAGTTCCGCTTCCAGTGACCAGTCTGCTTGAAGTAGAAGCACTCAGCCTCAGGCTTAGCTCCAGATTTGGGTTTGTTCTCTTGAGCAGCAACTTGTTTTATGTTCATCTTGAAGTTCCCCTTCTTCTTCCCTTTACCCTTTTTCTTGAAACTGGTGGTCTTATTGACCATCAACACTTGATGCTCCTTCTTGATTTCTACCTCCGCAGCTTTTAGCATAGTGAATAGCTCGGGAATAGTCTTGTCCATCCCTTGCATATTATGTTCATCACGAAGCTCTTGTAGCTTGGTGGCAGTGATTGAAGAATTCTGTCATCAGGAAGATTAACTCCCAGTTGAATCAAGTGATTATTATACCCAGACATTTTGAGTATATGTTCACCGACGTAACTATTCTCTTCCATCTTGCAGCTATAGAACTTATTGGAGACTTCATATCTCTCAATCCGCATTTGCTTGAAATATTAACTTCAACTCCTGGAACATCTCATATGCTCCATGACGCTCAAAACGCCGTTGAAGTCCCGGTTCTAAGCCGTAGCATGGCACATTGAACTATCGAGTAGTCATCAGCTTTGCTCGCTGACATTCTTAACGCCGCTGGCCAGATTCCGCAAAGACGCCTGCACCCAGCGGTGCTTCCAGGACGTAATTCTTCCGTGCAGCAATGAGGATAATCTTCAAGTTACGGACCCAATCCGTAATTGCTACCATCATCTTTCAACTTAGCTTTCAAGGAACGATTAAAATTCAACGAACAACAAAGATGAGCCATCTATCTACAACAAACATAGACAAGCAAAATACTATCAGTACTAAGTTTATGATAAATTTAAGTTCAATTAATCATATTACTAAAGAACTCCCACTTAGACAGACATCTCTCTAGTCATCTAAGTGATCACGTGATCTAAATCAATTAAGCCATCTCCGATCATCACGTGAGATGGAGTAGTTTTCAATGGTGAACATCACTATGTTGATCATATCTACTATATGATTGACGTTCGACCTTCAGCCTCCGTGTTCCGAGGCCATATCTGTATATGCTAGGCTCGTCAAGTTTAACCTGAGTATTCCGCGTGTGCAACTGTTTTGCACCCGCTGTATTTGAATGTAGAGCCTATCACACGCGATCATCACGTGGTGTCTCAGCACGAAGAACTTACACAACGGTGCATACTCAGGGAGAACACTTCTTGATAATTAGTGAGAGATGATCTTATAATGCTACCGTCAATCAAAGCAAAATAGGATGCATAAAGGATAAACATCACATGCAATCAATATAAGTGATATGATATGGCCATCATCATCTTGTGCTTGTGATCTCCATCTCTGAAGCACCGTCGTGATCACCTCATCGTCACCGGCGCGACACCTTGATCTCCATCGTAGCATCGTTGTCGTTTCGCCATCTATTGCTTCTACGACTATCGCTACCGCTTAGTGATAAAGTAAAGCAATTACAGGGCACTTGCATTTCATACAATAAAGCGAGAACCATATGGCTCCTACCAGTTGCCGATAACTCGGTTACAAAACATGATCATCTCATACAATAAAATATAGCATCACGTCTTGACCATATCACATCACAACATGCCCTGCAAAAACAAGTTAGACGTCCTCTACTTTGTTGTTGCAAATTTTACGTGGCTGCTACGGGCTGAGCAAGAACCGTTCTTACCTACGCATCAAAAGAACAACAATAGTTCGTCAAGTTAGTGATGTTTTAACCTTCGCAAGGACCGGGCGTAGCCACACTTGGTTCAACTAAAGTTGGAGAAACTGACACCCGCTAGCCACCTGTGTGTAAAGCAAGTCGGTAGAACCAGTCTCGCGTAAGCGTACGTGTAATGTCGGTCCGGGCTGCTTAATCCAACAATACCGCCGAACCAAAGTATGACATGCTGGTAAGCAGTATAACTTGTATCGCCCACAACTCACTTGTGTTCTACTCATGCATATAACATCTACGCATAAAACCTGGCTCGGATGCCACTGTTGGGGAAAGTAATTTCAAAAAAATTCCTACGCACACGCAAGATCATGGTGATGCATAGCAACAAGAGGGGAGAGTGTTGTCCACGTACCCTCGTAGACCAAAAGAGGAAGCGTTAGCACAACGCGGTTGATGTAGTCATACGTCTTCACGGCCCGACCGATCAAGCACCGAAACTACGGCACCTCCGAGTTCTTGCACACGTTCAGCTCGATGACGTCCCTCAAACTCCGATCCAGCCGAGTGTCAAAGGAGAGTTCCATCAGCACAACGGCGTGGTGACGATGTTGATGTTCTACCGTCGCAGGGCTTCGCCTAAGCACCGCAACAATATTATCGAGGAGGACTATGGTGGAGGGGGGCACCGCACACGGCTAAGATATCAATGATCTGTTGTTGTGTCTCTAGAGGTGCCCCCTGCCCCCGTATATAAAGGAGAAAGGGGGGAGGGGGCGGCCGGCCAGGGAGGGGGGGCGCCATGGGGAGTCCTACTCCCACCGGGAGTAGGACTCCCTCCTTTCCTTGTTGGACTTGGAGAAGGGGGGGAAGAGGAGGGAGAGAGAGGAAGGAAAGGGGGGCGCCCCCACCCCTCTCCTTGTCCTATTCGGACTAGGGGGGAGGGGCGCGAGGCCCAGCCCTGGACGCCTCTCCTATTCTCCACTAAGGCCCACTATGGCCCATTAAACCCCCGGGGGGTTCCGATAACCCCCCCGGTACTCCGGTAAAATCCCGATTTCACCCGGAACACTCCAAATATAGGCTTCTAATATATCAATCTTCATGTCTCGACCATTTAGAGACTCCTCGTCATGTCCATGATCACATCCGGGACTCCGAACAATCTTCGGTACATCAAAACTCATAAACTCATAATATAACTATCATCAAAACTTTTAGCGTGCGGACCCTACGGGTTCGAGAACTATGTAGACATGACCGAGACACGTTATCGGTCAATAACCAATAGCGGAACCTGGATGCTCATATTGGCTCCTACATATTCTACGAAGATCGTTATCGGTCAAACCGCATAACAACATACGTTGTTCCCTTTGTCATCGGTATGTTACTTGCCCGAGATTCGATCGTCGGTATCCCAATACCTAGTTCAATCTCGCACGCAAGTCTCTTTACTCGTTATGTAATGCATCATTCCGTAACTAACTCATTAGCTACATTGCTTGCAAGGCTTATAGTGATGTGCATTACCAAGAGGGCCCAGAGATACCTCTCCGACAATCGGAGTGACAAAACCTAATCTCGAAATACGCCAACTCAACATGTACCTTTGGAGACACCTGTAGAGCTCCTTTATAATCACCCACTTACGTTGTGACTTTTGGTAGCACACAAAGTGTTCCTCCGATAAACGGGAGTTGCATAATCTCATAGTTGTAGGAACATGTGTAAGTCATGAAGAGTGTAAGCTAACGGAATGGGTCAAGTCAATCACATCATTCTCCTAATGATGTGATCCCGTTAATCAAATGACAACTCATGTCTACGGTTAGGAAACATAACCATCTTTGATTAATGAGCTAGTCTAGTAGAGGCATACTAGTGACATTAAGTTTGTCTATGTATTCACACATGTATCATATTTCTGGTTAATACAATTCTAGCATGAATAATAAACATTTATCATGATATAAGAAAATAAATAATAACTTTTTTATTTCCTCTAGGGCATATTTCCTTCACGATCTCCCCCTACCGTACAATGGGATTCTTGGATGCCCGGCTCTGGCTAAATTCATGGCGGCATCCCACTATGCCTACAACACCCTGAAGATGCCTGGGTCACTGGGAGTTATCACCATCCCATCAGATGAGAAGGATGCAAGCATTTGTGTGGACAAGATGTACCGGGATGCGGTCGCGGCAGAGGCAGCGGCAGCAGCAGTTCCCGCCAAGGAAAGTAAAGGAAAGAAGAGGGATTGTAGGACCTCCGGCAAGAGATCCCCACCGAGAAGTGTGCCCCCACCGAGTGCACGACAGACGTTGACGACATGTCGGAGTGTTCCAACAGCAAGAGATCCAAGGTTGCTGCACCCCAAGTGAAGAAGGTCCCGACAGGGCTGGCTGGCGTTGATGGTACTTTCACTATCAGCGCCACCCTCGACGACAAATAGGAAAGGGCGCTCATTGCCTTCCCGCGGGCGAATATCGTTGTGTTTGGCTCGCAACCATCTGATATCCCCGGTGTTTACAGGGAGGTAATTAAGCACCACCTTGCTGTCTGCCCACACGCCAGACCTGTTAAGCAGAAAGTCCGGAAGCAGGCCTTGGAGAGGCAGCAGTTCATTGTAGAAGAGATCAAGAAACTTGAAGCAGCTGGTTTGGTGAGAGGAGTGCTGCATCCCACGTGGTTAGCAAATCTAGTGGTAGTCCGGAAGGCAAACGGGAAGTGGAGGCTTTGCATTGATTTCATAGATCTCAACAAGGCTTGCCCGAAGGACCCGTTTCCCTTGCCGCGTATTGATCAGATTGTGGATTCCACTTCAGGCTGTGATTTGCTCTCATTTCTGGATGCATATTTTGGATATCACCAAATCTTGATGTCCAAAGAAGATGAGGAGAAGACGTCGTTCATCACTCCATGTGGTATGTACTGCTTTTTCCGCATGCCATTTGGATTAAAGAGTGCCGAGTCCACTTTTGCAAGGGCAGTCCAGATCGATTTTGAGCCATAACTGCATAGAAACATAGAAGCTTATATGGATGATATTGTGGTCAAGACCAAGGATAGGGCCACCCTTATTCAAGATTTGGAGGAGACATTTACTAATTTGCGCAAGATCAACTTGAAGCTCAATCCGGAGAAGTGTGTATTTGGTTTTCCCTCCGCCAAGTTGCTTGGGTTCTTTGTATCCCATCGCGGGATCGAAGCCAACCCCGACAAGATCAAAGCTATCGAGCAGATTCAAGCGCGAAGGATAGTTAAGGATGTGAGGCGCCTAACAGGATGTGTTGCCACTCTAAGCAGATTCATCTCCAAGTCTGCCGAGCGTGCCCTGTCATTCTTCAAAATTTTGAAGAAGGCAGGTCCTATAAAGTGGGCCCCAGAAGCAGATGCAGCTTTGCAAGAGTTGAAGGCCTACCTATCCTCTGTGCCTACCTTGGTTGATCCCAAACCCCAGGAGCCGTTGCTGCTATACTTAGCGGCAACCAACCAAGTGGTCAGTGCAGCCTTGGTAGCACAACGAGAAGTGGATGATGCAGAGAGTGAGCAAAGACCGGCAGAGTCAAACAAGGATCAGGACAGTAGTGAGCACGGCAACAAGGGAAACCCTAAGGACGTGGCAGGTAAGAAAGTGGTGCAACGCCTAGTGTACTTCGTCAGCTCCTTGTTACAGGGGGGATAGATCGAGGTACTCTGGCATGCAAAATTTGATTTTTGGTCTCAGCATGACCTCAAGGAAACTGCACCACTACTTCCAAGCCCATGAGATCACGGTTGTCACTCATTTCCCGTTGCAACGGATACTTTGAAACCCCGAGACTACCGGCAGAATAGTGGAGTGGGCTTTGGAGCTATCCATCTTTGGTTTAAAGTTTGAAAGCACATCAACTATCTAGAGCAGGGCGTTGGCAGAGTTTATTGCAGAATGGACGCTAACCCCTGATGAGGAAGTGACAGAGACAATTATCCCCGACAATAAATCGCCCCAAGAATGGATTATGTATTTTGATGGTGTTTTTTTCCTACAAGGTGCAGGGGCTGGTGTGCTTCTTGTCGCCCCCTCCGGGGAGCACCTGAAGTACGCCATCCAAATGCATTTTGCCCGGGAAGAAGCAACCAACAATACAGCAGCGTATGAAGGGCTCCTTGCCGGGCTCAGGATTGTAGCTAAATTGGGAATTAAGAAGGTGATCATTCGAGGAGATTCACAGCTGGTGGTGAGACAAGTCAACAAGGATTACCAAAGTCCAATTATGGAGGCATACGTCAAGGAAGTGAGTAGATTATAGGAGCACTTTGACGAATTGCAAATAGAGCACGTACCCCGTGCGGAAAATAGCATAGTTGATCATCTGTCAAAGTGCGCTGCACAGAAGCTTCCTATGGGACCAGGAAATTTTGTTCTCCATCTCACTCAGCCCTCTGTATCCCCAGCAACAATGGCCCGAAAAAGGAGAAAGTTGGACATCGGTAAGCCTCTCCCGATAGAGTCGTCCGCTCCCGGCAGAGACCCTGCCAGAAACAACTCCTGACAGCCTAACGAACCACCCCCTCTAGCCGGGCCCATGGACCTTGCGTACGAGTTATGTGCTCCCGCAGTAGAGGAGGTGCCGTTAGTCCTCGTTGTCGAGCCCCGGGCTCCAACTTGGGCAAGGCACATTGTCCGCTTCCTCCAAACCAGAGAGCTTCCCGGCAACCAAGACGGTTGAAAAGCACGGAGGGCCAAGATGTATCGCTTATCGATGACACTGCATGTATGAGGCCCAACGGTGTGAAATTGAAGTGTGTCTGCCGGGAAGAAGGAAAGGAACTGCTAGCTGAGATACACAAAGGCATGTGCGGATCCCACATTGGATCAAGGGCATTAGTTGCGAAAGCATTCTGGCAAGGATTCTATTGGCCCACAAAACTCCAAGATGCGGTCGAGCTAGTCACCAAGTGTGAAGCCTGCCAGTTCCATTCCAACAAAACCCACCTGCCTACCCAAGCTCTTCAGACAATCCCTCTATCATGGCCATTTTCGGTCTGGGGGCTTGATATCCTCGGCCCGTTCCCCCGAGCAATCGGGGGCTTTGAATTCTTGTTTGTTACTATCGACAAGTTTACAAAGTGGTCGGAAGTGACTGCCATGAGAAAGGTGACTCCTCAGTCAGCTATCAAGTTCTTGAAAGATCAGGTGTGTCGTTTTGGAGTTACGGCAAGGATCATCTCCGACAACGGCACCCAGTTCACGAGCCGCGCCTTCATGCAATATGTTCATGCCCTCAGATGCAAGATCTCTTTCGCCTCTGTGACACACCCCCGGAGCAATGGACAAGCTGAGAGGGCAAACACTAAAGTGATGCATGGACTCAAGACAAGAACCTTTGATACGCTGCAGAAGCACGACAGGCGATGGGTCGAGGAGCTGCCGATAGTTCTTTGGTCCCTCAGAACGACACCTAACCGAGCTACCAGGCATATTCCCTTCTCCCTAGTCTATGGGGCAGAAGCAGTTACCCCCATGGAACTCATTTACGGGTCGCCTCGAGTGCTTGCCTACGATGAAGTAGTGCAAGATCAGCACCGGCATGACGACTCTGTGCTACTCAAGGAGAACCGTCTCTGGGCTACTACGCGTGTTGCACGCTATCAGCAAACCCTATGTCACTATCATAGCCGCAAGGTTCATGCCCGATGTTTTGAGGAAGGTGACCTTGTCCTTAGGCGCGTGTAGTCCGCCAAGGGTACAAACAAGTTGTCACCGAAGTGGGAAGGCCCTTACCGGGTAGTACGAGTCACCAGACCTAGCGCAGTCCGTCTGGAGACCGGAGATGGCACTCTATTGCAAAACTCATGGAATATTGAGCATCTCCGCTAGTTCTACACGTAAGGCGCGGCTGTCGGGCCCTGCCCGACAGCCACCCATTTGTACAGGCCTTGCCACAGTTGCATGTAACCCCTTGTACAAAGATGGCGTGATGACCCCGTGCAAGAGAAAATAAAGAAGCGCTGTGGGGGGGGGGCGACCAAGACTACATGCATGCATGCATGAGCATTCCAAGATCCTTGCATAAGCATTTCATGAGCATTTGCATATGCATATAGATAGGATCGCATCCTGCATTCATTCTCATCTGCATGAAGCTGCATGTTCTCGCCGTGAACTTGGCTTCAACAAGGAGTTGAGAAGATTGCATGGGTTACCGACAAGGTTTATCCTTTTTACTAACATGCTGATACAAGTACTAGCATTACAGAACACAAACATGGACTCGAGAGATTACATTATTTGAATTAAAATTTGGCAAGTGCCTAAAGATTTAAGATTGAAAAAAGATGAGTGGCCCGTGATCTCCTCTTTTCGTTTTCCCTCCCCCAGGCACTGCAGTGGAAGGAGGAAAAGACGAGAAAAGCGCCTGGGCGAGAACACGTCCCGGTCCCGTCATGGCCCTAGCCGGACGAGATCGGGGCTGGCGAAGGTGTGGAGGAGAAGTGTAGGAGCGGGGCGATGCACCCCCAGTTGCCATCACCAGCGAGAAGACCCGACTCGAGCCCTGGCAGGGTCATCCGCAGAGGCTCGGTCGGGAGATCACTGGAGGAAAGGCGAAGGCGCCAAGAAGGCATACCTCCTAGGCTATAGCCCCAAGAGGCCGGTGATGATGGTGCCGGGGAGGGAAGGATGGAAGACGAGGCGGCAGGTTGTCGGTCGGAGACGAAGGTATCCACGCCATCGTACTCTGACCTGACCCTCCGCCACCCGCTACCTCCGCCTTCCCTCGTTTTCTCTCCGTCACCACCACTCCTGGAGAACGCTAGGACTCCAACCCAGCATCCCCTCTGGGAAGAAGGGGAGCGACCAAGACGACCAGAGGGCCCGAAGCGCACCACGCCCGGCCCCACCAAGGTGGGCAAGAAGGCGCCCTCCTCGTCGACATCAACCCCGGTTCCGAGGAGAGGGTCTGTGCTGGGATTTCATGCGATCCCGAGCCCTTCACCTTGGACTTGGACAAAGCTCACTCCCCGGACACCAACACCACTGCTCGACATCATCAACCCAAAGCTCAAGCCCGGGGGCCAGTCCCGGGCTCTCCCTTCCAGTATAACCAAGACGAAGCAAGGCAGAGGAGAAGAAGAGTGTGGATGAATGCCTCCACTCCTCCCTCGCTCTTCCTTTTATAGGAAAGTGGGGGGGCTGGGGCCTGGTTCCACGACGGTTAACCACCACCCTCCTCCGTCAATTCAAGATGACCGGGCCCTCACCTTGATGCTCTCCCGTGCCACGCGCCTCCGTTACCAACCCCGAGCGATGCATGCAACATACGTGGCTAAGGAAGAGTGAATTGGCAGATTCTACCCCGTGCGTTAAAGTCGTTCACAGGCCATTACTAGAGCGGCCCCACCACTATTGGCTTTACACGACGCACGGGGAAACCGGAAACTGGCCCGAAATCAAGACTAATGACGAAGCAAAGAAGATCTCAAGAGACCAGCCTCTTCAGCACCCTCGCCTGTGCACTTATTAGGCCCTACCCCGACAACGCTTGACAGCGCACTAATGTCTGCTAGAACTACGTCGGTATTTCCCAAAGAGGAAGGGATGATGCAGTATAGCGACAATAGGTATTTCCCTCGGTGATGAGACCAAAGTTATCGAACCAGTAGGAGTACCTCCTCACACCACGTAAACAACACCTGCACACAAATAACAAATACTCGCAACCCGACGTGTTAAAGGGGTTGTCAATCCCTTCCGGGTACGGCGCCTCAAGATAGGCAAATAACGTGAGATAAATTTGGTAGATAGGATAAATAGATCGCAGAACAAATAAATTGCAGCAAGGTATTTTTGTATTTTTGGTTTAATAGACTGAAAATAAATGGAAAGGAAAATAGATCGCAAAAGCAATATGATGAAAAGAGACCCGGGGGGTGTAGGTTTCACTAGTGGCTTCTCTCGAGAAAAATAATAAACGGTGGGAAAACAATTACTGTTGGGCAATTGATAGAACTTCAAATAATCATGACGATATCCAGGCAATGATCATTACATAGGCATCACGTCCAAGATTAGTAGACCGACTCCTGCCTACACGTACTATTATTACTCCACACATCGAGCGCTATCCAGCATGCATCTAGTGTATTAAGTTCATGGAGAAACGGAGTAATGCAATAAGAATGATGACATGATGTAGACGGGATCCGTTTATCTATTGCGAACATATAGATCCCATCTTGTTATCCTTAGTAGCAACGATACATACGTGTCAGTTCCATTTCTATCACTGGGATAAAGCATCGTAAGGTCAAATGTACTACAAAGCACCTCTTCCCATTGCAAGATAAATAAATCAAGTTGGCCAAATAAAACCCAAATATCGGAGAAGAAATACGAGGCTATAAGCAATCATGCATATAAGAGATCAAAGAAGACTCAAATAACTTTCGTGGATAAAAACATAGATCTGATCATAAACTCAAAGTTCACCGGATCGCAAGAAACACACCGCCAAAAGACTTACATCGTATGGATCTCCAGGAGACCATTGTATTGATAATCAAGAGAGAGAGAGAGAGAGAGTGAGAGAGAGAGAGAGAGGAAGCCATCTAGCTACTAACTACGGATCTGTAGGTCTACAAAGAACTACTCACGCATCATAGGAGAGGCAGCAATGGCAGTGGTGAACCCCTCCATGACGGTGTCTAGATTGGATCTGGTGGTTCTGGACTCTGCGGCGGCTGGAATTGATTTTTGTCGACTCCCCTAGGGTTTCTGGAATATTTGGGTATTTATAGGGCAAAGAGGCGGTTCAGGGGGCACCCGAGGTGGGCACAACCCACCAGGGCGCGCTGGGCCTCCTGGCGTGCCCTGGTGGGTGCGGCTCCCCTCGAGCAGCCCCCCAGGTGCTTCCTTGGCCCACTGGATGTCTTTTGGCCCAAAAAAAATCCTCCAGGAGTTTCGTTGCATTTGGACTCCGTTTGATATTGATTTCCTGCAATGTTAATAGGTTAGTACAAAAAATGATATGAAATGACTATAAAATGATTGTAAAACATCCAAGAATGATAATATAACATCATGGAACAATCAAAAATTATAGATACATTGGAGACGTATCAACATCCCCAAGCTTAATTCCTACTCGTCCTCGAGTAGATAAATGATAAAAATTGAATTTTTCATGTGGAATGCTGCCTAACTTGTTCATCATATTCTTTTCTTTATAGCATGGGCATATGGACTTTTATATGATTCAAAGCAATAGTCTAGTTTTGACATGAAGACTTTAATACTCAAGCATACCAACAAACAACCATGTCTTTCAAAATATCAACACTAAAGCATTTTATCCCTAGCCCATCATGCTCAATCATTGATCCATTCATGAAACACACTCGAATATTAGCTACACCCAATGCTCAAATACGATCATAGTGCCCCTTAGTTGGTGCTTTATAAGAGAAGATGGAGACTCAAATTCAAAATAAAAATGGCGTAAGTAAAAGAATGGCCCTTCGCGGAGGGAAGTAGGGATTTGTAGAGGTGCTAGAGCTCAAAGCTTAAATTGAGAGATAAAAAATTATTTTTGAGAGGCATATTTTTCGTACCAACGAAAACGACTTGGAGCATCCCAACACTTTCCATGCTAGATACATCATAGGCGGTTCCCAAACAGAAAATAAAGTTTATTCCTTTTTCCACCATGACTTTCACTTTCCAAGGCTAACCGTATCCACGGATGCCCTCCATACCAACACTTTCCAAGGAATTTATTATTTGACAACATAAAGTAAATTCATTATTCATTTCTGGAATGGGCATCCCTAATACCTTTGCCGCACTCTCGTGCAATGACAAGTGTGTTGGGGAACACAATAATTTCAAAAAAAAAATCCTACGATCACGCAAGATCTATCTATGTGATGCCTAGCAACGAGAGGGGAGAGTGTGTCCACGTACCTCGTAGACCAAAAGCGGAAGCGTTATGACAACGCGGTTGATGTAGTCGTACGTCTTCACGACCCGACCGATCTTAGTACCGAACGTACGACACCTCCGCGATCTGCACACATTCAGCTCGGGGACGTCCCTCGTACTCTTGATCCAGTTGAGGCCGAGGGAGAGTTTTGTCAGCACGACGGCGTGGTGACGGTGATGATGAAGTTATCGGCGCAGGGCTTCTCCTAAGCACTACGATGATATGACCGAGGTGTGTAACTGTGGAGGGGGGGCACCACACACGGCTAAACAATGTCAACTTGTGTATCTATGGGGTGCCCCCTCCCCCGCATATAAAGGAGTGGAGGAGGGGGGAGGGCTGGCCCTCTATGGCGTGCCCTGGAGGAGTCCTACTCCCACCAGGAGTAGGATTCCCCCCTTCCCTAGTTGGACTAGGAGAGAAGGAAGGGGGAGAGAGGGAGGAAGCAAGGGGCCGCCCCCACCCACCCGGATTGGGCTTGGCGGGCGCCCCCACCGGCCGCCTCCTCTCTCCCACTGGCCCAATAAGGCTCATATATTTCCCAGGGGGTTCCGGTAACCTCCCGGTACTCTGGTATATGCCCGAACTCATCCGGAACCATTCTGATGTCCAAACATAGGCTTCCAATATATCAATCTTCATGTCTCGACCATTTCGAGACTCCTCATCATGTCCATGATCACATCCGGGACTTTGAACTACCTTCGGTACATCAAAACACATAAACTCATAATACCAATCGTCATCGAACGTTAAGCGTGCAGACCCTACGGGTTCGAGAAATATGTAGACAAGACCGAGACACGTCTCCGGTCCATAACCAATAGCAGAACTTGGATGCTCATATTGGTTCCTACATATTCTACGAAGATCTTTATCGGTCAAACCGCATAACAACATACGTTGTTCCCTTTGTCATCGGTATGTTACTTGCCCAAGATTCGATTGTCGATATCTAAATACCTAGTTCAATCTCGTTACCGGCAAGTCTCTTTACTCGTTCCGTAATACTTCATCCCGCAACTAACTCATTAGTTACAATGCTTGCAAGGCTTATAGTGATGAGTATGACCGAGAGGGCCCAGAGATACCTCTCCGAAACACGGAGTGACAAATCCTAATCTCGATCTATGCCAACCCAACAAACACCTTCAGAGACACCTGTAGAGCACCTTTATAATCACCCTTTTACGTTGTGAAATTTGGTAGCACACAAAGTGTTCCTCCGGTATTCGGGAGTTGCATCATCTCATAGTCTGAGGAACTTGTATAAGTCATGAAGAAAGCAGTAGCAATGAAACTAACACGATCATAAAGCTAAGCTAACGGATGGGTCATGTCGATCACATCATTCTCCTAATGATGTTATCCCGTTCATCAAATGACAACACATGTCTATGGTTAGGAAACATAACCATCTTTGATTAACGAGCTAGTCAAGTAAAGGCATACTAGGGACTATATGCTTTGTCTATGTATTCACACATGTACTAAGTTTCCGGTAAATACAATTCTAGCATGAATAATAAACATTTATCATGAATTAAGGAAATAAATAATAACTTTATTATTGCATCTAGGGCATATTTCCTTCAGTCTCCCACTTGCACTAGAGTCAATAATCTAGATTACATGGTAATGATTCTAACACCCATGGAGCTTTGGTGCTGATCATGTTTTGCTCGTGAGAGAGGCTTAGTGAACGGGTCTGCAAAATTCAGATCCGTATGTATCTTGCAAATCTCTATGTCCCCTTCCGACACTTGTTGACTGATGGAATTGAAGTGTCTCTTGATGTGCTTGGTTCTCTTATGAAATCTGGATTCCTTTGCCAAGGCAATTGCACCAGTATTGTCACAAAAGATTTTCATTGGACCCGATGCACTAGGTATGACACCTAGATCGGATATGAACTCCTTCATTCGCTTCTTCCGAAGCAGCAATGTACTCCGCTTCACACGTAGATCCCGCCACGACGCTTTGCATGGAACTGCACCAACTGACAGCTCCTCCATTCAATAAAAATACGTATCCGGTTTGTGACTTAGAGTCATCTGGATCAGTGTCAAAGCTTGCATTGATGTAACCATTTACGATGAGCTCTTTTTCACCTCCATAAATGAGAAACATATCTTAGTCCTTTTCAGGTATTTCAGTATGTTCTTGACCGCTGTCCAGTGCTCCACTCCGGGATTACTTTGGTACCTCTCTGCTATGCTTATAGCAAGACATACATCAGGTCTGGTACACAACATTGCATACATGATAGAACCTATGGCTGAAGCATAGGGAATGACTTCCATTTTCTCTCTATCTTCTGCGGTGGTCGGGCTTTGAGTCTGACTCAACTTCACACCTCGTAACACAGGCAAGAACCCTTTCTTTGAATGATCCATTTTGAACTTCTTCAAAACTTTATCAAGGTATGTGCTTTGTGAAAGTCCAATTAAGCGTCTTGATCTATCTCCACAGATGTTGATGCCCAATATGTAAGCAGCTTCTCCAAGGTCTTTCATAGAAAAACTCTTATTCAGGTATCCCTTTATGCTATCCAGAAATTCTATATCATTTCCAATCAAAAATATGTCATCTACATATAAGAGAAATGCTACAGAGCTCCCACTCACATTCTTGTAAATACAGGCTTCTCCAAAAGTTTGTATAAAACCATATGCTTTGATCACACTATCAAAGCGTTTATTCCAACTCCGAGAGGCTTGCACCAGTCCATAAATGGATCGCTGGAGCTTGCACACTTTGCTAGCATCCTTTGGACCGACAAAACCTTCCGGTTGCATCATATACAACTCTTCTTCTAGAAATCCATTTAGGAATGCAGTTTTGACATCCATTTGCCAAATTTCATAATCATAAAATGCATCAATTGCTAACATGATTCGGACAGACTTAAGCATCGCGACGGGTGAGAAAGTCTCATCATAGTCAACTCCTTGAACTTGTCGAAAACCTTTCGCAACAAGTCGAGCTTTGTAAACAGTACCATTACTGTCTGCGTCGATCTTCTTCTTAAAGATCCATTTATTTTCTATGGCTTGCCGATCATTAGGCATGTCCACCGAAGTCCACACTTTGTTCTGATACATGGATCCCATCTCAGATTTCATGGCCTCAAGCCATTTCGCAGAATCTGGGCTCATCATCGCTTCCTCATAGTTCGTAGGTTCATCATGGTCTAGTAACATGACTTCCAGAACAGGATTACCGTACCACTCTGGTGCGGATCTTACTCTGGAAGACCTACGAGGTTCGGTAGTAACTTGATCTGAAGCTTCATGATCATCACCATTAGCTTTATCACTAATTGGTGTAGGAATCAGAGGAACTGATTTCTACAATGTACTACTTTCCAATAAGGGAGCAGGTACAGTTACCTCATCAACTTCTACTTTCCTCCCACTCACTTCTTTCGAGAGAAACTCCTTCTCTAGAAAGGATCCATTCTTAGCAACAAGGATTTTGCCTTTGGATCTGTGATAGAAGGTGTACCCAATAGTTTCTTTTGGGTATCCTATGAAGACGCACTTCTCCGATTTGGGTTCGAGCTTATCAGGTTGAAGCTTTTTCACATAAGCATCGCAACCCCAAACTTTAAGAAACGACAATTTGGTTTCTTGCCAAACCACAGTTCATAACGTGTCGTCTCAACGGATTTAGATGGCGCCCTATTTTTCTTTTTGCAAGCTAGATGGTGCCCTATTTAAAGTGAATGCAGCCGTCTCTAAAGCATAACCCAAAACAATAGCAGTAAATCAGTAAGAGACATCATAGATCGCACCATATCTAATAAAGTACGGTTACGATGTTCGGACACACCATTTCGTTGTGGTGTTCTAGGTGGCGTTAATGGTGAAACTATCCCATGTTGTTTCAAATGAAGACCAAACTCGTAACTCAAATATTGTCCTCCACGATTAGATCGTAGAAACTTTATTTTCTTGTTACGATGATTTTCCACTTCACTCTGAAATTCTTTGAACTTTTCAAATGTTTCAGACTTATGCTTCATCAAGTAGATATAACCATATCTGCTCAAATCATCTATGAAGGTAAGAAAATAAGGATACCCACCACGAGCATCAATACTCATTGGACCGCATACATTGGTATGCATTATTTCCAACAAGTCAGTAGCTTGTTCCATTGTTCCGGAGAACAGAGTTTTAGTCATCTTGCCCATAAGGCACAGTTCACAAGCACCAAGTGATTCATAATCAAGTGATTCCAAAAGTCCATCAACATGGATTTCTTCATGCGCTTACACCGATATGACCCAAACGGCAGTGCCACAAATAAGTTGCACTATCATTATTAAACTTCAGTCTTTTCGCTTCAACACAATGAATATGTATATCACTACTATCGAGATTTAACAGAAATAGACCACTCAGCAGGGGTGCATGACCATAAAAGATATTACTCATATAAATAGAATAACCATTATTCTCTGATTTAAATGAATAACCGTCTCGCATTAAACAAGATCCAGATATAATGTTCATGCTCAACGCTGGCACCAAATAACAATTATTCAGGTCTAAAACTAATCCCCATGGTAGATGTAGTGGTAGCGTGCCGACCGCGATCACATCGACTTTGGAACCATTTCCGACGCGCATCGTCACCTCGCCCTTAGCCAATCTTCGCTTAATCCGTAGCCCATGTTTCGAGTTGCAAATATGAGCAATGTAACCAAGATCAAATACCCAGCGCCATCGAGCATTAGTTAAGTACACATCAATAACATGTATATCAAATATACTTTCACTTTGCCATCCTTCTTAGCCGCCCAATACTTGGGGCAGTTCCGCTTCCAGTGACCAGTCCCTTTGCAGTAGAAGCACTCAGTTTCGGGCTTAGGTCCAAACTTGGGTTTCTTCTCTTGAGCAACAACCTTTTTGCTGTTCTTATTGAAGTTCCCTTTCTTCCCTTTGCCCTTTTTCTTGAAATTCGTGGTCTTATTGACCATCGACACTTGATTCTCCTTTTTGATTTCTACCTCTGCGGCCTTTAGCGTCACGAAGAGCTCGGGAATAGTCTTCTCCATCCCTTGCATATTATAGTTCATCACGAAGCCTTTATAGCTTGGTGGCAATGATTGAAGAACTCTATCAATGACACAATCAACTGGAAGATCAACTCCCAGCTGAGTCAAGTGATTATGATACCCAGACAATTTGAGTATGTGTTCACTGACAGAACTATTCTCCTCCATTTTGCAGCTGTATAACTTGTTGGAGACTTCATATCTCTCAACTCGGGCATTTGCTTGAAATATTAGCTTCAACTCTTGTAACATCTCACATGCTCCATGACGTTCAAAATGTCTTTGAAGTCCCGATTCTAAGCCGTAAAGCATGGCACATTGAACTATCGAGTAGTCATCAGCTTTGCTCTGCTAGACGTTCTTAACATCATCAGTAGCATCTGTAGCAGGCCTGGCACCCAACGATGCTTCCAGGACGCAATTCTTTTGTGCAGCAATGATGATAATCCTTAAGTTACGGACCCAGTCTATGTAGTTGCTGCCATCTTCTTTCAACTTAGCTTTCTCTAGGAACGCATTAAAATTCAAAGGAACGGTAGCACGGGCCATTGATCTACCACAACATAGACATGCAAAATACTATCAGGTAATAAGTTTGTGATAAATTAAAGTTCAATTAAACATATTACTTAAGAACTCCCACATAGATAGACATCCCCCTAATCATCTAAGTGATCACGTGATCCAAATCAACTAAACCATGTCCGATCATCACGTGAGATGGAGTAGTTTTCAATGGTGAACATCACTATGCTTATCATATCTACTATTTGATTCACGCTCGACCTTTCGGTCTTAGTGTTCCGAGGCCATATCTGCATATGCTAGGCTCGTCAAGTTTAACCCGAGTATTCTGCGTGTGCAAAACTGGCTTGCACCCATTGTATGTGAACGTAGAGCTTATCACACCCGATCATCACGTGGTATCTTGGCACGACGAACTGTAGCAACGGTGCATACTCAGGGAGAACACTTGTACCTTGAAATTTAGTAAGGGATCATCTTATAATGCTACCAACATTCCAAGAAAAATAAGATGCATAAAGGATAAACATCACATGCAATCAAAATATGTGACATGATATGGCCATCATCATCTTGTGCTTATGATCTCCATCACCGAAGCATTGTCATGATCTCCAACGTCACCGGCATGCCACCTTGATCTCCATCGTAGCATCGTTGTCCTCTCGCCACCTATTGTTACTACGACTATCGCTACCACTTAGTGATAAAGTAAAACAATTACATGGCGATTGCATTGCATAAAATAAAGTGACAACCATATGGCTCCTGCCAGTTGCCGATAACTTTGTTACAAAACATGATCATCTCATACAACAATTTATATCACATCATGCTTGACCATATCACATCACAGCAAGCCCTGCAAAAACAAGTTAGACGTCCTCTACTTTGTTGTTGCACGTTTTACATGGCTGCTACGGGCTTCTAACAAGAACCGTTCTTACCTACGCATCAAAACCACAACGATTTTTCGTCAAGTGTGCTGTTTTAACCTTCAACAAGGACCGGGCCACACTCTATTCAATTAAAGTTGGAGAAACAGACACTCACCAACCACCTATGTGCAAAGCACATCGGTAGAACCAGTCTCACGTAAGCGTACGCATAATGTCGGCCTGAGCCACTTCATCCAACAATACCGCCGAATCAAAGTTTGACATGCTGGTAAGTAGTATGACTATTATCGCCCACAACT
Source organism: Aegilops speltoides (assembly GCA_021437245.1). Classification (NCBI taxonomy): domain Eukaryota; kingdom Viridiplantae; phylum Streptophyta; class Magnoliopsida; order Poales; family Poaceae; genus Aegilops; species Aegilops speltoides. The sequence continues at coordinate 531,266,993 of CM038142.1, forward strand.
CTTTGTGTTCTACTCGTGCATATAACATCTACGCATAGACCTGGCTCGAATGCCACTGTTGGGGAACGCGCTAATTTCAAAAAAAATCCTACGATCATGCAAGATCTATCTATGTGATGCATAGCAACAACAGGGGAGTGTGTGTCCACGTACCGTCGTAGACCGAAAGTGGAAGCGTTATGACAACGCAGTTGATGTAGTCATACGTCTTCATGATCTGACCGATCTTAGTACCGAACGTACGACACCTCCACGACCAGCACACGTTCAGCTCGGGGACGTCCCTCGTACTCTTGATCTAGTTGAAGCTGAGGGAGAGTTTTGTCAGCACGACGGCGTGGTGACGGTGATGATGAAGTTACCGGCGCAGGGCTTCGCCTAAGCACTACGACGATATGACCGAGGTGTGTAACTTTGGAGGGGGCACCGCGCACGGCTAAACAATGTCAACTTGTGTGTCTATGGGGTGCCCCCTCCCCTGTATATAAAGGAGAGGAGTAGGGGGAGGGTCGGCCCTCTATGGCATGCACTGGAGGAGTCCTACTCCCACCGGGAGTAGGATCGCTGAGGGAGTCCTGGACTAGGGGGTGTCCGGATAACCGGACTATCGATATCCGCCGGACTCCTAGACTATGAAGATAGAAGATTGAAGACTCCGGCTCGTGTCTGGAAGGTACTTTACTTGGCGTGGAAGGCAAGCTTGGCAATAGGGATATGTAGATCTCCTACCATTGTAACCGACTCTGTGTAACCCTAGCCTCTCCGGTGTCTATATAAACCGGAGGGCTTTAGTCCGTAGGACACAACATTACATCTCAACCATCATACCATAGGCTAGCTTCTAGGGTTTAGCCTCATTGATCTCGTGGTAGATCTACTCTTGTACTACCCATATCATCAATATTAATCAAGCAGGGCGTAGGGTATTACCTCCATCGAGAGGGCCCAACTCAGGTAAAAACATCGTGTCCCTCGTCTCTGTTACCATCCGCTTAGACACACAGCCGGGACCCCTACGAGATCCGCCGGTTTGACACCGACATTGGTGCTTTCATTGAGAGTTCCTCTATGTCGTCGCCGATAGTGCGGATGCCTTTACCCGCCTTCAAAGACGGTGTTCTCACCGGAGGGCCCCGGCCGCCGGTCGATAATCCGCTCGGCGGTTTCCTTATGACTGCCTGTCCTGCCGTCGCTTCGGCAATAACTTCTCAAGTCGTCGAAAGCAATCTTCGAGTCAGCCCTAAAGCTGCCGAACAGTTAGATCCAATCGAGCTCTCGTTTGTTAACGAGCTCTTGGATCGCATCGCCGCCCTGGGAGTCGCAACAGACTACAATCAGATTGGGCTTAAAACCGATCTGAGAGAGATTAACTCTCCCCAGATTACCCACCACATCGAAGTGGTAGAAGAACAACTCGGCAACTCGCTGCCATTGTTGAAAACAATCAGGTCCGGACTCCCGAACCCTCCACGCCGGATTCCCGCGGAGGTACGGACTCTGATCGAGCATTGAACCTAGAATCATGCGTCGCTCCGGACTCGCTGGGTTGTTTCCAGCAGATCAAGCTTCCAAATCGAAGTCCCTCGGCCATTGAGCCCAAAGATGGGCAGGGATCCGGATTTTGTTCCACCCTCCCGCCTGCATATATGCGATTTATCTCTAGTTCGGCAAGAGCCCTCGGAAGCAAGACAACATTATCGGGCCGATTCCTCCTGGTTATGGACAGGATAAAGGACTGCCGAGAGGAGAACGCGATCTCAATATTCTGCAATAACTGCACGGACAAGGGAATCCTGAACGCCATCGATCGTCGCAAGATTACGCGTTTTACCGATCTAGCGTCCATAGTGCGAAAGTACTGTGCGACGGAAAGTTTCCGGAAAACTGAAAATCAATTTTGGGATAATCCGGCCCCAAACCCGGTCTGCGGTAAAGGGCGCCACAATCAGGCCCCATACGCAAAAAATCAAAAAGCAAAAACCCAGCAAGGGAAACGGAACCGATCGAGGGATGGCTCAATGGACCTGTAAACTTCTGTCTGGGGAGTTGTCCCAACGCATAGCCTTCGAGCATGTTGGATATTACGGCAGGTGGCCAAAAGTGGCGAAGAGCTTCGCTCGGAAACCACTCCAACAATACCAAAGACGGTGTCAATAGTCTTGAGACTTTCGTGATCAAATAATATGCGAAACAAACAATCCGCGAACTCGCCAAGTCTACCAAGTAGCAACAACAAATCCATGGAGGACACAGCTATCACCTTCAAATAGCGACGAGCCCACATCTCGAAGCTACGAGAGCCCCACCAGACCGGTACTTAGTCCCATAGTGGACGGCTTCCGATCGACAAAGGTACTCATGGACGGCGGCAGCGACTAAACCTCATTTACGAGGAAACCCTGCGGAAAATGGAAATCGATTGAGCCGTATTGAGCGAAGCAGCACAACTTTCAGAGGAATAATCCCTAGCCGAAGCGCTGCTGCACCGAAAAATCACACTCGATGTGGTGTTCGCCTCCGGACAATTACAGATCCGAAGAAGTCACGCCGAGTAGCCCGCTCAGCGGCGGCTATCACGCCATATTAGGACGAGAGGCATTCACAATTTTTCAAGCAATACCTCATTACGGGTACATGAAGCTCAAAATGCAGGCCCAAATGGAATAATCACTCTCGTCGCTGATCCGGACACGGCACTCCGCCGAAAATAAGACAGCCGCACTAGCCCTCGAGGCACTATCCAAGCCTTAGCGGCAGAGGAACTTATCGCCACGCCCTCGGTAAACAGGGACGACGTGATACTTGATAAAAGATCCAAGTCCACCTCCTTCAAACCAGCAGAGGAGATAGTTAAATTTCAGGTCCACCCAACGGACTCAACAAAGACGGCCTCCATCGGGGCACAGTTGAACCCCGAAGTCGACGCCGCACTGCGCGAATTCCTTCGGGAAAATTGGGACATCTTCGCCTGGCACCCTTCGGACATGCCCGGAATCCATCGCAGATTGGCAGAACACAGCCTAAACATCCTGAAAGGATTCAAACCAATCAAATAGGCTCTTCGACGATTTTCCGAGCCGAAAAGACAAGCAATGGGAGAAGAGCTAGCTGTTATTGGAAGCGGATTCATCGAGATATCAAACATCCGGATGGCTAGCAAATTTGGTGATGGTACCAAAGAAGGACAAATCCTGGCGCCTGCGTCGACTTCAAAGACCTCAATAAGGCTTGCCCAAAGGATCCTTTCCTCCCCGCATCGATCAAATTATCGATGCCACGGCAGACACGATTCGTTGTGCTTCCCGGATGCATACTCGCTATCATCAAATCAAGATGGCGGAAGCGAACCAAGCCGCAACGGCATTCATCACTCCATACGGACCATTCGCTTCAACACGATGCCCTTCGGACTCAAAAATGCGGCGCAACATATCGGCGCATGATTCAAACATGTGTGGCTACCCAGATAGGCAAAACAATGAGGCATCGAGACGACGTGTCGTCAAAACAAAACACGTCGAAACTTTAGTAGACGATTTGAGGCTCACATTCGACAACCTCGAGCATATGACATTAAGCTAAATCCGAGAAATGTGTTTTCGGCGTACAGCGGAAAGCTGCTGGGCTTCATTGTATCCGTAGAGGAATCGAAGCAAATCCGCCAAGATCCGAGCTCACACGCTTGGATATCCCAAAGGACCTCAAGCAAATACAAAAATTAATGGGATGCGTGGCAGCCTTAAGCCGTTTTATCTCCCGTTTAGGAGAGAAGGCGTTGCCTCTTTATCGCCTCCTAAGGCGCACCGAACACTTCGAGTGGACGGATGCGGCCACCGCCGGACTCGAAGATATAAAGGCCATATTGGCAACAAATCCGGTCCTGGCTGCGCCCACTCAAGGCGAACCGATGTTGTTATACATCGCTGCAACACATCAAGTTGTGAGCGTTGTCCTCGTCGTCGAACGAGCACCAGAAGGGCATAAATTCCCTCTTCAAAAACCAGTGTATTACGTATCCACTGTGTTAACCCCCTGCAAATCCCGTTACCCGCACTATCAAAAGATAGCATATGCGGTGTTCATGGCGTCTCGGAAGCTCCGGCACTACTTTCAAGAGTGTTCGATAATAGTGGCCTCTGAAGTACCACTCAATGACATTATAAATAACCGCGACGCAACGGGCAGGATTGCAAAATGGGCCATTGAGCTCTTGCCATTTGACATAACTTACAAACCTCGACGAGCCATAAAGTCGCAAGTCTTGGCTGACTTCGTCGCCGAATGGACGGAAGCCGAACTACCTAAAGAGTACGGCGCATACTCCAATTGACTATGCACTTCAACGGCTCCAAAATGTTGGCGGATGGGGGTCAAGGCGTCAGATCGACGTCCCCACCGGAGATACTGATCCAAGATGTACTTCAAATAATGTACACGACTCCAACAACGCAGCCGAATCTGAGGCCTTGTTACATGGTCTCCGGATGGCGATCTCCATGGGCATTCAACGCCTAGAGGTGCGCGATTCAAACCTCGCAATATCCCAAATAAATGGAGACTTTGACGCCAAGGATCCGAAAATGGCAGCATATCGTAATGCTGTCCTCGAAAATGTCGACTTGGTTTGAAGGACTCAATTCCATCACATAGCCCGAGATAACAACCAAGCGGCCGACATTACGCACGATCGGTGCGAAACGTGATGTTGTCCTCCAAATATCTTCCTAGAACGGCTCTTCAAGCCATCCGCATCGTGGGAAGAGGAGTCCGTAGCGACAAACCGGAGAAAGCCGCACCAATTGGTGATTCAGCGGAATAACGTAACACAATCCGCCTACGACATAATGGCAGAATCGCCGTGGATGTAACCTTTCTGGCCTACTTACTTAGCGGAACTCCCAAGACCAAAATGAGGCCCGCTGCATAGTCCGCGATCGAAGGCCTACAAGGTTCACGAGGAGAACTTTATAAGAAAAGTACTACCGGAGTCCTTCAAAGATGTATCTCCGAAGAAGAAGGGCGAAACCTCCTGGCTGAAATCCATGCCGGACTAGGTGGACACCACGCAGCAGCCCGGGCCCTGGTAGGAAAGGCGTTCCGTACCGGATTTTATTGGCCAACAGCCCGGGCAGATGCACAGGACTTGGTCCAGCGCAAAAATATGGGCATTAAGCTCGACTATGCGTCAGTCTATCACCCTCAAACCAACGGTCAAGTGGAAAGAGCAAACGGTCTAATAATGAGCGGCATTAAACCCAGACTAGTGAGTTCACTCACTAAATCAGACACCCAATGGGTCGAGGAGCTCGACTCCGTACTCTGGGGGTTGCGGACAACGCTTAACCGTACTACCGGATTCACACCATTTTTTATGGTATACGGCGCAGAGGCAAGATCTTGCCTGCGACATTATTCATGACTCACCTCGAAAAGCGCATGTACGAGGAAAGAGAAGCCGAGCTTGATCGGCGGGACAGCTGGACACATTGAGGAAGAACGTGACGTCGCGAAGGCTCGTTCCGCATTTTACCAAAGCAGCAGGCTCAAGATATCAAAGCGCAGAAGTACGGGCCAAGACCTATAACGTTGGTGAATTAGTTCTACGCTGCCGGACAAGAAAAGGACAAGATCAAACCCGATGGAAGGCCCTTCATCATTGACCAAGTATTGACCGGCGGGCGAACGCGTCTTAAATGCGCTTGACAACCGACTCGAGCGAACCCATGGAACGCAGCCCGCCTCCGATGATTCTATGCCTAGCGCCGACTAAGAGTTCGTCCCTTCCCCGTCCAATCTTTTATACTTTGGCTGTCTTTTATCTCTCTTTTTATCCTTTTTAAAAATTAACAAATCCTTCGGGCCTATTTTCGCATTCTTTGCATACATCTGACGTGCCACCCTTTTCGTTATTCTGAGGGCTTCTTTTACGAAGCTCAACTATACGAGTTTTATACCCAACACATGTGTCATGCTTCCACATGTACCTTTTACTCGCCATTATATGCATCGATATGACTTAAGTTTTGGCCAAGCTGGGTTGCTCGGCTCTGTGCTTACCCCACGTTCCCGATTGTTCGGCTAGGTGGTAAAGGAGCACCTCTGCGATTATTCTTGCCGGGTCACCGGATGTGTACCTCGACCGGTGAAGCCGAAGCTAGCGTTCTTAAGGGAATATTCGATCGGTGATTTAAAAGATGACTTTTACCTATTTTCTCCATCTGCCCCGGATGTTTTATCGCTCCATTAGCAGTTCGGACATGCACTTTAGGGCATGCCACCCCAAAAAAGGAACCCTTAACGGAACTATTCTCTGGAAGATGTTTCTTACTAACCATGTAATATAACATAACTAGTTGGGCACTTGCCCGATAAAGCACTAATGACCCTCGCCTAGTCTCCATGCATACCACGGTTATTTATTAACCAAAAGGGTATTCGGACACACTCCGGACTCTAGGGTCCCGAGGTCGAAGCGAAAAGGTCGGCACGGCAAGCGATCTACAATCCAGCTAGAAGGCATTTCACATGTCATTTTAAGGATAACATACATTGTCAAGTTTATTGATCGTATTCCTCCTCAATCCCGTCTAACAGTGCTGTCTAGCTTACAGTCCGTTAGGAAAATTTAGCAGCCAGTTCTACCTGGCTGTACACTAAACTCACAGGATCTCCTTCCCGTCGGGCCCCACCGGTCCAACTTGGCCATATGGTTGGGATCCGCCTTCTTGTCTGCGTCTTCACCATGGCCCAAGCCTCCTGGCACCTTGACGGCAGGCGAAACCTTCCACAAATGGAAGCGCTGCCGCACTCATTGAGATTCTCTGCAAGCTCCCGAGGCCCTCGGGCGGGGCGAGGATGGCCATAAAGCCCGTGACGACGCCACTCATTGCTGCCGAACTCGTTCGCACAGCCGCAAACAGTTCGGAAGTTGATCACCCATTGATACGGGCATCTACTCTGCAGGATGGCCCGTGAGTATACCTACAAGACATATCACGTCAAATCACTTCCTCGCCGAACTCTTCTTCCTAAGAAAGTTCGCTCAAGAACTTACTATAGATGCTGCGACGAAGCCGTTGATTCTCCTTAACGGGCCGGACAGTTCGGCTCAGGCGCCTTTCAGCTCTTCTCCGAGCTTGGCATTGGCATCTTGAAGCTTGTTCCTTTCTGGTGAACTCGTTTGACACATTTCGCCGCTTTTAGTCAAGCGTAGTGATACTGTCCGGATCTTGTTCGGCAGCACCTCTGATGTCGTTATTAGACTTCGTCGCGCCGCCGCACAACGCTTATATTCATTTATACAAATGTGTTACCGGAGGGTCTTTCCATCTCCTCCTGCGGCGCAAGTGCGGCCTCAAGTTGGGCCTTGCGCCTTGCAGCTCCGGGACAGTGGGCGTTCCTCTCGTTAAGAGCACGAAAGTTTACATGATCCTTAAATCAGTTAGCATAACTAATTTAAGTCTCGGGGCTACTCTTGGTGTATACAACCATTAAAATTCCCTTACCCGTATGTCTTTAACATACCGCTCCGCTGCTCGTAAAACCATTTTGGGCAGCCCGAGATCTGCGTCCCCTGCTTTAAAGGCATCCAATGCCTCGGGAAAAGCACGCCTCTTGAAGAACTGTCCGTGGCGTCTATGATTCATAGCGCTCTCCACCTCCGGCGTTGTGGCGGACAGTCTGTCGGTATCCTCCGTTGGAGTAGGATCCGGTTCGCGTCTTGCGCTTGCCTCCCCCTCCAGTCCGGGCGTTGGAGCCTGGCGGGAATTGGTTGGGGGGGCAATTCCTATGCTCGCAGTCCGCCGAGCACTTTTTCTCCTATGAAGATCATGAGCATTTAGAAGTTCCCTCGGAACGTTGCTCAGAAAGGTCGAAAGCGAGCTATACCTCTGCGGCGACGTTTCCGCCTGCACGGCGCTCCTTTTCCTCCTACTGGTTCGACCTGACCTCTGTAAGTCGACCGCCGCAGGCTCGGCTTCCTGCCGTAATGGCGCCTCCTACAAAATACTATCGTTCGCGAAGGTCAGAATAGGCAAGGACAGGATAACGGTGTCCGGACTTCGGTCTTGGTCACCTGGGATGCCGAACTCAGCCCGGGGTAGTCCGCCGTAATGGCGACCAGCGCATCATCAATGCTTAGTTGGTGATACACCCCATCAATTAGCTCCACCCCAAGGTCCGGATCCTCTTCGGAGGCCGGACCTAGGGATCCTTCCGGGTCCTCGGGCTATGGAGCGGGACTCACCATGTCCTCCACAGTCCGGCGTAAACTCTGCGCCGAAGACATAATATGAGAAGCTTAAACTTCGAAAATATGGGTAAAGGCCCTTTTGAGGCATTCGCTTACCCATCCTTTGGGATTGACCATAGAAAACCCATTCACGGGGTTCGGACGAAGGAAGTCCTCCTTCTCCCCCTTGTACAGGCCGGATAGGATCTTCACGAGATCCTCGGTCGAATCCGCCCTTCTTGGCCGTGCTGGTAGCGTCGTCTTCCCCGTTGAAATCCCACATGGGGTGGCCTCTGTATTGCAGCGGCTGCACCCCCCACTTAATGCACGTCTCCATGACTCCAAACATGGTCAAGCCGGAATGAGCCATTAATCTTATCCGGCCCATCAAATAATGGACGCTCTTGTTTTCCTCCAAACAGGGGCTCATGAGCGCCACCGAGGCGTTTCTTCAAGGGAGCAGCATCAAACTCCGGAGGCCAATCCGGTGGGGGTCGGCAACGGAGCGTCTGCTATATAAAACCACTCAGGGCCAGTCTTGGACGCCCTCTTGGGGTGCGGATAGGTATCCGGTCCCAGCGATCGCCATATTTTGGCGCCGCCCACTTGATATATGGACCCCTGGTGAGAACGAGTGCGAGGCGAATAGCCTCTTCCACAATGCGAAATGGGGCTCGATGCCCAGGAATAGCTCGCAAAGAGCTATGTAGCCCGCGATGTGCAACACGAAGCGGGCGTGAGTGATGGAGCTGAAGTCCGTATAACCCGAGCCCAGCGGAGAGCAGGTGTATTGAAACCCGAGCCCCCTTATTAGATAAGGGATGAAGCACACCCGCTCCCCCCTGTTGGGGCTTGGGTTGTCCTCCGCCTGGCTCCCTCCTTGATAAGTAACCAGTCCGGCTCGAACTGGAACCATGAAGGCCGGAGGAAGCCATCCCTCTGTTTGGAGCTTTACTAGCTCGTTGTGCGAAATGGAGCACCTCCTCCAATCCCACGGCGATGGGCTGGGAGCGCGTGAGGAAGAGCCGCGTTGACGATCCATGGTGGAATGGATTTTAGAGTCGAGGCGCCGATGGGTATCTGCGGGAGGAGGATGGTGCGGTTTGGATCTGGATCCCCGCCCTTTAATAGGTCAGTGACCCGCACAACCCGGGGGTGAAATGTAAAGACTCCGGCTTTTCGCATTCGTGCGACAGCGTGGAAGAGGGCCATAATTTGGCGTAGAAGCCAAGAAGCACGATTTCGAGGTAAAGCTGGACACATTGCTCGCGAGAACATGGAATTCAAAGGAGAACCCGCCTTGCAACGCCAAGACTACAAGCACGCTGGACTTATCGTCATTGAAGCCTGGTTAGGGAGACTCTTGGAGTCTGGACTAGGGGTGTCCGGATAACCGGACTATCGATATCCGCGGACTCCCGGACTACAAAGATAGAAGATTGAAGACTCGGCTCGTGTCGTAAGGTACTTTACTTGGCGTGGAAGGCAAGCTTGGCAATCTGGATATGTAGATCTCCTACCATTGTAACCGACTCTGTGTAACCCTAGCCTCTCCGGTGTCTATATAAATCGGAGGGCTTTAGTCCGTAGGACACAACATTACATCTCAACCATCATACCATAGGCTAGCTTCTAGGGTTTAGCCTCATTGATCTCGTGGTAGATCTACTCTTGTACTACCCATATCATCAATATTAATCAAGCAGGACGTAGGGCATTACCTCCATCGAGACGGCCCGAACCTGGGTAAAAACATCGTGTCCCTCGTCTCCTGTTACCATCCGCCTAGACGCACAGTTCGGGACCCCCTACCCGAGATCCGCCGGTTTTGACACCGACAATCGCCCCCTTCCATAGTTGGACTAGGAGATGAGGAAGGGGGAGAGAGGGAGGAAGGAAAGGGGGGCCCCACCCAATTCGGATTGGGCTTGGGGGGCGCCCTCCACCTGGCCGCCTCCTACTCTCTCCCACTATGGCCCAATAAGGCCCATATACTTCCCGAGGGGTTCCGGTAACCTCCCGGTACTCCGGTATATGACCGAACTCACCCAGAACCATTCCGATGTCCAAACATAGGCTTCCAATATATCAATCTTCATGTCTCGACCATTTTGAGACTGCTCGTCATGTCCGCGATCACATCCGGGACTCCGAACTACCTTCGGTACATCAAAACACATAAACTCATAATACCAATCATCATCGAACGTTAAGCGTGCGGACCCTACGGGTTCGAGAACTATGTAGACATGACCAAGACACATCTCCGGTCAATAACCAATAGCGGAACCTGGATGCTCGTATTGGTTCCTATGTATTCTATGAAGATCTTTATCGGTCAAACCGCATAACAACATACGTTGTTCCCTTTGTCATCGGTATGTTACTTGCCCGTGATTCGATCATCGGTATCTCAATACCTAGTTCAATCTCATTGCCGGCAAGTCTCTTTACTTGTTCTATAATACTTCATCCCGCAACTAACTCATTAGTTACAATGCTTGCAAGGCTTATAGTGATGAGTATTACCGAGAGGGCAGATACCTCTCCGAAACACGGAGTGACAAATCCTAATCTTGATCTATGTCAACCCAACAAACACCTTCGGAGACACCTGTAGAGCACTGTCGGTGTCAAAACCGGCGGATCTCGGGTAGGGGGTCCCGAACTGTGCGTCTAGGCGGATGGTAACAGGAGACAAGGGACATGATGTTTTACCCAGGTTCGGGCCCTCTTGATGGAGGTAAAACCCTACGTCCTGCTTGATTAATATTGATGATATGGGTAGTACAAGAGTGGATCTACCACAAGATCAAGGAGGCTAAACCCTAAAGCTAGCCTATGGTATGATTGTTATGATGTATGTTGTGTCCTACGAACTAAAGCTCTCCGGTTTATATAGACACCGGAGAAGGCTAGGGTTACACAGAGTCGGTTACAATGGTAGGAGATCTACATATCCGTATTGCCAAGCTTGCCTTCCACACTAAGGAAAGTCCCATCCGGACACGGGACGGAGTCTTCAGCCTTGTATCTTCGTAGTCTTGGAGTCCGGCGGACGATGATAGTCCGCTGTCCGGACACCCCTAGTCCAGACTCCTCAAGAGCCCCGAACCAGGCTTCAATGACGATAAGTCCAGTAGCAGATATAGTCTTGGCGTTGCAAGGCGGGTTCTCCCTTCAAGTTCCATGTACCTGCCGAACAGTGTCCGGCTTCATCATAAATACTGTGCTTCTTGGCTTCTACGCCCAATAATGGCCTTCTTCCATGCGTCGCACGAATGCGAAAAGCCTGGGTGTCTTTTATGTTTCACCCCCTAGTCGTGCGAGTCATCCGCCTACAAAAGAGGCAAAGATCCAGATCCAAACCACATCATCTCCCTTCCGCGAATACTTCATCGGAGCGCCCTTGATCTAGAAATCCATTCCATCATGGACCGTCGACGCGGCTCCTCTTCTCGCGCTCCCAGCCCACCGCCAGGGGATTGGAGGAGGTGCTCTGTTCCACACAACGAGCTAGTGAAGCTCCAAGCGGGGGATATCTCCTCCGGCCTTCATGGTCCCGATTCGAACCGGCTGGCCACCTACCAAGGTGGGAAGCAAGCGGAGGCTACCCCAAGTCCCAACAAAGGGGAGCGGGTATGCTTCGTCCCCTATCGATAAGGGACTCGGACTTCAATACATCCGTTTCTCCAGCGGGCTCGGAGTTCTACGGACTCCAGCTCCATCACCTTCGCCCGCCTCATCACTGCATATCGCGGGCTACGTAGCTCTTTGCGAGCTATTCCTGGGTATCGAGCCCCATTTTGCACTGTGGAAGAGGCTGTTCTGCCTTGTACCCCGTTCTCACGAGGGATCTATATATCAAGTGGGGGGCGCCGAAATATGGCGCATTGCCGGGACCGGATACCCATCCGGTACCCCTAAGAAGGCGTCCGAAGACTGGCCTTTGGAGTGGTTTTACATAGAAGACGCTCCGCTGCCGGACCCAGTCCGGATCGGCCTCCCGGAGTTCGGTGCTGCTCCTCTGAAGAAACGCCTCAGCTGGCGCCCGCGGAGAACCCGTTTGGAGGAAGACAAGAGCGTCCATTACCTGATGGGCCGAATAAGGTTACTGGCCCATTCCGGGTTGACCATGATTGGAGTCATGGCAACATGCATCATGCGGGGAGTACAGCCACTGCAATACAGGGGCCACCCCATGTGGGATTTCAACGCGGAGGACGGCGCCACCCGCCACGGCCGCAAAGGACCGGATTCGACCAAGGACCTGGTGCGGATCCTGTCCGGCCTGTACAAGGGGGAGAAGGAGGACTTCCTTCGAACGAACCCCTTGAATGGGTTTTCCATGAATAACCCTAGAGGCTGGGTAAGCGAACACTTTTAAGGGCTCAACCCATGCTTTCGAAGTTTAGGCTTCTTACATTTTGTCTTCGGCGCAGGAACTGCGCCGGATTGTGGAGGACATGGTAAGTCCCGCTCCGCAGCCCGAGGATCCAGAAAGATCCCTGGATCCGGCCTCCGAAGAGGATCCGGATATCAAGGTGGAGCTGATCGACGGGGTCTTTTACCAGCTCAGCATGGACAATGCTTTGGTCGCCATTACGGCGGACTACCCCGGATTATGTCCGGCTTCCCAGGTGATTGTGACCGAGGTTCGAACACCATTATCTCTTCCTCGCCCATTTTTGACCTTCACGGACGATGGTGTTTTACAGGAAGCACCTTCAAGGCGGAAAGCCGAGCCTGCGGCGGCTGACCAACAAAGGCCAGTCCGGACTAGCAGGCGGAAAAGGAGCGCGGCACGGACCGAAATGTCGCCGCAAAGGTATAGCTCATATTTAAATATTCAGAGCAACGTTCCTAGGAAGCGTCTGAGTGCTCATGATCCTTTATAGGAGAAAAAGCGCCTGCCGAACTGCGGGCGTAGAGGTTGTCAATCCAGCCTATACCGGCCAGGCTCCAGTGCCTGGTCAGGAGGGGGAGGCAAGCGCAAGGCACGGGTCGGATACTCCTCCAACGGAGGATGCCGACCGACTGTCCGCAACCAAGTCCGAGGTGGAGAGCGCCATGAACCACAGGCGCCGCCGGACAGTATTTCGTGAAGCGTGCTTCTCCCCTGAGGCATTGGACGCCTTTAACGCAGGGGACGCGCACCTCTGTGCTGCTCAAGACGGTTTTACCAGAGCCACGGAGCAGTATGTAAAAGACATACAGGTAAGGGAATTTTAATGGTTATGTATACCAGTAGCCCCCGAGACTTAAAGTAGTTATGTTAACTGATTTAAGGATCATTTGAAACGCAGGCTCTTGCCGAGAAGAATGCCCAGTTGTCTCAGGAGCTGCAAGAATTCAAAGCCCAGCTTGAGGCCACACTTGCTGCCGCAGGAGGAAGCGCAGAGACCCCTCCTAGTAACACATTTTTATTAATGAATATAAGCACTGTGCGGCGTGCGCGCAAGTCTAATAATGACATTGCAGGTGCCGCCGGACAAGATCCAAACCGGCAAGAATTACTGCGCCAGCTAAAGGCCGGCGAGAGGGTGCTGAATAGGGTGCAGCAAGAAAGGAACAAGCTCCAGGATGCCAACGCCAAGCTCGGAGAAGAGCTGAAAGGCGCTCGAGCCGAGCTGTCCGGCTCCGTTAAGGAGAATCAGCGGCTTCGTCGCGGCATTTATAGTAAGTGCTTGAGCGGACTCCTTTAAAAAGAAGAGTTCGGCGAAGAAGTAAATTGACATAATGTGTCTTGTAGGTATACTCACAGGTCGCCCTGCGGAGGAGATGCCCATATCAACAGGTGATCAACTTCCCGAGCTGTTGCAACTGCTCGAACGAGTTCGGCAGACAATGAGCGGCGTCGTCCAGGCTTTATGGCCAGCCCTCTCCCTACCCGAGGGCCTTGGGGAGCTTACGGAGAAGTTTCAGGGAGTGCGGCAGCGCGTCCGTTTGTGGAAGATTTCGGCTTGCCGCCAAGGTGCCAGGGAGGCTTGGGCCATGGTGAAGACGCGTTACAAGAAGGCGGATCCCAACCACATGGCCGAAGTTGGACCGGTGGGACCCGATGGGAAGGAGATCCCTGTGAGTTTAGTATACAGCCAGGTAGAGTTGGCTGCTAAATTTTCCCAACGGGACTGTAAGTTAGACAGCCTGTTAGACGGGATTGAGGAGGAATACAATCAGTAAATTTGACAATGTATTTTTTTTAAATGACATGTGAAATGCCTTCTAGCGGATTGTAGATCGTTTGTCTTTGCCGACCTTTTAAGCTTCAACCTCGGGACCCTAGGGTCCGGAGTGTGTCCGAATACCTTTTGGTTAAGAAACAACCGGGTATGCATGGAGACCAAAGCGTAGGGGTCATTAGTGCTTTATCGGACAAGTGCCCAACTAGTTATGTTATATTACATGGTTAGTAAGAAACATCTTCGGGAGAATAGTTCCGTTAAGGTTCCTTTCCACGGAGGCATGCCCTAAAGTGCATGTCCGGACTGCGAAAAAGCAGAAAAACATCTGGGGCAGATAAATGAGTAGGTAAAAATCATCTTTCAAGTCACCGACCGAATATTCCCTTAAGAACGCTAGCTTTCGGCTTCACCCGGTCGAGGTACACATCCGGTGACCCGACAAGTAATAATCGCAGAGGTGCTCCTTTACCTCCTAGCCGAATGATCGGGAACGTGGGGTAAGCACAGAGCCAGGCAACCCAGCTTGGCCAAAACTTAAGTCATATCGATGCATATAATGGTGACTAAAAGGTACATTGGAAGCTTGACACATGTCTTTGGGCATGAAGCCCTTATAATTGAGCTTCGGAAAAGAAGCCCCGGTATAATGAGTGCGGATGGCACATCAAGTGTCTGTGAACAATGCGGAAGTAGGCCCGTAGGGGCTTTTTAGTAAAAAGGTTAGGGAAGAAAGAGAAACAAAAGACAGCTGAAGTGTAAAAATTTGAGCGGAGGAAGGGATGAACTCTTAGTCGGCGCTAGGCATAGAATCTTCGGAGGCGGGCTGCGTTCCATGGGTTCGGCTCGAGTCGGTTATCCGACGCATTTAAGAAACGGTGCGCTCACCGGTCGAGGACTTGATCGATAATGAAGGGGCCCTCCCATTTGGGCTTGAGCTTGTCCTTTTTTCTTGTCCGGCAGGCGTAGAACTAGTTCGCCAACGTTGTAAGTCTTGGCCCGTACTTCTCTGCTTTGATAGGCCTGCTGCTGATAGAATGTGGAACGACCCATGGCGACGTCGCGTTCTTCCTCCAATGTATCCAAGCTGTCCTGCCGATCCAGCTCGGCCTCTCTTTCTTCGTACATGCGCACTCGAGGTGAGTCATGAATAATGTCGCAGGGCAGGACTGCCTCTGCGCCGTATACCATAAAAAATGGTGTGAATCCGGTAGTACGGTTAGGCATTGTCCGCAGCCCCCAGAGTAGGGAGTCGAGCTCCTCAACCCAGTGCGTGTCAGATTTAATAAGTGACCGCACTAGTCTAGGTTTAATGCCGCTCATTATTAGACCATTTGCTCGTTCCACTTGCCCGTTGGTTTGAGGGTGATAGACTGAAGCGTAGTCGAGCTTGATGCCCATAATTTTGCACCATGACTTAACCTCGTCAGCTGTGAAGTTCGTGCCGTTGTCGGTGATGATGCTGTGGGGGACTCCGTAACGGTGTACCACCCGGATATAAAGTCTATCACTGGTCCGACTCTGCCGTTTTGACCGGTTTGGCCTCTATCCATTTGGTGAATTTATCCACCATGACCAATAGGTACCTTTGCTTGTGGGTTCCCCTTTAAGGGGTCCAACCATATCAAGCCCCTGACATGAACGGCGGGTAATGGGTATAGTTTTGAGGCGGTGGGTGGCATATGGCTCGATTAGCAAAGAGCCGACAACCGACGCATCTCTAGACTAAGTCCCGGGCATCTGCCGGGCCGTCGACCAATAAAATCTGTGCGGAATGCCTTTCCTACAAGGGCCGGGCTGCTGCGTGGTGTCCGCCTAGTCCGCATGAATTTCAGCCAGAGGTTTCGCCCTTCCTCTTGGAGATACACCTTTGAAGGACTCGGTTGTACTTTTCTTATAAAGTTCTCCCTCATGGACCTTGTAGGCTTTCGATCGCGGACTATGCAGCGGGCCTCATTTTGGTCTTCGGAAGTTCTGTCTAGCGAGATAGGCTAGGAATGGTTCCGTCCACGGGGCAATTACTGCCATTATGTCGTGGGCTGAAGGTGTTATGTCATCGGCTGAATCGCCGGTTGGCGCGGTTGTTTCTGGTTTGTCATTTCCGGATTCCCCTTCCCGTAGTACGGATGGCTTGAAGAGCCGTTCCAGGAAGATGTTTGGGGGGACAGCGTCATGTTTTGCGCCGATGCATGCCAGTACGTCGGCTGCTTGGTTATTTTCTCGGGCTACGTGATGGAATTCAAGTCCTTCAAACCGAGCCGACATTTTTAGGACAGCGTTGCGATATGCTGCCATTTTCGGATCCTTGGCGTCAAAGTCTCCGTTTATTTGGGATATTGCAAGGTTTGAATCCCCGCGCACCTCTAGGCGTTGAATGCCCATGGAGATTGCCATCCGGAGACCATGTAGGAGGGCCTCGTATTCGGCTGCGTTGTTGGAGTCTGTGTACATTATTTGAAGTACGTATTGGACTGTGTCCCCGGTTGGGGACATCAAGACGACGCCAGCCCCCAGTCCAGTCAACATTTTGGAGCCGTCGAAGTGCATAGTCCAATTGGAGTATGCGCCGTACTCTTTAGGGAGTTAAACTTGTCCATTCGGCGAAGTCAGCCAAAACTTGTGACTTTATAGCTCGCCAAGGTTTGTAAGTTATATCGAATGGTAAGAGCTCGATGGCCCATTTTGCAATCCTGCCCGTTGCGTCGCGGTTATTTATGATGTCATTAAGTGGTACTTGAGGCCATGTTATCGAACACTCTTGAAAGTAGTGTCGAGCTTCGGGATGCCATGAACACCGTGATCGCTATCTTCGATAGTGTGGGTAGCGTGACTTGCGGGGAGTTAACACAAGTGGATACATAATACATGGTTTTGAAGAGGGAATTTATGCCCTACGTCTCTCGTTCGACGACGAGTACAGCGCTTACAACTTGATGCATTGCTGCGATGTATAGCAACATTGGTTCGCCCAGTTAGGCGCAGCCAGACCGGTTGTTGCCAATATGGCCTTTATTTCTTTGAGTCCGGCAGTTGCAGCATCCGTCCACTCGAAGTGTTCGGTGTGCCTGAGGAGGCGATAGAGGGGCAATGCCTTTTCTCCTAGACGGGAGATAAAGCGGCTTAAAGCTGCCACGCATCCTGTTAATTTTGTATTTGTTTGAGGTCTTTTGGGATATCCAAGCGTGATGAGCTCGGATTTTAGCGGGTTTGCTTCAATTCCTCTACGGATACAATGAAGCCCAGCAGCTTTCGGCTGATGCGCAAAAACGCATTTTTCCGGATTCAACTTGATGTCATATGCTCGAGGTTGTCGAATGTGAGCCTCAAATCATCTACTAGAGTTTCGGCGTGTTTTGTATTGACGACTCGTCGCTCACGTATCTCTCATTGTTTTGCCGATCTGGGTAGCCATACATGTTTGAATCATGTGCCGATATGTTGCGCGGCATTTTTAAGTCCGAAGGGCATCGTGTTGAAGCGAATGGTCCGTATGGAGTGATGAATGCCGTTGCGGCTTGGTTCGCTTCCGCCATCTTGATTTGATGGTAACGGTATCGTCGAGGAAGCACAATGAATCGTGCCTGCGGTGGCATCGATAATTTGGTCGATGCGGGGGGAAGGATCCTTTGGGCAAGCCTTATTGAGGTCTTTAAAATCGACGCATAGGCGCCGGTTTGTCCTTCTTTGGTACCATTACCAGATTGCTAGCCAATCCGGATGTTTGATATCTCTAATGAATCCGGCTTCCAATAGTTTGGCTAGCTCTTCTCTCATTGCCTGTCTTTTGGGTTCGAAAAATCGTCGAAGAGCCTGTTTGACCGACTTGAATCCTTTTAGGATGTTTAGGCTGTGTTCTGCCAATCTACGTGGGATTCCGGGCATGTCCGAAGGATGCCAGGTGAAAATGTCCCAATTTTCCCGAAGGAATTCGCGCAGTGCGGCGTCTACCTCGGGGTTTAATTGTGCCCCAATGGAGGTCGTCTTTGTTGGGTCTGTTGGATGGACCTGGAATTTTACTATTTCATCTGCTGGTTTGAAGGAGGTGGACTTGGATCTTTTATCAAGTATCACATCGTCCCTGTTTACCGTAGAGCGCAGTGTGATGAGTTCTTCTGCCGCTAGGGCCTCGGATAGTGCCTCCGTATTAGTGCGGCTGTCTTGTTTTCAGCGTGGAGTGCTATGTCCGGATCACTAGCGAGAGTGATTATTCCGCCGGGCCCAGGCATTTTGAGCTTCATGTACCCGTAATGGGGTACAGCTTGAAAAATTGTGAATGCCTCTCGTCCTAATATAGCGTGATATCCGCTGTTGAATGGGGCCACTTGGAACGTGACTTCTTCGGATCTGTAATTGTCCGTGAGCGAACACCACATCGAGTGTGATTTTTCCGTGCAGCGCTTCGGCTAGGGATTATTCCTCTGAAGGTTGTGCTGCTTCGCTCAATACGGCTCCAATCGATTTCCATTTTTTGAAGAGTTTCCTCGTAGATGAGGTTTAGTCCGCTGCCGCCATCCATGAGGACCTTTGTAAGTTGAAAGCCGTCCACTATGGGACTAAGCACCAGTGCGGCTGGTGCTCGGGCTGTTCGGAATTTAGGTTCGTCGCTGGCGTTGAAGGTGATGGCTGTGTCGCTCCATGGATTTGCTATTGCTACTTGGTAGACTTCGGCGAGGCCGCGGATTGTTCGTTTTCGCATATTGTTTGATGCAAAGGTCTCGGAGACTGTTGATACCGTACCGGTGTTGTTGGAGTGGTTTTCCGGGGCTAGAAGCTCCTCGCCACTTTTGGCCACCTGCCGTAATATCCAACATGCTCGAAGGCTATGTGTTGGGACGGCTCCCTACAGACTATAAACTTACGGGTCCATTGAGCCATCCCTCCAGTACGGTTCCGTGCCCTTTATGGGGTTTTTGCTTTTTGGTTTTTGCATCTGGGGCCTGAGTGTGATGCACCCTTTTGTTGCGGACTGGGGTTGTATTCGGGGCCGGATTATCCCAAAATTGGTTTTCGGTTTTCCGGAAACTCTCCATCGCACAGTACTTTCGTACGATGGACGCCAGATCGGTGAAGCGTATAATTTTACGACGGCCGATGGCGTTCAATATTCCCTTGTCCGTGCAATTATTGCAAAAGATTGAGATTGCGTTTTCCTCTCGGCAGTCCTTTATCCTATCCATAACCAGGAGGAATCTGGCCCAGTAGTAATGTACTGTTTCAGCGGGCTCTTGCCGTATTAGAGATAGATCGCATATGTCTGGGCGGGTGGGTGGACTAAAATCCGGATCCCTGCCCATCTTGGGGCTTAAAGGCCGAGGAGTTTCCGAATTCGGAAGCTTGGATTGCTGGACAAGATCCTGCGAGTCCGGAACGATGCATGATTTTAAGTTCAATGCTCAATCGAAGTCCGTCCCTCCGCGGAAGTCCGGCATGGAGGGTTCGGGAGTCTGGACGTGGCTAGTTTTCAATATAAGCGAGGAGTCGCCGCATTGCTCCTCTACCACTGCGACGTGGTGGGTGGCCTGGGGAGAGTTAATCTCTCTCAGATCGGTTTTAAGCCCAATCTGATGGTAGTCATGGCGACTCCCGAGGCGGCGATGCGATCCAAGAGCTCGTTGATGAGCGAGAGCTCTATTGGATCAACCGCTCGGCGAATTCAAGCGACGCGAGATTGCTTTTGACGACTTGGGAAGTCATTGTCGAGCGATGGCCGGACATGCGGTCATAAGAAAACTGCCTAGCCGGATAGTTTGGCCGGCGGCCAAGGCCCTTTATGCGAAAATACCGTCTTTGAAGGCGGGTGGAGGC
The DNA here is from genome assembly GCA_021437245.1 of Aegilops speltoides. Classification (NCBI taxonomy): domain Eukaryota; kingdom Viridiplantae; phylum Streptophyta; class Magnoliopsida; order Poales; family Poaceae; genus Aegilops; species Aegilops speltoides. The sequence continues at coordinate 531,287,210 of CM038142.1, forward strand.
ATCCTTCCTATCGGTGGCGACACGAGGAACTCTCAATGAAAGCACCAATGTCGGTGTCAAAACCGGCGGATCTCGGGTAGGGGGTCCCGAACTGTGCGTCTAGGCGGATGGTAACAGGAGACAAGGGACACGATGTTTTACCTAGGTTCGGGCCCTCTTGATGGAGGTAAAACCCTACGTCCTGCTTGATTAATATTGATGATATGGGTAGTACAAGAGTGGATCTACCACGAGATCAAGGAGGCTAAACCCTAAAGCTAGCCTATGGTATGATTGTTATGATGTATGTTGTGTCCTACAGACTAAAGCCCTCCGGTTTATATAAACACCGGAGAAGGCTAGGGTTACACAGAGTCGGTTACAATGGTAGGAGATCTACATATCCGTATTGCCAAGCTTGCCTTCCACGCCAAGGAAAGTCCCATCCGGACATGGGACGGAGTCTTCAATCTTGTATCTTCGTAGTCTTGGAGTCCGGCGGACGATGATAGTCCGGCTGTCCAGACACCCCCTAGTCCAGGACTCCCTCAAGCACCTTTATAATCACCCTTTTACGTTGTGACGTTTGGTAGCACACAATGTGTTCCTCCGGTATTCGGGAGTTGCATAATCTCATAGTCTGAGGAACTTGTATAAGTCATGAAGAAAGCAGTAGCAATGAAACTAACACGATCATAAAACTAAGCTAACGGATGGGCCATCACATCATTTTCCTAATGATGTGATCCCGTTCATCAAATGAGAACACATGTCTATGGTTAGGAAACTTAACCATCTTTGATTAACGAGCTACTCAAGTAGAGGCATACTAGGGACTATACATGTACTAAGTTTCCAGTTAATACAATTCTAGCATGAATAATAAAAATTTATCATGAATTAAGGAAATAAACAATAACTTTATTATTGCCTCTAGGGCATATTTCCTTCAAAGTGAATAAACACTCATCGTGAGAATAACACATTTAGCATGGAAAATATTGGCTAACCTTTACCGCTTCGCGAGTAGTAGAGCACACAAAAGAGAAATTTATTTTGAACATTAGAGATCACACATGCAAATTTTCTTAGAACGGCATGGAAATACCGCATATAGGTAGGTAACTAGGTATAGTGGACTCATAAGGCAAAACTGGCTTAAAGGGTTTTGGATGCACAAGTAGTGATCATACTTAGTGCAAAATGAAGGCTAGCAAAAAGATTGAGAAGCGACCAACCAAAAAGCAAAAAATCTCATACCCAAGCATTAAGCATAAGTAACACCGAATAATGCACCATAAGTAGGATATAAATTTCGTTCAATAACTATTGACTTTCGTGCTTGCGTAGGGAAACACAAACCTTAACATCAATATTCTTACTAAAGCACAATTACTCATCAACATGACTCACATATCATATCGTCATATCTCAAAACCATTACTAAGAAACAAGTTTATTTTGTCCAATGATTTTCATGAAAGTTTTTATTACATCCCCCTTGGATGTCTATCACTTTGGGACTATTTTCATGTGTTGCTTTTGATAAGCTTAAACAAATATAAGTGAAGATCATGATCATAAGTTTTTTCTTTCTCTCAAAATAATCTAAGTGAAGCAAGAGAGAATTTCTTAAAAAATTTACTAACTCAAAAATGAATCTAAGTGAAGCATCAGAGCATTTCTTCAAAATTAACAAAGCACACCGTGCTCAAAAAGATATAACTGAAGTACTAGAGCAAATCCATGGCTCTAAAAATTTAAGTGAAGCATAGGAGCAAGCATAGCATAATTTTTGTCTCTCTCAAAAGAGTGTGTCCAGCAAGGATTCAACACTTAAAACACAAAGCAAAACAAGCAAAGACAGTCTACCAAGAAAGCACATATCACGTGACGAATAAAAATATAGTTTCAAGTAAAATACCGATGGTCGTTAGAAGAAAGCGGGGATGCCACTCAGGGGAATTCCCAAGCTTAGTTGCTTGCTACTTCTTTGAATATTATCTTGGTGTGCCTCGGGCATCCCCAAGCTTAGCCTTTTGCTTATCCTTATTCCTTCATCCATCGTAAGATAACCCAAAACTTGAAAACTTCAATCACACAAAACTCAAACAAAACCTTCGTGAGATCCGTTAGTATAAGAAACCAAACCACTACTATAAGTACTGTAGAAAACCTATTCTTATTTTGTTTTTGCGTTATATATACTGTATTCCAAATTATCTATGGCGAAAACTCATCAAAGAAAACCATAGAATCATCAAAACAAGCACACAAGGCAAAGAAAAAAAATCTGTCACAAACAGAACAGTCTGTAGCAATCTGAAAATTTCGAATACTTCTGTAACTCAAAAAATTATGAAATAAATTGGTGGTCGTGAGGAATTTTTCTATTAATCATCTTAAAAAATAATCAACTTAAAATCACTCTTCTGTTAAAAAAGACAAATAATATTGTGAGTGCAAAAGTTTCTGTTTTTCAGCAAGATCAAATAAACTTTCACCAAGTGTTCCCAAAGGTCTTGCTTGGCACAAATACTAATTAAAACACAAAAAACACAATCATAACAGTAGCATAATTGTGCTAACACTCAAGAACAGAAAACGAAAAAGAAAAAATAAATTTTATTCATTGGGTTGCCTCCCAACAAGCGCTATCATTTTACGCCCCTAGCTAGGCATAACGCGTAGGATCTAAGTTTTGTCATCTTTGGTTCTAGATACATAAGACGCCCTCATGATTGATTCATATGGTGGCCTAATTCTTGTTCTAGGGAAGTGTTCCATTCCCTTCCATAGTGAAAATTGAAATTTAATACTGCCTTCTTTCATATCAATCACGGCACCAATAGTACACAAAAACGGTCTACCAAGAATAATTGGACAAGACGGATTGCAATCAATATCAAGAACAATAAAATCTATGGGCACACAATTCCTATTTGCATGAATAAGAATATCATTAATCCTTCCCATAGGCTTTTTAATAGTAGAATCCGCTAAGTGCAAATTTAAAGAGCATTCTTCTATATCGGTGAGACCAAGCACATCACATAAAGATTTCGAAATTGTAGAAACACTAGCACCCAAGTCACATAAAGCAAAACACTCATAATTTTTAATCTTGACTTTGATAGTAGGTTCCCATTCATCATGCAATTTTCTAGGAACTGAAACTTCTAATTCCAACTTTTCTTCAAAAGCTTTCATCATAGCATCAACAATATGTTTAGTAAAGGCTTTATTTTATTCATAAGCATGGGGTGAATTTATCATGGATTGCAACAAACAAATACAATCAACCAAAGAGCAACTATCATAATTAATGTCTTTGTAACCCAAAATAGTGGGCACATCACTAGTTAAAGTCTTGACCTAAACCCACTTTTATCAAATTTTTCAACAAGAATTTCACCCTCCGAATCATAGGGACGCCTTCTAACTAAAGTTGACTCTTCTCCAGTCCCTTTTTTATCAACCTTAAATTTACTAAACAAAGATTACGAGAAACAAAATTCAATCCCGCATAAAAAAATTATGATCATCCAAGATTTAACCCATGAGTTGGGAAATTCCTTAGCATCAATTTCATCCTTTCCCAAGATTGTGCAACATGCTCATGTTCAAGTTGCTTGAAATTCCTGATATGGGTTCTAAGGAAAATAATTTTTGCAGGCGGAAAATACTTGGTGATAAAAGCATCCTTGCACTTGTTCTAAGAATCGATACTATTGCGAGGCAAAGGAGAAAACCAAATTTTTGCGCGATGTCGCAAAGAAAACGGAAATAACTTCAACTTCACAACATCATTGTCCACATCGTTTTGCTTTTCCATATCGCATAATTCCATGAATGTGTTAATATGGGATGCGGCATCCTCATTAGGAGTACCGGCAAATTATCTTTCATGACAAGATTCAACAAAGCAGTATTAATATCACAAGACTCCGCACTAGTGGCGGGAGGAGCAATCGGAGTGCTCATGAAATCCTTGTTGTTGGTATTTGAGAAATCACACAACTTGGTGTTCTCTTGAGTCATGATGACTACACAAAAAGATTGCACTCAAAAACTGATCTGACGAGGAAACAACGAACAAAAAAAAGGGCGAATAAAACGGCATTTTTTTGTGAAGTGGGGGAGAGGAAAATGAGACGCAAATGGAAAATAATGTAAATTGCAAGGAGATGATATTTATGATTAGGAACCTGGTTGATGTTGAAGATCCTCCTCGGCAATGGCGCCATAAATTCCTTTTGATGTCTGCTAGAACTACGTCGGTATTTCCCCAAAGAGGAAGGGATGATGCAGTATAGCGCCTCTAGGTATTTTCCTCAGTGATGAGATCAAGGTTATTGAACCAGTAGGAGAACCTCCTCACACCACGTAAACAACACCTGCACACAAATAATAAATACTCGCAACCCGACGTGTTAAAGGGGTTGTCAATCCCTTCCGGGTACGGCGCCTCATGATAGGCAATAACGTGAGATAAATGTGGTAGATAGGATAAATAGATCACGGAATAAATAAATTGCAGCAAGGTATTTTGTATTTTTGGTTTAATATACTGAAAATAAATGCAAAGAAAAATAGATCACAAAGGCAAATATGATGAAAAGAGACCCGGGGGTCGTAGGTTTCACTAGTGGCTTCTCTCAAGAAAAATAGCAAACGGTGGGAAAACAATTACTGTTGGGCAATTGATAGAACTTCAAATAATCATGACAATATCCAGGCAATGATCATTATATAGGCATCACGTCCAAAATTAGTAGACCGACTCCTGCCTGCATCTACTACTATTATTCCACACATCGAGCGCTATCCAACATGCATCTAGTGTATTAAGTTCATGGAGAAATGGAGCAATGCAATAAGAACGATGACATGATGTAGACGGGATCCGTTTATTTATTGCGAAGATATAGATTTCATCTTGTTATCCTTAGTAGCAACGATACATACGTGTCGGTTCCCCTTCTGTCACTGGGATCAAGCACCGTAAGATCGAACCCACTACAAAGCATCTCTTCCCGTTGCAAGATAAATAGATCAAGTTGGCCAAACAAAACCAAAATATCGGAGAAGAAATATGAGGCTGTAAGCAATCATGCATATAAGAGATCAAATAAGACTCAAATAACTTTCATGGATAAAACATAGATCTGATCATGAACTCAAAGTTCATCGGATCCCAACAAACACACCGCCAAAAGACTTACATCATATGAATCTCCAAGAGACCATTGTATTGATAATCAAGAGAGAGAGAGAGAGGAAGTCATCTAACTACTAACTACGGACCCGTAGGTCTACAAAGAACTACTCACGCAACATAGGAGAGACACCAATTGAAGTGGTGAACCCCTCCATGACGGTGTCTAGATTGGACCTGGTGGTTCTGGACTCTGCAGCGACTGGAATTGATTTTCATCGACTCCCCTAGGGTTTCTAGAATATTTGAGTATTTATAGAGCAAAGAGGCGGTTCAGGGGGCACCCGAGGTGGGCACAACCCACCAGGGCGCGCCTGGGCCTCTTGGGCAAAAAATGATTGTAAAACATCCAAGAATGATAATATAACAGCATGAAACAATCAAAAATTATAGATAGGTTGGAGACTTATCACGCGCTCGGGGCAGGCCCGGAGGCTTCTGTCGGTGCAAAAATCCCTGGGTCTGTTGCCCTTACTGTGCACAAGCACGGGATCAAGATTGAAGCACCAACCCAAGACAGAATACAAGAAACCAAGAGATTTGAAGGACCAACAAGCAGATCAGAGCGACCAAGACCAAGCCAGAGAAGCAATATATCGTCAAGAGAAAGGCCTCCTTTGCCGGGCAAACGAGCCCGGCAAGGGACGAGGCCACCCCCATAAGAAGACGACCAAGGCGTCCCGGCAGGGCCTGCCGGAACTTGCGGAGGCTAAATTACCTCACCAACCACTCCATCACGACTCACGTCGTTGATCAGTGCGGTGTCAAGCCGCAAAGTGATTAAGTGGCAGCCATTCGCCACATGGCAGCCCCTTTCTATCAAAAAACCCACAGATGACACCCGTCCTGCAACGTGTCAAACAAGCAGGCATGGAGCTGGCAAGATAGCCCGGCAAGCCTTATCGGGCAACCAAAGATGTGACGTTGAGCGGTGCATTAAATACGCACTGTCAGCCCACAGAATTAGGTATGATGGCACTGTTTGGTATCATATCAATGCCTAATGACTACTTTGCCATTGTGGTGACCCATTGATCTATAAAAGGAGGCCCTTTGCATTGGTAAACGAGGTTAGAAGGTTGGATAATTCACACCCCCATACGCGCGTAGTCGCTGCCGCCCTGAGGCAACCCTGGCCGGGCAAGTGTACTACGCTCCACCACCACATTCCCACCATCAATCCACCAAAAGCAGGAGTAGGGTTTTACGCCTCGCGGCGGCCCGAACCAGGGTAAAACTGCCCCTGTGATCTCTGTCGTGCTGCCTCACGCTCGTCTGCTCTTTGTGCAACGCGACTCCCCCTGCCGAACCAGCAAGGGGCCTCCTGGTCCCATAGGTGGCCGTGGTTTCCCGCGACATGGCGAAATTAGGCAAAAAGGATACGTGAACGCGATAATATGCGGAAAATCATACGACTAAGATGCAAAAAGAAAAAAAGGTAAAATGTGATGCAAAATGTACTCACCATGTAGCCGAAAGCCAGCCACAACATACGAACCGAAGAAGACAGCAAACGCGCCGTCTGGTGCGTATAAGCCCGCCGATACCAGTCAGGGCAAAGGCTTTGGAATATTCTGTAATCCTAAAAAGGGGTAACAAAAAGCTCATGAAAACAAGACGGGCGGCCAAGAATGATAGGTTTTTGTGGCGAAGGTTGTGATAGGAGAGGACAAATATATATTCTAGCTGTGAGGATCAAATTTTTTGTGGCGTTTGTCTATTTGGGAATGTTTATGATTTGATGCGGGAAATGGGAGTGGAAATATTCTGCTTGTAAGGATGATATTTCTCTGTGGAGTTCATGGAGAATGTTGGTGATTGCTGCTTCTGCTGGGCCTGTTTCCGGGTTTGTTTGAATGAAGTTGGCGCCGCAGGATGCATCGGGTGATAACCAGCAATCTGCAACTTGAGGTCAGGAGTACTCTGCTTGTTTGTCATCAAGTAGCAACATTTATCATTATTGTTGATTTGGTATAAATAATCCTTGATTAGACTCATGCAATGATGCATGTGTATGATGTGCTGTGTGTCACAGCTACTGTTTTTGACCGATGTGAGGATAACAAGATTTGTTGAATCTGTCTGTGTGTCATGTATTAGCTGGTCAATTAATTGGTAGTGAGCGTGGAGGACACTAGATGACATTGTAGTACTCAGTGGCGTAGGCAGGGCTGGCCTACGCCCCGGGCCAGCCCTTGTATCTACAGTACCTACAAAGGCTACAGTGCCAGAAATACCTACAATATACAAAGGATTCATAGAGCCACGCCCCAGGCCATGGCCATAGTAGCCTGGGGCCTGGCTACGCCACTGGTAGTACTCCCACTTTGCATTGTACTTCCTCCCTTCCTAAATATTTATCTTTCTAGAGATTTCAACAAGTGACTACATACGGAGCAAAATGAGTGAATCTACACTCTAAAATATGTCTATATACATCCGCATGTGGTAGTTCATTTAGATTCTCTAAAAAGACAAATATTTAGGAACTGAGGGAGTACTATTGTAGTAGTATGCATGTCCACATGTTGGTATGTGTTTGACCATTCAAGTGGAGTGGATACAATGCTGCAAGATATGGAAGGGAATACATGAATAGATGGAATGGTTGAGAAAGGAGGGAGATATTCTTCACGCACAAACACTCACGAAAGGGGAAGAATAGAGGAAAGAAAAGATGCATGCTGGTCCGGTGGTGGTACTAGCTACCATGGCTACACAACTAGTAGACGGGTGATGGATGTGAAGGGTAGGAACAAGCTGGGAAAGGTAGGGGGGTTGCGTGTCGACCATGCGTGCCACTCACTAATTGCAGCAATGGAAAACATGGCGGTTTTATGCTCCATTTGGGCATCATATCCAGCCGTCCGGTGGTCGTTTTCATCAACAGTGCTTACGTGCCCATCCTCGCCTGTTAGGTGGTCGATCGTTTTCCTCTCTAGTACCTACCTTAGCAGATTATATTAGTCGGTTATAAGCCATGGATATGATTCAAGTTTTAGTTAGTGGACAGGACAGGCTAGCTAGGCTATATGCCTGAATGCTGCAGCCTGGGGTGGGGTACCACGATCTAAAGGTCCATATCCATCCTGGGCACATACTATTGAGAGCAACTCCAACTCCAACGGACGCGGATTTTGTCCGTTTTCTGTCCGTTTGAGTCGCCCGTCCGCCTGTTTGTGTCCGTTTTTTCATTTGTCGGCAGATATGCTCAACCGGAGACAGACGCATTTTATGCGTTTTCGTGTCGGCATTTAGTCGAACACCTGATGGGCGAGCTCGTCTCCGCCCTCGCGCCCCGCGAGATCGGTCGCCCCGCCCCCGCGCCTCGCCCACAGCTCGCCGCGCCGCCGCTCGGTCGTGGCCCCGTGAGCTCGCCTCCACCGCCGCCCGTACTCCACATCGCACTCTCCGGGGCGCGCCCGTGCGCCGCGCGAGTGCTTCGAGTGTCGCACACGGCCAGCGGCGGCTAGCTAGCTAGCCAGCACGCGCGCGGGCAGCAGCACCAGCATGCATCACAGCCAGCGGCAGCTAGCTAGCTAGCACGCCCGCCGGGGGCAACAACACATGCAGGGCCGGCCCTGTGTTTCGGGAGGCCCTAGGCGAACTCGACGGCATGTGGCCCTACTCCTAAAACCATATATATGTATGCGTGTGCGTTATATATACTACAACTTATTAAGAGTAACTTTCAATCACACATCTTTAGTTTAAAATTTGACTATAATAATTCAAATGACTCCATCGAGAACAATAACTCAGAGGCAAAGTTACCTGCAACACTTTTAACTCAGAGACAAAATCATGAAGATCAACATCAGATGATTTATGATCAGAATAAGCTTTTGCAAAAGTAGTGCAACATTCCTGTTGATTGCTATCATCCAAGGACTTCGGATTTTTTTTGAATTGAATAAGAAACCAAACAGCTTTTCAAGGATGATTGGAACCCTAGACAGGTGCATAGAATGGAAAAAAAATGATAAATTGGATTAGAAAATTTTAAAATTTCGTGCATACCGAAATTGAAGGATGGATCATGGATGGATGTATAGTTGAATACATGCATACTAAATAAAGAATAAATAAACTACTAAAATTGTCAAATTGGGGTTTGGGGATGAACTGGAAATGAGGAACATGGATGGAAACATTCAAACGCACTTCACGGATTGGGGACGGCCGCGTTACAGACTTCAAGACTTGTAGTCGGATGTATACAGTATACTTGTATGCGTATTGCCATGGTGCCGCCTTGCCGTATGCCGGATGATCGGGCTGCCGGACTGCCGTGCGGCGCGCTGGACCAGCGGGAAGTGGGCCAGCGGCGGCCGAGGTGATGGCGACGCAGCAAGCGCCGAGCAATGGAGCGAGGAGGCCGACGGGCGTCACGGCGCCTGACAAACCTATCCTACGAAGGAAACGAGCAGTCGTGTGCCTGGCAACTGGCAACTGGCGTAAGTCACGGCGTGTGACGCTTCGCGTTCGCTAATCGATCAGCAGCGATCGCTAGCTAGCTATCTGATGGGCCTAGTCCTTCTTATTTCTTTTCTTTAATTCTTTTGTAAAAAAATTACCTATTTTTTGCTGGGCTATAGTATATATATACACCATCATGGGCCCCCACCTCGCTTGGGCCCTGGGCCGTCGCCCCGTCGGCCATACCCCAGGGCCGGCCCTGAACACATGCATGCATAGCTAGCTAGCTAGCACGCGCGCGGCAGCAGCACCAGCGGTACGTGCGCGGCCAGCGGTGAGGCCGGGCGCAGTCGGGGCGCAGCGAGGCGATGCCAGGGCGAGGCGAGCCGGCGGGTGCGGCCGGGCGCAGTCAGGCACGAGCGCCGGAGGAGCACGAGCCCATCACGGCGGAGCACCGACGCCGGAGGAGGACGAGCGGGGTGGGTGGGTGGGTGGGTGGGAGAAGAAAAGGAGAAGAGAGATAGGATGGCACAGATAGATGGATGGCAAGTGAGCCAGGCGGCACATGCAGCCGGACAGAGGTGGACGGAGAGAGCACAGACAGCGTTCGCTTTGTGTCCGCTTTTGACCCAAAATTTCTTAAATTTGAGACGGAAATAGGTCCGAGCGAACACAAAACGGACAGCAGGCGGACGCTGTGTCCGTTTGGTTCATCCCGTGAAGCCAAATTTTGTGTCCGGATGATTCAAACGGACAAAATGGATCATCCCGTTTGAAACTGCTCTAAGCTAAAAGAAAACGAAAGAAAGATAGTGTCGATGGCAACATATGTCACCGTCGACAGATCCCAACATATATACTCCTCTTTCTGTAGATGTCCGTACTGGGAAATGCAACCCAAGCCAGGAGGAATGCTACTATGGATTACATCCACGCACATAATGCATGAAATACTGTCCTTGACGACATTAACGCTGAGAAAAGGCGAGTATCCGCATATGTGTGGTTGTGCAGTGCAGTGGGGTCAAACATAGGATTCCACATCTTTGCTAGCCAGGACAACACACAACACACATAGTACTAGAAAGCAAAGCAGGTCATCCTGCATGGCACGTGGCACACCGGCCGGCCGGCCATAATTGACAACCGAATCCACGCGACCACCGGTATGTCTGCCTCTGCCGTGATAAGACTCTAGAAATTAATCTTATCATGATTCATGCATGCATTTGTCATTCAGACCGGTTTGGTTGCGTGTATTCCCGCGTGTATTGGGAAAGTATGGACTGATACCATACCAACCCCCCTCCCCCGCGATGGCGAATCAATCTGTGGTTGAGTTGGTTAGGTGGACAGTGATATTCCCAATCCACCAGGGTTCAAATGCTGGTGCTCGCATTATTTCTGGATTTATTTCAGGATTTCCGGCGATGCGCTTTCAATGGGAGGAGACGTTCCGTCGACGACGAGGTGCCTCTGGTGGCCGTAAATCTCAAGATGATATCTTGCTCGGTCTCGGAGGTGCTCATAGGGGTAGGGTGTGCGTGTGTGCGTTCATAGGGATGAGTGTATGCTGCGTGTATATGGCGCTTGTATGCAGACTTGATGCTCAACCCCCTCACATGATCCATGGTACCAACTTTAAAAATTCTAGCTTAAACGTCCCAAGAAAATTACGAAAAAAGTTGTGGATGTTCATGACACATATGTCAACAACCCTAAAAATTCAGATCCAAATTCGTAATATACACAAGGAAACAGAAAAGACAAATCCATGATGAATAGTGTCAAAAGAAGACAAAAGCAAAAATGATACTATTCACATCTGAATTTGTCATTTTTGTTTCTCCATGTGTTATTCGTCTTTGGATCTGAATTATTTAGGGGTTGTCAACACAAGTGTCCTGAACATCCATGATTATTTTCAGAATTTTTTGAACCGTTCAAATTAGAAAATTAAAAGTTTGTAGCATGGGAGAATGTGAGAGCTGGTTTCACAGGATATTTTCCGCGTGTATTAGGTCCAATCAGATCCGTGAGATGCAATTTTGGCTAGGTAGCATGCCTCGCACCAAAAGCTCAGCCCGCACAAACTGTAAAGCATCCCTCAAGCGGAGCCGCTAGGAACACTCAATTTGGCTGTTTCCAGCGCGTCAGGCTCGAGCGATGCAAAAGAGCGCATGTGGATGGCTCAAGCAAGTCCACCTGGTGCGGCCTGGTACGTGGTGTAGGTGAGGTTGCACGTGATTTGTTGGTTTAACTCCTAATCTCTACACTTATTAGTCCTTTCTAATCTACACAACGACACTTTAATTTGAGATGAGGTCTATATGAAAAAGGCACACATCAATGTTGTGGTTCCATTCAGGAGATCGGTTCGTAGTTTCGTTCACGGTAAATGTTTAATTCCGTGTTCATGTTTGAAACTATTTTAAATAAATTCTATTGAATTCATTGCGACGATATACCATTTTAAATTTCCATTAACCAGCATCTTCATCTCGTTGTTTCACACAAATTTGTGTTGCACGTTTTGTGTTTTGACAATCGTGTATGAGTAGATCTACATCTTTCTAGTGGATTGTAGAGATGCATATCTGTCGTCTGTTTAATGACACTCTTTAATCTTCTTCACCTAGTCTTTTCTAATCTACACTACGGTGCTTCGATTCAAAATAAGTTGGACACGAAAAAGATGCACATCGAGGTTCCATTTGCACCATTGGTTTGTAGGTTCGTTGACTGTAAATGTTCAAGTTCCCGTTCATCTTTGAAGCTATGTTGGATGAATTTTGGATGAAATTCGGAGTGGCTTCTTTCTATTCTCACTTATTATCATCAACCTCGCCGCATGGACGCCATGTCATGCCCAACACTGCTGTCAGCGTCGTTTCTCTCTGCCGCCTCGCGTCACGGCCTACTACACTGCCGCCGCCATCACGCGCACACTGCACTTCTCCTCCACATCCTCTACCTCGACACCCTCCTCATCATCCCTTCTCACGAACTTCCCCGCGGTGATGGCGCCACCAACTGGTTCGTCACGCCGTCTACGGGATCGCTCGCCTACGACTCCGTGCTCGCCGCGTCGGACGCGACGCCACAAACTTCCCTGCAGTGACGGCACCACCAACTGGTTTGCCATGCCGTCTACGGGATAGCTCGCGTGCGACTTCGTGCTCGTCGCGTCGGACGCGGCACCAAGACCACCGTCGCCGAGGCACTCTACTGTAAGTCTGTATGTTGCTAAATCTTAACCATATCTAGTGTATGCAACCAAACACCGTGTAATGCATCAGCCCAGCCAACCCAGACCACCAAACGCTAGGAGATGCAGCCAGCCTATATGCAGACAACAGACTATGTGCAGAAGATGATGTTTAGCCTGCATTTGCTTAGACAGCCTAGTTGAGTTGGACGACCCTACGCCTATGCAAATTTTTGTATGCACCTTACGAAGAAGCTTACCTGGAAAGGTTTTATTGAAAAAGAAAGAGTGCAATCTGAGCAATGGTACACCCACGCAGAGTTCTTTTTTAAATGGAGGATGTACCCCGGTCTCTGCATCTGGACGATGCATACAGCCATATTATTAATTATTCACAGTGACCATATAAGGTGATACATCAATAAGCCTAAATCCACCACCTTGACAACGTTGTTGCTACTCCTATCCCCTTGATAAAGGTGTGCCGAATGTCCGGGCCTAATACCAGACAGACATCGCACCAAAGCCTAACATCTAAAGCCGGATGTCTCATCCAAGCCACTATCTAGGTTGGGTCCCACACCGGTCTGGCACACTCCCAGTGAGCACCGCACGCTGCAAGGGCCATCACCTCCATCTTCCATCGGTCCATCGACTGATGCACCAACCTTGCCATGCCTCTCTGCTATCAATGCCACCATGATGCCAGACAACTTCATCCTCCTGGGTGAGTCCATCTCCGCGCATCAGACGCCGAATCTTCACTGCGCCATGCAGTCGAGACCCACCGTCGACGATACGTTTTATGCCACACCGCTCCACCTCCATGCCATCTCGCGTCGACTCCGAACTACCAGCAACTCCACCACCCTGAGCAGTTCCCGGCCGACGCCTTCAGGAAGGAACACGACACCAAAGTGCCATCATCGCCCAAACAGAGGAACAGAGGCTTTCACCTGCGCTCATGGCAGAGGGGGGGGGAGGGCGTATGATCCACACTGAAGCCTCCAGGAAGGGAATCGGCACCGATGGCGTCGGCTTTGGTGCGGCCGCCACGCCGGCCTAAAGTTTCACCTGGATCCATGCCCACCCGCCAGATCCGTCCAGGCAGTATTGACGTCAACCATAGTCGCTACCGCAACCAGCACGAACCGGAGTAGATCGAGTCGGAGACGACGCCTTATCTTTAAGTTTTACGTAATTAGCCATTTGGCAAACTGGGAGTGGGAGGTAGGAGAGGCCCACCCCACTTGAAATCATTGGGGTGGGGGTGGGGGGGAAGAGTATTTGTGACGAAAAGTTACGTACACTTTAATAACTTATTCATAGGTATAGTATTAATCTGGGGATGGTGTATTAGTTAGGGATGGAATATTTTGTACTCCTCTGTCCCATAATATAAAAACATTTTTGACACTACAGTAGTGTTAAAAACATTTTTATATTATGAAACGGAAGGAGTAGCTTTTTAGTAAAAATTACACGTACAAAGGAAAAAAAAGATGCCAGCACCCGTGCTGCCACCTCGCTCACTCAAGCCAGGCCTTGTGATGGAAACAAATGCTGTTAATTTGCCGACGTAGCTCAATTGATTCATTCATCTCCTCCCTTAATTTTACAAAGTTGAGAGACTCATCATATTACTCTAAGCAAGTGCTACGGTAGTTAACTACTTGCTTAATTTTGCAAGAAATCTTACACAGTACATACGTAGTTAATAATGAGAGCTCCAATGCTAGTCAAGTCATCTGCAGTAGTAGTAGCTAACTAGCTTGGAGAATCCTGGATCGGAGCTGCTGCTGCTACAGTCGACGGCCGCCGCGCCAATCATGGTGGAGGAGCCGAGCGGCACCTCTGTTGCTGCTGCTGCTTCTGCTGGAGGCTACTAGCAGTGCTCCTACGGCTCCGGCAGTCGGGGACGGCTAACTGCGCCGCCTTCGCCTGACGATCCTGCAAGCCAACAATGCAAATACGTATGCAATCATCGTATTGCTTCAAGTAGCTAGCACGTAATAATAATCAAACTACAGTAACTAAATGGCAACGACAGATCGAGAGGATAGATACGTACGTTGATGAAGTCCTTCTCGCGCTGGATGAGCATCTGGTTCTCCCTACGCAGCTGCTCCAGCTCCAGCTCCAGCTCGTTGGTGTAGGCCTGCTTCCGCGCCCGCGACCGCGCCGCCGACTCCCGGTTCTTGATCATCCGACGCTGCCGGCGGTCGCCACCCACCGCGGCCGGCTGCAGGACGGCTGGTCTCCACCTACTGTTGTTGCCTCCGGAGAGAGAGAAGCCAAAGTGGACAGGGTCGTCGCCGGAGCTGGCGGCCGAGTTGGCGCCCCCGAGGTTGGTGAACTCGAGGCTGAGCGCCGTGTGAGGAGGCGGAGGCGGCGGCGGCGGCGTGCGCGGTGGCTGCGGCACCGAGTTGGCGCCGGCGAGGTAGTCCTGCAGGTACACGGCGCCGCGGTAGGGATGGGCGGCCGGCGAGTGGAGGTGGTACGACTGTAGCGCCACCGGGGTGGAGCACAGCGACATGTCCTTCCACAGCTCATCCATGGACGATCCTACTGCTGCTGCTGCTGCGGCTACCTAGAGTCTGGTAGTATGGAATAGTAGATCCTCCTTGAGTTGGGTGGATGTGAGATGGAAGCAAGTCAAATGTAGCTAGGCACGCGAGCAGAGCACATCCGGTAGCAATAGCAGTAGCATAGCTTTGGTCCATAGATAGATGTTGCTCTCTCTTTATAGCAAGGCGTCTCCTCCATCCATCCATGGTGCACACGTACGACCGTTGCAACTTTACTTTTATATATAAGTTTTGTTTATGCAAACGCAAGGAAAAGAGAGAATACTTTTAACATGACTTTAGTCTTTAGCTAGGGAGGAATCGGGCCTACTGCCCATGCACACCGTTGGTACTCTTCCTACACTGTTCCTCGATAGCGAGCTAGCCAGCATACCCTGCGCTCACTCCAGCAGTCCTTCCTCTACTACCCACATTCAAGTGCAATGGCCGGCTATACATAAATCCCACACTTGTACACTACTCCCTCAGTACTGAGTGCAGCCTTTTGGAGCTCGTTTTTTGAAAAATTCAAAAATCACATTTTATAGTTTTAAAATTGTGAGAAAACATGTTGACATATGGATGTGTACTATATGTGCGATTTTTTTATGAGAAATAGATTGACATGGGCACTACACAAAAATGATAAATTGCGGTTTTCAAAACAGTGAGAGTGCATATACTGTTTTTTAAAAGACCAAAGATTTTTATTTTTTTAGCTCGCGTCCCAATGTTTTTTCTCATGAAATTTTACACGCATGTAGATCTATGTGTCAATGTGTAATTTTTCTCAGTATTTTTTGAAACTTTCAAATGTCGTTTTTGAATTTCTCAAACAACATGTTTTCTGCTATTTGCTAGACTTTTAGACTCAAACATACTGAACATATCTTAGACGATCAAATTTGTCTCACACTCACACTTTGCCACATAATATATATTTTCCATAGTTTTCAAGTCACAATGACAGTTTGTTTGCAACAAAAGATTTTTGGCCGGAATCTAGACATCTGGTTAATTTAGTTAAGTTTGCCTACCTTGTCGTGTGCCATCTACCAATCCATGCTTAGTATATCGACCAGACACACACTAGAAGTTGTATGTACGTGTCATTTTGCTCACTCCTAATAGTTGTCAAGATGTTTGTGTAACACAAAATCTTCATCTGGATTACCCCATTTAGTGAAAGTTATGCCCGACGAAGCGTCAATGGCGGTATACCTAGTAACGTAGCACCCGGAATTTGCACAACACTGTTTGAAATACATATGCCCACATTGGACACCGGTAAATGAGGATATCCAAGTGCAGATTTCCAGGCTACACACTCATATCAATCTACCATTTTCTATGGATAATATCTTAAGGAACATACCACCAAGCCTTTATGCCTGCAGGAAAAAAAAATGCAAAATTAAACCCATTAAGCTACGCGTGAAGGGCGGCCAACCTGCTATGCCACATGGCGCAAGCTGGTTGGTCGCGGTGAGAAATCTTTTGGAATTTTTTTAGAGGAAGGTGTGGATTAATTTTTAAATGTATTTTTTCTTTTAGATGGAGGTGAGGGCCTCTGGTATTTTTTAAATGGAGGGTTATGCAAGTGGCACTTGCTGGTAGGCTGTGGTGGTATTTTTTTTACTTTTTTTTAGATGAAAGTGAGATGTTTTTTTAGACGGAGACGAGGACTCTATATTTTTTTAAATGGAAACATGCACACAACTTCCTCTCAAGCGGCGCCACAGGGCGTGGCCCCCCAACCACTAGTGAACTCCAATGGCTGGTTCATAGAGCAACTCGCAAATCCTTTGCTGCTCTGCCACAATGGGTGAAGGAGTTGAGATGATGATTCTCCTTTTCTTGTATATTTAGTTCTTTAATACTCATTCTTTGTATTCTTTTTCATTCCTAGACTCTCACCCCAAGAGTTTGTTGTTGTAATTGGCTGCTTGTATAGTTCTTTTTCATTCAGCTTTTCTTTTTTCTTTTCCGAACATTGTACTATTTATTTGAAAATTAATAAAAATACACAACAGAGTCCTGCTATTTCCCTCAAAATGTAGCACCCGGAAGCAAATGCAGTGAAGAAAAATGAGGCAAATGCAGTGAAGAAAAATTGCGCCACGCGGACAGTGCTGCGGCTAACTTCTGGCACGCCGAAGCACCCCGGATGGGTGTTCTCCAAATGCGAAAACGACGGGGTATGTGTTGTTTCCATCCGGCTTTGTCACCGTATTCTTCGGTTCAACTGCGATAGCTCATTTTGAACATCGTCATGTGTGTAGGAAGATGGATGCTCATTTTGGTTTTGGGAAGGAGAATACATTGATTTATTGATAGAAAGAAACTTAATAGATGTTCATGCACTTCTTAGTAGAGAATTGAGGCTAATGATCGGCTGCATGCGCAAGTTGAGGGGAAGCAATGTCTACTTCTTTAGAACCAAAGAAGAAGAATGAAGAATGCAAGATCAAGAATCCGCAGATCAACAACGAATGCATGGAGAAGATATTGCTCCAACTAGTGGGAGCAGTTATGGAAGTTGGATATCTTCTATAATGCATAATTGTGGTTCTTGTTTTCTTTGGTATTGCTATTCTAGCAAAGATTTGGGAAATTACTATGTATCAAATGCCATTGAAGAAAATAAAAAAGCAAAGCAATGTATTTTCATGTGTGAAATTGACATGCAAAAATCTGATTTGTGGGCCGGCGAGGGCGGCTCCCGAGCAGACCCCGCAAAGCAAACCCATAAAAAAGCATATTCCGCGAATATTCTTTTTTACGGGTCCGTTTTGCGGGGTATGACTCTGTCGCCGCTCGCGCCAGCCCGCAAAGCCGGTATTCTGCAAACTGTAAATGCGTTTTGCGGGTCGGCATTATACGGGGTCTGCTAGTGATGTTCTAACGACCATGAGAAGAAAAAATTGTCAGCTATGCCATTCGGCCTACTCAAGTGTGGGGGAAAACATTAGTAGAAAATTTACGGTCGTGCCACACATGTACCCGACACCTGGTACTGACATGATACTCCCTCAGTTCCTAAATATTTGTCCTTTTAGAGATTTTGAATGGACTATCACATACGGATGTATATATACATATTTTAGAGTGTAGATTCACTCATTTTGTTTTGTATGTAGCCAATTGTTGAAATCTCTAGAAAGACAAATATCTAGGAACGGAGGGAGTAGATCACTATATGGGGCAAGGATGGCAAATGTTTTCGCTAGATGGGGTAATCCCGATGAAAAAAAATGTTAAATAGGGTAATTTATGTAAAAAATGTTGAACTGTGGGATAAAAGAAATTAGAATTCACCCAAAAATGTATTCACGTGCAAGGTTTACAATTTCGGTGACATCAGAATTTCGGACCTCACCAAAATATCCAGAAAATCGATATGTCCAAATATGTATAAAACCGACCTTTTGTGCTCATGTTCGTGACAACTCACTTAACTTTTAACGAACTGTAACTTTATTTACAGTTGGTTTGCAAATAATTAGAACTGGGTTTATAATTAAATATTACAAATATTTAGATATCCACTAGAATAACCAAAGTTTTGTTCAAATTTTGAAACTTGGACATACGTATAGATGTGATGTACACTCCCGCCGGTCGGGTTTTTTAGTCAGGCAAGGATTTTAGGTCTTTCGTTTTACTAATAAAATATGTATAATATACCAGGCAAATTATATGTTTTAAAACTTCATTCGATAATGAATCTAAAGCTATATATTTTTTGTAAAACATAATACATGTTTTCCTAGTTTATACACACCCGTCATTTTTGTGCATATATAGCTAGACACATGCACAGTGGTGGCGGGTGTGCATCTCAATCTGATGCACTATTTCAACCATGCACCTAAATGTAGCAAATTCGAGGTAGCAATAATCAGAGAGCTAGGAACGTGTCCCTCAGAAAGGAAAGAGAAAACAGAGTGCAGTGCAGAGGAGGCCCTAAAAATGATGGATGTGTGCATCTGCGCCTTTTCTGTCTGAACCATATATGGAGAAGCAGCGGGCATATATTTGTTCCTTGCAGTGCAGTGCAGTGCCAGGTGGAGCTGGAGCTGGAGCTGGGCCAATAATAACCCGCGAGTATGCATGCATGCATGCATGTACGTATGGTGATAGTATATGGGAAATTCCGCATTTCCTTTTTGATGTAGATATATCATGCATACCACAGATATAGAAAGGGATAGCTGTGTATAAATATTAATCCTCGTGCGTGCAATACGCTTGGTACAGTGGATCGACACCACACAGTTCTGCAGGTAGTTTGGTGCTAGCATGCAGATCTAGAGGCCGACCGGTGGAGGTCGGGAGGGACGTGTGCAATCTATGTATGGTCACTGTTGATGCGTCGGACCGTTTCAAAAAAAAAAAAAAAACTGTTGATGCGTCGTCCAATATTGGCCATTGATTTGCTGCTGCTGTCACGGGTACACGAGCCTGTATCTATATGGGTACCTCCATATGCAAGGGGTGGGAGAGGGTACATGGTAGCTACAGTGGGTAGTACAAGCTAGCTTGTGCAAGGAGGAGCATGGCACAGCAGCTGCTATAGATGGCAGACGACCAAGGCCAGCGTCGTCGTCGTCGTCGTCCGTGTCTGGCTGGCTTTGTTGTCACCATCATCGTCGTGGGCGTACATATACTATACGTGGTACACTACACTAGGTAGTACTTGTGGCAGTAGATGTACTTGCCTGCCTTGCCTAGCTTTGGTTTGCCTACCTTTTTTTTTTTTTTTTGAGAAGATTGGTTTGCCTACCTTTGCTTGCTTTGGCTGGTCTCACTCACTCACTCACTCACTGCGTCACTCACCGAGACGTTGCGTCGCCCATCCATCCCGCCATACGCACGTACACCTTTCTTTAACAGCAAGTACGTACTTCTACCATCCACCCCTGGTACGCATACGGTGCGGTGCGGTGCGGTTGATGAGTGAGTAAAGAACAGGTGCAGTCACAGGCTCACAGCACGAACGCAAGCACGAGCACGGATGTCGGGTCAGGCGGTGACATTGACGTGGCAGGGGGCTTTTCCTCTGGCCACGCTGCCCCAATGACGTGTGCCTGCCACCGGAGCAGGGACGCCCACGTGTCGAACTTGCAATGGATCCGTTTGCTCTCTCGCATGCGCACTCTGCCTGGTGTCGCACCAGCAAGCAGTAGAGGGCAGCGGCAGAGGCTGCGGTCACCTCGGCCTGTCAAGTGCGCATTGGCTCCATCCCCACCGATCGTACGCTTGCCTCTCGGCATGCGTTGCTTTGAAGTTCAACATATGTATTGTTGAACGATTCAGGTGCACAGGCACACGGTACAGTGACATCTCCAACAGTGATGACTTGCTCCGTTCCTTCCCGTCCTTTTCTATTATCCTCTTTTCTTTTGGGTTTGAACGCATGGAACCTCCTCTCCATTGCTATCTTTCAGCGTAGGGTACAATATACGTACGCCCATTTTTAATACAGCTAGCTTTAAAGTTCTACTACAGCCTAGCTCAACTGGTTGGGAGAATGGATGTACAAACCCAACACCTAGGTTCAAATCCTCATGGAGGCGAATTTATGTTTCTATTTATTCTTGAGGACCATGCTTTTCTGGTACTCACGCATTTATTGAGGACTAGGCTCGGTGCATAACCGAGATTAAAAATCATAGTACTCATATTTAAAAGGCTGTATGCATCTCTAGTTGGTGCAAAGAAAAGGATCACCTCCCTTCCCCTCCCCGAGACGCTCCCGCGGGCGCCCCCGGGAGGAACCCTAGCGCCGCCCCCGTCGCCCCCTTCGCTTCAAGCCCCACCCTCGCCGCCGCCTGGGGCGTCGCCGGCCAAAGGCCGTGTGGCGTTGGCGGCGGCGGCTCTCTCCGTATGCGCTTGGGGACTCATGGGCGTTCCCATTTACTGGTGGTGCGGGCGTCGGGCTGGCTGCCTCGGCTCCTTCTCCTCTCGGCGTCCCTAGTGGCGCCGCCTCCTCCCCTCCGTGGTGGTGGGTGGTGGGGGATGGATCTGGGATCCCTGCCCAGATCCGGTGGATGGTGGGGTTGGTGTTGGCAGCGGTGGCCGGCGGCCCAGGCGTGGTGGCGGCGAGTCTCGCGGCCTCTGGGCATCGTGGAGGTGCCGGCGGCGATGAGTGCTGAGCCTGGTGGTGGCGGCGGCCGTGCACTGAAGTTGGATTTCTTCGAACAGATCTGGGTGAAAACTTGCTTTCGGCTATTGCGAAGGCCGGTGGTGGCGACGCTATCTGCATCGTTCCCTTCTTGAAGGCATCGCCGTGAAAAAGTTCAAGACCACTCTCAGCTGCCTCCGGGGGAAACCCTAGATCGGATGATAGGATGATGGCAACACTCTAGTGGGGCGTCATTCTTGGAGGTACAAGAATCCCTTCTTCAATTGGATAGAAGTAATGACAGATGTTGCCTAGACGATGGATTTAGTCTCACTATTGTATTACTTTGTAAGGTCTTGTGTGAACAATTAATAAAATGGTCTCATGCATCGTCGAGATGTAGAGGCCGGTGGTCTTCCTCCATTTTTAAAAAAAATAAATCATTACCCATCCGTGAGGAAAAACACCGCACTTTCTTCTTTCTGGTATATAGCCTGCTTCCCGCGTTCCGTTCACAATCTTGTTATAAAATATTGATCGGTCAGGGCGGTCCTTCCTCGCACCCAATCTGGAAGAAGATCTGGAGCCTGCAAATGCCTGGAAAAGTGAAAATATTCATCAGGAGGTGTATGCATAATGCAATCCCATGCATGGGAGTTCTAGCAAACCGACACATAGCAACATCAGGTCAGTGTCCGCTTTGTCAAATATACGTGGAGGATGTAGCGCATGCATTGTTTCTATGTAGCAGAGCGCAGGAGGTTTGGCGGTCTCTGGGCATATATGATATCATATTTCGAGAATGCACTCCTCAACGATCTGGAGCTGAGATTCTGGAGAGTTTGCTTTGTGAATCGACTAACCAAGTGCAGTATGTGGGTGAGGTTCAAATACCAGAAATTTATTGCAGCCGCTAGTTGGTATATGTGGTGGCAGAGGCGCCAAATAACCAAGAATGAAAGGTCCAAATAGCAGAGCGTACGGGTCCTGCTCTTCAGGCCCTGACTCCGAATTTTGTTTGGGCTAATAGGAAGGCTATACCTGCTCGACGGGAGAACAGATGGAGAAAACCTTTACTAGGCCAGCTGATTTTAAATGTTGATGCAGCCTTTGCAGAGGAGGATCACTCAGGGGCATGTGGTGCTGTTATCCGGGATCATCTTGGTGCGTTTGTTGGTGCTTCGACTGCAAAATTAGAGCACACGGCGGATATTGTTTGAGCGGGAGGCAGCGGCTCTAGTAGAAGGACTAAAACTAGCGGCGAGTCTTGGTGTTACATCACTCCTGGTGCAGATGGACAACCTAATTGTGGTGGAATCCCTCAACATGAATTCAGGCCAGTCCATGGTGGCCGGCCCCATTCTTGATGAATGTCGTAGTCTTAAGGAAGAATTTGGGAAGGTTTTATTTGAGCATTGTAATAGAGAAACCAATATGGTAGCGCATGTGTTAGCTCAGCAGGGACGTGTCGACCCACCTTCTCTGTGGTTGAACAAACCTCCCAGCTTATCTCTGAATTTTTAGCGGATGATGTAAGTGTTATTTGAGTAATAAAGCTAGCCATGAAGGCCTTCCGTCAAAAAATGTTATAAAATATTGATAATATTTTTGTCCTAAAATAAGGATCTCTTTAATTTGCAGCACTTGTACTACCTCCGTCCTGTTTTATAAGTCTCCTTTATATTTTGTGTCAAATTTTGACTATACATTTAACTAACAAAATATAAATGCATGACATAAAAAAATTATATGATTGGATTCATATTTGAACGTAGGCTCTAATTATATTAGTTTTTATGACATGCATTCATAATTGATTAATTAAATTTAAGGTCAAACTTTGGCACAAAATACAAAGAAGACTAATAAACCAGGACGGAGATAGTAAGATGTATAAATAGGGAAAACACGAAAAATGGAATGGTGTGTCACCTCTTTTTAACAAAACGTGCGGAAGAAGCGTTTGGTTTTAAATTAATAAAACCACGCATGGTGATAGTATATAGTTTAGCAGAAATAAACTATAAGTAATAATATTACGGGCCAAAGCTCCAAGAGAAAATGTCTAGAGAGGTAAATACACAAAACAATAGAAGCTGACACGATCAAGTATCTTGTCCGTTGATGGAGTGAATAGCTCTAGTTCTGCACAACTTCCCTGGTTCATGGCGTTTATGAAGGTTAAGAGCAAAATGAAGCCTATCTCGGGCTGATTGCCAAAGGTTGGCTCTAATCTTTAACGGAACAGTTGTGAACCAAAGGGTTTTTGAATGATGGATGGGAGGCTTATGGATGAGTTTGTGTACATCAATTTAACCGAGGAGCAACCAGATGCTTCATAGTCCGAAGGAAGGTAATGTTGATACGATTGTCCCTAAAAAAACTTTGACAATGATATCTGGGTTAGAGGCTAAAACAAAAGGTTATAGGTATTTAGAGTAATGGGTGCTTGGTTGATCCATTTGGCTAGCAAAAAATTGATGTTCCCACCATTGCCTACTTCACAACTTACTCCCTTACTGAACACCACTTTGCATTTCTGGACCCGGTTCCATATGTGAGAACCCCTCTTACTAGTAGATAAGAAGAAAAGTTTGGGAAATATTAGCCTTAATAATATGCGCCCAAATACCAGAAATGATCCAAACAATTAGCTTAGGAAATATAAATGGAACGGGAGTATATCTCGTGCATCGGGGCTTGTGATGCACCGTGTGCACCCAACAACTACAGCATCTTTTAAATGTTCAAAAGAAATCTGGAAAACAATTAACACATTAATACAATATCAATCTATACTTAGTTGTTTTGAAAAAAGTTAACCTAGAACAAGATGAAAGATGGAAAATATTTAATCAACAGAGATAATAGGTCAAATCTAGACCCTATATATTATGCACTATTAAATTTTGATTTTGTACAGGGTGCATGACAAATTCTATTTGCCGCTCTATGCGCCAAACTATCAACTTTCCGCACACACAAGCGAAGGAAGGACTAAACTCGGCCGGCTCATTTGGCGTTCTACATATTACAGTTTTTGTATCCTTGTTCTATCTGGTTTTCATATGTTTTGGCAACCTGATAATTTTTTGTTTATTTTTTCATGTTTTCTATTTACATGTTGATTTCATATTTTTCTTACCTTTTTATCTTTATTTTTTTTTATTTTTTTTACAAAAAGTAGTTTTTTAATTCAATATTTTGAAAAATTAGATGCCCTCTCAAAAAAAGTTTAGAAACAGCGTGCTCGGAAAATTATCACATTTTCAGAAATGTTTACACATTTTTAAAACTTCAGGCTTTCATAAAACAAGTTTTTTATGTTTTCTTGTTTTCAGAAAATATTGTCAATTTTTTTACATGTTCACATTTAAAAAAATATCTTTATCCTTTTTAAAAAATAAAATGAAAAACTAGGAAAAACATTCGCTACAGTGCCACCTACTGCTGCTCACTGAAAGAAGTTCGCTTCGATACAGCCCCGCTCGCTATAATAGGCAGAGCAATGGGCCGGCCCACCCAAGACGCCCCCTCAATGTGCGGCACCTCGCCTATTAGACGCAAAGAGGTCCCGGGGTGCACCGCGACAACGAGCACGGTGCAGCAGATACTTCCCCGGGTGTGTCTCTTTGTCACGGCCTCAGATCATGTGTTGGAGTAGTACATATTGTGATGCATATAGACCAAAGATGCTGAGACCCCAACGAGCTTCCTCTATTAATGAAGCCCCATCCGCTGAACTCAAATCAACCAAAAGCTAACTTTCTTTCTTAGAGGAGGTGTTTGGAGTTTGCCCCATAGCCATTTAGGGTTTCTTACATACGGCGGCCGCCCCGCCGGAATCCACTAAGAAGTTGCTCTAGAGACGAGCCCTCTGCCCGTCCCTACGTCGGAGTAGTTTCGCTAGGCTATGCACCTCTCCGCCTTGTGGAGAAGGGTCAGACATGGATGCATCACCGCTAGCTAGCAGTGGAGGGTTTGGGTGATCGCAGAACAACCGAAGCTGCAGTAGGAGTGAAGGGACCTGGTGAGGCGGAGAAACTAGACTATCTCTTGTACTGTTCGAAGGAAATATGTCCAAGAGGCAATAATAAAGTTGTTATTTATATTTTCTTATATCATGATAAGTGTTTATTATCCATACTAGAATTGTATTAACCGGAAACTTAGTACATGTGTGAATACATAGACAAAACAAAGTGTCCCTAGTGTGCCTCTACTTAACTAGCTCGTTAATTAAAGATGGTTATGTTTCCTGACAATAGACATGTGTTGTCATTTGATGAACGGTATCACATCATTAGAGAATGATGTGATGGACAAGACCCATCCATTAGCTTAGCATAATGATCGTTAAGTTTTAATGCTATTGCTTTCTTCATGAATTATACATGTTCCTCTGACTATGAGATTATGCAACTCCCGAATACCGAAGGAACACCTTGTGTGCTATCAAACGTCACAACGTAACTGGGTGATTATTGTTGAGGAACGCAGTAATTCAAATTTTTTCCTACGATCACGCAAGATCTATCTAGGAGATGCATAGCAACGAGACGGGAGAGAGTGTCCACGTACCCTTGTCGACCGGAAAGCGGAAGCGTTTAGTAACGTGGTTGATGTAGTCGAACGTCTTCACGATCCAACCAATCCAAGTACCAAACGTACGGAACCTCCGTGTTCAGCACACGATCAGCACGATGATGTCCCTCGAGCTCTTGATCTAGTTGAGGACGAGGGAGGGTTCCATCAGCACGACGGCGTGGCGACGGTTTTGATGATGTTGCCGGCGCAGGGCTTTGTAAGCACTACGACGATATGACCGAGGTGTTAAACTGTGGAGGAGGGCCACCACACACGGCTAACAGAATGACTGTAGTGCCTTGGGGTGCCCCCCTTCCCCCATATATAAAGGAGGGAGGAGGAGGAGGCCGGCCAAGGGGGAGGCGCGCCAGGGGGAGTCCTACTAGGACTCCAAACCTAGTAGGATTCGCCCCCTCTCCCCTTTTCCTATTCCAAGAAGGGGAAGGAGGGAAGGAGAGGGAGAGGGGAAGGAAAGAGGAGACCGCGCCCCCTCTCCCTAGTCCAATTCGGACTGCTATGGGGAGGAGCATACGCCACCTTGTGGCCTTCCCTCTCCTACTCCCTTATGACCCATCTAGGCCCATAACTTCCGCGGGGGGTTCCGATAACCCCTCAGTTCCCCGAAACATGTCCGAACTCTTCCGAAACCTTTGTTGTGTCCGAACATAGCCTTCCAATATATCAATCTTGATGTATCGACCATTTCGAGACTCCTCGTCATGTCCGTGATCTCATGCAGGAATCCGAACAAACTCCGGTCATCAAAAACATATAACTCATAATACAAATCGTCATCGAACGTTAAGCGTGCGGACCCAACGGGTTCGAGAACTATGTAGACATGATCGAGACACATATCCGGTCAATAACCAATAGCGGAACCTGGATGGTCATATTGGCTCCTACATATTCTATGAAGATCTTTATCGGTCAAACCGCATAACAACATATGTTGTTCCCTTTGTCATCGGTATGTTACTTGCCCGAGATTCGATCGTCGGTATCATCATACCTAGTTCAATCTCATTACCGGCAAGTCTCTTTACTCGTTCCATAATGATTCATCCCGAAACTAACTCATTAGTCACATTGCTTGCAAGGCTTATAGTGATGAGCATTACCGAGAGGGCCCAGAGATACCTCTCCGATACACGGAGTGACAAATCCTAATCTCGATCTATGCCAACCCAACAAACACCTTCGAAGACACCTGTAGAGCATCTTTATAATCACCCAGTACGTTGTGATGTTTGATAGCACACAAGGTGTTCCTCCGGTATTCTGGAGTTGCATAATCTCATAGTCTGAGGAACATGTATAAGTCATCAAGAAAGCAGTAGCAATGAAACTGTAACGATCACAATGCTAAGCTAACAGATGGGTCTTGTCCATCACATCATTCTCCCAATGATGTGATCCCATTCATCAAATGACAACACATGTCTATGGTTAGGAAACATAACCATCTTTGATTAATGAGCTAGTCAAGTAGAGGCATACTAGGGACACCATGTTTTGTCTATGTATTCACACATGTACTAAGTTTCCGGTTAATACAATTCTAGCATGATTAATAAATATTTATCATGATATAAGGAAATATAAATAACAACTTTATTATTGCCTCTAGGGCATATTTCCTTCAGTCTCCCACTTGCACTAGAGTCAATAATCTAGATTACACAGTAATGATTCTAACACCCATGGAGTCATGGTGCTGATCATGTTTTGCTCGTGGAAGAGGCTTAGTCAATGGGTCTGCATCATTCAGATCCGTTTGTATTTTGCAAATCTCTGTGTCTCCCTCCGCGACTTGATGCAGGATGGAATTGAAGCGTCTCTTGATGTGTTTGGTTCTCTTATGAAATCTGGATTCCTTTGCCAAGGCAATTGCACCAGTATTGCCACAAAAGATTTTCATTGGACCCGATGCACTAGGTATAACACCTAGATCGGATATGAACTCCTTTATCCAGACTCCTTCATTTGCTGCTTCTGAAGCAGCTATGTACTCCGCTTCACACATAGATCCCGCCACGACGCTCTGCTTGGAACTGCACCAACTGACAGCTCCGCCATTCAATATAAATACGTATCCGGTTTGCGACTGAGAGTCATCCGGATCAGTGTCAAAGCTTGCATCGAAGTAACCATTACATAAGCTCTTTGTCACCTCCATAAATGAGAAACATATCCTTAGTCCTTTTTAGGTATTTCAGGATGTTCTTGACCACTGTCCAGTGGTCCACTGCTAGCTTACTTTGGTACCTCCCTGCTATACATATAGCAAGGCACACATCAGGTCTGGTACACAACATTGCATACATGATAGAACCTATGGCTGAGGCATAGGGAATGACTTTCATTTTCTCTCTATCTTCTGCAGTGGTCGGGCATTGAGTCTGACTCAACTTCACACCTTGTTACACAGGCAAGAACCCTTTCTTTGACTGATCCATTTTGAACTTCTTCAAAACTTTATCAAGGTATGTGCTTTGTGAAAGTCCAATTAAGCGTCTTGATCTATCTCTATAGATCTTGATGCCCAATATGTAAGAAGCTTCACCGAGGTCTTTCATTGAAAAACTCCTATTGAAGTATCCTTTTATGCTATCTAGAAATTTTATATCATTTCGAATGAACAATATGTCATCCACATATAATATTAGAAATTCCACAGAGCTCCCACTCACTTTCTTGTAAATGCAGGCTTCTCCAAAAGTCTGTATAAAACCATATGCTTTGACAAGGTTGAAACAAGCGGTAGGCTTAAGCGAGGTGGTTGGCCTTCGCCTAGTGCCTAGGCGGTGCCTAAGCGCCCTAGGCGCGGCCTAGGCGGTAATATAGTTTTTACTCGTAGTGTATTCATGATTATTATATGGGTGTTGATATTAGTTTACGGCATATAAGTAAGTTAATTACCATCTACTACCATTGGAATATAACCCGTTTGGCATACTAGTGCAGTATGTGGCATGATTTCTTGCTTGCGTAGGCAATTCCTTGCTTGCCCTGCCTAGACCTCCATTTATGCCCTAGGCGAGGCGTTTGGCCATTGCCTAGCGCCTAGGCATGCCTAAGAACCTCCTAGGCACTACCTTTTCCAACAGAGTGCTTTGATCACACTATCAAAGCGTTTGTTCCAACTCCGAGAGGCTTGTACCAGTCCATAAATGGATCGCTGGAGCTTGCACACTTTGTTAGCACCATTTAGATTGACAAAACCTTTTGGTTGCATCATATACAACTCTTCTTCAAGAAGTCCATTAATAAATGCAGGTTTGACATCCATTTGCCAAATTTCATAATCATCGGCAATTGCTAACATGATTCAGACAGACTTAAGCATCGCTACGGGTGAGAAAGTCTCATCATAGTCAACTCCTTGAACTTGTCAAAAACCTTTCGCAACAAGTTGAGCTTTGTAAATAGTAACATTACCGTTAGTGTCAAACTTATTCTTGAAGATCCATTTATTTTTTATGGCTTGCCGATCATCGGGCCAATCCATCAAAGTCCATACTTTGTTCTCATACATGGACCCCATCTCAGATTTCATGGCCTCAAACCATTTCACGAAATCTGGGCTCATCATCACTTCCTCATAGTTCGTAGGTTCATCATGGTCTAGTAACATGACTTCCATAACAGAATTACCATACCACTCTGGTGCGGACCATACTCTGGAAGACCTACGAAGTTCGGTAGTAACTCGACCTGAAGTTTCATGATCATCATCATTAGCTTCCTCACTAATTGGTGTAGGAATCACTGGAACTGATTTCTGTGATGAACTACTTTCAATTCAGGAGAAGGTACAATTACCTCATCAAGTTCTACTTTCCTCCCACTCACTTCTTTCGAGAGAAACTTCTTCTCTAGAAAGGATCCATTCTTAGCAATGAATATCTTGCCTTCGGATAAGTGATAGAAGGTGTACCCAACAGTTTCCTTTGGGTATCCTATGGAGACGCATTTCTCCGGTTTGGGTTCGAGCTTATCACGTTGAAGCTTTTTCACATAAGCATCGCAGCCCCCAACTTTAAGAAATGACAACTTTGGTTTCTTGCCAAACCACAGTTCATAAGGCGTCGTCACAACGGATTTTGCTGGTGCCCTATTTAAAGTTAATGCAGCCGTCTCTAAAGCATAACCCCAAAACGATAGCGGTAAATCAGTAAGAGACATCATAGATCGCACCATATCCAATAAAGTACGGTTACGACGTTCGGACACACCATTACGCTGTGGTGTTCCAGGTGGCGTGAGTTGCGAAACTATTCCACATTGTTTCAAATAAAGACCAAATTCGTAGCTCAAATATTCGCCTCCACTATCAGATCGTAGAAACTTTATTTTCTTGTTACGATGATTTTCCACTTCACTCTGAAATTCTTTGAACTTTTCAAACGTTTCAGACTTATGCTTCATTAAGTAGATATACCCATATCTGCTCAAATCATCTGTGAAGGTAAGAAAATATCGATACCTGCCACGAGCCTCAATACTCATTGGTCCGCATACATCTGTATGTATTATTTTCAGTAAGTCAGTAGCTCGTTCCATTATTCCGGAGAACGGAGTTTTAGTCATCTTGCCCATGAGGCATGGATTGCAAGCACCAAGTGATTCATAATCAAGTGATTCCAAAAGCCCATCAGCATGGACTTTCTTCATGCGCTTTACACCAATATGACCTAAACGGCAGTGCCACAAATAATTTGCACTATTATTATCAACTTTGCATCTTTTGTCTTCAATATTATGAACATGTGTATCTCCATGATCGAGATTCAATAAAAATAGACCACTCATCAAGGGTGAATGACCATAAAAGATACTACTCATATAAATATAACAACCATTATTGTCTGATTTAAATGAATAACCGCCTCGCATCAAACAAGATCTAGATATAATGTTCATGCTCAACGATGGCACCGAATAACAATTATTCAGATCTAAAACTAATCCGAAGGTAGATATAGAGGTAGCGTGCCGACGGCGATCACATCGACCTTGGAACCATTTCCGACGCGCATCGTCACCTCGTCCTTAGCCAATCTTCATTTAATCCGTAGCCCCTGTTTCGAGTTGCAAATATGAGCAACAAAACCAGTATCAAATACCCAGGCACTACTACGAGCATTAGAAAGGTACATATCAATAACATGTATATGAAATATACCTTTCACTTTGCCATCCTTCTTATCCGCCAAATACTTGGGGCAGTTCCGCTTCCAGTGACCAGTCCCTTTGCAGTAGAAGCACTCAGTTTCAGGCTTAGGTCCAGACTTGGGCTTCTTCCCAGGAGTAGCAACTTGCTTGCTATTCTTCTTGAAGTTCCCCTTCTTCCCTTTGCCCTTTTTCTTGAAACTAGTGGTCTTGTTAACCATCAACACTTGATGCTCCTTCTTGATTTCTATCTCCACAGCTTTTAGCATTGCGAAGAGCTCGGAAATCGTTTTCGTCATCCCTTGCATATTATAGTTCATCACAAAGCCTTTATAGCATGGTGGCAGTGATTGAAGCACTCTGTCAATGACACTATCATCAGGAAGGTTAACTCCCAACTGAGTCAAGTGGTTATGGTACCCCAGGCATTTTGAGTATGTGTTCACTGACATAACTATTCTCCTCCATTTTGCAGCTATACAACTTGTTGGAGACATCATATCTCTCAACTCGGGCATTTTCTTGAGATATTAACTTCAACTCTTGGAACATCTCATATGCTCCATGACGTTCAAAATGTCTCTGAAGTCCCGATTTAAGACGTAAAGCATGGCACACTGAACTATCGAGTAGTCATCAGCTTTGCTCTGCCAGACATTCATAACGTTCGCAGTTGCGTCTGCAGCAGGCCTTGCACCTAGCGGTGCTTCCAGGACGTAATTCTTCTGTGCAGCAATGAGGATAATCCTCAAGTTACGGACCCAGTCCGTGTAATTGCTACCATCATCTTTCAACTTAGCTTTCTCTGGGAACACATTAAAATTCAAGGGAACGGTAGCACGGGCCATTGATCTACAACAACATAGACATGCCAAAACTATCATGACTAATTTCATGATAAATTAAAGTTCAATTAATCATATTACTTAAGAACTCCCACTTAGATAGACATCCCTCTGGTCATCTAAATGATCACATGATCCAAATCAACCAAACCATGTCCGATCATCACGTGAGATGGATTAGTTTTCATTGGTGAAGATCACTATGTTGATCATATCTACTATATGATTCATGTTCGACCTTTCAGTCTCAGTGTTTCGAGGCCATATCGGCATATGCTAGGCCCGTCAAGTTTAACCCGAGTATTCTGCATGTGCAAAACTGGCTTGCACCCATTGTATGTGAACGTAGGCCTTATCACACCCGATCATCACGTGGTTCCTTGGCACGACGAACTGTAGCAATGGTGCATACTCAGGGAGAACACCTATACCTTGAAATTTAGTAAGCGATCATCTTATGATGCTACCGCCGTACTAAGGAAAATAAGATGCATAAAAGATAAACATCACATGCAATCAAAACTGGCCATCAACATCTCGTACTCATGATCTCCATCACCGAAGCATCGTCATGATCTCCATCGTCACCGACTTGACACCTTGATCTCCATCGTAGCATCCTTGTCGTCTCACCAACTATTGCTACTACGAATATCGCTACCGCTTAGTGATAAAGTAAAGCTATTACATGGCAATTGCATTTCATACAATAAAGCGACAACCATATGGCTCCTGCCAGTTGCCGATAACTCTGTTACAAAACATGATCATCGCATACAACAATTTATATCACGTCATGTCTTGACCATATCACATCACAACAAGCCATGCAAAAACAAGTTACATGTCCTCTACTTTGTTGTTGCAAGTTTTACGTGGCTGCTACGGGCTTCTAGCAAGAACCGTTCTTACCTACGCATCAAAAACCACAATGATTTTTTGTCAAGTGTGCTGTTTTAACCTTCATCAAGGACCGACCGTATTCAAACTCGATTCAACTAGAGTTGGAGAAACAGACACCCGCCAGCCACCTATGTGCAAAGCACGTCGATAGAACTAGTCTCATGAACACAGTCATGTAATGTCGGTCAGGGCCACTTCATCCAAAAATACCGCCAAATCAAAGTAAGACGTTGGTGGTAAGCAGTATGACTATTATCGCCCACAACTCTTTGTGCTCTACTCGTGCAAATATCATCTACGCATAGACCTGGCTCGGATGCGTCTGTTGGGTAATGCAGTAATTCAAATTTTTTCCTAGGATCACGCAAGATCTATCTAGGAGATGCATAGAAACGAGACGGGAGAGAGTGTCCACGTACCCTTGTGGACGGAAAAGCGGAAGCGTTTAGTAACGCGGTTGATGTAGTCAAACGTCTTCACGATCCAACCGATCCAAGTATCGAACGTACGGCACCTCCGTGTTCAGCACACGTTCGGCACGATGACGTCCCTCGAGCTCTTGATCCAGTTGAGGGCGAGGGAGAGTTCCATCAGCACGACGGCGTGGCGATGGTGTTGATGATGTTGCCGGCGCAGGGCTTCGCCTAAGGACTACGACGATATGACCGAGGTGTTAAACTGTGGAGGGGGGCACCGCACACGGCTAAGAGAATAATTGTTGTGCCTTGGGGTGCCCCCCTGCCCCCGTATATTAAGGAGGGAGGAAGAGGAGGCCGGCCAAGGTGGGGAGTCCTACTAGGACTCCAAACCAAGTAGGATTCAACCCCCCTATTCCTATTCCAAGAGGGGGGAGGAGGGAAGGAGAGGGAGAGGGGAAGGAAAGAGGGGGCCGCGCCCACTCTCCCTAGTCCAATTCGGACTGCTATGGAGAGGGGCGCATGCCACCTTGTGGCCTTCCCTCTCCTACTCCCATATGGCCCATCTAGGCCCATAACTTCCTCGGGGTGTTCCCGTAACCCATCGGTTCCCCGAAACATGTCCGAACTCTTTTGAAACCTCTCTGGTGTCCGAACATAGCCTTCCAATATATCAATCTTTATGTATCAACCATTTCGAGACTCCTCATCATGTCCGTGGTCTCATCCAGGACTCCGAACAAACTTCGGTCATCAAAAACACGTAACTCATAATACAAATCGTCATCGAACGTTAAGCGTGCAGACCCAACGGGTTCGAGAACTATGTAGGCATGATCGAGACAGATCTCCGATCAATAACCAATAGCGGAACCTGGATGCTCATATTGTCTCCTACATATTCTATGAATATCTTTATCGGTCTAACCGCATAACAACATACGTTGTTCCCTTTGTCATCGGTATGTTACTTGCCCGAGATTCGATCGCCGGTATCGTCATACCTAGTTCAATCTCGTTACCGGCAAGTCTCTTTACTCGTTCCATAATGATTCATCCTGCAACTAACTCATTAGTCACATTGCATGCAAGGTTTATAGTGATGAGCATTACCGAGAGGGCCTAGAGATACCTCTCCGATACACGGTGTGACAAATCCTAATCTCGATCTATGCCAACCCAACAAACACCTTTGCAGACACCTATAGAGCATCTTTATAATCACCTAGTTACGTTGTGATGTTTGATAGCACACAAGGTGTTCCTCCGGTATTCGGGAGTTGCATAATCTAATAGTGTGAGGAACACGTATAAGTCATGAAGAAAGCAGTAGCAATGAAACTGTAATGATCACAATGCTAAGCTAACGGATGGGTCTTGTCCATCACATCATTATCCCAATGATGTGATCCCATTCATCAAATGACAACACATGTCTATGGTTAGGAAACATAACCATCTTTAATTAACGAGCTAGTCAAGTAGAGGCATACTAGGGACACTATGTTTTGTCTATGTATTCACACATGTACTAAGTGTCAATAAAATTCTAGCATGAATAATAAATATTTATCATGATATAAGGAAATATAAATGACAACTTTATTATTGTCTCTAGGGCATATTTCATTCAATTATAAAGATGGTCTACAGGTGTCTCCGAAGGTGTTTGTTGGGTTGGCATATATCGAGATTAGGATTTGTCACTCCGTGTATCGGAGAGGTATCTCTGGGCCCTCTCAGTAATGCTCATCACTATAAGCCTTGCAAGCAATGTGACTAATGATTTAGTTACGGGATGATGCATTACGGAATGAGTAAAGAGATTTGCCGGTAACGAGATTGAACTAGGTAGGATGATATCGACGATCGAATCTCAGGCAAGTAACATACCGATGACAAAGGGAACAACCTATGTTGTTGTGTGGTTTGACCGATAAAGATGTTCGTAGAATATGTAGGAACCAATATGAGCATCCAGGTTATTGGTTATTGACCGGAGATGTGTCTCGGTCATGTCTACATAGTTCTCGAACCCGTAGGGTCCGCACGCTTAACATTCGATGACGATTTGTATTATGAGTTATGTGTTTTGGTGACCGAAGTTTGTTCGGAGTCCTGGATGAGATCATGGACATGATGAGGAGTCTCGAAATGGTCGAGAGGTAAATATTGATATATTGGAAGGTTACATTCGGACATTGGATTGGTTTCGGGAAGTTTCAGATAAGTTTTGGAGTACCGGGAGGTTACCGAAACCCCCCGGGGAGAGTAATGGGCCAACATGGGCCTTAGTGGAGGAGAGAGGGCCGACCATAGGAGGTGGCTCCCCCCTTGCCAATCCGAATTGGACAAGGGGTGGGGGTGGCGCCCCCTTTCCTTCTCCTACTCCCTCTCCTTTCCCCCTTTGCTACTCCAGAAAAAAAGGAAAGGGGGGGGGCAAATCCTACTAGGTTTGGAGTCCTAGTAGGACTCCCCCCTCCATGGCATGCCTCCTGGCCGCTGGCCTCCTCCTCTCCTTTATATACGGGGCAGGGGGCACCCCAAAGGCACAACATTGTCTTAGCCGTGTGTGGTGCCCCCTGATGTCTACTACGCAACCTTCTTCTTGCAGACGTTGTTGGGCCTGCAAGTGCACAGGTTTGTAGGAGAGTAGCAAATTTCCCTCAAGTGGATGACCTAAGGTTTATCAATCCATGGGAGGCGTAGGATGAATATGGTCTCTCTCAAGCAACCCTGCAACCAAATAACAAAGAGTCTCTTGTGTCCCCAACACACCCAATACAATGGTAAATTGTATAGGTGCACTAGTTTGGCGAAGAGATGGTGATACAAGTGCAATATAGATAGTAGATATAGGTTTTTGTAATCTGAAAATATAAAAACAGCAAGGTAACTAATGATAAAAGTGAGCGTAAACGGTATTGCAATGATAGGAAACAAGGCCTAGGGTTCATACTTTCACTAGTGCAAGTTCTCTCAACAATAATAACATAGATAGATCATATAACAATCCCTCAACATGCAACAAAGAGTCACTCCAAAGCCACTAATAGCGGAGAACAAACGAAGAGATTATGGTAGGGTACGAAACCACCTCAAAGTTATTCTTTCGGATCAATCTATTCAAGAGTTCGTACTAGAATAACACCTTAAGACACAAATCAACCAAAACCTAATGTCACCTAGATACTCCATTGTCACCTCAAGTATCCATGGGTATGATTATACGATATGCATCACACACTCTCAGATTCATATATTCAACCAGCACAAAGTACTTCAAAGAGTGCCCCAAAGTTTCTACCGGAGAGTCCAGACGAAAACGTGTGCCAACCCCTATGCATAGGTTCATGCGCGGAACCCGCAAGTTGGTCACCAAAACATACATCAAGTGGCACGTGAAATCCCATTTTCACCACAGATAAGCACGGCAAGACATACATCAAGTGTTCTCAAATCCTTAAAGACTCAATCCGACAAGATAACTTCAAAGGGAAAACTCAATCCATTACAAGAGGGTAGAGGGGGAGAAACATTATAAGATCCAACTATAATAGCAAAGCTCGCGATACATCAAGATCGTGCCATAGAGAGAACACGAGAGAGAGAGAGAGAGAGAGAGAGATCAAACACATAGCTACTGGTACATACCCTCACCCCGAGGGTGAACTACTCCTCCTCGTCATGGATAGCACCGGATGATGAAGATGGCCACGGTGATGGATTCCCCCTCCGCAGGTGCCTAACAGGCTCTGAGAGGTTTTGGTGGCTCTGAGAGGCTTACGGCGGCGGAACTCCCGATCTGTCTTCTTATTCAATGTTTTTAGTGTACGTAGGCTTATATAGGCGAAAGAAGTCGGTCGGGGGAGCCTCGAGGGGCCCACGAGAGGGTAGGGCGCGCCCCCCTTTCTCGTGGCCTCCTCGATGATCCCCTGGCTTGCACTCCAAGTTCCTAGGATTGGTTATGTTCCGAAAATAACTTTGCCGAAGGTTTCATTCCGTTTGGACTCCGTTTGATATTCCTTTTCTTCGAAATACTGAAACATGCAATAAAACAGCAATATGGGCTGGGCCTCCGGTTAGTAGGTTAGTCCCAAAAATGATATAAATGTGTATAATAATGCCCATAAACATCCAAAAGGGGTAATATAATAGCACGGAACAATCAAAAATTATAGATACGTTGGAGACGTATCACCCCCTCCACCGTTTACTCCTCCGATAGTATCATCGTAGTGCTTAGGCGAAGCCCTGCTCGTATCACGTCACCAACACCGTCATCACTCTGTCGTGCTGACGTAACTCTTCCTCAACCCACTGCTAGATAAAGAGTTCGAGGGACATCATCAAGCTGAACGTGTGGTGAACTCAGAGGTGACGTACGTTCGGTGCTAGATCGGTTGGATCATGAAGATGTTCGACTACATCAACCGCGTTAACCTAACACTTCCTCTTTCGGTCTATGAGGGTATGTGGACACACTCTCCCCCTCTTGTTGCTATGCATCTCCTAGATATATCTTGCGTGATCATAGGAATTTTTTTGAAATTGCATGCTACGTTCCCCAAAAGTGTTTGAGTATCACGGAGGAGGAAGATGACGTAGTTGATATATCAGGGTTAGTTGGATGCCTTACACGAGAAGCACGATAGGCGGTGATACTTAGGGTTTGTGTTCAAACTCCCTTTAGCCATACGGCTTCCTATGCCGTCGTGCAAGTGGCATGGGATGTGCAAAGGAGGTCAAATCCAGACCTTTGGATGACTACATGTGCACAACGAAATTTCTGTGCTTTCATGATTGGAATACGGCGATGCATGCGGGGTCCATGGCTCTGAGGCATCAGGCGATGATAATGGAGGAATATGATGGTCTAACAAACATCGAGGCATTCCCCTTGAGACTACCCATAGTGAGGAGTAACTTAGACTAGTAACATGCATATGTTACTGGTCTATGTTACTACCTCTATAGTGGGAAGTAACATATGTGTAGTGTAGGTTGTAGACCCATCTTGTCTCGGTATGTGTGATGTTACCCTTAGTGTGAGTAACATACAATGTTACCACATGTATGCTTCCCTTTCCTCATTAATTACTTGCCACGTCATCTATTTTGCCTAGATATGTGTGATGTTACCAATTATGTTACTCCCACTATGGGTAGTCTGACTCGCTTTGGGTTTGGACTCGAATTGTGGGGTCCCAGATTTATTGCGGAATGAACAGGTGGTAAAAGTTATGACATCAAAGATGGGAGAAGTGCTAGAGGTTGAACATGGACTAAATGGTGTTGAATATGGAAAATTTGTTAGAGTGAGAGTTAATATCAAGATTGTTAAGCCCTACTCAGGTTTGTGTCGAGTAATGTGGAAGCAGGCAAACCGACACAAATGTTCAGAGTGTTGTACGAGAAACAACCAGATACCACGCCTGCTGCCTCGCCGTGTCCGCGCGATACTCCTCGTAAATGACGACCCTTCAGCCCGAGGGATCTCCTACATTGCCGCCTCCGAGGTAGAGGAGGATGTGGCCCCGCGCCTTCATGATCGTGTGCGGCAACTCCTCCTTGATGGGGCGATGATTGTAGCATGGGGCGACCCGGACCCGTCACTACGGGCACACCGGTTGTGCGTCGATGGTGACATAGGCTCGTCCTTGACGCGGCGTCTGATATGGATGCCACGGTTGCGCGGGGCGATGCTGGCTCCTCCCTGACGGGGCGTCCGATCTAGACACCACCGCGATTGTGCTGGGGCAGGGGGGACACGGTTTTCTCCTTGACCTACCAAAGTGGGGACGCCAGCTCCCGCTTCACGCGGTAGCGCGGCAGGGATGATGACTCCTCCCTGAATCACGCCGCCAATGGGGGTGCTGGCCCATCTGACAAATGAATTCTCTGTCTGTCAGAGGAGCCTCCGCGAGGAGGCATGTTAGCTATTGCTACTTGATAACCCACAAGTATATGGGATCGCAACAGTTTTCGAGGGTAGAGTATTCAACCCAAATTTATAGATTCGACACAAGGGGAGCCGAAAGAATATTTGCAAGTATTAGCAGCTGAGTTGTCAATTCAACCACACCTAGAGATTAATTATCTACAGCAAAGTGATCAGTAGCAAAGTAGCATGATAGTTTTGATAGTAGTAGCAACAACAATAGTAACGGTAACAGTGATAGCAATGGTTTTGTAGCAGTAACGATAGTAACAATAGTAATAACTTACAAGAACGATATATAGGAAAATCGTAGGCATTGGATCAACAATTTGTTGGATGATATTCATCATGAGACAGTCATAACCTAGGGCGGTATGGCACTAGCTCTAGTTCATAAGTATAATGTAGGCATGTATTCCTTAAATAGTCATACGTGCTTTTGGAAAGAACTTGCATGACATCTTTTGTCTCCCTCCCGTGGCAGCGGGGTCCTATTGGAAACTAAGGGATATTAAGGACTCCTTTTAATAGAGAACCAGAACAAAGCATTAGCACATGGTGAATACATGAACTCCTCAAACTACGGTCATCACCGGGAGTGGTCTCGACTATTGTCACTTCGGGGTTGCCGGATCATAACACGTAATAGGTGACTATAACTTGCAAGATCGGATCTAGAACATGGATATAATGGTGATAATATAAACGGTTCAGGTCTTAATTCATGGCACCTGGGCCCAAAGTGACAAGCATTAAGCATGGTAATGTCATAGCAACATCAATCTCAAAACATAATGGATACTAGGGATCAAGCCCTACCAAAATTAACTCGATTACATGATGAATCTCATCCAACTCCTCACGGACCAACGAGTCTATGAAGGAATTACTCACTCCCGGTGGGGAGCATCATGGAATTGGCGATGGAGAAGGGTTGGTGATGACGAAGATCAAAGATACCCCTCTCCGTAGCCCCAAGCGGACTCCAGATCTGGCCTCCCGATGAAGAACAAGAGACAACGGCGGCTCCGTCTCGTGAAACGTGATAATTCTTTCTCCTTGATTTTTTCTAGAAAAATAGGATTTTATAGCGTTGGTTTCAGGGTCTGCGGGGCCACCAGGTGGGGACAACCCACCCGGGCGCGCCTGGAGGGAGTGGCGCGCCCTGGTGGGTTGTGCCCACCCAGGTGTCCCCCTCCGGTGGTTCTTGGCTCCAGAAATTCTCTTTTATTGTATAAAAAATACTCGCAAAGTTTCGTTCCATTTCGAGAACTTCTATTTCTGCACAAAAACAACACCATCGTAGTTCTGCTGAAAACAGTGTCAGTCCGGGTTTTTCAGTCAAATCATGCAAATTAGAGTTCAAAACAAGAGGAAAAGCGTTAGGAAAAGTAGATACGATGGAGACGCATCAACTCCCCCAAGCTTAAACCTTTGCTTGTCCTCAAGCAATTCAGTTGATAAACTGAAAGTGAAAATGAAAAACTTTTACGAACTCTTTTGCTCTTGTTTCATAAATAAGCTTAAACAACACCCTAGTTTTCAGCAAAGATTATATCTAACCATGTCGAGAATAACTCTTAAAAATTATATTAACTCATATCAATGACATAATCAACTAGCGAGCAATAATAAGACATCCCAAATAGCAACACATTGTCAAAACAACCATGATACAATATGATATAGTGGTATCTCGCTATCCCTTTCTGAGACCGCAAAACATAAATGCAGAACACCCCCAAAGTTCAAGCAGCGACTAAACATTGTAATTCATGGTAGAAAAGATCCAGTCATGATGCACCCAACATTAGCTACACACAATGCATCAGCGTGACAACAGTGCGCTCAAGTTCTGGTGCTTATTTGAGAAGGTGATGACACAACATAAAAGTAAATAGATAGTCCTTTCACAGAGGGAAGCAGTGATTTGCAGAGGTGCCAGAGCTCAAGTTTTTTAAAACAGAGGTAAATGAAATTTCTGAACATGCACCCTTCTTGTTTACTTCCCGACCATCAGTTGTCAATATCTTCCATGCTAAACACATTAGTAGCGGTTCCCAAGCGATAAGGTAAAGGTTATTGCTCCATAGGAGTTTTTGTTTGATTATTGATAAGTTCTTTTTGCAATTTGGGATCGAGAATCCCAATTACCGCCCTTTTCTCGTGCAATGGTGAGTGAATAAACACCCAACCTGAGAATAACCCGCTTAGAATGGAAGATACCAACTACCTCCTGTCGCTCTATGAACAATCCAGGCAAACAAAAAGGATATTTATTTGAAGTTTTTAGAGGTGGCACATGCAAATTTACTTAGGACAGCAGGGTAATGCCGCATATAGGTAGGTATAGTGGACTCATCTAGAATGACTTGGGTTTCAGGTTTTTCATGTACAAGCAGAATTCCACTTAGTACAGGCGAAGGCTAGCAAGTAGGTTGAGAAGCGGCCAGCTAGAAAGCAACAATGGTCATGAACATGCACTATGCATAAGTAACATTGGATACTAGCATGAGTAGGATATGAACACCATGAACATAAATATCATAGAGGCTATGTTGGTTTTGATTCAACTACATGCATGAACATGTGCCATGTCAAGCCACTCGAACATTCAGAGGAGGATACCATATCATCATACTACATCACAATCATTTTAACGCAAAGTTGACATCCAAGATAAATCATTATCCACTCCTAGCTACTTATGCATGGCATGAGAAACTATAATCTCTAATTGTCATTGCAAACATGTTTGATCATAATAGGATGAATCATGGATACTAGGTTAAACATATTTACAAAAACAGAACAAGTCGAGTTCATACCTGATACGTCTCCAACGTATCTATAATTTTTGATTGTTCCCATGCTATTATATTACCCGTTTTGGATGTTTATGGGCTTTACTTTACACTTTTATATCATTTTTGGGACTAACCTACTAACCGGAGGCCCAGCCCGAATTGCTGTTTTTTGCCTATTTCAGTGTTTCGAAGAAAAGGAATATCAAATGGAGTCCAAACGGAATGAAACCTTCGAGAGCAATCTTTTTGGAACAAATGCAATCCAGGAGACTTGGAGTGGACGTCAAGAAGCGGCCGAGGCGGCCACGAGGCAGGAGGGCGCGCCCTAGGGGGACAGGCGCGCCCCCACCCTCGTGGGCCCCTCGTGGCTCCCTGACCTACCTCCTTCGCCTATATATATCCATGTACCCCGAAAACATCCAGGAGCACCACAAAAAACTATTTCCACCACCGCAACCTTCTGTATCCGTGAGATCCCATCTTGGAGCCTTCTCCGGCGCTCCACCGGAGGGGGAATCGACCACGAAGGGCCTCTACGTCATCTCCAAGGCCTCTCCAATGATTCGTGAGTAGTTTACCACAGACCTCGGGGTCCATAGTTATTAGCTAGATGGCTTCTTCTCTCTCTTTGAATCTCAATACCAAGTTCTCCTTGATCTTCTTGGAGATCTATTCGATGTAACTCTTTTTGCGGTGTGTTTGTCGAGATCCGATGAATTGTGGGTTTATGATCAAGTTTATCTATGAGAAATAATTGAATCTTCTCTGAATTCTTTTATGTGTGATTGGTTATCTTTGCAAGTCTCTTCAAATTATCAGTTTGGTTTGGCCTACTAGATTGATCTTTCTTGCAATGGGAGAAGTGATTAGCTTTAGGTTCAATCTTGCGGTGTCCTTTCCCAGTAACAGTAGGGGCAGCAAGGCACGTATTGTATTGTTGGCATCGAGGATAAAAAGATGGGGTTTATATCATATTGCATGAGTTTATCCCTCTACATCATGTCATCTTTCTTATTGCGTTACTCTGTTCTTATGAACTTAATACTCTAGATGCAGGCAGGAATCGGTCGATGTGTGGAGTAATAGTAGTAGATGCAGAATCGTTTCGGTCTACTTGTTGTGGACGTGATGCCTATATACATGATCATGCCTAGATACTCTCATAACTATGCACTTTTCTATCAATTGCTCGACAGTAATTTGTTCACCCACCGTAATAGTTATGCTATCTTGAGAGGAGCCACTAGTGAAACCTATGGTCCCCGGGTCTATCTTTTATCATATAAGTTTTCCATCTACTTTTATTTGCATCTTTTAATTTCCAATCTATATCATAAAAATACCAAAAATATTTATCTTATCTTATTATCTCTATCAGATCTCACTCTCGCAAGTTACCGTGAAGGGATTGACAACCCCTTTATCGCGTTGGTTGCGAGGTTCTTGTTTGTTTGTGTTGGTGCGAGGGACTTTTGAGGAGCCTCCTACTGGATTGATACCTTGGTTCTCAAAACTGAGGGAAATACTTACGCTACTTTGCTGCATCACTCTTTCCTCTACAAAAGGAAAACCAACGCAGTGCTCAAGAGGTACCCTTTTCTCTCTGCCACGGCCAGTTCATCGAATATCGTCATTATTGCCTTTCACTTGCATGACTGAACGATTTGAAAATAATAATAGTGCAAGAGTGTCGTGGACTAAGCTGGAATCTGCAAGCATTTTTATTGAAAAAGGAGAAGACAAGGTAATATGGACTCTTTGTCAGATCAACAATAATGCATATGAGAGCCACTCGGCATTTTCATCGTGGTCTTCTCCTCGGTATGACTCACTAAAAAGAAAAGAAATTCAGAGAAACACACTGAAATATTTTTGGAGTTTTTGTTTTTCCATAAACAAGCAAATAAAAGGGAAGTCAAAAACGAGAAAAACTATTTACACGGGAAAGCTCCCAACAAGCAAAAGAAAAACAAGGAAATCTTTTTGGGTTCTCTTTTTAGTGCTATAACAATTTAAATTAGGAAGAAAAATAAAAACAAGCAAGAAACATATTTTTGGATTTTCTCAAAATTTTGCAAACACAAAAGAAGAAAGTGAGAAAATAAATTTAACATGGATAATACAATGAAAAAGTGTGAACACCGACAACTGGAATGAAATGCATGAATATGAATGTAATGTCGGTGGAAATACGTACTCCGATCCCCCAAGCTTAGGCTTTTGGCCTAACTTGGTAATCGGTCAGTCGTAGAAGCCATGAGGTCCTATGTTGAAGTGCTGGGGAGCGGGCACCTGAGGGTCCCACTGGTGAGGCTCCGCCTGT
This sequence comes from Aegilops speltoides, assembly GCA_021437245.1. NCBI lineage: Eukaryota > Viridiplantae > Streptophyta > Magnoliopsida > Poales > Poaceae > Aegilops > Aegilops speltoides. The sequence continues at coordinate 531,331,725 of CM038142.1, forward strand.
GCCGCATCCAAGTTGTTCCGGCAAGCGAGAATGTCCTCAGGCATAATCCTGTATCCGCCCCTGCCAATATGATCAAACAAAGCAGGTGTAGGCAATGGAATAATATCACGAGTTCTCACACTAAAAACTAAGTTGTAAGGAATATCTATATCAGGGTAATTAGCAGCAAATAACTGGGGGTCTTCCATAGCCGCTCGATCTAGGTAAACCTTTGGCAAACGATGGTCATGCTGACATATCTGCACATTAAAGTGAGTCACCAAGCGAGTAGCATAAATGCTCCCATGTATTTTACCCTTAGATCTGCTAATGTGAAGGCGACGTGCCACAATAGCTCCCAAGCTATAAGTGTTGTCGCCATAAAGTGTGCGATGCAAAACGGCAAAGTCTGGGGCGCTAAGTGCACCTACCTTCTCTCTAGCAAGTAAGCACTTTGCAATGAATAGAGCAAAATAATGTATAACAGGGAAATGCAAGCTAGCAGCGGTGACACCCGATACTCCTCTCTCATCCCCCACCGTCAGAGTACAGTAAAAACCGTCAAACTCCGCAGGCCTAGGCTCTACGAAATCACCATCAGAAGGAAGCATGCATATGTCACAAAATTCAGTAAGTGGTATCTGGTGGTTTTTAGCATATAAATTAAACGACACCTCAGGGGGTGGAAATGAAAGTTTTGCACAAAGGAATTTTTGAGGAGATGATACTATTCGCATTCAGCTGCGATGAAGTCGGTGAGGCCAACTAGCAACATATTGTGCAAACTCTTGAAGGATTCCAGCCCCTTCCATGAACGGATTATGCGGCCATTCGCACAACCGTCACTCCGCCAACCTTCGGGTATGGAGATCATTGTCAAAAGACTCCCCAATAACCCCCTTGGAGCTCTTCTTGGAAGCAAACTTCCTAAAGAAACTCATCCTTTTCCTATGAACAAAATTTTGAAATTTTTAGTCCACAACATTTTTCTTAACAAAACTTTACAAAAATGATAGCAACTACTCATGGGGAGGTATAGAGGTCATAGCAAGCATTCAAACTACTTAGAACTCTAAGAATTCAACATGCAAGCTCATCTACAGCAGCACCAAGAGTAGCCAATTATTCAAAATATAAACCACTAAAGCAACAACTGATTGGACACATGGAGGAGTCACATACCAAGCAAGAATCCCTCGAACAGTTTCGGAAACGGAGCTTTGAGCAAAGAGATAGAAATCCACGGTTTCGGGAGTAAGAACACGAGAGAGAGGGAGAGAGAGAGAGAGCAATGGTGATTTTTTCTGGAGGAATATGGTGATGTGGGAAGAAGAAGTAAGTGAGGGGCCCACGTGGGGACCAAAACCCACCGGGGCGCGCCTGGGGGTCCTGGCGCGCCCAGGTTGGTTGTGCCCACCTGGTGCACCTCCCTCTGATATTATTTGCACTAGAAATTCTTAAATATTCAGAAAAAAATCGTATTAAATATTCAGAGCATTCTGAGAACTTTTATTTTTGGGTCATTTTTTTATTGCACGAAAAAGTCAGAAAACAGAAAAAGCATGGCATTTTATTTTATTTAACTAATAAAAACAGAAAACAAAAGGTAGGGACATAAGGTAGTTCTCACTGAATTCATCAACTCATACCTCTCAAAGATGATCCATTAATAAGGCTGATCAAGTCTTATTAACAACCACTTTCGATTAGCATGAAACCAAAGAATTTCGTGAATCACTAAGTTACCTCAATGGGGATATGAAAGTCCCCAACAATAAGCATTTCATATTTCTTTCTAACAGTAGGTAGAGGTAGTTGAATACTTCCAATAGTAATTGTCGGAGATTTTTCAATAACATTAATACCATTCCCTTGGAATTGTCTCTTCAGAAAGTGCACCATATGCTCATTACCATTGATATGAAAAGTGATCTTTCTTTTATTGCAATCAATAACAGCCCCTGCATTATTCAAGAAGGGTCTACCCAAGATAATCGACATGTTGTCGTCCTCGGGCGTCTCAAGTATAACAAAGTCAGTCATAATAGTAACATTAGCAACAACAACGGGCACATCCTCACAAATACCAATAGGTATGGCAGTTGATTTGTCAGCAATTTGCAAAGATGTTTCATTAGGTGTTAGTTTATTCAAATCAAGTCTTTTATATAAAAAGAAAGGAATAACACTAACACCAGCTCATAAATCACATAAAGCAGTTTTCACATAATTTCTTTAATGGAGCAAGGTATAGTTGGTATTCCCGGATCTCCAAGTTTCTTAGGTACTCCATCTTTAAAAGTATAATTAGCAAGCATGGTGGAGATTTCAGCTTCTGTTATTTTTCTCTTATTGGTGATGATGTCTTTCATGTACTTTGCATAAGGAGGCATTTTTAAGATGTCAGTCAAGCGAGTACGCAAAAAGACTGGCCTCAGGATTTCAGCAAAGCGTTTAAATTCTTCATCATCTTTATTTTTAGTTGACTTAGGTGCAAAGGGCATAGGTTTTTGGACCCATGGTTCTCTTTCCTTCCCATTTTTTGTAGCAGCAAAGTCTCTTTTATCATATATTTTATTCTTTGGTTGTGGGTTATCAAGATCAACAGCTAGTTCTATCTCAACATCATTATCTGGTTCTTTGTTATTTGTTTGAGTATCTTCATGAACCTCATCATTATCTTTTTCATTATCAGAAGGTGAGTGCTCATTACCAGATTGAGTTTCAGCATCAGAGATAGAAACTTCATTATCATTATCAGGAGGTTTTTCTATTTCGGGTTCACTAGAGGCATGCAAAGTTCTATCGTTTTTCTTCTTCCTTTTCTTTTTAGTGCATTAGTGTTAATTCTTTGAGAGTCTTGTTCAATTCTCTTTGGGTGTCCCTCAAGGTAAAGTGGTTCCTGAGTCATTTTACCTCATCTAGTTGTTGCTCTAATAGCAAAGTCACTTATATTATTGTTCATTTCATCAAGTAACTCTCTTTGAGATTTAGCAACTTGTTCTAATTGAGTTTGAACCATAGACGCATGCTTTCCTACACCTCTAACATAATTTGAGATTCTAAATAACAAGTCACTTATGCGAGCAATCATATTAGAGTTGTATTTCAATTTATTCATAACATTAGCATTGAAGTGATCTTGCTTTCTAATGTAATTATCGAACTCATAAAGGCATTGGCTAGGATGTTTATTATTAGGATCATCACTATCATTGAATTTCATTAAATAATTTACCTCTACCACCTAAGGTGGTGGTGGTGTATCAAGCCCATGTATTTCTTCAATAGGAGGTAAATTTTTGACATCCTCTTCTTTAATACCTTTTTCCTTCATAGATTTCTTTGCCTCTTGCATATCTTCAGGACTGAGATATAAGATACCTCTCTTCTTTGGAGTGGGTTTAGGCGGTGTTTCAGGAGGAGTCCAATCATCATAATATTTCAATATGTTATTTAATAATTCTTCAGCTTGCTCAATAGTTCGTTCCCTGAAAACACAACCAGGACAACTATCTAGGAAATCCCTAGATGCATCAATTAGTCCATTATAGAAGATACCAAGTATTTCATTTTTCTTAAGAGGATGATCAGGCAAAGCATTAAGAAATTGGAGAAGCCTCCCCCAAGCTTGTGGGAGACTCTCTTCTTCAATTTGCACAAAGTTAAATATTTCCTGCAAGGCAACTTGTTTCTTATGAGCAGGGAAATATTTTTCAGAGAAGTAATAAATCATATCCTGGGGACTACGTACACAACTAGGAGCAAGAGTATTACCAAGCTTTAGCATCACCCTTTAATGAGAACGAAAATAACTCATGAGGAAAAAGGTGGTTATGTCATTCAACTTAGTAAGATGTGCCACAACAGTTTCAGTTTCATAACCATGGAAAGGATCAGATTCAACCAAAGTAATTAACTCTGGGTCGACAAAGAATTCATAATCCTTATCATCAATAAAGATAGGTGAAGTATCAAACCTAGGATCATATTTCATTCTAGCATTCAAAGATCTTTCTTTATACTTGCATAATAATTTTTCTAGATCATATATATCCTTACAAGAAAGAATATCTCTAGTTGCCTCCTCACTCAGAGCATAACCTTCTGGTACCTTTGGCAATACATATCTAGGAGGGTAGTTCTAGTAGGTGTTTCAAGATTTTCATTTTCAAGCTCATAATCAGTTTCAACAATATCATGTTGTCTTACTCTAGCAATTTGTTCATCAAGAAAATCACCTAGTGGCACATCATCATCAAGCAAGGTACTAGCATCATCATAAGTAGCATTCATAGCAGAAGTAGCTTCATCAATAACTTGCGACATATCAGAATTAATAGCATGTGGTGGTGTTGCAAGTTTACTTATAACAGAAGGTGAATCTAAAGCGGAGCTGGATGGCAGTTCCTTACCTCCCCTCATCTTAGAGGGAAAAATCTTAGTCTTAGCATCCTTTAGATCCTTCGTAGTGATAATATGATAATAATCCCAAGTGACTCCACAAATATAGCTATGCTCCCGGTAACAGTGCTAGAAAAAATGTCTTGATAACCCACAAGTATATGGGATCGCAACAGTTTTCGAGGGTAGAGTATTCAACCCAAATTTATAGATCAGACACAAGGGGAGACAAAGAATATTTGCAAGTATTAGCAGCCGAGTTGTCAATTCAACCACACCTGGAGATTAACTATCTGTAGAAAAGTGATCAGTAGCAAAGTAGCATGATAGTTTTGATAGTAGTAGCAACAACAATAGTAACAGTAACAGTGATAGCAGTGGTTTTGTAGTAGTAACGATAATAACAGCAGTAGTAACTTAGCAAGTACAATATATAGGAAAATCGTAGGCATTGGATCGATGATTTGTTAGATGATATTCATCATGAGATAGTCATAACCTAGGGCGATACATCACTAGCTCCAATTCATAAATATAATGTAGGCATGTATTCCGTAAATAGTCATACGTGCTTATGGAAAGAACTTGCATGACATCTTTTGTCCTACCCTCCCGTGGCAGCGGGGTCCTATTGGAAACTAAGGGATATTAAGGCCTCCTTTTAATAGAGAACCATAACAACACATTAGCACACGGTGAATACATTAACTCCTCAAACTATGATCATCACCGGGAGTGGTCCTGACTATTAACACTCCAGGGTTGTCGGTTCCAGAACATGGATATAATGGTGATAACATAAACAATTCAGATCTTATATCATGTCACCCGGGCCCAAAGTGACAAGCATTAAGAATGGCAAAGTCATAGCAACATCAATATCAGTACATAATGGATACTAGGGATCAAACCCTAAAAAAACTAACTCGATTACATGATGAATCTCATCCAACTCCTCACCGACCAAAGAGCCTATGAAGGAATTACTCACTCCCAGTGGGGAGCATCATGGAATTGGTGATGGAGAAGGGTTGGTGATGACGAAGATTGAAGATCCCCCTCTCCGGAGCCCCAAACGGACTCCAGATCTGGCTCCCGATGAAGAACAGGAGACGGCGATGGCTCCGTCTCGTGAAACGCGTTATTTCTTTCTCCTTGATTTTTTCTGGAAAAATAGGATTTTATAGCATTGGTTTTAGGGTCTGCAGGGTCACTAGGTGGGGACAACCCACCTGGGCATGCCTGGTGGGTTGTGCCCACCCAGGTGCCCCCCTCCGGTGGTTCTTCGCTCCAAAATGCTCTTTTGTTGTATAAAAATCCTCGCAAAGCTTCGTTCCATTCCGAGAACTTTTATTTCTGCACAAAAACAACACCATGGTAGTTCTGCTAAAAATTGTGTCATTTCGGGTTAGTTTCATTCAAATCATGCAAATTAGAGTCCAAACAAGAGGAAAAGCAATAGGAAAAGTAGATACAACGGAGACGTACCACTACTGCAGCGTCTGGTCATCCTCGTCGGAGGAGCCGACTGTCGGTGTCAAAACCGGTAGATCTTGGGTAGGGGGTTTCGAACTATGTGTCTAAGGATCGAAGGTAACAAGGAGGTAGGGGACACGATGTTTACCCAGGTTAGGGCCCTCTTAATGGAGGTAATACCCTACTTCCTGCTTGATTGACTTTGTTGAGTATAGGGGTTACAAGAGTTGATCTACCTCAAGATCGTTGTAGCTAAACCTAGATATCTAGCATGTATGATTGTGTTCTTGCCCTGCGGACTAAACCCTCCGGTTTATTTAGACACCGGAGGGATCTAGGGTTGTACAAAGTCGGTTACAGAAGAAGGAAAATACATGATCCGAAAGCCAAGCTTGCCATCCACGCAAAGGAGAGTCCCATCCGGACATGGGAAAGGTTCTTCTATCTTGTATCTTCAAGGCCCATTAGTCCGGCCCACATCACATAGCCCGGACGCCCGAGGACCCCTTAGTCCAGGACTCCCTCAGTAGCCCCTGAACCAGGCTTCAATGACGATGTGTTTGGCACGCAGGTTGTCTTCGGCATTGCAAGGCAGGTTCCTTCTTCGAATACTTCAATGCAGTCCTCTAGGCAGAACAACTGTATCCGGCTTTATTAAACAATTATAGCTTTAAGCTGTAAGGGCAAAAATATTTGAAATGAAATAAGCCACGTCCATAGGCGATTTTTTCGGTGAGGCGTTATGTCCTGGCCGGGTTAGAATTCTGAACCGTTTCACAACCTCGCTTCGTATTTCGAGGCACGGCCCTTGACACGTCTTGTTAAAGCAGAGATCATGTCCCCTTATCACGGGATTTTCATAATGAGGGTTTGGGTTATCCAACCATGCCATTCACACGTCCCCTTGGGAATAGGCGAGATTTAAGGCTTGTGAGGGGGTGCTTGACATCCACTGCCTTTATAAGAAAATAAGGGTCCGTCTTTTTACCCCACGCCTTCTTCCTCCTTTGCCTATCTGCCATTCGAGCTCCAGGGCCCAAGTCTCGATCCTTTCCCTCGCCACCAAGCATTCCTATCCATGTCCGGATCTGGAGCGCAGGGCAAGTGGATGGCCTCCTCTGTTACGGAGGAGAACATCACGGAGCTCCGAGAAGATGGGTACCTAGCCACAGACATAGTCCACCAGCTTCCTGCCAAAAAGTAGATCGTCCCCACTCCGGAGCCTAACGAAAGGGTAGTGTTCATTCCCCATTTCCTTCGTGGACTAGGGTTTCCCCTTCATCCTTTTGTCCGCGGTCTCATGTTCTACTATGGGCTAGATTTCCATGATTTAGCCCGAAATTCTTTCCTCAACCTCCCGGCATTTATCATCATGTGCGAGGCATTCCTCCGCATCCCTCCCTGTCGGGGATATATCCCGCGGTGTAACCCGGCCGGAAGTATAACCCAGCCGGACTTGGCGATTCACTAATGACCCGTCCGATCCTCGCGACTTATGGGTGACCTGGCAAGCGGATCAGAGAAGCGACAAGACCCAGGAGCCCAGGAGGCTCAAGGCCCAGAAGGCCGGCTTACGTCATGGTAGGCCGGCTTAAGAGGAAAGGCATGAGGAATATCTTCCTTACAAGGAATGAAGACCCGGACTTGTATCCGGCTTGTAGTAGAAGATAGGCTAGTCCTAATCCTATTTGGACTCCACATGTAACCCGCCCCTCTAACTTATATAAGGAGGGGAGGGCTCCCCAAAAAGGGACAAGAAAGAAGAAACAATATCTAGGGCTAGACACAAAGAGGAGAGCCGGCTTACGGCGACTCCATCATGATGATAATAAGACCTATCCACAAACAACATATAGGGTTATTACGGGATGATGTTTTCCGGGGCCCGAAGCTGTCTAAATCCTCGTCTTGTGTGTTGCATCTCTCGTCCCGATCGACCCCTCTCAAGCTACCTCATAGATGCGTTGGCCTCGCGACTAAGTCCTGACATTAAGGACATCTGCCGTTTTCATTCCACGACAGTTGGCGCCCACCATGGGGCTCGCGCACGGTGGTGTTGAGTTTTTTAAGGGCGCTATCCCAGGGATCGAGAAGCTCCGCCCAGCTTATTGAAGAAGTTCCAGTCGACTTGTCAGAGAGTTCCAGCTGGCTCACCGAAAAAGTTCCGACCGGCTTGACGAAAAGTTCCGTCTAAATCGCCGAAAAAGTTCCGACCGCCTCGACGAAAGGTTCCTTCTGAATCGGCGAAAGGTTCCGACCGCCTCGACGAAAGGTTCCGTCTGAATGGGCAAAAGGTTCCGACCGCCTCGACGAAAGGTTCCGTCTGAATCACCAAAGAGTTCCGATCGCCTCGACGAAAAGTTCGGTCCAAATCGCCGAAGGGTTCCAGCCGAATCGCCGAAAGGTTCCGTCCGAGTCGTCAAAGAGTTCCGACTTAGGCTACATAAAAGTTCCGGCCGGATTATCAAGAGGTTCGGTTCAAAATTTCCGGATTATCAGAAGCTCCAGCCGGATTATCAAGAAGTTCCGGTTCAAAAGTTCCGGATTATCAAAAGTTCCCACCAGATTATCAAGAGGTTCCGGTAAAAAAGTTCCGGATTATCAAAGGTTCCGGCCGAATTATAAAGAAGGTCTGGTTCCAAAAATTCCGGCTCAAAAAGTGCCGGCCGGGTTATGTGGAGAGCTCAGGCACTAGAAGACACAGAACCAATTAACTTTTTTGTCAAAAAACAAAAGCAGCACTATGCATTATCCAGCGCCAGCATCCGGCAAGAAATACCAGGTGATATCCATCCAGTTTAATTTTATAATATTTATTAATTTTTTGAAAACAACCACTCTGCCCTATAGTGTTGTTATATACAGCCATCGCCCCTGCGGTCCTGCGGTCCGGTTTACATCAACGGGCCGACCGGCTCGGCCGTCAGCACCACCTTACAACGCCACGGATGACTCGCCCGTCCGCCCTCAGCAGCCAGTTCACGCGTCCTCACCGGCTTACAACGTGGAGGACAACTTGCTCGTCTGCACCGGCTTACAAACGCCATGGCTGGTTTATCTGTTTGTTCCCGCGGCCGACTCACCCGTGAGGGATTTCAGTTTCACCTAGTGATCATCAACTTCATGGCGGGTTATTTTCGGTCTAAACACATCAGGTGATATCCATCTAAAATATATTTTTAGCACATATTATTTTTGTCAAAGAACAAGTTTACCTTTGCCTTGGTCTGCAATATTGTTTATGCAGGACAATTGTTCACTGCAAAAGCTATGGCTATGTCATGGGTGTATAAACTCACGCCACCATTATAAATGCGCCAAGTATCTTATCATGCCATCAAGCTCGATGAATATATGTGCAAACCGTCATTCTGCAAGTTTACATCAATATGACGTGGCTAATTCGCCCGTCCACGCCGGTTTACAACGCCGCGGACGACTCATCTGTTTGTGCCGCCTCTGAAGCTGCGGTCATCTTTGCTGTCCGTCTCTCGCGGCCTGGTCTACATCAACATACCTGGCCGCACCTGTCTGCATGAGCTGTTTGTTAAGTATGAGCAAGTCACTGCTTGGGAAGCCAGGTTTTCTTTCAACAAACTGGAGGCAAATTATCATATATTATCAGCCACCGTCTGCACTGAATGGTTCAATGGGCAGGCGCACGAGTCGCCGCCACTACAGTTTGGTTAACTTTGAACAACCAGTTGGAAGGAGCCATTGGCCGAGTTGCTGACACGGCTCATACGGGATCATTTATAACCCGCCGCAGTCACCTCAACCTTCTATGGGTTCACATCGCGCTATCAATGCGCCGATGCTATACACCTTCTGCTCTGGTCAATTATGGAGAATCTCAAGCCAACTCCTCGAGTCGTCTTGAGACTCGGGGGCTACAATGGTATGACTCGGCAAAATTAGCCGGTTTCAATGAATTCAAGAACTCCGGGTCATTGAAGGGAAAGATAACCCAGGCCCCGGAGATTACTGCTAGATCAATGAAAATTTAAAAGCCGTTAGAAGATTTCCGGCTCAAAATAAGGACTCTGGTTTAAAATCCAGTTCAAGAGACCTCTTTCTCCCACAAAGCACTGAAGCTCTAACATCTCGGTTTAAAATCCGGCTCAAGGTAACCCTGTCTCTCACAAAGCTTTAAAGCTCTCAATATCCGGTTTAAGGTTCCGGTTAAAAAAGAATTAATCTCTCGCAAGTTCGAGTTCTAAGAAAAATTAAAGGTTGCCAAAAAGAACTTGCTGCCATGATGCGCGGTTCAAACATAGGTATCCTGCTCATCGGGCATAACCCTCATGATCGGCGCAATGCCAAAACTTATATGGTCACTTGGGGGCTTCCTGTTCAAACATAGGTCGTATTCGAACCAAAGAGAACATAGCTGTCGATACCCTCTTGATTAGCAAACTGCTGAACCTACTTGGGGGCTTCTTGATCGTATCCAAATCATAGCTCAACCCCTTTGGGAATCGACGTGGATCGTATTTGAATCAGCGTCGTTAAACAACTCTCATGGTCACTTGGGGGCTTCCTGTTCAAACATAGGTCGTATTTGAACCAAAGAGAACATAGCTGTCGATACCCACTTGATCGGCATCGCCAAAGCCACTGGGGGCTATATGATCGTATTCGAATCTTAGCTTAACCCCTTTGGAATGGTTTACTGATCGTATTCAAATCAGAAGCCTCAAAATTTTGCCTGTTTCTTGTACAGCTTTATATAATCACAAGTATTTGAGTTGTCACAAATATCGTATGTGCCGGCGTTGAGTTATCGACTTCACTGTCCGGGTCACATAAACCGGCGGTATCATTCAAAGGATCATAGGGATCTTGTGATCTGCTTGTGTGCAGGATAAGACTATATTTGGGTGGTTACCCGCCCTGGCTTTTGATGTTAAGTCGCCAGGGCATATGTTGTTTAAACTCTGTGCAGGATCTATAGAGCTATGGCTTACATAAATGATCAAGTTCAAGCCCATCATCAAAGATTGAAATTGATGTTTCAAAAGGGTTATTAATTCTTGATTTTCTCAAAGGCTATACGCCACCGGGTTACAATGAATGCGCATCGGCCAAGACCCGCCAGGTATTTAATCTCCGGATTTACTTGTCAACCGATGAGGTATTCAAATCTTTAATAGCCAAAACTGGCTGGATTTTCATAATGATATTGAATGATTGAGGTTTTCATACCGGATTATATTGTTCAAATCTTAAATAGCCAACATGCTGGATTTCTATTGTGATTATCAATAACCAGTGTTATGATTGAGGTTTTCAAAGTCGCCTTAGTGCAACGGCTATTATTTTTATCAATGGGCATGATTTATTTTACAATGGAGGAAATAGTCCCGAGTCGCTGCAGGCTTACGACCCGGCACTTGGGGGCTGCATTGTTCAAATCAAGATTGCATCGAATTACAAGTCCCATGTCACTGCCAGCATGCACCATGGCACTTGGGGGCTAATGCAAAGTCATTTTTGCTCAACTTATTTAAGACCCGACTCATCACATTTTAAATGAGCCGGCCCTTGGGGGCTACCAATTGCTCCTATCAAAAATTCAAGGTACACAAGCCTCAGTCCAGTACATTAAGAGATCCACTACTAAGTTGGTAAAGTACAAAGCTCTTAACCTTATGGACGTGGGTTCAAGCCCCATGGTGGAGATTACATCATATGGTGTTATTATTAATGAATTATTTACAAAGTCCCTACTCACTATTGCATAATGACCCGGCCCTTGGGGGCTACACTGGTTGAAGTTTTATAAGCATAAGGCAATTACAAGTCCAAGGTTTTCAATGTGAAGCCAAAGGTGGTCGAGGGCCAACACGCGGAGTGCGGTGGCGCCATGGTAAGCAAACTCCCTAACGTCGCCTGGCCAAAGGGAACATTTGTGGAGAGCGTCAAAGGATGGCAACAGGGGTGGTTCTATATCACGGAACCCCGCGATGCCACATGGGCTGCCACACCTGCAGAATTCAAATCTAGGCCTCCGATGCGGCTTACATCCTGGCTTAATAAGGGCCTGATACGTCTCCAACGTATCTATATTTTTTGATTGTTCCATGCTATTATATTACCCGTTTTGGATGTTTATGGGCTTTACTTTACACTTTTATATCATTTTTGGGACTATCCTACTAACCGGAGGCCCAGCCCGTATTGCTGTTTTTTTGCCTATTTCAGTGTTTCGAAGAAAAGGAATATCAAAAGGAGTCAAAACGGAATGAAACCTTCGAGAGCATGATTTTTGGAACGAACGTGATCCAGAGGTCTTGGAGTGGAAGTCAAGAAATAAACGAGGCGGCCACGAGGCTGGAGGTCCCCCCTACTGGGCGCTCCCCCTATCTCGTGGGCCCCTCGGGCGTCCACCGACCTACTTCTTCCTCCTATATATACCCATGTACCCCGAAAACATTAGCGGCGACCACGAAAAACTATTTCCACCGCCATAGCCTTGCGTATCCGCGAGATCCCATCTTGGAGCCTTCGTCGGTGCTCCGCCGGAGGGGGAATCAATCACGGAGGGCCTCTACATCATCTCCAAGGCCTCTCCGATGAGTTGTGAGTAGTTTACCACAGACCTTCGGGTCCATAGTTATTAGCTAGATGGCTTCTTTCTCTCTTTAAATCTCAATACAAAGTTCTCCTCGATCTTCTTGGAGATCTATTCGATGTAACTCTTTTTGCGGTGTGTTTGTCGAGATCCGATGAATTGTGGGTTTATGATCAAGTTTATCTATGAGAAATATTTGAATCTCCTCTGAATTCTTTTATGTATGATTAAGTTATCTTTGCAAGTCTCTTCGAATTATTAGTTTGGTTTGGCCTACTAGATTGATCTTTCTTGCAATGGGAGAAGTGCTTAGCTTTGGGTTCAATCTTGCGATGTCCTTTCCTCAAAGGATGAGGGGCAGCAAGGCACGATTGTATTGTTGCCATCGAGGATAAAAAGATGGGGTTTATATCATATTGCATGAGTTTATCCCTCTACATCATGTCATCTTTCTTAATGCGTTACTCTGTTCTTTATGAACTTAATACTCTAGATGCATGCTGGTTAGCGGTCGATCTGTGGAGTAATAGTAGTAGATGCAGGCAGGAGTCGGTCTACTTATCATGGACGTGATGCCTATATACATGATCATGCCTAGATAATCTCATAATTATTCGCTTTTCTATCAATTGCTCGACAGTAATTTGTCCACCCACCGTAATACTTATGCTATCTTGAGAGAAGCCACTAGTGAAACCTATGGCCCCGGGGTCTATCTTTTATCATATAAGCTTTCAATCTACTTTTATTTGCATATTTACTTTTCCAATCTATATTATAAAATACCAAAAATATATTTATCTTATCATATTATCTCTATCAGATCTCACTTTTGCAAGTGGCCTTGAAGGGATTGACAACCCCTTTATTGCGTTGGTTGCGAGTTCTTGTTTGTTTGTGTAGGTGCGTGGGACTTTTGAGGAGCCTCCTACTGGATTGATACCTTGGTTCTCAAAAACTAAGGGAAATACTTACGCTACTATTGCTGCATCACCCTTTCCTCTTCAAGGAAAACCAACACAAGCTCAAGACGTAGCAGGGCCTAGATTGGGAATTGCCTGATGAGGTGACGGCGCTGGAGAGCCGCATCAAGGGTGTGATAAACAACAAAACCAGCCTCCTCAGCGTGATCCAGGTGATGCTTTTGAAGGAAATATGCCCTAGAGGCAATAATAAAGTTATTATTTATTTCCTTATTTCATGATAAATGTTTATCATTCATGCTATAATTGTATTAACCGGAAACATGATACATGTGTGAATGCATAGACAAAACAACATGTCACTAGTATGCCTCTACTAGACTAGCTTGTTAATCAAAGATGGTTATGTTTCCTGACCATGAACAAGGAGTTGTTATTTGATTAACAAGGTCACATCATTAGTAGAATGATCTGATTGACATGACCCATTCCCTTAGCTTAGCACACGATCGCTTAGTATGTTGCTACCGCTTTTATCCATGACATATACATGTTCCTGTAACTATGAGATTATGCAACTCCGTTTACGGAGGAACACTTTGGTGCTACCAAACGTCACAACGAATCGGGTGATTATAAAGGAGTACTACAGGTGTCTCCAAAGGCGATGTTGGGTTGGCGTTTTGAGATTAGGTTTTGTCACTCCGATTGTCGGAGAGGTATCTCTGGGCCCTCTCGGTAATGCACATCATCAAGCCTTGCAAGCACTACAACTAATGAGCTAGTTGTGAGATGATGTATTACGGAACGAGTAAAGAGGCTTGCCGGTAATGAGATTGAACTAGGTATTGGATACCGACGATCGAATCTCGGGCAAGTAACATACCGATGACAAAGGGAACAACGATGTTGTTATGCGGTCGACCGATAAAGATCTTCGTAGAATATGTAGGAACCAATATGGGCATCCAGGTCCCGCTGTTGGTTATTGACCGTGAATAGTTCTAGGTCATGTCTACATTATTCTCGAACCGTAGGGTCCGCACGCTTAAGGTTTCGATGATGCTTATTATGAGTTTATGTATTTTGATGTACCAAGGAGTTCGAGTCCCGGATGTGATCACGGACATGACGAGGAGTCTCGGAATGGTCGAGACATAAAGATTGATATATTGGAAGCCTATGTTTGGAGTTCGAATGGTTCCAAGCGAAAACAGGAATTTACTGAGTACCGGAGGTTACGGAACCCCGGGAGGTAAATGGGCCTCGATGGGCCTTAGTGGAAAGGAGAAAGGGCCAGCCCTAGTGGGCGCGCCCTCCCCTTCCCTAGTCCTATTAGGACTAGGAGAAGGGGCCGCCCCTCTCTCTCTTTCCCCCAGGAATCCTAGTCCAACTAGGATTGGGGGAATCCTACTCCCGGAGGAGTAGGACTCCTGTATGCGCCTCCCTTGGCCGCCCCCTCCCCCCTTGCTCCTTTATATACGGGGCAGGGGGCACCTTGGAACACACAAGTTGATCGTGAGATCGTTCCTTAGCCGTGTCGGTGCCCCCTCCACCATATTCCACCTCGGTTATACCGTCATGAAGCTTAGGCGAAGCCCTGCGCCGTGAAACATCAAGATCGTCCCACGCCGTCGTCGTCTTGACGAAACTCTCCTCGACACTCGGCTGGATCGAGTCGAGGGACGCCATCGAGCTGTACGTGTGTCAAGAACTCGGGGCGTCGGAGTAACGGCGCCGGATCGGTCGGATCGCGAGGAGAACGTCGACTACTTCCTCTACGTTGTGATCGCTTCGCCGGGTCTACAAGGGTATGTAGACAACACTCTCCCCTCTCGTTGCTATACATCACCATGATCTTGCGTGTGCGTAGGAAATTTTTTGAAATTACTACGTTCCCCAACAGTGGCATCCGAGCCTGGTTTTTTCTATGGTTTGATGTTTTGCACGAGTAGAACACAAGTGAGTTGTGGGCGATACAAGTCATACTACCTACCAGCATGTCATACTTTGGTTCAGCGGTATTGTGAGATGAAGCGGCCTAGACCGACATTACGCGTGACGCTTACGCGAGACTGGTTTCACCGCCACGAGCACTCATTGCTTAAAGGTGACCGGTGGGTGTCTGTCTCTCTCACTTTAGTTGAACTGAAAAGTGGCTACGCCCGGTCCTTGAGAAGGTTAAAACGGAGTCTATTTGATGAAGTATCGTTGTGGTTTTAATGCGTAGGTGAGACTGGTTCTTGCTTAAGCCCGTAGCAGCCACGTAAAATTTGCAACAACAAAATAGAGGACGTCTAACTTGTTTTTGCAGGGCATGTTGTGATGTGATATGGTCAAGACGTGATGCTATATTTTATTGTATGAGATGATCATGTTTTGTAACCGAAGTTATCGGCAACTGGCAGGAGCCATATGGTTGTCGCTTTATTGTATGCAATGCAATCGCCCTGTAATGCTTTACTTTATCACTAAGCGGTAGCGATAGTCGTAGTAGCATAAATTTGGCGAGACAACAACGATGCTGCGACGGAGATCAAGGTGTCGCGCCGGTGACAATGGTGATCATGGTGGTGCTGCAAGATGGAGATCATGAAGCACAAGATGATGATGACCATATCATATCACTTATATTGATTTGCATGTGATGTTTATCCTTTTATGCATCTTATCTTGCTTTGATTGACGGTAGCATTATAAGATGATCTCTCACTAAATTATCAAGAAGTGTTCTCCCCGAGTATGCACCGTTGCCAAAGTTCGTCGTGCCCAGACACCACGTGATGATCGGGTGTGATAAGCTCTACGTCCATCTACAACGGGTGCAAGCCAGTTTTGCACACGCAGAATACTCGGGTTATACTTGACGAGCCTAGCATATGCAGATATGGCCTCGGAACACGGAGACCGAAAGGTCGGCGTGAATCATATAGTAGATATGATCAACATAAGATGTTCACCATTGAAAACTACTCCATTTCACGTGATGATCGGTTATGGTTTAGTTGATTTGGATCACGTGATCACTTAGATGACTAGAGAGATGTTTTTCTAAGTGGGAGTTCTTAAGTAATATGATTAATTGAACTTAAATTTATCATGAACTTAGTACCGATAGTATCTTGCTTGTTTATGTTTGATTGTAGATAGATGGCTCGTCTTTGTTGTTCCGTTGAATTTTAATGCGTTCCTTGAGAAAGCAAAGTTGAAAGATGATGGTAGCAATTACACGGATCGGGTCCGTAACGAGGATCATCCTCATTGCTGCACGTAAGAGCTACGTCTGGATGCACCGCTAGGTGACAGCTCTTCTTTGAGCAACGCCAGATGTTATGAACGTCTGGCGAGCAAAGCGATGACTACTCTATAGTTCGAGTGTGCCATGCTTTACGGCTTAGAACCGGGACTTCAACGACGTTTTGAACGTCATGGAGCATATGAGATGTTCCAGAGTTGAAGTTAATATTCCAACAGAATGCCCGGATTGAGAGATATGAAGTCTCCAATAAGTTCTATAGCTGCAAGATGGAGGAGAATAGTTCATTAGTGAGCATATACTCGTAATGTCCGGGTACTACAATCACTTGACACAATTGGGAGTTAATCTTCCGGATGATTGTGTCATTGATGAATTCTCAATCACCGCCACCAAGCTACAAAGGCTTCGTGATGAACTATAATATGCAAGGGTTAGTAAAGACTATGCTCGAGCTCTTCGCAATGCTAAAGGCTGCGGAGGTAGAAATCAAGAAGGAGCATCAAGTGTTGATGGTCAATAAGACCACTAGTTTCAAGAAGAAAGGCAAAGGGAAGAAGAAGGAATCTCAAGAAGAACAGCAAGCAAGTTGCTGCTCAGAGAAGAAACCCAAGTCTGGCCCTAAACCTGAAACGAGTGCTTCTACCGCAAGCGCATCGTCACTTTGAAGCGGAACTGCCCCAAGTATTTGGCGGATAAGAAGGATGGCAAGGTGAACAAAGGTATATGTGATATACATGTTATTGATGTGTACCTTACTAGAGCTCGTAGTAGCACTGGTATTTGATACTCGGTTACATTGCTAATATTTGCAACTCAAAGCAGGGACTACTGATTGCTTAACTCTAGCAAAGGACGAGGTGACGATCGCGTGGGAAATGGTTCCAAAGTCGATGTGATCGCGGTCGGCACGCTACCTCTACATCTACCTTCGGATTAGTTTTAGACCTAAATAATTGTTATTTGGTGCTGCGTTGAGCATGAACATTATATCTGGATCTTGTTTGATGCGAGACGGTTATTCATTTAAATCGAGAGAATAATGGTTGTTCTATTTATATGAGTAATATCTTTTATGGTCATGCACCCTTGAGGAGTGGTCTATTTCTTATGAATCTCGATAGTAGTGATACACATATTCATAATGTTGAAACCAAAAGATGCAGAGTTGATAATGATAGTGCAACTTATTTGTGGCAATCGCCGCTTAGGTCATATCGGTGTAAAGCGCATGAAGAAACTCCATGCCGATGGACTTTTGGAGTCACTTGATTATGAATCACTTGGCACTTATGAACCGTGCCTCATGGGCAAGATGACTAGAACACCGTTCTCGGTACTATGGAGAGAGCAACAGATTTGTTGGAAATCATACATACAGATGTATGTGGACCGATGAATAGTGAGGCTCGTGGCGGATATCGTTATTTTCTCACCTTCACAGATGACTTAAGCAGATATGGGTATATCTACTTAATCAAACATAAGTCTGAAACGTTTGAAAAGTTCAAAGAATTTCAGAGTGAAGTTGAAAATCATCGTAACAAGAAAATTAAGTTTCTACGATCTGATCGTGGAGGTGAATATTTGAGTTACGAGTTTGGTCTACATTTGAAACAATGCGAATAGTTTCAAGCAACTCACGCCACCCGAACACCACAGCGTAATGGTGTGTCCGAACGTCAGAATCGTACTTTACTAGATATGGTGCGATCTATGATGTCTCTTACTGATTTACCGCTATCGTTTTGGGGTTATGCTCTAGAGACGGCCGCATTCACATCGAATAGAACACCATCGAAATCCGTTGAGACGACACCTTATGAACTATGGTTTGGCAAGAAACCAAAGTTGTCGTTTCTTAAAGTTTGGGGATGCGATGCTTATGTGAAAAAACTTCAACCCGATAAGCTCGAACCCAAATCGAGAAATGTGTCTTCATAGGATACCCAAAGGAGACAGTTGGGTACACCTTCTATCACAGATCCGAAGGCAAGACATTCGTTGCTAAGAATGGATCCTTTCTAGAGAAGGAGTTTCTCTCGAAAGAAGTGAGTGGGAGGAAAGTGGAACTTGATGAGGTAATAGTACCTTCTCCCTTACTTGAAAGTAGTTCGTCGCAGAAACCAGTTTCTGAGACATCTACACCAAGTAGCGAGGAAGTTGATGATGTTGATCATGAAACTTCAGATCAAGTTACTTCTGAGAACCCGTAGATCAACGAGAATAAGATCCGCACTGAGTGGTACGGTAATCCTGTTCTGGAAGTCATGCTACTAGATCATGATGAACCTACGAACTATGAAGAAGCGATGGTGAGCCCAGATTCCGCAAAATGGCTTGAGGCCATGAAATCTGAGATGGGATCCATGTATGAAAACAAAGTGTGGACTTTGGTTGACTTGCCCGAGGGTAGGCAAGCAATAGAAAACAAGTGGATCTTCAAGAAGAAGACCGACGACGGTAATGTTATCGTTTATAAAGCTCGACTTGTCGCAAAAGGTTTTCAACAAGTTCAAGGGATTGACTACGATGAGACCTTCTCACCGTAGCGATGCTTAAGTCCGTCCGAATCATGTTAGCAATTGCCGCATTTTATGATTATGAAATTTGGCAAATGGATGTAAAGACTGCATTCTGAATGGATTTACGGAAGAAGAGTTGTATATGATGCAACCGAAGGTTTTATCGATCCAAAAGGAGCTAACAAAGTGTGCAAGCTCCAATGATCCATCTATGGACTGGTGCAAGCATCTCGAGTTGGAATAAACGCTTTGATAGTGTGATCAAAGCATTTGGGTTTGTCTGCACTTTTGGAGAAGCCTGTATTTACAAGAAAGTGAGTGGGAGCTCTGTAGCATTTCTGATATTATATGTGGATGACATATTGCTGATCGGAAATGATATAGAATTTCTGGATAGCATAAAGGGATACTTGAATAAGAGTTTTTCAATGAAAGACCTCGGTGAAGCTGCTTACATATTGGGCATTAAGATCTATAGAGATAGATCAAGACGCCTAATTGGACTTTCACAAAGCACATACCTCGACAAAGTTTTGAAGAAGTTCAAAATGGATCAAGCAAAGAAAGGGTTCTTGCACGTGTTACAAGGTGTGAAGTTGAGTCGACTCAATGCCCGACCACTGCAGAAGATAGAGAGAAATGAAAGATGTTCCTATGCTTCAGCCATAGGCTCTATCATGTATGCAATGCTGTGTACCAGACTGATGTGTGCCTTGCTATAAGCCTAGCAGGAGGTACCAAAGTAATCCAGAGTGGATCATCGACAGCGGTCAAGAACATCCCGAAATACCGAAAAGGACTAAGGATATGTTTCTCGTATATGGAGGTGACAAAGAGCTCATCGTAAACGGTTACGTTGATGCAAGCTTTGACACCGATCCGGACGATTCTAAATCGCAGACCGGATACGTATTTACACTAAACGGAGGAGCTGTCAGTTGGTGCAGTTCTAAACAAAGCGTCGTGAAGGGATCTACATGTGAAGCGGAATACATAGCAGCTTCGGAAGCAGCTAATGAAGGAGTCTCGATGAAGGAGTTCATATCCGATCTAGGTGTCATACCTAGTGCATCGGGTCCAATGAAAATCTTCGTGACAATCTGGAGCAATTGCCTTAGCAAAGGAATCCAGATTTCACAAGAGGACCAAGCACATCAAGAGACGCTTCAATTCCATCCGGGACTTAGTCCAGACGGGAGACATAGAGATTTGCAAGATACATACGGATCTGAATGTTGCGAGACCGTTGACTAAGCCTCTTCCACGAGCAAAACATGATCAGCACCAAGACTCCATGGGTGTTAGAATCATTACTATGTAATCTAGATTATTGACTCTAGTGCAAGTGGGAGATCAAGGAAATATGCCCTAGAGGCAATAATAAAGTTATTATCTATTTCCTTATTTCATGATAAATGTTTATCATTCATGCTATAATTGTATTAACCGGAAACATGATACATGTGTGAATGCATAGACAAAACAACATGTCACTAGTATGCCTCTACTAGACTAGCTTGTTAATCAAAGATGGTTATGTTTCCTACCATGAACAAGGAGTTGTTATTTGATTAACAAGGTCACATCATTAGTAGAATGATCGATTGACATGACCCATTCCCTTAGCTTAGCACACGATCGCTTAGTATGTTGCTACCGCTTTTATCCATGACATATACATGTTCCTGTAACTATGAGATTATGCAACTCCTGCCACGGGAGGAACACTTTGGTGCTACCAAACGTCACAACGAATCGGGTGATTATAAAGGAGTACTACAGTGTCTCCAAAGGCGATGTTGGGTTGGCGATTTCGAGATTAGGTTTTGTCACTCCGATTGCTCGGAGAGGTATCTCTGGGCCCTCTCGGTAATGCACATCACTCAAGCCTTGCAAGCACTACAACTAATGAGCTAGTTGTGAGATGATGTATTACGGAACGAGTAAAGAGGCTTGCCGATAACGAGATTGAACTAGGTATTGGATACCGACGATCGAATCTCGGGCAAGTAACATACCGATGACAAAGGGAACAACGATGTTGTTATGCGGTCTGACCGATAAAGATCTTCGTAGAATATGTAGGAACCAATATGGGCATCCAGGTCCCGCTGTTGGTTATTGACCGTGAATAGTTCTAGGTCATGTCTACATTATTCTCGAACCGTAGGGTCCGCACGCTTAAGGTTTCGATGACAGTTATTATGAGTTTATGTATTTTGATGTACCAAGGAGTTCGAGTCCCGGATGTGATCACGGACATGACGAGGAGTCTCGGAATGGTCGAGACATAAAGATTGATATATTGGAAGCCTATGTTTGGAGTTCGGAATGGTTCCGGGCGAAAACGGGAATTTACCGGAGTACCGGGAGGTTACCGGAACCCCCCGGGAGGTAAATGGGCCTCGATGGGCCTTAGTGGAAAGGAGAAAGGGCCAGCCCTGGTGGGCGCGCCTCCCCCTTCCCTAGTCCTATTAGGACTAGGAGAAGGGGCCGGCCCCCCTCTCTCTCTTTCCCCCCTCCGGGAATCCTAGTCCAACTAGGATTGGGGGGAATCCTACTCCCAGAGGGAGTAGGACTCCTGGGCAGCGCCTCCCTTGGCCGCCGGCCCCCTCCCCCCTTGCTCCTTTATATCTGGGGCAGGGGGCACCTTGGAACACACAAGTTGATCGTGAGATCGCCTTAGCCGTGTCGCGGTGCCCCCTCCACCATATTCCACCTCGGTTATACCGTCATGAAGCTTAGGCGAAGCCCTGCGCCGGTGAAACATCAAGATCGTCACCACGCCGTCGTGCTGACGAAACTCTCCCTCGACACTCGGCTGGATCGGAGTACGAGGGACGTCATCGAGCTGTACGTGTGTCAAGAACTCGGGGGCGTCGAGTAACGGCGCCGGATCGGTCGGATCGCGAGGAGAACGTCGACTACTTCCTCTACGCCAGATCGCTTCGCCGGGTCTACAAGGGTATGTAGACAACACTCTCCCCTCTCGTTGCTATACATCACCATGATCTTGCGTGTGCGTAGGAAAATTTTTGAAATTACTACGTTCCCCAACAGCTTTTTCGCCTGATTCTTCCTTGTCAGCGCCATACTCAATACATGTGGGAGTTCGACCCGTCCGGTCCCCGGACCTTGCAGCGGTTCTTCGGCACGACGCACGAAGATATGTGGAACTGCTATTCAAGAAGTCGTGGTCAAAGATAACCGAAGACCGCCGCTATGACAGCGCACGTCCGGCCACTCCCGTAAGTTTTTATGATAACTTTCATTTGCAAATGTGAGGGGTATACTGAAATTTTCTGGTTCCCACAGGGTTGGACAAAGAAGGCAGAGCAGATCAAATGTCCGGCTCCACTGCCCGAGGACCAGGCCACTCCCTTGTTGGCCAAGATGCTAGTTCCGACGCCGTATCAGGCGCCGGAGAAGAAGGCCAAGAAGAAGGGCAAGGAGACCAGAGGTGGTCTCTGTCGTAAGGGTACTTCAGACGCTATGTCCGAAGACTCCGAAGCCTCCTCCTCCCATGACGAAGACGTAGAGGAGGAAGAGAGTAACTCTCCCCCAAGGGTGGGAGAAAGGGGGGCTCCTGCAGATCTGGAGGTGGAGGCGGCCAAGAAGGGAAAACCCTCATTTTCGGACGATTCCGAAGCGAATGGCGATGCTACCCCAAAGCGGCACCCCAGGTCGAAGCCCTCGGCTAAAACGTAAGTATCCTAAGACACCATATACATATCTGATTTCATACCTTATTATTTTGCCATACTGAAGTGCGCATTATAGTCCGGCTTGCGATCTCCCCCAATGGTCATCGTCATCTGGGAATTCGCTAGGGACGAATGAGATGGAGAGCAAGTCACCTCCGCAGATCTCTCCACTCGCTGCCCGGGATAACACAGAAGTGCTATCTCGGGAGACCGTGAAGGTGGCGGCAGAGGGTAGTACCTCTGTTGCCGAACAGAGGGGGAAATCCACCCCCACGGGGACCGGTGATGGGGGCAACGCTCAATTCGCCCCCCAACCGAATATCATTCCGGAGACCAATACAGCTCCAGAATTAGAACAACAACCCTCTTCAAGGGAGGGGGGTGTGCCGTCTCCACCAGCGTCCTCTATTAACCCAGAGGTGTTGGGCATTCTGATGGAAGCGCTTCAAGGTGCTTATATTGTGGAGGAGTACCGTACCCTAATGGGTACGGTGGTTGAAAGGGTTCGGTGTACCAAAAGCGGATTGAACCAAGCCTACACCAGCCTTCTAACAGGCTTTGAGGTGTGTGAAGTAAGGTATTTTAATTTTTTCACAAAAGGAATACATGTATATAGATAGTAGCCCCTAAGACTATTCGGCGTTTATTCGAAGAGGGGCCAAACAGAGGATTGAATAATACTTTGCGGGAGCTAACATATATGTCTACTTGGATGAGCAGGTTGCGAAGCTGTCAGCAGCCTCGCATGTGGCCGAAGTCTCCGAACTAAAGGGGAGGCTGGAGGCAAAACAAGGTATGTTATACCGAAGCATATCTGAACTGATATGAGTTCCAATTTGTTTTTTGACTGAGCTTTGTATTCATGCTCATAACTGCCTCGTCTAAGGTCGAAGCCCTCAAGAGTGCGCTAGCCACAACCAAGAAGGAGGCGGACAAGGAACGCGCCGCTCGCCAAAAGCATGAGGCGAGGTTGGATGAAGTCCAACAAGAGCTCACAGATGCTATAAGGAAATGTGAGTCTTTGGACCGTAAGGTGTTGGATCAAGAATCCGAACTTACTGCGGCGCTCCAAAGTGCAAAGGAGGCCCGGGTTGAAGCCCAAGGTGCCTATCAGGAGATCCGCGAGGCCAAGAAGATCGCAGTTGGTAAGACTTTTAATATGCGTAGAAAATATGTAAGGAGAAAGTATACCTTCTTGACACGCATTTGGAGTTCTCCAGGAGCGTTTGCGGATTTTCCCCGAAGTGTTGCAGATGCTGCGATTTTTTCCGAGCCGAAGAGGGGAGCTCAACAGAGGAACTATCTTGGTCACAATACCGTGACCCAGAGCAGCCCTTGCCCCTGAGCGATCAGCTGAAACAGCTGATCGAGCTGCATAGGATGGCCGAGCTGGCCATGAAGGATGTCATAATCCGTCTTTGGCCAGCTGAACCAATACCTAATAGCTACTTTGGGCTTTGAAGCGGCTGGTCGATGCCTGCCCAAGGCTAGATGTTATAAAGTGGTCGGTCTGCATTGAAGGTGCCCGGATGGCCTTCACCCGTGTCAAGGTACAATGGGCGAAGATGAATGCCACTAGTCTTGCAACCGAAGGACCGCCCGAAGGCAAGGAGCATTGTATGCTGGAGAAGTACTTCAACAACGTCCTTGAAGGATCCCGTATTATAGAGGGCCTATGCTCGAAGGACGTGATGTTTGAATGAATGTATCCGCAATGCTCAAACTGTGTAATGAAAACAGAGCGTTCGTATAATGTTAGTTTTGTTTCCTCTGAATTTATTTATCCTCCGTTGCGGCCATTTATTAAATCTGAGAGTTGGCTAGTAGTCGGCTTCAGCCCCTCACGTAGATACCACAGGGGTGTTCGGAACAGCACATAAACACACTTAACCTAACGATTTGGTCCTTAAAGGAGGTGCTAGTGCGGCGAACCAGGCAATCAGACTATACGGCTTTATCACTCTCACTTAGCCATAGGAGTTTGACGATAGAATTATAGGCGCAGCCCCTGGTATTGATCGGCGATCTGAACTCGTGCGTTGTAAACACCTGACCAGGTTAAAACTAGTCCTTCATGTGACACGGAAAAATCGCAAGAGATTTATGCTCAGACACCGAATAGCTGACCAGCTCTTGCCGCATCATGACAGTCCGTTTTCGGCTTTCCCTACTGAGGTGTTTGTCCCGCCAACCAGAAACACAATCGCATTGTTCTCCCTTGACTTCCTTAGCCGAACAATCAGAACGTAAGGTATTAAACACAGGAGCCGGGCAACCCAACTATTGACCCAAGACATGATTCGGAGCTGATGCATATAATGCTAGATTCGCGACACCGAATTGCACTTGTGAAAGTGTTCGGACTTATAATAATTTTAATAGATGTACGCGGCTGAATGGAGCCCCTGGCGATTTAGGTCAGGCCGAGGTGTACATGGCGATCAGATGATAAAAAGGAATACGGAAGAAGGAATAAGCCAGTATCAAGTAATGTGGGCAAAAAAATGTTTCCATTATAGTCTGATTGATATGCCAAAACGTATTTGTACAAATAATGCTATAAGCATCGAGGCTAATTTACATGCCGAGTGCAAGGCAAAGTTGTGTAAGAACACCGGGGAAGGTGATCTTGAAAGATCCTTTAGGTACTCCGTCGTACATCTGCGCTTATTTTCGCCTTGGTGTGTGATCCTTTGAGAGGATTAATGAATAAGTTTTCATAAGGGGCCGGAAAAGGGCCCCTTTGACACGATGAAAAGGGCGATGAGGGTTGTAACGATCCTGAGAAGGAAAACAAAGTTAGGAAAAAATAGATGGGGGTCCGGACGCAGTTGAGCCATATTGTGGATCTCATCCTCGATATGCCTCCATCGTCGCCCATGGTAATTTTTAGTGCGTAATTATGAGCATGCGGTACATATGCTGCCGTTTGGTTGGGGCGAAGACAGAGGCCGAATGCTAGTCGAGTTCCTGATGAGCTGGACTATCATTCTGCGGGGAAGTCCGTACTCGTTTGACAGGGTCCGGTGGCTTAAATGCCAATGTGAAGATCAGCTTGATAAGGTCGACCTGTACTTCCGCTGCGAGGGCCGCGGTGTGTTCCTCAGTACGGAGGGAATGATCCATGTTTCCATGAACTGTTATAACACCGCGTGGGCCTGGCATTTTAAGTTTTAGATAAGCATAGTGCGAAGCCGCATTGAAGCGGGCAAACACGGTTCGCCCGAGCAGTGCGTGATGGCCACTGCGGAAAGGGACGATGTCGAAGATCAAGTCTTCGCCTCGGAAGTTGTCCAGCGAGCCGAATACGACTTCTAATCTGATTGAGCCCGTGCAGTGAGCCTCTACACCAGGTATTACTCCTTTAAAGGTAGTTTTAGTGGTCTTGATTCTTGACGAGTCAATACCCATTTTTTCAGGCTGTGTCCAGATAGAGAAGATTGAGACTGCTGCCGCTGTCCATGAGGGTTCTCGTGAGGTGGAATCCATCGATAATTGGATCGAGGACTAATGCGGCTGAACCTCCATGATGGATACTGGTCAGATGGTCCCTGGGATCGAAGGTAATCGGGCATGCTGACCATGGGTTGAATTTTGGGGCGACTGGCTCTATCGCATAGACGTCCCTTAACGCGCGCTTGCGCTCCCTTTTGGGGATGTGGGTACCGTATATCATGTTCACCGTATTGACTTTGGCGGAAATTTCTTCTGTCCCCTTGTGTTCGGTGGGCAAGGCTCCTCATCGTCATCCTTGGTAGGCGACCCTTTGCCCGTGTGCTCGGCGTTTAACTTGCCGTCCTGTTTGAAGACCCAATAGCTTCTGTTGGTATGGTTAGCAGGCTTGTTAGGGGTGCCGTCAATTTTGCAAGGTGGATCGAGTATTCGGTCTAGGCTAGATGAGATGTCCTTGTTTCTTTTGAATGGCCTCTTCCGTTGACTAGGCTTGGAGCCACTGAATCCGGCGTTGACCGCCGTGTCTTTGGCATTATCAGTGTTGCTCCGACGCTTATTTTTATTGCATCGGGGCCTGCCGTTTCTGTTCTTTGCTTCGGAAGTGCTAGGATCGCTGGTACTGTTGCTGCTACGAGCCAGCCAGCTACCTTCACCTGTGCAAAAGCGGGTCATGAGTGATGTGAGGGCTGCCATGGACTTCAGTTTTTCTTGGCCAAGGTGTCGGGCAAGCCATTCACCGCGGATGCTGTGGTTGAAGGCTGCTAGAGCCTCGGCGTTTGGACAATTGACAATTTGGTTCTTTTTGACTAGGAACCGGGTCCAGAATTTTCTGGCTGACTCCCCGGGCTGTTGAACTATGTGACTGAGGTCATCGGCGTCCGGAGGTTGGATATAAGTGCCCTGGAAGTTGTCTCTAAAGGCATCCTCCAGGTCTTCCCAGCTTCCAATAGAGTTTTCTGGGAGGCTATTTAACCAGTGCCAAGATGGCCCCTTTAGTTTGAGGCGGGGGCGGGGGGGCTATTTGATGGCATGTAGATCATTGTCGCGAGCCATGTGAATGTGGAGAAGGAAGTCTTCGATCCATACTGCAAGATCTGTTGTGCCATCATATGACTCGATGTTCACGGGTTTGAACCCTTCCAGGAACTGGTGCTCCATTACCTCATCGGTGAAGCATAGGGGGTGCGCGGCGCCTCTATATCGGGCCACATCATGATGCAGTTCGGATGGAGTCCGGATGCGGTTTTCAGCCCGGGTGAAGTTGTGCTTGTCGCGCCAGGCTTGATGGTCGTCCTCTCGCGTTGGGGCTCGGCCCCTCGATCCGTATATTGATCTTCACTGACCGGCTCTATTATCTAGGTCCTTTCGTAGGTCGTAAGTATATCCTGCAGTTGTTGTCTCTCTACCTTTACAGTGGGGTGGTGCATGCGGGTGTTCGGCTTAAGCTGCCGCTCTGTCTCGGCCACGTGGTGGTCGGTCAGGCCCGTCAGCAGTGTTACACATGGGCGGTATAGGCTCTAGGGCCTCGTCGTCGAATTGGGGTATGATAACCCGCAAGTATACGGGATAGTTGTAGCCTCTTTCGATAAGTAAGAGTGTCGAACCCAACGAGGAGCTAAAGGTAGAACAAATACTCTCTCAAGTCCTATCGGCCATTGATATGACTCTACACACGCTTGGCGTTCGCTTTACCTAGAACAAGTATGAAACTAGAAGTACTTTGTAGGTGTGATAGGATAGGTTTGCAAGATAATAAAGAACACGTAAATAAAAAGTAGGGGCTATTTAAATAAAGAAGCACCAAATTAAATATAGCGAGTGTGGAAAAGTGGTGGTAGGAGTTGTGGAATTGTCCCTAAGCAATTAACTATGTTACTAGACCGGTAATCACTATTACAATTCTATTTGAGGGAGAGGCATAAGCTAACATACTTTCTCTACTTGGATCATATCAAGTCCCCTTTTATCCCATACGCAAACAACCTACTTACTCGGGTTTGTGTTTCAGTCACTCACGCAACCCACTATAAGCAAATCATAAACATATTGCAAACCCTACAGCGGGAATCCCTCACGCTTGCGTGACACGGAGGGCACAATAGGACAACACCAATAATAAAATATGCAACTCAAACCAATCATAGCAATTCATCAATCACCGATAGGACAACGAAAATCTACTCAGACATCATTAGATGGCAACACATCATTGGAAAATAATATGGAGCATAAAGCACCATGTTCAAGTAGAGGGTACAGCGGGTTGCGGGAGAGTGGACCGCTGAATATAGATGGGGGAAGGTGATGGAGATGTTGGTGAGGATGGCGGAGGTGTTTGTGAAGATCGCGGTGATGACGATGGCCCCCGGCGGCGTTCCGGCGCCACCGGAAGCAAGGGGGAGAGAGCCCCCCTTCTTCTTCTTATTCCTTGACCTTATCCCCAGATGGGAGAAGGGTTTCCCCTTTGGTCCTTGGCTCACATGGCTTGGGAGGGGCGAGAGCCCCTCCGAGATTGGATCTATCTCTCTGTTTCTGCGTTCTCAGATTCTACCCTTCACCGCTTTCTTAATATCCGAGATCCGTAACTCCGATTGGGGTGAATCTTTCGCCCGGATCTTTCTCATAAAATTAGCTTTCTTGCGCCAAAAGAAGAGCGTCAACCGCCTTACGGGAGGCCCACAAGAGTCCAGGGCGTGCCCCCCTAACTCGTGGCCACCCCGGACATCGTTTCGCGTTGATTTTACTTCCCAAAAATCATAAATATTCCAAAAAAATCTCCGTCCGTTTTATCCTGTTTGGACTCCGTTTGATATTGGGTTTCTGCGAACAAAAACATGCAATGCATAACTAACCGCACTAGGCAATCGGATCAATATGTTAGTCCCAAAAATAGTATAAAAAGTTGCCAAAAGTATATAAAAGTTGAATAATATTGGCATGGAACAATCAAAATTATAGATATGACGGAGACGATCAGCATCCCCAAGCTTAATTCCTGCTAGTCCTCGAGTAGGTAAATGATAAAAAGATAATTTTGATGTGGAATGCTACCTAGCATAATCTTGATCATATGTCTAATCATGGCATGAATATTAAGACACGAGTGATTCAAAGCAATAGTCTATCATTTGACATAAAAACAATAATACTTCGAAATGCACAATAAAGCAATCATGTCTTTTCGAAACAACATGGGCAAAGAAAGTTATCCCTATAAAATCATATAGTCTGGCTGTTGCTCTATCTTCATCACACAAAGTATTTAATCATGCACAACCCCGATGACAAGCCAAGCAATTGTTTCATACTTTAATAATCTCAAACTTTTTCAACTTTCACGCAATACATGAGCGTGAGCCATGGATATAGCACTATAGGTGGAATAGAATATGATGGTGGAGGTTATGTGGAGAAGACAAAAAGGGAGAAAGTCCCACATCAACTAGGCGTATCAACGGGCTATGGAGATGCCCATCAATAGATATCAATGTGAGTGAGTAGGGATTGCCATGCAACGGATGCACTAGAGCTATAAGTGTATGAAAGCTCAAACTGAAAACTAAGTGGGTGTGCATCCAACTTGCTTGCTCATGAAGACCTAGGGCATTTGAGGAAGCCCATCTTCGGAATATACAAGCCAAGTTCTATAATGAAAATTCCCACTAGTGTATGAAAGTGAAAGCATAGGAGACTCTCTCTATGAATAACATGGTGCTACTCTGAAGCACAAGTGTGGTAAAAGGATAGTAACATTGCCCCTTCTCTCTTTTTCTCCCATTTTTTTCTTTCATTTTTCATTTTTTTTCTTTCTTTCTTTTTAGTGGGTGAGGGAGTCCTGGACTAGGGGGTGTCCGGATAGCCGGACTATCATCATCGGCCGGACTCCAAGACTATGAAGATACAAGATTGAAGACTTCGTCCCGTGTCCGGATGGGACTTTCCTTGGCGTGGAAGGCAAGCTTGGCGATACGGATATGTAGATCTCCTACCATTGTAACCGACTCTGTGTAACCCTAGCCCTCTCTGGTGTCTATATAAACCGGAGAGTTTTAGTCCGTAGGACGAACAACCATTACAACAATCATACCATAGGCTAGCTTCTAGGGTTTAGCCTCCTTGATCTCGTGGTAGATCCACTCTTGTACTACCCATATCATCAATATCAATCAAGCAGGAGTAGGGTTTTACCTCCATCGAGAGGGCCCGAACCTGGGTAAAAACATCGTGTCCCTTGTCTCCTGTTACCATCCGCCTAGACGCACAGTTCGGGACCCCCTACCCGAGATCCGCCGGTTTTGACACCGACATTGGTGCTTTCATTGAGAGTTCCTCTGTGCCATCACCGATAGGAAGGATGCCTCTTCCCGTCTTTAAAGACGATATCTTCGCCAAAGGAGCCTTGGCCGCCGGCCAAACTATCCGGCTGGGTGGTTTTCTCATGACCGCCTGGTCGGCCACCGCTTCGACGATGACCTCTCGGGTCATCAAAAGCAATCTTCACATCAACTCGGAATTCGCCGAGCAGCTGGATCCAATAGAGCTCTCGTCCAGAACGAAGCTCTTGATCGCATCGCCGCCTCGGGAGTCGCTATGCACTACAATCGATTGGGCTTAAAACTGATCCGAGAGAGATTAACTCTCCCTGTGTTACCCACCACGCTATGGTAGTAGAGGAACAACGCGCGACTCTTCTCCCCAGATTGAAAACTAGTCATGTTCGGACTTCAACCCTCCATGCCGGATTCCCGCGAGGGACGGACTTCAATCGAGCATCGAACCTAAAGTCGCATCGGATCGACTCGTTGGACAACGCCCAGCAATCCAAGCTTCCAAATTCGAAACTTTTCGCCCTTGAGCCTCGAGATGGGTAGGGTTCCGGACTTAATTCCACCCACCCACCCAGACATATGCGATCTATCTCAAATCCGGCAAGAGCCCGCTGAAACAGTACATCATTACTGGGCCAGATTCCTCCTGGTTATGGACAGGATAAAGGACTGCCGAGAGGAAAACGCAATTTCAATTTTCTGCAATAATTGCACGGACGAGGGAATCTTGAATGCCGTCAGTCGCCGTGAAATTACACGCTTCATCGATCTGGCATCCATAGTACGAAAGTACTGTGCTATGGAGAGTTTTCGGAAAACCGAAACTAAGTTTTGGGACAATCCGGCCCCGAATACAACCCTAATCCGTAACAAAAGGGTGCATCACACCCAGGCACCAGGTACAAAAACCAAAAAGAAAAACCCCATAAAGGGCACGGAACCGTCTTCGAGGGATGGCTCACGGACCTCAGTAAAATTCACAAGATGTATATGCCACTCCAACACATAGCCTTCGAGCATGTTGGATATCGGCAGTGGCCAAAAGTGGCGAAGGGCTTCTAGCCCCGAGAGCCACTCCAAAGAGTACCAAGACGGTGTCAATAGTCTTGAGACTTTCGTGATCAAATAATATGCGGAAACGAACAATCCGCAGCCTCGCCAAGTCTACCAAGTAGCAACAAAAATCCATGGAGCGACACGGCCATCACCTTCAACGCCAGCGATGAACCCAAATTCAACATCCCGAGCACCACCCGCATTGGTCCTCGGTCCAATAGTGGATTTGCTTCGCCTTACCAAGGTACTCATGGATGGCGGCAGCGGATTAAACCTCATCTACGAGGAAACTCTTCAAAAATGGAAACAGACTAGAGCCGCATTGAGCGAAGCAGCACAACCTTTAGAGGAATAATCCCTAGCCGAAGCGCTGCACGGAAAAATCACACTTGATGTGGTGTTCGCTCACGGACAATTACAGGTCCAAGAGGTCACGCCCAAGTGGCCCTGCTCAGCGATGGATATCACGCTATATTAGGACGGAGGCATTCACAATTTTTCAAGCCATACCCCATTACGGCTACATGAAGCTTAAGATGCCCGGGCCCGGTGGAATAATCACTCTCGCTAGTGATCCGGACACAGCACTCCGCGCCAAAAACAAGACAGACGCATTAGCCCTAGAGGCAATATCCGAAGCCCTAGCTGCAGAGGAACTCACTGCGCTGCGCTCTACGGTGAATAGGGACGGTGTGATACTCGATAAGAGATCTAAGTCCACCACCTTTAAACCAGCTGACGAAATAGTCAAATTCCAGGTCCATCCAACAGACCCAACAAAGACGGCCTCCATTGGGGCACAGTTGAACCCTGATGTAGACGCCGCACTACGAGAATTCCTTCGAGAAAATTGGGACATCTTTGCCTGGCACCCTTCAGATATGCCAGGAATCCGACGCAGATTGGCAGAACATAGCCTAAACATCCTAAAAGGATTCGAGCCAATCAAACAGGCTCTTCGGCGATTTTCCGAACCCAAAAGACAGGCAATGGGAGAAGAGCTAGCCAAACTACTGGAAGCCAGATTCATCAGAGACATCAAACATCCGGACCGGCTAGCAAACCTAGTAATGGTACCAAAGAAGGATAAATCCTGGCGCCTATGTGTCGATTTTAAAGACCTCAACAAGGACTGCCCAATGGATCCCTTCCCCCTTCCCCGCATCGACAAAATAATCGATGCTACTGCAGGGCACGATTCATTGTGCTTCCTTGACGCATACTCTGGCTACCATCAAATTAAGATGGCGGAGGCGGACCAAGCCGCAACAGCATTCATTACTCCATATGGACCATTCTGGTTCAACAAGATGCCCTTCGGACTCAAAAACGCCGGCGCAACATATCAGCGCATGATTCAGACATGTCTGGTTACCCAGATCGGCAAAACAGTAGAGGCATACGTAGACGATGTAGTCGTCAAAACCAAACACGTCGAAACTCTAGTAGACGATTTGAGGCTCACATTCGACAACCTCCGAACATATGACATCAAGCTGAATTCGAAAATGCGTTTTGCGTATCACCGAAAGCTCCGGACTTCATTGTATCCAGAGAGGAATTGAAGCAACCCAGCCAAGATCCGAGCTCACACAGCTGGATATTCCAAAAGACCTTAAACAAATACAAAATTGATCGATGCGTGGCGGCTCTAAGCCGCTTCATCTCCCGTTTGGGAGAAAAGGCATTGCCCCTCTATCGCCTCCTCAGGCGCACCAAACACTTCGAGTGGACGGATGCCGCCACCGCCGGACTCAAGAAATAAAAGCCATATTGGCAACAACCGTCCGGTCTGGCTGCGCCTAACCCGGGCGAACCAATGTTGTTATATATCGCGCAACACATCAAGTTGTAAGCGCGGTGCTCGTCGTCGAACGAGAAATGTAAGGGCATAAATTCCCTCTTCAAAAACCAGTGTACTACGTATCCACTATCTTAACTCCCCGCAAGTCCTGCTACCGCACTATCAAAAGATAGCGTACGCGGTGTTCATGGCATCCCGGAAGCTCCGACACTACTTTCAAGAGTGTTCGATAACAGTGGCCTCCGAAGTGCCCCTCAACGACATTATAAACAACCGCGACGTGACGAGCAGGATTGCAAAATGGGTCATCAAGCTCTTACCATTCGATATAACTTACAAACCTCGGCGAGCTATTCGCAAGTCTTGGCTGACTTTGTTGCTGAATGGACTGAAGCCAAACTCCCTAAAGAGTACGGCGCATACTCCAATTGGGTTATGCATTTCGACGGCTCCAAAATGTTGGCCGGCTTGGGGGCTAGCATCGTATTGACGTCCCCAACCGGGGACACAGTCCAATACGTACTTCAGATAATGTACACGGACTCCTACAATGCAGCCGAATAGGAGGCCCTCCTACATGGCCTCCGGATGGCAATCTCCATGGGCATTCAACGCCTAGAGGTGCGCGGTGATTCAAACCTTGCAATATCCCAAGTAAATGGAGACTTTGACGCCAAGGATCCGAAAATGGCAGCCTATCGTAACGCTGTCCTAAAAATGTTAGCTCGGTTCGAAGGACTCGAATTCCACCACGTAGCCCGGGATAATAACCAAGCAGCCGACGTATTGGCACGCATCGGCGCGAAACACGACGCTGTCCCTCCAAACATCTTCCTGGAATGCTCTTTAAGCCTTCCGTACTATGGGAAGAGGAGTCCGGGAATAACAACACGGAAGCAGCCGCACCACCCAACACAGAACAATCTGACATAATCGGCGGCTCAGCCAATGAAATAACACCTTCAGCCCACGAAATAATGGCAGTAATCGCCCCGTGGACAGAGCCATTCCTAGCCTACTTAATTAGGCAGGAACTCCCCAAAGACCAAAATGAGGCCCGCTGCATAGTTCGGCGATCTAAAGCCTACAAGGTCCACGAGGGAGAACTTTATAAAAAAAGCACAACCGGAGTCCTTCAAAGGTGTATCTCCGAAGAGGAAGGGCGAAACCTTCTAGTTGAAATTCATGCCGGACTAGGCGGACACCACGCCGCAGCCCGGGCCCTTGTAGGCAAGGCATTCCGTACAGGATTTTATTGGCTGACGGCCCGGTCAGATGCTCAGGACTTAGTCCAAAGATGCGTTGGTTGTCAGCTCTTTGCTAATCAGAGCCATATGCCACCCACCGCCCTCAAAACTATACCCATAACCTGGCCGTTCGCGGTCTGGGGGCTTGACATGGTTGGACCCCTTAAAGGGGGAACCCACAAGCAAAAATACCTACTGGTCATGGTGGATAAATTCACCAAGTGGATAGAGGCTACGCCAGTTAAAACGGCAGAGTCCGGACCAGTGATAGACTTCATATTCGGGGTAGTACATCGTTATGGCATCCCCCACAGCATCATTACCAATAACGGCACGAACTTCACGGACGATGAGGTCAAACTCTGGTGCAAAAATATGGGCATTAAGCTCGACTACGCTTCAGTTTACCACCCTCAAACCAACGGTCAGGTGGAACGAGCAAATGGTCTAATAATGAGAGGCATCAAACCCAGGCTAGTGCGGTCCCTTACGGAATCCAATACGCACTGGGTAGAGGAGCTCGACTCTGTACTCTGGGGGCTGCGGACCACGCCAAACCGTACTACCGGATTCACACCATTCTTTATGGTATACGGTGCAGAGGTAATTTTGCCCTGCGACATAATTTATGACTCACCTCGAGTGCGCATGTACGAAGAAAGAGAAGCCGAGCTGGATCGGCAGGACAGCTTGGACGCATTGGAGGAGGAATGCGACGTGGCAAAGGCCCGTTCCGCATTCTATCAGCAGCAGGCTCGAAGATATCAAAGGAGAGAAGTACGGGCTAAATCTTACAATGTTGGCAAACTAGTTCTACGCATGCCGGACAAGAAAAAGGACAAACTCAAGCCCAAATGGGAAGGTCCCTTCATCATCGACCAATTCCTGACCGGCGGAGCATACCGTCTGCGGAATGCATCGGATAACCGACTAGAGCCGAACCCATGGAATGCAGCCCGCCTCCGAAGATTCTACGCCTAGCGCCGAACTAAGAGTTCGTCTCCTTCCTCCACATTTTCACAATTCAGCTGTCTTTTGTTTCTCTCCCTTCTCCTACCTTTTTCATAAAAGCCCTTGAGGGCCTATTACGCATTGTTCAGACACACCGATGTGCTACCCGCACTCATTATACCGGGGCTTCTCTAATGAGCTTACTTATAAGGGCTTCATGCCCAAAGACATGTGTCAAACTTCCACATGTACCTTTTATTCACCATTATATGCATCGATATGACTTAAGTTTTGGCCAAGCTGGGTTGCTCGCTCTCATGCTTACCCCTCGCTCCCGATTGTTCGGCTAGGAGGTAAATGGAGCACCTCTGCGATTGTTATCGCCGGTCACCGGATGTGTACCTCGACTGGGTGAAGCCGAAAGCTAGCGTTCTTAAGAGAATATTCGGTCGGTGACTTGAAAGACGATTTTTTAAACATTTATCTATCTGCCCCCAGATGTTTTCCTGCTTTTTCGCAGTCCGGACATGCACTTTAGGGCATGCCTCCCAGGGAAAGGAACCCTTAACGGAACTATTCTCCCTGGAAGATGTTTCTTACTAACCATGTAATATAACATAACTAGTTGGGCACTTGTCTGATAAAGCACTAATGACCCCTACGCCTGGTCTCCATGCATGCCCCGGTTTTGTCATAACCGAGAAGGTATTCGGACACACTCTGGACTCTAGGGTCCCGAGGTCGAAGCGGAAAGGTCGGCAAAGACAAACGATCTACAATCCGCTAGAAGGCATTTTACATGTCATTT
The DNA here is from genome assembly GCA_021437245.1 of Aegilops speltoides. Lineage (NCBI taxonomy): Eukaryota > Viridiplantae > Streptophyta > Magnoliopsida > Poales > Poaceae > Aegilops > Aegilops speltoides. The sequence goes on from CM038142.1 coordinate 531,368,213, forward strand.
TAAATACATCGTCAAATTGACTGACTGTATTCTCCTCAATCCCGCCTAATAGGCTGTCTAATTTACAATCTCGTTAGAATACTTAGCGCCAACTCTACTTGGCCGCACACTAAGCTCACAGGATCTCCTTCCCATCAGCCCCACAGTCCGACCTCGCCATGTGGTTTGATCCGCCTTCTTGTACCGCTGTCTTCACCATGGCCCAGGCCTCCTCGGCACCTAGACGGCAGGCCGATATCTTCCATAAGCGAAGCGCTGCCGTGCTCCTCAAGCTTCTCCAAAGCTCTCCAAGGCCTTCGGGTAGGGAGACGGATGACCATAGGGCCTGGATGACGCCACTCATCGCCTGCCAAACATGTTCGAGCAGTTGCACCAGCTCGGGAAGTTGGTCACCCGTCCAAACGGGCATTTCCTCCGCAGGGCGACCTGTGAGCGCACCTACAAGACATGTTTCTGTCAATAGGCTTCCTCGCCAAACTCTTCTTTTCAAAAGAATTCGCTCAAGCACTTACCATAGATGTCGCGACGAAGCCGCTGATTCTCCTTCACGGAGCCAGACAGCTCGGCCCGAACACCTTTCAGCTCTTCCCCAAGCTGGGTGTGGGCATCCTGGAGTTTGTTCCTCTCCTGCTGTACCTTCATAAGCACCCTCTCGCCGGCCTTCAGCTGGCGCAGTAGGTGTTGCTTGTCCGGATCCAGTCCGGCAACATCTGCAATATCATTGTCAAACTTACACACACGCCGCACACCGCTTATCTTTTTGAAATAACTAGCGGTGTTACCCGCGCATTTGCGCATCTAGAGTTTTGATATGCAACTTATATTCATTTTAAACTATTTTCCATTATAACATTTTTTGTGTTTCTAAATAATCATTTTATATTCTTATGATTTTTTAAATTGTGTATGTATGTTTTGTTATGATTCAGAGACTCCTTTTTGCGGCCACATTTGCTATGTATGTACTATGTATGTGTTGTTTGATCCAAAAAATTGTCCTACTGATTTTTGGACGATGATGCCCTATTAATTTCTTCAAAAACATGGAAAATGTTGTATAAGTTCAATCATGATGTAAAGTATGTCATCTTTCCACCATAAAAGAGCTCTTCTAATATATATCAGCAAGTCTAACTGTGGTTCGTAGTAATTTCACTTTACACGGTGTATCCCCCATCCGTAGCTCAGAGTCCCATCTCTACGGTCATGTCGTAGCCCTATATTTTATTTATTCTTGTATCTCCTTGATTGTGCCAAGTCTGATGTGTATTCATGACATGTTTATTCTTATTTTTTGGATTTGATTATAAAATACATTTGTATTCAATAAAACCAACCACAATGTTTTAATAAGGTTATTCCAGATTTTAATTTAATTTTTACTCTATGTTGAATCATACACGAAAGTGCATGTAGTTCCTTTTTTAGGGGATATATCTGAGGGTGGCCATCACATTTGCATTTATCAATTTTTCATAGGTTGATATACATTTCAAATTAGATTTTTATATGAAACTTATACTTCAATGAGATTTTGAATTATAGCACCATAGGAAATGTATGTTATAGATAGAATGATTTAATAGAGAGCTTCTTTTTATCAAAGTGCTATAAAGAGGTCTTGAGGTGATTATTTGTGTAGTTCATGTAAACTCATGTGCATTTGTGTAGCTAGATATGACATGGAATGTATGTGCTTTGCCATATATGTAAATGTACATGTTTGACTACTATTCCTTGGTGAGGTAAACTTTAATTCTATTTGAATTCCTATGATTGCTATCTGATAGAAACATCGTCAAATTGTAATATTTGTACAAATCAAGTGTTGAGGTTCAGTGGTCCTTTTGTAGTGGACCTGTAAATAACTTTTCCTTGGTCATAGAAGAAATAACAAACTGACTACGCTTCATTAGATAATTCTTTTACAATACACATATTTGGAATTCCAATGTTTTTTATTTTTACAGTTAGCCCATCTCAGCTCAAACATTGTTGCTTGGGTGAAGCAGCAAGCTGAAACCTTTTTGCATACAAAATGATTTCTTTTGCCAAATTGTCTGACTTCGCTGCCTCACGCGCTCGTCTTATTCTGAATTTTGTTCAACTGGTCGTCGCGGCATACCCCAACTACTAAGGCATGGATGTGGTACTCAACTCAAACCATGAACATCCAGATGCTACTGTTATTGGGCTAAAGGTTGTACGTGTATGAATACCTTTCTACTCTCACACAACCCTTAGTATTTTCCTTTGCCTTGGCGATATAGGTAGCTTCCATCTAGGGTAAGATATAATTTTTCAAAGCATTTTTGTCTATCATGAAGTAGAATATGCACTTGGAACTCTACTTAGAAGATATCCTAGAATACATTGCTGTTACACATGTATTTATCATTTAGGTAACTGAGATTACATTTATCAGTTAGATAATAGATATTATAGAATACATATCTCAAATAAAAATGTATAGATTTGCTGACTCCTGCTTTTTTTTGACGCTAAAGCGGACTCCTGTTGGTGACGCACACACGTACGTACGGAATATTTGTTGCTCTTTTCCTAGTTCCGATTGGTATTTTTTTCATCCAGCGGCTACTATCCTCTTAGTACACGGACATGAGATTGGATTTTTTATTGTTTGCCTAGTTTCAAGCTTGTACGTTTCCTTTTTTTAAACTTGTACGTTTCCTTCTATATGATGGTGATTGTACTATTTCATTATAGAGGCATGTACGTGACAGATTTTCTATGTGCAATACAATATATGCACATACATAGTATTTGTATGTAATGTAATGTTTTTAAATCTGAGCCGTTTATATTAGAGAATTAACGGTCTTGATAATTAAATCTATGTGGACGAACGTGATGGCTTGTTTGCCTCTTGTCTTAATTATATAATAGATAGACAGATGTGTTACCAGGAGGGGTCTCTGTGTCTCCTCCTGCGGCAGCGAGTGCGGCCTCAAGTTGGGCCTTGCACTCTTGTAGCTCCTGGGACAATTGGGTATTCTTCTCTATAAGATCCTGCACATTAAAAGATCCTTAAATCAGTTATTTTAACTACTTTAAGTCTCGGGGGCTACTGGCATATACTGCTATTATAATCCCTCACTCGTATGTCTTTTACATACTGCTCCGTGGCTCTGGTCAAACCATCTTGAGCAGCACGGAGGTGCGCGTCTCCCGCATTAAAGGCATTCAACGCCTCAGGGGAGAGACACGCGTCACGAAAAATTGTCCGGCGGCGCCTATGGTTCATGGCGCTCTCCACTTCAGACCTGGTGGCGGACAGCCTGTCGGCATCCTCCGTTGGAGGAGTATCCGGCTCGCGCCTTGCGCTCGCCTCCCCCTCCGGACCAGGTGGTGGAGCCTGGCTGGCGGAGGCTTGGGCGGCAACCTCGCCGGGCACAGTCCGGCGAGCGCTCTTTCTCCTGAAAAAGTCATGAGCATTAATACACCCCCTAGGAATCTTTTCCTAAATAACGGTCGCGAGCTATACCGCTATGTGACGTTCGATTCGACCGCACCCTCTTCCGCCAAGGGTCGGATCGACCCTTGGTGATCAGCCGCCGCGGGTTCGCTTCCCGCCTTGAAGGCACCTCCTGCAAGACACCGTTGTATACAGTGGTCAGGAATGCGCAAGGATGAAATAATGGTGTCAGGACTTCTCCCGCATACAAGCCGGGGTAGTTAGCCGTAATGGCGACTAGAGCATTGTCCATGCTGAGTTGGTGGAACACCCCGTCGATTAGCTCCACCTTTATGTCCGTATCCTCTTCGGAGGTCGGATCAAGGGATCTTCCTGGATCCTCGGGTTGTGGAGCCGGACTATGTATGCCCTCCACATCCCGACGCAGCTCCTGCGTCGAAAACGTAAAGTAAGGTACTTAAACTTTGAAGGCATGGGTCGGATAAATAAAATGTCCGCTTACCCAGCGCCGAGGGTTATTCATGGAGAACCCATTCAATGGGCTCGTCTGGAGGAAGTCCTCCTTCTCCGCCTTGTACAGGCTGGACAGAATCTTCACCAGATCTTCGGCCGATTCTGGCCCTTTGCGGCCATGACGGGTGGCATCATTTTCCCCGTTGAAATCCCACATGGGTGGCCTCAGACAGAATCGCTGCACCCCCGCATTATGCACGTGGCCATGACTCCAATCATGGTCAATCCAGAATGGGCCAGCAACCTTCTCCGGCCCATCAAATAATGGACGCCTTTGTCTTCCTCCAGTTGAGGGCTCCGCGGGCGCCAACTTAGGCGTTTCTTCAGAGGAGCCCTACTGAACTCTGGGAGGCTGATCCGAACTGGGTTCGGCAGTGGAGCGTCTTCTACATAGAACCATTCCGAAGGCCAGTCTTCGGACGCCTTCTTTGGGGTTTCGGATGGATTTCCGGTCCCGGCGATGCGCCATATTTCGGCACCGCCCACTTGATATATTGACCCCTCATGAGAACGGGGTACAAGGCAGAATAGCCTCTTCCACAGCACAAAATGGGGCTCGATGCCCAGGAATAGCTCGCAAAGATCTACGAAACCCGCGATGTGCAGAATAGAGGCGGGCGTGAGGTGATGGAGCTGGAGTCCATAGAACTCCAGAAGCCCGCGGAGGAACGGATGTACGGGAAATCCAAGCCCCCTTATTAGATAGGGGACGAAACACACCCGCTCTCCTTTAGAGGGGCTAGGGGTGGCCTCCGCTTGCTTCCCACCTTTGTAGGTGGCCAGCCCAGCTCGAACCGGGACCATAAAGGCCGGAGGAAGATATCCCTCCGCTTGAAGCTTCACCAGCTCGTGATGCGGAACTGAACATCTCCTCCAATCTCCTGGCGGAGGGCTAGGAGCGCGAGAGGAGGAGCCGCGTCGACGGTCCATGATGGAATGGGTTTTAGGTCAGAAGCGCTCCGATGAGTACTCGCGGAAGGAGGATGGTGTGATTTGGATCTGGATTCTTATCTCTCTTATAGGCAGATTATTTGCACAGCTAGGGGGTAAAACATAAGAGATACCCTGGCTTTTCGCATTCGTGCGACACGTGGAAGAGGGCCATTATTGGGCATGGAAGCCAAGGAGCGCAACATTTGTAAGGGAGCCGGACACTATTCAGCAAGCACATGGAATTTGGAGGAGACACCACCTTGCAACGCCGAAGACTATATATGCGCTGGACTTGTCGTCATTGAAGCCTGGTTCGGGGGCTACTGAGGGAGTCCTGGACTAGGGGGTGTCCGGATAGCCGGACTATCATCATCGGCCGGACTCCAAGACTATGAAGATATAAGATTGAAGACTTCGTCCCGTGTCCGGATGGGACTTTCCTTGGCGTGGAAGGTAAGCTTGGCGATACGGATATGTAGATCTCCTACCATTGTAACCGACTCTGTGTAACCCTAGCCCTCTCCGGTGTCTATATAAACCGGAGGGTTTTAGTCCGTAGGACGAACAACCATTACAATAATCATACCATAGGCTAGCTTCTAGGGTTTAGCCTCCTTGATCTCGTGGTAGATCCACTCTTGTACTACCCATATCATCAATATCAATCAAGCAGGAGTAGGGTTTTACCTCCATCGAGAGGGCCCGAACCTGGGTAAAAAACATCATGTCCCATGTCTCATGTTACCATCCGCCTAGACGCACAGTTCGGGACCCCCTACCCGAGATCCGCCGGTTTTGACACCGACAGTGGGCTTCTTTGGCCTCTTTTTTTATTTGGGCTTCTTTGGCCTCTTTATTTTTCATAAAGTCTGGAGTCTCATCCCGACTTGTGGGGGAATCATAGCATCCTTCATCCTGTCCTCACTGGGGCAATGCTCTAATAATGATGATCATCACACTTTTATTTACTTACAACTCAGTATCTAGAACAAAGATATGACTCTATATGAATGCTTCCGGCGGTGTACCGGGATGTGCAATGATCTAGCGTAGCAATGACATCAAAAAACGGACAAGCCATGAAAACATCATGCTAGCTATCTTACGATCATGCAAGGCAATATGACAATGAATGCTCAAGTCATGTATATGATATGATGAAAGTTGCATGGCAATATATCTTGGAATGGCTATGGAAATGCCATGATAGGTAGGTATGGTGGCTGTTTTGAGGAAGATATAAGGAGGCTTATGTGTGACAGAGCGTATCATATCACGGGGTTTGGATGTACCGGCGAAGTTTGCACCAACTCTCAAGGTGAGAAAGGGCAATGCACGGTACCGAAGAGGCTAGCAATGATGGAAGGGTGAGAGTGCGTATAATCCATGGACACAACATTAGTCATAAAGAACTCATATATTTATTGCAAAAATCTACAAGCCATTGAAAACAAAGTACTAGTAGCATGCTCCTAGGGGGATAGATTGGTAGGAAAAGACCATCGCTCGTCCCCGACCGCCACTCATAAGGAAGACAATCAATAAATAAAATCGTGCTCCAACTTCATCACAAAGCGGTTCACCATACGTGCATCTACGGGAATCACAAACCTCAACACAAGTGTCTCTACAATCCACAACCACCCACTAGAATAACTCTAATATCACCACCTTTATATCGCAAAACTATTGCAAGGAATCAAACATATCATATTCAACGATCTACAAGTTTATGTAGGATTTTATGACTAACCATGTGAATGACCAATTCCTGTCATCTCTCTAAATAGATATAAGTGAAGCCAGAGAGTTTAATTCTTTCTACAAAAGATATGCCCACGCTCTAACAAATATAAGTGAAGCAAAAGAGCATTCTACAAATGGCGGTTTTCTATGTGAAGAGAAACAGGCAATCCAACTTCAGATGATATAAGTGAAGCACATGAAGCATTCTATAAAGCCATACTCAAAATATTTAAGTTAAGTGCAATGAGCATTCTACAAATCAACCAAGGACTATCTCATACCAGCATGGTGCATAAAATAAAAATGAAAACTAAATGCAAAAGATGCTCCAAGACTTGCACATAATGCATGAACGAAATGAATTCGAAAACATACCGATCCTGGTTGAAGAAAGAGCGGATGCCTTCCGGGGCATCCCCAAGCTTAGACACTTGAGTCTCCTTGAATATTTACTTGGGGTGCCTCGGGCATCCCCAAGCTTGACATCTTGACTCTCTTCCTTTTCCTCATATCGAGACATCCTCGATTAGACACTACATCCACACAAAACTTCAACAGAAAACTCGGTAAGATCCGTTAGTATAATAAAGAAAATCACCACTCTAAGTACTGTAGTAAACCAATTCATATCTTGTTTTTGCATTGTGTCTACTGTAACATAACTTTTTCATGGCTTAATCCACTGATATTAATTGATAGATTCATCAAAATAAGCAAACTATGCATCAAAAGCAGAATCTGTCAAAAACAGAACAGTCTGTAGCAATCTGAACATACACCATACTTCTGGTACCCCAAAAATTCTACCAAAATTAGGAACAATAAACAAGTTGTATATCAAGACAGTTCAAAAGGAATCTGAACCAATTGACATTCCAGTTAAAAATGTAAAATCGCGCACTACAGCCAAAGTTTCTGTCCTGCACCGTACAAACCAACAAGCATTGTAAACATCCTAAAGGCAAACCTTAGCAAATTATTTTTATAATACAATGGAATTACACAAGGGGATAATTATTTTTGTTGAAAAGTTTCTGTAATCAAGATTCACAAAGTTTCCGTGAGCATGAACAAAGTTCAAGGCTAACTCCCACTTCAACAATGCTTGTCTTTCTCACTTTCACTTTCCTTTTTGAAAAGTTTTTAGGTTCCCCTCTTTATTTTTTTGTTTTTAAACTATATAAAAGCACTCAACAGAAATAAATGACTCTCTAAAACTTCCGGGTTGTCTCCATGGCAGCGCTTTCTTTAAATCCATTAAGCTAAGCATATAGTGCTCAAGTAATGAATCCACCCGGATCCCAAGGTATATCAAAGCCAATTTTAATTAACAATGATTTGTAATTTAGTAGTGAGCACAAAGTAACATATATCATGCAACAACGAAGTCTAACTCTCTTCCTATGCATCGGCATGTCATAAAAGAACAATTCATGCACACATAGTAAAGGCCAATGCATAGTATAAACAGTTTCTTGCAATTCTATCATATTGGAAACATAAAGAGGCGGAGATAGAGTTCCTCTCTCATAGTAATTGCAAGTAGGAGCAGCAAGCACATGCATGTTATATTCATCAAAATCATCATGCGCAATGGTAAAAGGCAACCCCTCAATATAATCCTTACTAAGCGCAAACTTCTCTGATATAGTGTAGTCGGGAGAATTCAAAAAGATAATAGGACTATCATGCATGGGTGCAATAGCAAAAATTTCATGTTTAACATAAGGAACTATAGCAAGTTCATCTCCATAAGAATAATTCATATTGGCATCTTGGCCACAAGCATAGCAAGCATCATCAAAAAGGGATATTTCAAACAAATTCAAGGGATCATAGCAATCATCCTTCGGTAAGCACGAAGGGGAATTAAATAATGTATGAGTTGGAGGGTTAATCTCATTAAGGTGGGCACGGGTAGCTAATCCGCTCTTCCTCCTTTTGTTCTTCGCTCTCCTCATCATCTTTTTCATCCAATGAGCTCACTGTTTCATCAATTTCTTCTTCCATAGCTTCCTGCAAAATATTAGTCTCTTGTTGGACAGCAGAGAAATCCTCAATATATGATTAACATAGGCATTAGAAGCATTATCATAACAATATTGAAATATGGCAAAATTTTCAGATTTGTAAAGAGTACCATCATACTTTTCAATCAAAGAGGCAATCTCATAAGCACCTTTAAAAGCAACAAATTCTTCAATTGTAAACACCCTTAGCATACGAAGATACGATTCCATTATCACTAAACAAGCATTGATAGGGTAGGTGTTTCTTAGGGTCTTCAGAACAACAAGTAAACTCATATATTTCACATAAATTCCAAGCATAGCATTGCAAACGTTGAATTTGATCCCATAATAGTTTGCCTTTTTCAGATATACGGTGTCGCACAAAACAAGCATGCTCATCTAAAGATTTGCCCTCAACTAAACTAGTGGGGTTTCAAAGACGAGCACAAGGATCAAGATGATCCAAGTAAAAAGCTTCAGGAGTGTGATAGATTTTGAGTGGTTCTTCAACCACTGGTTCAGCAGGTACAACTAATTTTTTGGTATTTTGTGTTTCCTACCCATAGCTAAAGATAGAAAACAACTAAGAACATCAAATAAAAAGTACTTAGTGATAAAGCAAACAAGCACACACGAGAATATTCACCCCACGCTATGACTCCCCGGTAACGGCGCCAGAAAAAGGTCTTGATAACCCGCAAGTATACGGGATAGTTGTAGCCTCTTTCGATAAGTAAGAGTGTCGAACCCAACGAGGAGCTAAAGGTAGAACAAATACTCTCTCAAGTCCTATCGGCCACTGATATGACTCTACGCACGCTTGGCGTTCGCTTTACCTAGAACAAGTGTGAAACTAGAAGTACTTTGTAGGTGTGATAGGATAGGTTTGCAAGATAATAAAGAACACATAAATAAAAAGTAGGGGCTGTTTAAATAAAGAAGAAATAAAGTAAATATACCGAGTTTGGAAAAGTGGTGGTAGGAGTTGTGGAATTGTCCCTAAGCAATTGACTATGTTACTAGACCGGTAATCACTATTACAATTCTATTTGAGGGAGAGGCATAAGCTAACATACTTTCTCTACTTGGATCATATGCACTTATGATTAGAACTCTAACGAGCATCTGCAACTACTAAAGATTCATTAAGGTAAAACCCAACCATAGTATTAAAGTATCAAGTCCCCTTTTATCCCATACGCAAACAACCTACTTACTCGGGTTTGTGTTTCAGTCACTCACGCAACCCACTATAAGCAAATCATAAACATATTGCAAACCCTACAGAGGAATCCTCACGCTATGCCGACACGTAGGGCACAACAGACAACACCAATAATAAAACATGCAACTCAAACCAATCATAGCAATTCATCAATCACCGATAGGACAACGAAAATCTACTCAGACATCATTGGATGGCAACACATCATTGGAAAATAATATGAAGCATAAAGCACCATGTTCAAGTAGAGGGTACAGCGGGTTGCGGGAGAGTGGACCACTGAATATAGATGGGGGAAGGTGATGGAGATGTTGGTGAAGATGGAGGAGGTGTTGGTGAAGATCCCGGTGATGATGATGGCCCCCGGCGGCGTTCCGGGGCCACCGGAAGCAAGGGGGAGAGAGCCCCCCTTCTTCTTCTTCTTCCTTGACCTTCTCCCTAGATGGGAGAAGGGTTTCCCCTCTGGTCCTTGGCTCCCATGGCTTGGGAGGGGCGAGAGCCCCTCCGAGATTGGATCTATCTCTCTGTTTCTGTATTCTCAGATTCTACCCCTTCACCCTTTCTTAAATATCCGGAGATCCGTAACTCCGATTGGGGTGAATCTTTTGCCCATATCTTTCTCATAAAATTAGCTTTCTTGCGCCAAAAGAAGATCGTCAACCGCCTTATGGGTGGCCCACGAGAGTCCAGGGCACGCCCAGGGGGGAGGGCGCGCCCCCCCTGTCTCGTGGCCACCCCGGACACCATTTCGCGTTGATTTTACTTCCCCAAAATCATAAATATTCCAAAAAAATCTCCGTCCGTTTTTATCCGTTTGGACTCCGTTTGATATTGGGTTTCAAAAACAAAAACATGCAATGCATAAGAACTGCACTTGGCAATCGGATCAATATGTTAGTCCCAAAAAATAGTATAAAAAGTTGCCAAAAGTATATAAAAGTTGAATAATATTAGCATGGAACAATCAAAAATTATAGATACGACGAAGACGTATCAGGGTAGCAGCTTGCGCTTTGGGTAACTCTTGGTTGGGCGTTCGAGGACATATTCCTCGGCTGCCAGGACATCAGTCCATCTGTCATTGAGCAGATCCTGATCGGCTTGACGCTGCTGCTGCTGCTTTTTCAAGCTTCTTGCGGTGGCTATGAGCCGGCGCTTAAAGCGCTCTTTTTCGAATGGTTCCTCTGGCACGATGAATTCTTAGTCACCGAGGCTCTCGTCTTCTTCAGAGATTGGTATGTAATCACCATCCTCCGAACCCTCGTTCCTGATGGGATCGTTGGTGTTGACTTGGTCGTCCTCCCAATCATCATGTTTGGATGTTGGTTCGACAGGGGCTTCTTGGTCTTCGGCGTTGTCCGGAGTATCGTTATCTCCGGTGCCGGTATTGCTCTCTTTTTCTCGGCGCGGTTTAGAGCGGCGCCGCCGATGACGATGCTTTGGTGGTGCCACAGGGGAATTATTCTCGACTGGGTCGTCTTTCCCCCAGCCGTCATCCTCTTTGGGTGTATCCACCATATACACGTCATATGTAGAGGTAGCCGTCCAGTGTCCGGTAAGTGGCGGGTTCTGGCTTTGTTCTTCTCCGGTATCGTCGTCCATGCCATCGATGTCTTCGGAGGCGTATTCAAGCATGTCGGTTAAATCCTCGACAGTGGCTATGAAGTGGGTGGTGGGTGGGACGTAGAATTCCCTAGTGCGGGTTGGGCATAGTTCAGCAGCGATCCTTCTATAATGGCGAGAGACCGCATTAAGTCCAAAACCTCGTTTAACAGCGAGGTATGGATAGGGAAGTGAGAATCCATGGAGCGGGGTGTGACAGGAGTTCCCTGGCCGAGCTCGTATATCACAGATGAGCTGGTGCACGGAGGTGAGTCCGGCTCGGTGAGGATAAAGGCGGCCAGGAGTGATTCCGGACTGGCCGGCGAAACGATCCCCTCCGCATCTCCGGTGCTGAGCTCTATGGCTGCAAAAATCCCGGCAGGCTCTAAGCTCCCATCATCGGACTCGGCAAGGAGTTCCGGATCTGAGGCCGGAACTGCGGAGGCGGCGAACCCTTGGAATATCAAGTCTCCTCGGATATCGGCGACGTAGTTTAGGTTTCCGAAACTGATCTGATGACCAGGGGCGTAGCTGTCGATCTGTTCCAGATGACCAATCGAATTGGCACGCAGTGCGAAGCCGCCGAATACGAAGATTTGGCCGGGGGAAAAAGTCTCCCTCGGGGCGGAATTGTTGTGGATGGTTGATGGAGCCATCGAGCCTTCTAGTGATGACATAGTGGAACTCTCAATGAAAGCACCAATGTCGGTGTGAAAACCGGCAAATCTCGGGTAGGGGGTTCCGAACTGTGTGTTTTTAAGGATCGAAGGTAATAAGGAGGCAGGGGATACGATGTTTACCCAGGTTCGGGCCTTCTTAATTTTGGTGATACCCTACTTCCTGCTTGATTGACACGATGTTACAAGAGTTGATCTACCTCGAGATCGTTGTAGCTAAACCCTAGATGTCTAGCGTGTATGATTGTGTTCTTGCCCCGCGGACTAAACCCTCCGATTTATATGGACACCGGAGGGATCTAGGGTTGTACAGAGTCGGTTACAGAAGAAGGAAAATACCTGATCCAAATGCCAAGCTTGCCATCCACGCGAAGGAGAGTCCCATCCGGACACGGGGAAGGTTCTTCTATCTTGTATCTTCAAGGCCCATCAGTCCTACCCACATCACATAGCCCGGACGCCCGAGGACCCCTTAGTCCAGGACTCCCTCACCGACCGTCGTGGATGTCGAGGGGCCCGAACAGTGAGGGCGGGCGTGCCAGGATCTGCCAGATGAAGAACCGCCACCATGAGTGCCTCCGCCTGTTGGTTCGGACAACCACAACTTCGGCATCACCGCTGGAGATGGAGGGGCTTGGAGAGGAGCTGGGGCTCCAAGACAAGATGGTGTGGATGTGCATCACCGGCGCATGGCTTAAATAGCCACGACCAGCCATGCAACAGGTCGGTCATCCCGCTTCAATGCAGCGCAGTGGCCGAAGTTGGTTTCTTAGGACGCGGCATCCACAGTCAAGCGGTGACGCCCAAGAGGTCGCGTCTGTCAGCACTACCCTCACGTCCGGTCATGTCGTGCAACATCAATGCTGGCCGCTGGATACTCTGGGACGGCATGAATGCAGCATGGAAAGCGGCGCAGACGCTTGATGGAAAGCACGAGAGGCGGGTGGGGGTTTCTGGTGGGCCAGGTTAGTGAGACGCCGACGTGGCATCGGTGCAGACGCTCATAAAGTCCCCTAATTTATCTCTGGTTTGCGGGAAAAAGTGTGCTTGGACCGGTCGGTCGACTGATGCAAGCCCATGTTGGATGGCAAAGCGTGTCCGGACAATTTGATCTGGACAGTTGCAGCCAGTTTAAGGGTTTGTGTTGGAGATGCCTTGATGGTGTTGCGTCATCTTTAGCTTCACGTGCGCTCATGGAGGATAACGGGGCTAAAAGTTTCTCTAAGAGTTGCTTTAAGAGCATCTAAAGCTGGACGCCTCAAACTGGTCTCAAACTACCGGGCAGACAGACCGGTCACTAACTACTCAGAAAAACGACCCATCTGCGCGTCTCAAACCGGCCTCAAACGCCCACTTTGTTCGGCATCCCTCATATCCAGGCCAAATGTAGGGTGGATATGGGCGGCTTGGGCATGTTTGCCACACCAGACCGGCTCACCGTCGACCCCACTCCGGCCCCACAAAACCCCCAATCCGGAAACCCTAGCTCAGATCACTCCGATATAGCTCCATCGCTTCTTCTCCCATGCTCCGATTTCTCCGATTTGGATCCAATGTGACAACTCGAGCGAGCATGTCAAGCTCCAGCAACCGCTCCTACTCTGGCATCGACGTCGACGAGGACCTGGCCCTCCACATTGTGCTGGAGTTGTCCAAGGTGGACATGAGGGGCAGCCCCAGATCCGCCTCCTTCTATTCCTTAGGGCCCGTCGCCAAGTGACGCAGCGTAGGCGACGTCGCCGGCCCGTCCTGCCCGTCATGCAGCTATGGTCGCTTTGCTCCGAATCTCCTTCATGTACGCCGCCCACCACCACCACCATCTTCCCCCAAAGTGGTACACGGACACTGTTGGATCCTCGTGCTCGCGCCGGCGCCCATGCACACATGGACGCCCAAGTTAGAGGCATGAGCAGCCCTCCACGAGTCGCGGCGAACGAGGGAGAGGGCGGCTGTCGGTGTCAAAACCGGCGGATCTCGGGTAGGGGGTCCCGAACTGTGCGTCTAGGCGGATGGTAACAGGAGACAAGGGACACGATGTTTTTACCCAGGTTCGGGCCCTCTCGATGGAGGTAAAACCCTACTCCTGCTTGATTGATATTGATGATATGGGTAGTACAAGAGTGGATCTACCACGAGATCAAGGAGGCTAAACCCTAGAAGCTAGCCTATGGTATGATTGTTGTAATGGTTATTTTTTCCTACGGACTAAAACCCTCCGGTTTATATAGACACCGGAGAGGGCTAGGGTTACACAGAGTCGGTTACAATGGTAGGAGATCTACATATCTGTATCGCCAAGCTTGCCTTCCACGCCAAGGAAAGTCCCATCCGGACACAGGACGAAGTCTTCAATCTTGTATCTTCATAGTCTTGGAGTCCGGTGACGATGATAGTCCGGCTGTCCGGACACCCCTAGTCCAGACTCCTCAAGAGCCTCGAACCAAAGCTTCAATGACAATGAGTCCGGCGTGCATATTGTTCGGCATTGCAAGGCGGGTTCCTCCTTCAATAATTCATAGAAGATCGTGAACACCGGGATAGTGTCCGGCTCTGCAAAATAATTTCCACATTCCACCGTAGAGAGAATAATATGTACACAAGTTCAATCTGTGGCGATTTTGTGGCATGACGTTACGCCACTACCAAGCCTTTACTTGAATCGTTTTTACTATACCACCTCGGTAGCGTTTAGCGGCGGTTTCTTTGGCACGCCTTGTCGAAGCGAGATCGTGTTCCCCTTATTCCGGGATTCCCATTAATACGGACGTGGGTAACCCAACCGCGCCATTGATGGTGGCGCTTGGGAGATAAGCGAGTTTTACCAGGCTGGTGGGGACGCATAGTCTTCGTCTGCCCATATATAAGGGAATAAGGATCCACCTTTTTACCTACGCCTTCTTCCTCCTTTGCTTATCCATCTCGCGCACTCGAGCTCCAACGCCCAAGCCCGCACATCTCGTCTCAAGCTTCTCCAGTCATGTCTGGAGCGGGAGGCAAGTGGTTGGCTTCCTCCGTTACGGAGGAGCACATCAAGGAGCTGCGCGGCGCCGGATACCTGTCCGGCGACATCGCGCACCGGCTGCCCGACAAGGGGCAGCTCATCCCCATCCCCAGGCCCCATGAGAGGGTCGTATTCCTTCCCCACTTCCTCCGCGGACTGGGCTTCCCGTTGCATCCCTTCGTCCGGGGGCTCATGTACTACTACGGCCTGGACTTCCACGATCTGGCGCCAAACTTCATCCTCAACATCTTGGCGTTTATCGTCGTGTGCGAGGCCTTCCTCTGCATCCAGCCCCACTTCGGCTTGTGGCTCAAGACCTTCAACGTCAAGCCGAAGGTAGTGAAGGGCGTCCAAGCGGAGTGCGGAGGCGCCATGCTGGGCAAGATGCCCAACGTCATCTGGCTCGAAGGGGTCTTCGTGCAGTCCGTCAAGGGGTGGCAATTGGGGTGGTTCTACATCACCGAGCCGCGCGACCCTAAATGGGTAGCGGCCCCCGAGTTCAGATCTGGTATCCCTATGCAGCTCACCTCCTGGAAAGAGAAGGGCTTGCTATGGGGCAGTTCGGAGGAGCTGACAGGACTCCAGTCCTGTCTCCAGACCTTGGTGAACAAGAAGCTTAGGCTTGTCAATGTGATCCAGGTCATGCTCATCCGCCGGATTCTCCCCTTCCAACAGCGGGCCTTTAATTTGTGGGAGTTCAATCTGGCACAGCACCGGACCCTGAGCGGGCTCTTCGACACGACGTACGAAGATGCTTGGAGGGTGCTGTTCAAGGGCGGAGAAGCCCCTGCGTCCGCGACGGAAGACCGCGGATTCAGCACCAAGCCCCCGGCCGGCGAGGTAAGCTTTGTTATCCTCTATGGGACACTTATCTTCCTTCACAATTTAATTTTATGTGGGATCTAAAACTCCCAATGCCGTTTGACAGGACTGGCAGAGGACGTCCGGACAGGTAGACTGTCCGGCTCCCCTTCCCGAAGTCCCAGCGGACGCATGTTTAACGGGGCTGCTAGTCCCGGCACTTTATGTGGTGCCGGAGAAGAAGGCCAAGAAGAAGGCCACGGGAACTCGAAGAAGTTCCCGGCGCCAGGCCACGGGAACTGGAGGGGGAGAAAGGAAAAGGAAGGCTTCCCCAACGGGGGAGGCCGAAGGGTCCAAGAGGGGAAGGACCCTTCCCCCGGACAGCTCTGCCAACGCCAACGTTGGCGACGAAGAGTGGTCCTCAAGGGCCAGGCCTCCGGCAAGATCGTAAGTATCCGGATTCCTGAATGGTTTATAATTTCTCTTTTGCGTCACATAGTGTCCTTCTAATGCCGCATACTACCTGTAGTCCGGCCGATGATGATCTTCCCGCTTCATCGAGCGGGTCCTTGGCTTCGTCGGACGTGGATTCCATTCCGACTGCCTCCACCCCTCGCGACGTTGAGGACGCCGAGGTGGGATCTCGGGAGGGGACCCATTAGGAAGAGGCTCCGGAGGTGCCGCAAGGCAGCCTCCCGGACTCTGCGCCGGACTCCATGCCGGAACCCGCAGTGGTTCCGGAGTCCGGCAGGCGGCCCCTTCGTAAGAAGGGCAAGACCGTGACGCCGAAGGCCTCCGTCCAACCGGAGGCGCTGGACAACTTATTGGAAGCGCTTAACGGTGCTTCCATCGAGGAAGAACACCGCACTATCATGAGCGCGGTGATTCAGAAGGTTCGGCTCGCCAAGAGCGGGCTGACCGAAGCCTGCAGTAGCCTTCTAACAGGCTTTGAGGTAAGAAGTTTAAAATATGTAATGTAATACCGCATAGACAGTAGCCCCTGATGCTCGGTTTGGTGTTCGGAAAGAAAAACCGGACTGAGGATCTAAAAAAGATATACGCAGGAGTGCTCAAAATTATGTCAATATGGGTTTGCAGGCTGCGCTGCTGACCTCTGCCGCACTGACTGCGGAGGTCGGTGCTTTGAAGCAGGATCTCGAGCGGTCCAAGCAAGAGCTCGGCCTTGCCAAGAAGTAGCTCGAGGACAAAGTAGGTGAGTAACACCACTTTGAAATTTGTACCTTACAAAAAAGGATTTTGGTTGCCGTAGAAATAACAAGGATAACGTGGGTACTGCAGGGGCCACGAACGAGGTGGCGACCCTGAAGGAGACCGTGTCCGCGGCCGAACGCATTGCGTCCGCGAACGGGAGGAGCGAGAGAAGCAGGAGGCGCGGGTGGCGGAGGTGCGGCAAGAGCTCCGGGCTCTCATGGAAAAGCATGAGAGTTTGGAGCGCGACTCGAAGACTCGAGAGTCCGAGCTTGCCTCGGCTCTTGAAAGTGCCAAAGCCGCCAAGGCCGAGGCCCATAAGTCCCTCCAGGAGATTGAGGCGATGAAGAAGATAGCGGCGGGTAAGGCATTTTTCATGCAAAGCAAGCATGTGAATGTAAATTACCTGTTACTTACCCGAATTTGGAGCTCTCCAGGGGCGTTTGCGGATCTGCCACGCAGCGTGTCCGATGCCGCCGCATTCTACCGGGCTGAGGAGGGGAGCTCAACGGAGAAGGTCTTCTGGTCTCAGTACTCTGAGGCCGGACATCCGGTGCCCCCTAGCGACCAACTGAAGCAGCTGGTCGAGCTCCACAAGGTAGCCGAAAGCAGGCCATGAAGGGCCTCATAGTCCGGCTGTGGCTCGAGAGGCCATGCCAGGAGCTACTTTGGCCTCGTGCCGCTGGCCGGTGGATGCGAGCCCCAGGTGGAGGTCGCTCAGCGCTCCTTTGCATTGAAGGTTCCCGTCTGGGCCCTTGCCCGCAAAGGTGCACCGGGCAGGCTGGATGTTGAGAGGCTTCTGACGGACGCGCCGCCGGCGGGCAAGGAGTATCGTATGCCCGAAATGTACTATAAGACTGTCCTGAAGGGTGCCCGCAAGATTGCGGATGAGCGCCCCAGAGATGTAATTATTAAGTAAACTCGCAATGTGTTATCCTGTGCGCTGAAAACTTTGTTCATATGCGCTAAGCAATGCTTATTGATTTAAAATATTACCTTCTGTGCGGCTGTTTATAAAATTTGAGAGATGGCAAGTCGTCGGCTTCAGCCCCCATGCCACGAGTGCTGGGGTGTTCGGGATAAACTTGAGCACTCTTGTTCCCATTTTTGGGTCCATCTAGGGAGGCGCTCAACACAATGAACAATGCAACCGGACTTATAATGCTTGAACACTCTCACTTAGCCATAGAATTCTATAATTTTAAATTTCGGCGAAGCCCCTAGTATTCGAAGACCGAGTTCGTATGCTATCCACGCCTGGGCCGGACAAAGCCGGTTCCTCGCTCTAAGCGGCATAAGTCTTTAAGGACTCAAAAGGACCTCTCGAACAGCGACCAGTCTCTCGCCTTATCATGACAGTCAGTTTTAGCTTTCTCCATTGAGGCGCTCGCCCAGCTCAACCGGGGCACAATCGCAGTGGTTCTCCCAGTGCTACCTTAGCCGACAGAACGGAACGTAAGGTACCAAAACATGGGAGCCGGGCAAACCCAACTATTGACCCAAGACATGATTCGGAGCCGATGCATATAATGCTATAAGTTCGGGGTGCCGCACTTGTGAAAGTGTTCGGACTTCACACCATAATGCGGGGAACATAAGCCCCTGGTGTATTCGGTCGCACCAATTTGTACGGATGCAAGATGTCATAAATGAACATATATATAGAAAGGAATGCAATTATAAGGAAAAAGTAATGCATTGTTTATTCAGGGAATTCTGCCATGAGTGCAGAACGATACAAATAGTGCGATAAGCAAGGGAGTGGACTATTTAAACATGTCCCCCTCCAGGGGTGGGCTGCAGAATGGTGTAATAAACAGATTTAATGCTCGTAATGGAGACCACCTGAGTGTTCGTCGTAGCCCTTGTTCCTCCCTGACTGTTGCATCGTGAGTTCGGCCATTCTACTGCCGGACAGGGCCCCTTGTAAACGGAGTCCTGTGGATAAGATAAAAAAAGGAAAAGAAAAAGAGCGACACATTTAAGAGCCCCTGGTGTGGTTGAGCCGCACTCTGGGCATGTCGTGGTCGTGCCCCTCCCCCTATGCCCAAGGTATCTCCAGAGCGTAATGATGTACGCGGGGAGCTTGTCTTGCAATCATGCAAGGGCTAGGGGTGGGGCCGCATTGCTACATGTGCTCGAAACGTGCCAGGTGGTCTTGATGTATGTTGCTCCGGGCGCGTTTGATCATGTCCGGTCTTTTAATGGCCGGACTCGAAAATTGCCTTAAGAGGCTGTTCTGGACTTCTGCCGCTAGAGCCGCTGTGTGTTCCTCCGTTCGGAGGGAGCGTTCAGTGTTTTCGTTGACCGTGATGACTCCACGGGGGCCTGGCATCTTGAGCTTGAGGTATGCATAATGCGGCACCGCGTTGAACTTTGCAAACGCAGTTCGTCTCGAAAGCAGGCGTGATAGCCATCGCGAACGGGACTATGTCAAGATTAACTCCTCGCTTCGAAATTATCCGGGATCCAAGACCACTTCCAGCGTGACCGAGCCTCGTGCAATTGGCCTCGACACCGGTATGACGCTTTGAAGGTCGTCTTTGTAGGTTTAATCCTTGAGGGTCTATGCCCATCTTGCGCCTCAGATCCCGATAAAGCAGGTTCAGGCTGCTGCCGCCGTCCATCGTGACTCTAGTGAGGTGAAATCCGTCGGCGATTGGGTCTAAAACCAATGCGCGAATCCGCCATGGCGGATACTGGTTGGGTGGTCTCTTCGATCGAAAGTGATCGGGCAGGAGGACCATGGATTGAACTTCGGTGAGTGCACGCCCGCTCCTCTTGGGTATGTGGGTTGCGATATCATGTTTACCGTCCGCACTTGTGGGGAAACCCTTCATCCTCTATCGCTCAGCGGCGGGTCTCTTCCTCGTCGTCATTGTGCAGCCCCTTGTCATTGTTTTCGCAATTAACTCGCTTTGCTGCTTGAATACCCAACAATCTCTGTTGGTGTGATTAGCTGCTTTTCGGGTGCCATGTATCCGCAAGAGCGGTCGAGTATTCGGTCCAAATTGGGCGGACCGGAGTGGTTCTTTTGAATGGCTTCTTCCGCGACCGGGTTTAGAGCCTCAATCCGGCGCGACTGATCGCCAGATCCTCATTGTTATCGCCGTTAACGCGGCGTTTGTTTTTGTTTTGACGCGACCTGCCATTGTGGTCCTTAGTATCCGGACTGCCAGCGTTTTTGCTGAGGTTGTTGCTGCGAGCTAGCCAGGTGTCTTCTCCCGCACAGAAGCGGGTCATGAGTGATGTGAGGGCTGCCATGGATTTCGGCTTTTCCTGTCCTAGGTGCCGGGCCAGCCACTCGTCGCGGATGTTATGTTTGAAGGCTGCAAGAGCCTCTACATCCGGACAATCGACGATTTGATTTTTCTTTGTTAAGAACCGTGTCCAGAACTGTCTGGCCGATTCGTCTGGCTGCTCAATTATGTGGCTTAGGTCATCGGCGTCTGGTGGTCGCACATATGTGCCCTGGAAGTTATCGAGGAATGCGGCTTCTAGGTCTTCCCAACACCCAATTGACTCTGTGGGCAAGCTGTTAAGCCAATGCCGAGCTGGTCCTTTAAGCTTGAGTGGGAGATACTTGATGGCGTGGAGATCGTCGCCGCGGGCCATATGGATGTGAAGGAGATAATCTTCGATCCAAACCGCGGGGCCTGTTGTGCCATCGTAGGATTCAATGTTCACGGGTTTAAACCCTTCAGGGATTTGATGATCCATTACTTCGTCTGTGAAGCACAATGGGTGTGCGGTGCCTCTATATTGAGCAATGTCACGATGTAGCTCAAGAGAGCGTTGTCTGCTGTGTTCGGCCCGGCCGGGGTTGCTATATCCGGCGCGACGGTAGTCGTTGTTGGTCGTGGGGCGCCCACGTGATCCGTAGATGGATCTGGATTGTCTTTCTTTGTCCTCCAATATATCCCGCAAGTCCGGCGCATTCCCTCGTGGCTTCATACTTTTCGAGCGGTGCCGGGGTATGGTCCTGAAGGAGGGCCTAGATGCCTCTCTGTCGCGACCACGGGGTGGTCGGTCTTCCGTATTGTGCGCTGGTGATGAAGGTTTGTATGCTTCCTCTTGTAGCCAGGGGAGCAACTTGCGTTTTGGGTAGCTCTTGGAGGGGCGTTCGAATTCATACTCTTCGGCCGCGAGGACCTCGGTCCATCTGTCGGCCAGCAGGTCTTGATTAGCTTGAAGCTGTTGCTGCTTTTTCTTTAGGCTATTTGCCGTGGCGATAAGCCTGCGTTTAAAACGCTCTTGTTCGACAGGATCCTCGGGCACGACAAATTCGTCGTCGTTGAGGCTTGCTTCGTCTCCGGAGGGAGGCATGTAATTATCATCCTCTAACACCTCATCTGCCGCTCTCTCTCGAGGGCTGTCTTCCCCGTCCTCCTGTGCTGAATTGTGCTGGAGGGGGTTGTCTTCGGCACTCTCTGGGTGTTGTTATCTCCGGTGCCGGAATCTCCATTCTTGCTGTGGCGGGATTTAGAGCGGCGCCGCTGACGTCGGCGCTTGGGCTGTTTCTTAGAGGAATCTGCCACCGCTGCTTCTTCGCCATCCCCGTCCTTTGGGGTGTCCACCATGTATATGTCATATGACGAGGTGGTCCTCCAGTGCCCTGTAGGCGCCGGTTCTTGATCGTCTCCGGCATCGTCGTCCATACCGTCGATGTCTTCGGAGTCATAGTCTAGCATGTCGGTTAGGTCGTCGACAGTGGCTACAAAGTGGGTGGTGGGTGGGCTTTGAATTTCTCGTCGTCCGCATCCCAACCGTCCTGACCGCAGTCCTGCCAGGGCTCTCCTGATAGCGAGAGATGCCTTAGCGAATTTAGGATGTCGCCAAAGGGTGAACACTGAAAGATGTCCGCGGCGGTGAATTCCATGATCGGCGCCCAATCGGATTCGATTGGCAGGGGCGCAGGAGGTTCGGAGTCTGGCAAGCAGTCTGGCGCCTCAGAGTCACGAGCTTTATAAGGGACAAGGTCGGTATTCGGCTCTATCGCCGTAGAAGTCGCAGTTCCTGAGGCGGTGTCCAGCCACCCGTCCTCGATCTGCGCGATCGGCTCCGAACTATAGGTCGGAGCGGATTCGTGTGCGGCCTCCAAGGCACTGTCCGACGGCAGAGCTAGATCATACCCATTGTGACAGTGCAACATGCTTGGCTGTGGCTCGAATCTGTCGAAGATCAAATCTCCGCGGACGTCAGCCGTGAAGTTTAGGCTTCCAAATCTGACCTGATGGCCAGGGGTGTAGCTTTCGATCTGCTCCAGATGGCCAAGTGAATTGGCCCGCAGTGCAAAGCCGCCGAATACGAAGATCTATCCGGGGGGAAAAGTCTCACCCTGGACGGCGTTGTTGTTGATTGAAGAAGCCATCAAGCCTATCGGTGACGACACAGAGGAACTCTCAATGAAAGCACCAATGTCGGTGTCAAAACCGGCGGATCTCGGGTAGGGGGTCCCGAACTGTGCGTCTAGGCGGATGGTAACAGGAGACAAGGGACACGATGTGTTTACCTGTGTTCGGCCCTCTCGATGGAGGTAAAACCCTACTCCTGCTTGATTGATATTGATGATATGGGTAGTACAAGAGTGGATCTACCACGAGATCAAGGAGGCTAAACCCTAGAAGCTAGCCTATGGTATGATTGTTGTAATGGTTGTTTTTTCCACGGATTAAAACCCTCCGGTTTATATAGACACCGAGAGGGCTAGGGTTACAGAGTCGGTTACAATGGTAGGAGATCTACATATCCGTATCGCCAAGCTTGCCTTCCACGCCAAGGAAAGTCCCATCCGGACACGGGACGAAGTCTTCAATCTTGTATCTTCATAGTCTTGGAGTCCGGCTGACGATGATAGTCCGGCTGTCCGGACACCCCCTAGTGCAGGACTCCCTCAGCGGCTGCGGGGAAGGCGCTGACCACGCACCGGGCATGTGTGTGAGCGTGCTGGTGGATCCGCCTTGGTCCTTCGCCGCTCTCTCACGACGGTGGAGACGGATGCGCGGCACCTCCGCCGCAGGAATGTTAGGGCGTTCAAACTCGCCATCGACATGTCGGAGCGTGAGGAGGAGAAGGAGGCGGCGGTCAAGGTGAAGGCGACCCGGCATGCTAAGGAGCATGACTGTCTACTCTGCAGGCTCTTGGGCCAAATGTGCGGCTTCGACTCCGACCAGTCGGACGGCTCCTCCTCCAGCTCCAATGATAATGCACCACCGCATGCAGACACGTACATTGAGGAGGGGCACAGCTGCACCAGTGACCGGAAGGGACAGGGGCCGGCGAGGAAATAGTGATTTCCTATACCCTTCCCCATTTTATATATGTTTTATTTATGTTTTAAGAGCATTTATAGCCGCGGACAACAAATCTGACCCCTCAAACGCCCGAGCCCGTGGACGCACCCCACGGAGAGTGACTGGTCACGCCTCAAATTTGCTCTTCTCCATCCGGTTACCACATATTGGAAATCTTAGATCCATACAAAAGCATGCAAACAAGAAAATTCACTATATCAAGTAATCTATACCACCATAATCCTTGTCGAAGATGTCCACTATCTATGTGCTTGGCTCTGGGTACATGGGCGACAGCCACAACTCCGGCTCCTGCGGCTCCTCCAGCTGCTCCACCTCAGCCTCAACCTTCATCTCCGCTTCAATCTCCTCGAAGAGCGCGTCGATCGCTGTCGTTCCTGTCAGATTAACTGCCGGTTGGCCTCCACAGGCCTCATCCTGGATGGACTCCAGGATGGCATGCTGCTCCGCCATCTCGGCCGCTTGAGAGACCGCGAACTCTGTCTCCGCGTCCTCCATGTTGAAGCCAAGAGCCGGCGCGAGCTCCTCCTCCAGCTGCTGCTCCTCTTCTTCCTCCTCCCGCTCCAGTGAGTTCGGAGGCAAGCCGGCAACGATCCAGGCGGCGTGCCTTGCCTGAATCTCCCGCTCAATCTGGAACCGATGCTCTGGTGTGAGCATAAAATAGGTGGTCTTCTTTTAGAGAACCATGGTGAAGCCGGAGGGCGTGGGAAGAGCGGCGGAGCAGGAGAGAGGAGGTGGATATTGGCTCGGGTTGGAGTCACAGAGAGGTAGGAGGTGGATGTGGCTAGGGTTGGGGGATGCTGGCTGGGTTAAATAGCCGAATTTGGCCTCGGGCGACGAGCGGGAGCGGCGGCACAAGACGTTCACACCCTCCATCGGAGGAGACGTCCGTTGGACCGTGGGGTTTCCGGGCGATTCCGTGTGGGACCCCATTGTCCGTTTGAATTGCTTTTCTGTGACTGGTCAGTGATCGGGCCGTCCGACCGGGCGTTTGAGGCGGATTTGCGGTGCACATATGTGGATGCTCTATGTAGTTTGTAATATGGATTTGAACTGTCCGCCAATGAACTATGGTCCTTTTGTCTGGCGATGCGCTTCTACTCCTAGAGTAGCCGCGCACGCAGGTGACGGCCACTAGATCTATGTTTTATTATGATTTTTTTTAATTTTAATAAATGTAACAGAGGGACTTTGGGTGGCAATGTCTATATATTTTCAATTCAAAAAATGTTTACAATCTAAAATGCATCCGGCGCTTTGGGCGCACCTATAGACGGGCGGACAAAGCCAGACTTTGATCTCTCTATTTGGGTCGGCCGACTGGAGTTGCCCTTACATTAGATAAGACGTACACATGTCTAAAATACTGCTTAGTGGCCGGACTTTGGTTCTTTGATCTGGTTACAGAATTTGTATGCTAAACACTTATGAAAGTGTTACTAAATTGTTCGGTTTTCAATTTTTTAATGTTCATGCATAATCAGTCCAGTTGTTTCTATCAAATATATTTTTTGGGAACAGTTTTACTAAATCTCCCCGAGAAATAAACACCCCCGCGTCGCCCTCCTCTGGCGACACGGGGGGCGTCTCCTCCAGCGCCGCCGCCAGGTCCTCTCCCTCCTCCTTCTCGTCTCGCCGCCGCCGGAGGGCCGCCGGTGAAGCCCGGGCGGGCTCCAGTGAGAGCGGCGGCGGGGTGGCTTCCTTGGCAACCTCCACCCTTCCTCTCCTCTCCTCGTTGGGGCGCGGCGGCGCACGCCATATCCGCGAGGCCCAGTGGTTGGGAGCGGCGGCGGTCCACGGCGGGCGGCGGGCAGGGCTCTGCGGCGGCATGGAGGCCCAAGCGGTGGTGGGGATGAGACGGTGTCGGCCGGGACTGGCGGGCCAGATCTAGGCGCCGCGAGCCTGCGGGCTGTTGTCGTGTTCATCCTCGCTGCAGGTGGTGCAGCTGCGGGTGGTGCAACACCCGTTGCTCGTGGTGGGTGTGGCGGTGGTGGATGGGGCTCCCGGCGGTCTTCCGGCGGTGGCGTCGATCCGAGTGGCCTTCGGCCCCCCCTCCTCGTCATCTTGGCGCTATTTCCGTCGAAGAGTTGACCCTCTCCCAGTTGCAGTCCATCGTTGTCGTCTCACGCCCGGTGCAGCAGGACCGAGCTCGTCGCGCACCCGTGCAGCAGGACCGAGCTTGTCTCGCGATCGGTGCGGCAGGACGGTCGCTGGAGGCCAGTTTTGGCTGACCTATTGGGTCTCGGCACCGGGGGCCGGCCAGGGGTGCGAAAGACGGGGCCTTTCCGCTCGTCTCTTTGGTTGAGGTAGCGGCGGGTTTCGGGTGAGGGGGTGTCAAGGTCTTGGTTGCCAGGGCGGCGGCCCTGGTGGTGGTAGCACGGTGCTCTTGGGCAGAGCCCGTGGCTTGGTGCTGCCCGGTGGCCATGGCTGTGTGGGCGGTGTGGCTGCCGGGGTGTGGCGTTCGGTGCCAGTGAGTGTTGGTCGGGGTGAAAACCTGTTCTATCTTCGGACGGACCGGCGGCGGCGAAGCTCGTTTCCTTCTTGAAGGCGTCATCGTGGCTATCATTGCCCGTCGTGATGCTCCGGGGGAAGCTCTGATCCTTGGATCGGGCGGTGGCGGCGCTCCGGTGTCGTGAACTTCCTGAAGGCACCGCCTTGGAGCCCACGGTTCGTCATATGTGGCTTCATCTCCTCGCGGTGGCCTTAGTGCTAGGGGGTGGTGTTGCTGCGCTCAGCGCTTATGTATCCTGTCTTGGATGTGTGTGTGTTGTGGTGGCGTGCGTTTGTATCGAGTGATTGATGATCATTGCTTTATATATAAAGCGGGGCGAAAGCCTTTTTGGGTAAATCTGCTCTTAATTTCTAGTACTTCTAAAAAACTCTACCTGGTGCAAATGTGGGCGTCTCCGTGTGTGTGTGCGCGCTAGATCTGGAGCTTTTTTCACTTTGATTGCTGATGGCCTTTGGATGTGTAATGACGCTGGATGTGTGACCGCATGTTACAGCGTGACTGCCTGAAGGCAAGTCACCTCATCCCAAAGATCATATAAGAGAAACTCTAGTAGACACAGCAAAAATCGCAAACCCGCAAAATTCCGGCGAGTATACGGGCTCGGCCCAATTTTCTGGCCAGAACAGAGCCCGTATACTCACCCGACCAATAATTTTTTTACCGCGGCCCGCAACCCTCCCCCCCAAGCAGTATATCTACGGGTTCGCGGTGCATATGCGGGTCGAAACCCTATCCCCGCCGCCGCGTCTCTCCGCAATTCCCCTCCTCCTCACATTTCGCCCGGGTGAGCCCTTCATCAGTAGAAAAAGGCCTTTAGTCGCGGTTGGCAAAGGCCTTTAGTCGCTGGCGCGAACCGCCACCAGATAAGCGACTAAAGACCCCCCTTTAGTCGCGGCTCTTCTGAATCATGATTAAAGGCTTTAGTCCGGTTCTCGTGGCTAACTGGGACTAAAGCCTCCTCCGAGTTTAAATTTTTACGATTTTTTTTGCGAATTTTTTCATTTTTTTATTTTCAAATTTCTGAATTATTTTAACCTCTAATCTCTAATCACCACCCCTCATCACTGCTCAATTTATCCTCTAATCTCTAATCATCCCTCATAATTCCAAATCATCTAACTTCCTAACGGTCACCCATCCTCCCACTCCCCACTGAGCACGCTTAACTTCCGGTTCTATTCTCCTCGCTTCCAAGTCTGCACTTGTTGTTTTCCGACAATAGTAGGATGTCAATTCTATTAACCCTCGGTATTTAGCTTGAGCATGAAGTGACACATTTCACTGTTTGAGTTTGAAACTATTGTTTTAAAAAACAATAATTATTTAGTAACACTAATATTTCTGGAATAATTAGTTTGACCATTTTTTGACCACAGTTTGACCAGATTTGACCAAAATTTAAGAAAACTGAAATAATTATTTAGTAACACTAATATTCTAGAATAATTAGTTTGACCATTGTTTGACCACAGTTTGACCATAATTTGAAATTTTTTGAATTTTTTTGCCTCTCCAGAACTTAAAAGCCCCGTATCTTTTTTTCTGTTAGGTTTTTGGGGATTCTAAAAATGTTCACCCGTATAATTCGGATGTAACTTTTCGAGTAGATGATTTTTCATATAAAAAACTTTTTCATCCGAGTTCGTATGCAAAAGTTATGCCAATTTTAAGAATTTCCAGAGAGATTTTGCAAATAAAGTCGAAATTCATATTTGTTAATTTTCCCAACAACTAGACCACATATCACATGGAAAACTTATTTTATTTTATTTTTTTGACATTTCCATAATTTTCTTTTGTTTTTTCTAAAACTGAAAAGGCGATCCCGGGGTAGAGTTTGAAAATCCCTTTAGTCGCGGTTGGCGGACCAACCGACTAAAGGTCTAACCAACCGCGATTAAAGGTTCGGCCTTTAGTCGCGGTTAGCTGCACCAACCGACTAAAGGTTCAACCTTTAATCCCGGTTGGCACAACAATCATGATCTAAAGGCCTTGGGCCACTCGAGACCTTTAGTCGCGGTTGTCCCGCCAACCGCGACTAAAGCCCTCACGCACCACCGCCACCGGCCACCGAGGCCCAGGCCTTTGGTCGCGTTCACCTCGTAACCGCGACTAAAGGTCCCATTGGTCGCGGTTCCTACAGCTTCGCGACTTATGGGGCTGGACGGAAAGCCTGTTTTTCCACCAGTGCTTGCGCCTCCAGCCGCCATGTGGGGCCGCATGTGGAGCTCCGGTCGCAGCTCCGGGAGCAGCTCCGGCGGGGGCGGCGACCCGAGCGCGAGCGGCGTGTCCGCTCGGACGGCGCGAGGAAGCACGGGGCGAGGAAGTGGACGAACAATGGCCTCTCGCCGCCGCCGAGCTTCCTCGTCCGCGAGACAGAGGAATACGACCGTCGGCACAGGCGTACGCCCTTCTAGGCAGCGGGCTCATCCTCCGCCGCGAGCTCTTCCTCTTCCGATGCGAGGCTTCTCCTCGTGAAGAGGGAGTGCTCGGAGGAGCCGGAGAAGATCGAGGTCGTCGTCGTCAAGCAGGAGCCGGAGGAGATCGAGCGCCAAGGTGTCATCGGGCCCGAAGATTTCGTGGTCGATTGCAACGCGGTCGCGACCGCCATTGCCGAGCGGAGCTTGCACGAGGAGGCGGAGCGCCGGAGCCACGAGGTCGATGACCTCATCCTCCAGCAGGCGGTCGCGACCAAACTTGCCGCGAAGGAGAAGGACGACGAGTGGCGGCGCATCCGCGAGGAGCAGAGGTCGAAGTTCATCGATCTCGTCAGCTCCGACGAGGACTAAGCTCCTCCACCGCGTCGTCCTCGGCCGCGAGCTCGTCCTTTTTGGTATATCGACCTCGGCCTCGCCGCCGCGAGATCTTCCCTCCCTCTAGTAGTAGTAGTAGAATATAGTATATATGATAATGCAGTATGTGATGATGAATTATGAATGATCATGTAGTATGTGATGAATTACTATGGTGGCAATTTCTCCCGCGAAACTTGTTTTCAAATTATGCGGTTTCATGTACGGTTTCTGTTCTGCCGCGCACGTTTTCGACTCGCAAACGAGATCTTCGTCGAATTGTAATCGCCTTATGCAGGTCGGGATTTTGCGGGGTCCGCTAGAGATGCTCTAAGCAGTTGCAGGCTCTTTGAGGTGCTCGCTTTGAACAGAACGCGCTGTAGAAAATCCATGCTTAAAATGAGGGATATTAGCTTCGCTCGGAAGGCTCGCTGCAACACGCCGTGTTTCTGTAGTCTGTACCCTTGGGAAGAGCAATTGTTGCATGCGCAGTAATCTTTGACTCGTGCAGCCCTCTTTCAGTCTTCACCATTTATCTCTCGGCGCGCTACGAACCAACCAGCAAGCACAACCATTTACTCCTCCGTACTACCACTAACCACTCTTCGTGTATAAACGACGCACTCGCCTTCCATCACTTCCCCGTCGCTCCAGATTCCAGAACAACAACACCACACATAGCCACCACTAAACCCGAAACCATGGCGGGGGCTGGGCAGGCTAGGAAGGAGCACTCGGCTACGGAGGAGGTGGACTCCAAGTCGGCGGTGGCTCGGCTGATCACGCTCAAGGTGGTGAGCCAGGAGCGCGTGGTCCGCCACACCATGAAGATGACCGACAAGCTCCAGGTCCTCAAGGACGTGTGGTACCACAAGGTGCCGGAAGTAACTCCCGGCACGGGCGTCTTCATGATCAACGGCTCCCGCTTTCGCCCGGAGAGCACCCCTGAGGAGCTCGAGCTGGAGGACGACGATATGGTGGATTTCTTTGAGCATGTGGATGGAGGAGCACCGCTGGTTCCTGCATGGATTTGCGCGTAGCTTAGGACGCACCTCTTCGCCGGGATGCTGTTATGCCCTGTGCGGCATCTAGATAAGTATCGATATTGTCCGGTGCTAAATTTCTGATGCGAGAGTATGCTTGAACCATCTAGCTAGATTCATCTTCCTATCTATTTCGTCGTATGTTTGGACCATGGTGCCTTTTATGTTGAGTTCTATAAATCAAAACAAGTATTATATGACATATTCGCTTTCGGGTTTGTCTTCTTTCATTCAAAAAGGAGTATCTAGATAGGGAGTACCTAGAACTCATCTAGATGAGACATAATTTGGTCTCATTCACTTTGAAAACAAGAACAGATACAACCCACGTCAGCACCCACGCATCTTATAGCATCATATCCAATGGCTATAAAAGGTGAATGAGACCAAATTATATCTCATCTAGATGAGTTCTAGCAAAACTGATCTAGATAAGTGGCGATATTAAGGTGTCAATTTTTTTATGCCAGAGTAGGGTGTCCATCAATCTAGGTTCGTTCACCTTCCTATCTAATCCGTCGTATGTTTGAACCATGGTATCATTTATGTTGAGTTCTATGAATCAAAACAAGTACTATATCAAATTTTCGCTTTTGGTTTGTTTCCTTCCATTTAAAAAGGAGTATCTCCTGCGGTCGGGCTGCGTTAATTGCAGCATGCTTGCCTTTTTGTATTATTATTTTGTTTTGGTTGCTGCTATGGTATTATTTTCTTTTGCAAGTCATGGTAGATTTTCTAAAACACAAAACAAACCTGGTACTATTCTTTTTGCAAGACATGTTTATTTTCTAAAACACAATACGAAAGCAGACACTCACATATACACGGACACTTCGTAGTCGATGATAAGGTTGTCTCATCCTGAACACGTATTGTCAGAATGCTTAGAATAAATTCGAGAAAATGCGAACACTCATGATAAGTGAATGACTTGAACCTGGGATAGGCTTGTTTCACCACGGGTAACCTGACCGTCGGAAGCTACACTCAGTCACAATCATGTTTTAAAATATTGATAATATTTTAGTTCTAAAACTAAGGATCTCTTTGATTTGCATGACCTGTAAAGCGTAGAAATAAGCACACACAAAATAGTGACATAACAATAGCAGCCGACATGGTTTTTTTTAGGAAAACAGGCACAAAAAGTGTTTGGCTTGAAACTAAAAAGGCCACAAATAGTGACAATATGTAATTCGGTGGACATAAAACATACTAGTATTAGGCTGGTCATAGTGGGGAGTAACTTAGACTAGTAACATGCATATGTTATTAGTCTATGTTACTACCTTCATAGTGGGTAGTAACATATGAATGGTAACATGCAAGCCTTCATTAATTGAGATATAGACTTATTTTGCCTCGGGGTGTGTTATGTTACAGTAACATATTATGTTACCACAAGCATCTCTTTCCTCATTAACTCCATGCCACATAAGCAATTGATTCTTGGGATGTGTTATGTTACTACCTAAATTACTCCCACTATGGCTAGCCTCAGGCTGGTCGTAATGGTAGTATCATAGCTCCCCATTACAACCAGCCTTAGAGGCCAGAACTCCAAGAGTTAATGTCTATAGAGCTAAATACACATAGCAGTAGCAGCCGACACAATCAAGTATCTTGTCCTTTGATGGAGTGAATAGCTCTAGTTCTGCCTAGCTTCGCTCTTGTTCCTCCTTGTCCTTCCTCTTTCCTAGAGGCAATCATAACTGAAAAAGATAGACCGTCCAAAAACCAATTGTGTTTCGGTACACCTCCCTAAACATATCGATGACGACTGAAATTAACTCATACCTCTTTATAATAAAGGGCAGGATGGTAAGTACGTTGTATGGGCCGAGCGCACTGATACGTGATATTTCCACCTCCCCCATGGGGCGGCTCATTTACGCCATTTTTACTCTTCCATTGAAACTCAAAAAATCCGCGAAGAATATGATTCGAACTATGATCCCCAGGCAACATAAAAACAATGGTAACCAACAGGACATCTTAGTTATTGTGACTTTATAATTCTTTTTTCTTCGTCAATAAAGCTAAAAAACGCAATGGTTTCCCTGATTTTGGTTTTAGTTTTCTCTGGTTTTCGTTTTGGTCGGTTTTTTCTCTAGGTTTTTCTTCTTATTCTATTTTTTTGACATGTTACATTATTTTATTTTTTATAATTCTTGGAATTTTCTTAAATATCATGAAATTATCTTAAAATCGCAAGTTTTTTTAAACCGAGAACTTCTTTTCAAATTCATGAACTTTTCTAAAAAAACATGAACCTTTTTTAAATTCACACATCTTTTTTTCAAAACACGCATACTTTTTTCCAATTTCGTGAACCTTTTTCTCAAATCGATAAATTTTCCTTTTCATAATTGATGAACATTTTTTCAAAATCAATGAAGTTTTTTCAAACTTGTAAACTTTTTTCAAAACCGATGACCTTTTTTGCAATTTTCTAAAAGAAACAAAATTGATGACCCTTTTTGGTTAAACCGAAATAACTGAAAATAGCTTCATTGTATGAAAAATAACTGCACATATGAGTTGAACCATTCAACACCCCTCCTTTTATTGACGTCCATCCACCTCGCTGCAGCTTGCCCAGTGAAGTGGTACTGAACTGTGCAGCGCACTAAAGGCTGGCGCATGCATTGGTGCATTGCATGGAAAAAAAACTGGAGCCGTTGAACGGATGTCAAGAAACAATGAGCTCTTAAATGGAGCTTTCTCACCTACCCCGGACACCCTACATGGAACATCGGGGTTTTGGACATTCTTGAAATTACCCCAATTTTCGCAAGCAGGTGGGCCTGCCCATGATAGACATCCATGTCACATTTGAAGGGAAAACTATTTAAACCCATAATTTAGCACTGCATGCTTTTTTCAAAGCATTTAAAAAGTAATCAAAGGAAAAAATATTTAAAACAATAATTTAGAACACTTGTTTATATTTTTTATTTTGGTCTTCCAAACAATATTCGGAAGTTTGAATAGGTTTTAAGAAGAATAATAAAGTTCAAAACGGTGAAAAAATCATTAAAGTAAAAGAGAAGAAAAACGAAAAAAAATAAAGAAAAAACGCTTAGGTCTTGGCCCAACTAGGTGAGGGCATCACTTCCGTCGGGCACCTATTCGGCTGGCCAAGCGCTCGCGGCTTTCAAAAGGTTCACCGATTCAAAAAAAGAGTCCATGTTTTAAAATTTTGTTCAAAAATTAATAAAATGTTCCTTTTTTTGAAAAAAAAATCAGGAAGGTTCAAATTTTGTTCGGAATTACAAAAAATCCGATTTTCAAATCTTTTGTACACAAATACAAAAAATGTTTGGTGAAATCCATAAACAAATTGGTTTCAAATTTTTGTTTGTATTTTTACTTTGAATTTTTAATTCAAAATTTGTTAGAGTTTTTCAAAAAATGTTCATGATCAAAATTTTGTTCGCTTTTTAAAATGTTCGTATTTTGTCATTCAGAGAAATTTTTCAAGACGCGGTCATTTTCTTTATTGTATATGTCCAATTTTTTAATATATGATTTGTCCAAACAAATATAGAAAAAGCAAATATTTTTTTAAGTTTTTAACGTACTTTTAAAAGCTCGAGCAGTTTTTGGCAAAAGAAAAAAGAATCTAAAAACCGACAGATGAAAATTAATGCGTCCTGAAAAAATTAGATAGCTCAGGTTTTCTGGCAAAAAGATAGATAATCTTAAAATATATTCGCGAATTAGAACAAAAAATCCTGGATTTGACAAAGTTCATGTGTTTTGAAAAAAAATAGTTGCAAATAAATTGTAAAAGTCCATGTAGTTGAAAAGGTTAAATAGTGTCTTCGCAAGAAAACTTGAAAAAATTCACAGTTTTGGAAAAAGTTCGTGAAATTGAAAAAATGTTCTCGAACTTGAAAAAGATTCAAAAATCTGAGAAAAGTTCAAGAATTAAAAAAGCAAATATTTGAAAAAGTCGCTCATTTGAGAAAAGAAGAAAAAGATACAACAAAACTAAAATAAAATAAAAACCCGATGAAAAACCGAAAACTAGCCAAAACAACTAGATACAAAAGGAAAACTGGAGTATTTCTTTTTAGTGTTATATTTGATGCACTACAAAAGATGGAAAAGGAAGAACTTAGACATAGTAGGTGAGGTGTCCTAGGTGGTTAATGCCTCTTGTTTTGAACCATGAGGTTTTGAGTTCGACTCTGAGGTGATAAGCATATTTTTTTAAGGTTGCAAAAGAAAATGTGCAGCCCAAGTCAGAGGGGGTGCTTGGATATACGTAAGTGGATACGATTTGCAAAAGGCCCGTATTGCTCTTTATACGTTTATTAGGTGGGTTGTGCCAAATCATATATATTTGAAAATATAGTCAGCATGATGATAGGAATTGTCCCCTGATGGTATGTTTATTACAATAAGTGCAGAGTGCCCAAGTTAATGCCGTAACACCCTCCAAGTGAGCTTACGTTCTAGGCTCTAATCTTTAGCGGAGCAGTTGTGGACCAAAGCATTTTTGAGTGATGGATGGGAGGGTGTGGATGAGTTTGTTTTATATCGAGTTAACCGAGAAGCAACCTTATGCTTCAAGGTCCCAAAGAACTCTCTCTCTCTCTCTCTCTCTCTCTCTCTCTCTCTCTCTCTCTCTCTCTCTCTCTCTCTCTCTCTCTCTCTCTCTCTCTCTCTCAAAAAAGATAACTGGACTCTGGGATATCTCAAGCATGAGAACCTCCCAATAATTGCACTCTATGGCACTAAGGTTCTGAAGGAAGATAATGTTGATACGGTTGTCCCTAAAAACATCTTTGGTAGCGATATCTGGATTAGTGGCTAAACCAAAAAAGTTATGTGTATTTAGAGTAAAGGGGGTCGGCCATGAAAAAGGGGACACTTGGTTGATCCATTTGGCTAGCCAAAATTGATATCCCCACCGTTGCTCACATCAAAATTTGCTCCCAGATTGGAGACCTCTTTTTTATGGATCTCATTCCATACCTTAGTGTCTTCTTGCTCACAGGGAAGAAGGAAGAGTTCGGGAAAATACTTAGCCTTAAGAATCTGCGCTCAAAATACCCAAGCTGATCCAAACAAATAGCTCAAGAAAGATAAATGGATCAGGAGCGTATCTCGCACATTGGGGATTGTAGTGCAGCAGGTGCACCACTCCTACTGCAGCTTTTAAATGTTTGGCAAATATTTAGCACATTAACATGACGCCAATTTGTAGTCTCATAATTTCAAATCAAAATTTGAAACATAAAACAAATGAAAAATGTCAAATATTTTATCAATAGAGATAATGGACCAAATCTAAATCCCAACTTTGATTATGCACTATTCTATGTTGAATTGATACTGGGTGAACAACAAATCCTGTTTGCCGCTCTATGCAATAAACTTTCGACCTATCACACAGACTAGCGAACGGGGAACTCAACTAGACCGGCCCATTTAGCCACGGATTCCGATTTTGGTAACCTTGTTCAGTCCTATTTTCACCTGTTTTGGGAACCTTTAAGAAGGTTATTAACCGCTTTTTTCGTGATTTCTTTATAGGTTTGGTTTGTTTTATTTTATCTTTATAAATGTTTTCAATTTGCAAAAGTGCTCATATTTTTGGAAAAAAAATGCATCTTCAAAAATGTTCAAAGAAAAACCATGTCACAAGAAATGTTTGCAAAGTTAAAAAAAGTTTCCTTGTTTCCAGAAAAATATTCACTGATATGAAAAGATGATCACTTTCCAAAAAAATGGTTTGCAAAGTTAAACACAAGTCATGTTAAAAAATTGTTTTTACAAAAGTTTGTGTTTTAAAACAAAATCAAAATTATGAAAAAATGTTGGTGTTTTCAAAAAATGTTCACAAATTAAAAACATATTTGCATTTTCAAAAAAGTTCTCAAATTTGTCAAAGATGGCCTCAATACAATTCATGATTTAAGAATAAGAACGAGAGATTGACTTTTATTTTTTTTCATGTTTTTTCTTCAAAAAACCAAATGGGAAAGAATTAGAAAAAAAACCAATCACTACATTAACCTTGAGACACCATTGTAGCTCGAGTTTGCTATAGTACCCACTCACACTCGCTATGGTAGCTCGTGCAATGGGCAGGCCCACCTAGATGCCCCTCTGTGTGGTAGTCAGAGCATCAAATAGGAGGTCCCCCAGGGTGCACCACAGCCAGGAGCCCAGTGCAACGTATTAGAATCGCATTTCATGATGAGAAGTAGAGCCAAACCCACCATTTATTGTGTTTTAAAGTTGGATATGATGAAGACATATGACAGAGTCGAGTGGGCTTATCTTCAGGCCATCATGAAACATTTGGGGTTTTCCTCAACATGGATTTTAGTAATTATTGGCATGATAAACTCTGTGTCATTTTCAGTCATTTTTAATGGAATCAAAGTAGAACAATTTAAACCCTCATGCAATATAACATAGGGAGATCCAATCTCTCCACACCTTTTCTTGTCACCAGCAGAGGGCCTTTCGTGTCTTTTAAAATCTCATAGTCATCACAGTTCAGTGGAACCAAGGTGGCCTCAAGGACTCCCCCAGTGAACCATCTTTCAGTCGTAGATGACAACCTGCTATTTTTCAGGGCAGGTGTTAATGAAGCAGAGGAAATATTAAACCTGTTAGATACTTACTTCAGGGCTTTGGGACAGAGGATAACTCGAGAAATGACCTCCATATTGTTCACCAAATATTGCCCTCATATTGTGATGCCGTGAAGGGTAATCTTCAGGTCCCAAATGCATCATTTAGTGATAGATATCTAGAGATGCCCATCGATGTGGGGCACTCTAAGAGGGTCACTTTCAAATATCTCAATGATCGGGTTCGGGAGAATGTTAAAGGCTGCATGTGATAGTTGTTATCGGCAGGAGGCAAGGATGTCCTAATTAAAGCGATGGCATAAGCTATACAAATTTACTTTATGGCTTGGTTTAAGCTTCGCCATGGTCTTTGTGAGCATATTAATTCATTGACACCAAAATTTTGGTGGGGAAGTAAGCAAGGAGAAAGAAAGGTTGCCTCTGTCTCGTGGGAGGTGATGACACCACCCAAATATTTGGGAGGACTGGGCTTTGGAGATCTGGAGCTGTTTAACCTCGCTCTTCTCAAAAGGCAAGCTTGGAGGATATTACAAGAACCTATATCTTTAAGTGCAAGGATACTAAAAGTCGCTTAATTTCTAAAGGGGTCAATTCTTGAAGCCGAGCTTAGTTTACGGCCCTCACAAGTATGGAGAGCTATCTTGGAAAGGTAGGAACATTATGAAGCAAGATATACTCAGAAGAATTGGCAATGGCTAGTCAACAAACATTTGGTCTCATAACTGAATTTCTAGAGAAGGTTCATTGAGAACGTTGTTATATCTAGTGGCCGATCCCTCACAACTTGTGTCTGAGCTTCTTATAGCTCCTTACTGCTTTGTGGAACGAGCAACTAGTTCATACAGTTTTCCTTTGAATGGATAATGATGATATTATGAAAATCCGAATTAGCACTAGATCTATGAGTTTTTGGCATGGAACCATGATGAATGGGTAATTTTTAGTTTTTTCTGCATACAGACTATTGATGACAAAAAAAACGAACAGAGAAAACTGCCTTGACGGAAGGAGCGGTACGTCCAACACTAAGAAGGAAGTGCAAGTATGAACATCCCTATAGAAAATCTTTGTACAAGCATGACGGAAGGAGTAGTACGTCCAACACTAAAAAGGAAGCGCAAGCATGAACATCCCTATAGAAAATCTTTGTACAAGCAAAACTTAAGGTTTTTGTTTTGTGACTAGCGCGACACTCTTTGTCTATTGATAATTCCTAAGTGCATGAAGTATTGTAGCACGTTTCAAAGTGGAGGTGGTAATGAAGGAAATATGCCCTAGAGGCAATAATAAAGTTTTTATTTATTTCCTTATATCATGATAAATGTTTATTATTCATTCTAGAATTGTATTAAATAGAAACTTAGTACATGTGTGAATACAAAGACAAAACATAGTGTCCCTAGTATGCCTCTACTTGACTAGCTCGTTAATCAAAGATGGTTATGTTTCCTAACCATAGACATGTGTTGTCATTTGATGAACGGGATCACATCATTGGGAGAATGATGTGATGGACAAGACCCATCCGTTAGCTTAGCATTATGATCGTTACAGTTTCATTGCTACTGCTTTCTTCATGACTTATACATGTTCCTCTGACTATGAGATTATGCAACTCCCGAATACCGGAGGAACACCTTGTGTGTTATCAAACGTCACAACATAACCGGGTGATTATAAAAATGCTCTACACGTGTCTCCGAAGGTGTTTGTTGGGTTGGCATAGATCGAGATTAGGATTTGTCACTCCGTGAATCGGAGAGGTATCTCCGGGCCCTCTCGGTAATGCTCATCACTATAATCCTTGCAAGCAATGTGACCAATGAGTTAGTTGTAGGATGAAGCATTACGAAACGAGTAAATAGACTTGCCGGTAACGAGATTGAACTAGGTATGATGATACCGACGATCGAATCTCGGGCAAGTAACATACCGATGACAAAGGGAACAACGTATGTTGTTATGCAGTTTGACCGATAAAGATCTTCGTAGAATAGGTAGGAGCCAGTATGAGAATCTAGGTTTCACTATTGGTTATTGATTGGAGATGTGCCTCGATCATGTCTACATAGTTCTCGAACCCGTAGTTTCCGCACTCTTAACGTTCGATGACGATTTGTATTATGAGTTATGTGTTTTGATGACCGAAGTTTGTTCGGAGTCGCGGATGAGATCATGGACGTGACGAGGAGTCCCGAAATGGTCGATACATAAAGATTGATATATTGGAAGGCTATATTTGGACATCAGAATGGTTCCGGAGAAGTTCGGGTATTTTCCAGAGTACCGGGAGGTTACCGGAACCCTTCGAGAGTTTTTGGGCCTTAGTGGGACAGAGAGGCAATGGCCAGGAGGTGCCCCCCCCCAAGACCAGTCCAGAATGGACAAGGGTTGGGGGCGTGGCCCGCCTCTTCCTTCCTCCCCCCTTCTCCTTTAGGTGGAAACCTACTAGCACTTGGAGTCCTAGTAGGATTCCCCTTCTCCCGGCGCGCCTAGCTTGGCCGGCCGGCCTCCCCCTCCCTCCTTTATATATGGGGGCAAGGGGCACCCTAGGATAGACCAAGTTTTGCCTTAGCCGTGTGCGGTGCCCTGCTCCACAGTTACACACCTCGATCATATCACCGTAGTGCTTAGGCGAAACCCTGCGCTGGTAACATCATCATCACTGTCGCCACGCCACCGTGCTGAAGGAACTCACTCTCGTCCCCAACTAGATCAAGAGGACGAGGGACGTCGTCGAGCTGAACGTGTGCTCAACGCGGAGGTGTCGTACGTTTGGTACTTGGATCGGTTGGATCGCGAAAATGTTCGACTACATCAACCGCGTTACTAAACGCTTCCGCTTTCGGTCTACGAGGGTGAGTGGACACACTCTCCCCTCTCATTGCTATTCATCTCCTAGATAGATCTTGTGTGATCATAGAAAATTTTGAAATACTATGTTTCCCAACAGTGGCATCCGAGCCAGGTCTATGCGTAGATGTTTTATGCACGAGTAGAACACAAAGAGTTGTGGGCGATAATAGTCATACTGCTTACCACCAACGTCTTACTTTGATCCGACTGTATTGTTGGATGAAGCGGCCCAGACTGACATTACATGACCGCGTTCATGAGACTGGTTCTACCGATGTACTTTTGCACATAGGTGGCTGGCGGGTGTCTGTTTCTCCAACTTTAGTTGAATCGAGTTTGACTACGGCCGGTCCTTGTTGAAGGTTAAAACATCACACTTGACGAAAAATCGTTGTGGTTTTGATGTGTAGGTAAGAACGGTTCTTGCTAGAAGCCCGTAGCAGCCACGTAAAATTTGCAACAAGTAGAAGACGTCTAACTTGTTTTTGCAGGGCTTGTTGTGATGTGATATGGTCAAGACATGATGTGATATAAATTATTGTATGAGATGATCATGTTTTGTAACAGAGTTATCGGCAACTGGCAGGAGCCATATGGTTGTTGCTTTATTGTAAGCAATGCAATCGCCATGTAATTGCTTTACTTCATCACTAAGCGGTAGCGATAGTCATAGAAGCAATAGTTGGCGAGACGACAACGATGCTACGATAGAGATCAAGGTGTCGCACCGGTGACTATGGAGATCAATACGATGCTTCGGTGATGGAGATCATAAGCACAAGATGATGATGGCCATATCATGTCACATATTTTGATTGCATGTGATGTTTGTCTTTTATGCATCTTATTTTGCTTAGTACGGCAGTAGCATTATAAGATGATCTCTTACTAAAATTCAAGGTATAGGTGTTCTCCCTGAGTATGCACCGTTGCTACAGTTCGTCGTGCCGAGACACCACGTGATGATTGCGTGTGATAATCTCTACATTCACATAAAACGGGTGCAAGCCAGTTTTGCACACACAGAATACTTGGGTTAAACTTGACGAGCCTAGCATATGCAGATATGGCCTCGGAACACTGGAGACCTATCAGGTGGTAGGTGCGACATATGCCAACGGGTGGCTAATCATTGTGGGAGTCAGTAAGACATCGCCGGTGCCTAGTAACGGGATAAGGCGAAGACATGCATGCCGGCGAATCTTACCCAGGTTCGGGGCTCTCCTAGGAGATAACACCCCTAGTCCTACTCTACGGGGTCTCCGCATGATCACTAAAGCAATAAGTGGCTACAAGAGGCTCCTTGAGCTGTTTGGCTAGAGGAAGAAGAAGAGCAAGGCTAGCTCTCCTCTTCTCTCTATGTGGTGTGTGTAGTTCTAATGGATCAACCCTTTGCATGGGTCGCTTGGGGGTTTATATAGGCCTACCCCCCAGGGGTACAATGGTAATCCGGCTGGATGTGGGTCCAGGCAGTCAGTGTCTATGGTCACCGGCTTCTCCGACGGCCGCTGGGTCCCACCGGCTGCCGGCCTCTTGGTCGACAGGCCGGGCCCACCGCCCATGAGCCCTGTCGGCTCCTTGTTACTGTAGCCTCGCTCTTGATGATGATGGCTTTGTCGGGGCAAGCATGGCTACAGTACCGCCTCCTGGCGGGCATTCACTGTAGCCTTACCCAATCTTATCTACTTAATGGTGCACAAACTTCCAGGGCGAAGGCAGGCCGGCTGTTGGGAGCCGGCCTCCCCCCGTGCCGACTGGTCAGATCAAATCGCCTTCTGGTGGCTCTCTGGGAAGAGGGGCCCGCCGCTTGCGGGCCGTACTGACAACCGCCGTGGGTGACGACATGGTCGACATGGCAACAGTGCCGCGCCGGATGAGGGATGGCCGCCTGGTACGGTGCACTATGGCCACGCTCGCTCCGGGATTCGGGGGTGGCAGGCTTCACTGTAGCCACGCCCCATCTTATCGCCGTTATGTGGGTGCAAACTTTGAGGGTGTAGGTCAGGCCGCCTGCTAGGAGTCGGCTACTCTGGGCGGGCTTGTTGAACCTTGCCGCCTTCCCGCAGCCCGCCTGGAGAAGGTGGCCCTTCGTCCTGGATGTTTGAGGGCACAGTTGGCCCGATGTTTTTGAAGAGCCAGGGGGAGCCGGTTAGGCTACCCGTGGTCATTTACTCCGACAAGACCGAAAGGTCGAGCGTGATTCATATAGTAGATATGATCAACATAGTGATGTTCACCATTGAAAACTACTCCATCTCACGTGATGATCGGACATGGTTTAGTTGATTTGGATCACGTGATCATTTAGATGACTAGAGGAATGTCTATCTAAGTGGGAGTTCTTAAGTAATATGATTAATTGAATTTATCATCAACTTAGTCCTGATAGTTTTTTGCATGTCTATGTTGTTGTAGATCAATGGCCCATGCTACCGTTCCTTTGAATTTTAATGCGTTCCTAGAGAAAGCTAAGTTTAAAGATGATGGTAGCAATTACAGGGACTGGGTCCGTAACTTGAGGATTATCCTCATTGCTGCACAGAAGAATTACATCCTGGAAGCACCGCTAGGTGCCAGGCCTACTGCAGACGCAACTACGGACGTTGTGAACGTCTGCCAGAGTAAAGCTGATGACTACTCAGTAGTTCAGTGTGCCATGCTTTACGGCTTAGAATCGGGACTTCAAAGACGTTCTGAACGTCATGGAGCATATGAGATGTTCCAAGGGTTGAATTTAATATTTCAAGCAAATGCCCGAGTTGAGAGATATGAAGTCTCCAACAAGTTCTATAGCTGCAAAATGAAGGAGAATAGTTCTGTCAGTGAACACATACTCAAAATGTCTGGGTACCATAACCACTTGACTCAGCTGGGAGTTAACCTTCCTGATGATAGCGTCATTGACAGAGTTCTTCAATCACGGCCACCAAGCTATAAAAGCTCCATGATGAACTATAATATGCAAGGGATGACGAAAACGATTCCCGAGCTCTTCGCAATGGTAAAGGCTGCGAAGGTAGAAATCAAGAAGGAGCATCAAGTGTTGATGGTCAATAAGGCCACTATTTTCAAGAAAAAGGGCAAAGGGAAGAAGGGGAACTTCAAGAAGAACGGCAAGCAAGTTGCTGCTAAGGGGAAGAAGCCCAATGTTGGACCTAAGCCTGAAACTGAGTGCTTCTACTGCAAAGGGGCTGGTCACTGGAAACAGAACTGCCCCAAGTATTTGGCGGATAAGAAGGATGGCAAAGTGAAATGTATATTTGATATACATTATATCCGGATCTTGTTTGATGCGATACCATTATTCATTTAAATCAGAGAATAATGGTTGTTGTATTTATATGAGTAATATCTTTTTTGGTCATGCACCCTTGTTGAGTGGTCTATTTTTATTAAATCTCGATCGTGGAGATACACATGTTCATAATATTGAAGCCAAAAGATGCAAAGTTGATAATGATATTGCAACTTATTTGTGGCACTACCGTTTAGGTCATATTGTTGTAAAGCGCATGAAGAAACTCCATGCTGATGGGCTTTTGGAATCACTTGATTATGAATCACTTGGTGCTTGCAAACCATGCTTCATGGGCAAGATGACTAAAACTCCGTTCTCTGGAACAATGGAACGAGCTGCTGACTTATTGGAAATAATACATACTGATGTATGCGGTCCAATGAGTGTTGAGGCTCATGGTGGGTATCATTATTTTCTTACCTTCACACATGATTATATCTACTTAATGAAGCATAAATCTGAAACATTTCAAAAGTTCAAAGAATTTCATAGTGAAGTGGAAAATCATCGTAATAAGAAAATAAAGTTTCTACGATCTGATCGTGGAGGCGAATATTTGAGTTGCGAGTTTGGTTTTCGTTTAAAACAATGTGGATTAGTTTCGCAAGTCACGCCACCTGGAACACCATAGCGTAATGGTGTGTCCGAACGTCGTAACCGTACTTTATTGGATTTGGTGCGATCTATGATATCTCTTACTGATTTACCACTATCGTTTTGGGGTTATGCTTTAGAGACGGCTGCATTCACTTTAAATAGGGCACCATCAAAATCCATTGAGACGATGCCTTATGAACTGTGGTTTGGCAAGAAACCAAAGTTGTCATTTCTTAAAGTTTGGGGTTTTGATGCTTATGTGAAAAAGCTTCAACCTGATAAGCTCGAACCCAAATCGGAGAAGTGCGTGTTCATAGGATACCCAAAGGAAAATGTTGGGTACACCCTCTAACACAGATCCGAAGGAAAAATCTTTGTTGCTAAGAATGGATCCTTTCTAGAGAAGGAGTTTCTCTCGAAAGAAGTGAGTGGGAGGAAAGTAGAACTTGATGAGGTAATTGTACCTTCTCCCAAATTGAAAAGTAGTTCATCACAAAAATCAGTTCCAGTGATTCCTACACCAATTAGTGAGGAAGCTAATGATGATGATCATGAAACTTCAGATCAAGTTACTACCGAACCTGGTAGGTCTTCCAGAGTGCAATCCGCACTAGAGTGGTACGGTAATCCTGTTCTGGAAGTCATGTTACTAGACCATGATGAACCTACGAACTATAAGGAAGCAATGATGAGCCCAGATTCCGCGAAATGGCTTGAGGCCATGAAATCTGAGATGGGATCCATGTATGAGAACAAAATATGGACTTTGGTGGATTTGCCCGATGATCGGCAAGCCACAGAAAATAAATGGATCTTCAAGAAGAAGACTGAAGCTGACGGTAATGTTACTGTCTACAAAGCTCGACTTGTTGCGAAAGGTTTTAGACAATTTCAAGGAGTTGACTATGATGAGACTTTCTCACCTGTAGCGGTGCTTAAGTCTGTCTTAATCATGTTAGAAATTGCCGCATTTTATGATTATGAAATTTGGCTGATGGAAGTCAAAACTGCATTCCTGAATGGATTCTGGAAGAAGAGTTGTATATGATGCAACCAGAAGGTTTTGTCGATCCAAAGGGTGCTAACAAAGTGTGCAAGCACCAGCGATCCATTTATGGACCGGTGCAAGCCTCTCGGATTTGGAATAAACGATTTGATAGTGTGATCAAAGCATATGGTTTTATATAGACTTTTGGAGAAGCCTGTATTTACAAAAAAGTGAGTGGGAGCTCTGTAGCATTTCTAATATTATATGTGGATGACATATTGTTGATTGGAAATGATATAGACTTTCTGGATAGCATAAAGGAATACTTGAATAAGAGTTTTTCAATGAAAGACCTCGGTGAAG
This sequence comes from Aegilops speltoides, assembly GCA_021437245.1. Classification (NCBI taxonomy): domain Eukaryota; kingdom Viridiplantae; phylum Streptophyta; class Magnoliopsida; order Poales; family Poaceae; genus Aegilops; species Aegilops speltoides. The sequence continues at coordinate 531,412,748 of CM038142.1, forward strand.
CTGCTTACATATTGGGCATCAAGATCTATAGAGATAGATCAAGACGCTTAATTGGACTTTCACAAAGCACATACCTTGACAAAGTTTTGAAGAAGTTCAAAATGGATCAGTCAAAGAAAGGGTTCTTGCCTGTGTTACAAGGTGTGAAGTTGAGTCAGAGTCAATGCCCGACCACTGCAGAAGATAGAGAGAAAATGAAAGTCATTCCCTATGATTCAGCCATAGTTTCTATCATGTATGCAATGTTGTGCACCAGTCCTGATGTGTGCCTTGCTATAAGTATAGCAGGGAGGTACCAAAGTAATCCCGGGGTGGAGCATTGGACAGCGGTCAAGAACATCCTGAAATACCTGAAGAGGACTAATGATATGTTTCTCGTTTATGTAGGAGACAAAGAGCTCCTCGTAAATGGCTACGTTGATGCAAGCTTTGACAGTGATCCGGATGACTCTAAGTCACAATCCGGATATGTATTGTTATTGAATGGTGGAGCTGTTAGTTGGTGCAGTTCCAAACAGAGCGTCGTGGCGGGATCTACGTGTGAAGCGGAGTACATAGCTACTTCGGAAGCAGCAAATGAAGGAGTCTGGATGAAGGAGTTCATATCCAATCTAGGTGTCATACCTAGTGCATCGGGTCCAATGAAAATCTTTTGTGACAATACTGGTGCAATTGCCTTGGCAAAGGAATCCAGATTTCACAAGAGAACCAAGCACATCAAGAGATGCTTCAATTCCATCCGTCATCAAGTGTCGGAGGCAGACATAGAGATTTGCAAAATACATATGGATCTGAATGTTGCAGACCCGTTGACTAAGCCTCTTCCACGAGCAAAACATGATCAACACCAAGACTCCATGTGTGTTAGAATCATTACTGTGTAATCGAGATTATTGACTCTAGTGCAAGTGGGAGACTGAAGGAAATATGCCCTAGAGGCAATAATAAAGTTTTTATTTATTTCCTTATATCATGATAAATGCTTATTATTCATGCTAGAATTGTATTAACCGTAAACTTAGTACATGTGTGAATACATAGACAAAACATAGTGTCCCTAGTATGCCTCTACTTGACTAGCTCGTTAATCAAAGATGGTTATGTTACCTAACCATAGACATGTGTTGTCATTTGATGAATGAGATCACATCATTAGGAGAATGATGTGATGGACAAGACCCATCCGTTAGCTTAGCATTATGATTGTTACAGTTTCATTGCTACTGCTTTCTTCATGACTTATACATGTTCCTCTCACTATGAGATTATGCAACTCCCGAATACTGGAGGAACACTTTGTGTGCTATCAAACGTCACAACATAACTAGGTGATTATAAATATGCTCTACAGGTGTCTCCGAAGGTGTTTGTTGGGTTGGCATAGATCGAGATTAGGATTTGTCACTCCGTGAATCGGAGAGGTATCTCTGGGCCCTCTCGGTAATGCTCATCACTATAAGCCTTGCAAGCAATGTGACTAATGAGTTAGTTGCGGGATGAAGCATTACAGAACGTGTAAAGAGACTTGCCAGTAACGAGATTGAACTAGGTATGATGATACCGACGATCGAATCTCAGGCAAGTAACATACCGATGACAAAGGGAACAATGTATGTTGTTATGCGGTTTGACCGATAAAGGTCTTCATAGACTAGGTAGGAGCCCATATGAGCATCTGGGTTCCACTATTGGTTATTGATCGGAGATGTGTCTCGATCATGTCTACATAGTTCTCAAACCTATAGGGTACGCACGCTTAACGTTCGATGAAAATTTATATTATAAGTTATGTGTTTTGATGACCGAAGTTTGTTCGGAGCCCTGAATGAGATCACGGACATGACGAGGAGTCTCGAAATGGTCGAGACATAAAGATCTTTCTTGTGGAACCGGTAGGAGCACTTCCTTTTCATATAAGAAGGAGAATAAGGTCTATGTACAAGAGTTTTCCGGGTTTTTTAAGAGAAACCGGACAAAAACCCCTGGAAAACCCACACGATGTCACTAATCAGCCAATATCGGCTACCACCTGTGCCCAGCCAAAGACCAGGGACCTTTGCTTGATGTCTTTGAAGGCAATAGCTGCAACCTCTAGGTGCGTGAGTCGAGTTCCATTGAAGATGCGTCGGTTTTGCTCCTTCCAGATGTTCCAGATGGTTTAAAGGAAGCGGCCGCTCCGCCTTCTTCTGTCGTTCTTGGGAAAATTGATGGTGAGCGAATCCCACTAGTCCAAAATCCCCATCGAAGGGGGCAACGTGGGCGTGGCCCCAGAGTCCTCTCCCGTCCACACCTGCACATGAGACCAAACTGCGGCGGCAAACAGGCAGTCCTTGCAGAGATGAGTGGCCGTCTCCGGAGCCCGAAGGCAAAGGGGACAGCAAGGGTCGTGCGGCCAGCCACGAATGGCTAGCATGTCGGCCGTGAGGATCTTCCCGTGGAGCACAAGCCAGGCGAAGAACTTACATTTTAGCTCAGCGTGTGCCTTCCAAATCTTGGCCGGGGAGAACCTGGGATAGGATCTAGAGAACTCGGTCGCGTAGGCCGAGGTAGTAGAGCATATGCCATTAGGGGTCCACCGCCAAGTGATGGAGTCCTCCTGGTCCGGGTTCAACGCCACCTGAGTGATGACTGAAGCGAGGGCAATGAACTCCTGTAGGTGGGTAGGCAATGAAACACGGGCAACCGATCTGATCTAGTTCTCCTTGTGGAACTCCTTCATCACAGATCGCCGCTTCCTGGTGGCAATTTTGTATAGCTCCGGGAAGGCCCAGGACTGAGGGCCCCGTCCTGTCCAGTCGTCGTGCCAAAATAAGGATTTTCTCCCATTGCCCAAGGAGATGGTGGTAGAAGCCCTAAAGAGGGCCATATTCGTCTCATCACAGGGCACCGCAGAGCCCACCCATTGGCGGTCAGGATCAGTCCACATAAGCCAAGGCCAGCGAAATCGGTGCGCCCGACCAAATCTCTCGAGGTCTGTGATTCCCCGGCCCCCCGTGGGCTTAGGCCGGCAGACAATCTTCCAGCTGACCAGAGAGTGTCCACCAGACGTGTTTTCTGAGTCTTCCCACACCAGATGAAGTTAGGAGTGATCTTATTGAGATTCTGGATTGCCCAAGTGGGGAGCGGGAGCGCAGTGAGGTGATGGTTTGCGATGGCACACAACACGAACTTTGCAAGGGAGACCCTGCCCGAACGCGCCAGATTCTTCCCCTTCCAGCCCGACAACCTGCCCATTGCCTTGTCCAGAAGGGGTTGGAGGTCAACCCTTCTGAGCCACCTGGTATGTAGTGGGAGACCCAGTTATCGACCGGGAACGAGGCCAGCTTGGCCGGGAAGGCCGAGAGGACGGCCGGGAGATCAATGTCTTGGCAGCGAATGGGAACGGAAGGCTATATTCGGACATCAGAATGGTTCCGGAGAAGTTCGGGTATTTTCCGGAGTACCGGGAGGTTACCGGAACCCCCCGGAGAGTTGTTGGGCCTTAGTGGGCCTTAGTGGGAAGGAGAGGCAGCGTCCAGGAGGTGGCGCGCCCCCTCCAAGCCTAGTCCGAGTTGGACAACGGGTTGGGGGCGCCCCCCCCCCCACACACACACTTCCTTCCTTCCCCCTTCTCCTTTAGGTGGAAACCTACTAGGACTTGGAGTCCTAGTAGGATTCCCTTTCTCCTGGCACCCCTAGCTTGGCCGACTGGCCTCCCCCTCCCTCCTTTATATACGGGGGCAGGAGGGCACCCTAGGACACACCAAGTTTTCCCTTAGCCGTGTGCGGTGCCCCCCTCCACAGTTACACACCTCGATCATATCGTCGTAGTGCTTAGGCAAAGCCCTGCGCCGGTAACATCATCATCACCGTCACCACGCCGTCATGCTAACGGAACTCACCCTCGTCCTCATCTAGATCAAGAACACGAGGGACGTCATCGAGCTGAACATGTGATGAATGCTGAGGTGTCGTACGTTCGGTACTTGGATCGGTTGGACCGCGAAGACGTTCGACTACGTCAACCATGTTACTAAACGCTTCCGCTTTCGGTCTACGAAGGTACATGGACACACTCTCCCCTCACGTTGCTATGCATCGCCTAGATAGGTCTTGCGTGATCGTTGGAATTTTTTTGAAATACTACGTTCCCCAACAGTGGCATCCGAGCCAGGTCTATGCGTAGATGTTTTACGCACGAGTAGAACACAAAGAGTTGTGAGCGATAATAGTCATATTGCTTACCACCAACATCTTACTTTGATTCAGCGGTATTGTTGGATGAAGCGGCCTGGACCGACGTTACATGACCGCGTTCATGAGACTGGTTCAACCAACGTGCTTTTGCACATAGGTGGCTGGCAGGTGTCTGTTTCTCCAACTTTAGTTGAATCGAGCTTGACTACGGTCGGTCCTTGTTGAAGGTTAAAACAACACACTTGACGAAAAATCGTTGTGGTTTTGATGCGCAGGTAAGAACGGTTCTTTCTAGAAGCCCGCAGCAGCCACGTAAAATTTGCAACAACAAAGTAGAGGACGTCTAACATGTTTTTGTAGGGCTTGCTGTGATGTGATATGGTCAAGACATGATGTGATATAAATTGTTGTATGAGATGATCATGTTTTGTAACACAGTTATCGGCAACTAGCAGGAGCCATATGGTTGTCGCTTTATTGTATGCAATGCAATCGCCATGTAATTGCTTTACTTTATCACTAAGCTGTAGCGATAGTTGTAGAAGCAATAGTTGGCGAGATGACAACGATTCTACGATAGAGATCAAGGTGTCCCGCCAGTGACGATGGAGATCATGACGATGCTTCGGTGATGGAGATCATAAGCTTAAGATGATGATGACCATATCATGTCATATTTTGATTGCATGTGATGTTTATCTTTTATGCATCTTATATTGCTTAGTATGACGGTAGCATTATAAGATGATCCCTTACTAAATGTCAAGGTATAAGTGTTCTCCCTGAGTATGCACCATTGCTACAGTTCGTCGTGCCGAGACACCACGTGATGAACGGGTGTGATAAGCTCTACGTTCACATACAACGGGGCAAGCCAGTTTTGCACACGCAGAATACTCGGGTTAAACTTGACAAGCCTAGCATATGCAGATATGGCCTCGAAACACTGGAGACCGAAAGGTTGAGCGTGAATCATATAGTAGATATGATCAACATAGTGATGTTCACCATTGAAAACTACTCCATCTCACGTGATGATTGGACAAGGTTTAGTTGATTTGGATCACGTGATCATTTAGATGACTAGAGGGATGTCTATCTAAGTGGGAGTTCTTAAGTAATATGATTAATTGAATTTATCATCAACTTAGTCCTGATAGTCTTTTGCATGTCTATGTTGTTGTAGATCAATGGCCCATGCTACCGTTCCTTTGAATTTTAATGCATTCCTAGAGAAATCTAAGTTGAAAGATGATGGTAGCAATTACACGGACTGGGTCCGTAACTTGAGGATTATCCTCATTGCTGCACAGAAGAATAACATCCTGGAAGCACCGCTAGGTGCCAGGCCTGCTGCAGACGCAACTGCGGACATTGTGAACGTCTGCCAGAGCAAAGCTGATGACTACTCGATAGTTCAGTGTGCCATGCTTTACGGCTTAGAATCGGGACTTCAAAGACGTTTTGAACGTCATGGAGCATATGAGATGTTCCAAGATTTGAAGTTAATATTTCAAGCAAATGCCCGAGTTGAGAGATATGAAGTCTCCAACAAGTTCTATAGCTACAAAATGAAGGAGAATAATTCTGTCAGTGAACACATACTCAGAATGTCTGGGTACCATAACCACTTGACTCAGCTGGGAATTAACCTTCCTGATGATAGTGTCATTGACAGAGTTCTTCAATCACTACCACCAAGCTATAAATGCTTCATGATGAACTATAATATGCAAGGGATGAGGAAAACAATTCTCGAGCTCTTCGCAATGCTAATGGCTGCGGAGGTAGAAATCAAGAAGGAGCATCAAGTGTTGATGGTCAACAAGACCACTAGTTTCAAGAAAAAGGGCAAAGGGAAGAAGGGGGACTTCAAGAAGAACGGCAAGCAAGGTGCTACTCAAGGGAAGAAGCCTAAGTCTGGACCTAAGCCTGAAACTGAGTGCTTCTACTGCAAAGGGACTGGTCACTGGAAACGGAACTGCCCCAAGTATTTGGCGGATAAGAAGGATGGCAAAGTGAAAGGTATATTTGATATACATGTTATTGATGTGTACCTTACTAATGCTCGTAGTAGTGCTTGGGTATTTGACACTGGTTCTGTTGCTCATATTTGCAGCACGAAACAGGGGCTACGGATTAAACGAAGATTGGCTAAGGACGAGATGACGATGCGCGTCGGGAATGGTTCCAAGGTCGATGTGATCGTTGTTGGCACGCTACCTCTACATCTACCTTCGGGGTTAGTTTTAGACCTGAATAATTGTTATTTGGTGCCAGCATTGAGCATGAACATTATATCTGGATCTTGTTTGATGCGATACCGTTATTCATTTAAATCAGAGAATAATGGTTGTTGTATTTATATGAGTAATATCTTTTATGGTCATGCACCCTTGTTGAGTGGTCTATTTTTATTGAATCTCGATCATGGAGATACACATGTTCATAATATTGAAGACAAAAGATGCAAAGTTGATAATGGTAGTGCAACTTATTTGTGGCACTGCCGTTTAGGTCATATTGGTGTAAAGCGCATGAAGAAACTCCATGCTCATGGGATTTTGGAATCACTTGATTATGAATCACTTGCTGCATGCGAACCATGCCTCATGGGCAACATGACTAAAACTCCGTTCTACAAAACAATGGAACGAGCTGCTGACTTATTGGAAATAATACATACTGATGTATGTTGGGGAACGTAGTAATTTCAAAAAAATTCCTACGCACACGCAAGATCATGGTGATGGTATAGCAACGAGAGGGGAGAGTGTTTGTCCACGTACCCTCGTAGACCGTAAGCGGAAGCGTTAACACAACGCGGTTGATGTAGTCGTATGTCTTCACGATCCGACCGATCCAAGCACCAAACGTACGGAGCCTCCGAGTTCAGCACACGTTCAGCTCGATGACGATCTCCGGCCTCCGATCTAGCAAAGCTCCGGAGATGAGTTCCGTCAGCACGATGGCGTGGTGATGATGATGATGTTCTACTGGCGCAGGGCTTTGTCTAAACTCCGCGACAATATGACCGAGGTGGAATATGGTGGAGGGGGGCACCGCACACGGCTAAGGAACGATCCGTAGATCAACTTGTGTGTCTATGGGGTGCCCCCCCCGCCCCCGTATATAAAGGAGCACAGGGGAGGAGGCCGCCCGCCAGGAGGGCGCGCCAGGGGGGAGTCCTACTCCCACCGGGAGTAGGACTCCCTCTTTCCATGTAGGAGTAGGAGAAGGGGGGAAAGAGGAGGAAGAGGAGAAGGAAAGGGGGGGCGCCGCCCCCCTTCCCTTGTCCTATTCGGACTAGGAAGGGAGGGGCGCGTGGCCCCCTCCTGCCTCCTTCCCTCTTCTCCCTCGAGGCCCATGTAGGCCCAATAACCCCCCGGGGGGTTCCGGTAACCTCCCGGTACTCCGGTAAAATGTCAATTTCACCCGGAACCATTCCGATGTCCAAACATAGGCTTCCAATATATCAATCTTTATGTCTCAGCCATTTCGAGACTCCTCGTCATGTCCGTGATCACATCCGGGACTCCGAACAAACTTCGGTACATCAAAACTTATAAACTCATAATAAAACTGTCATCGAAACGTTAAGCGTGCGGACCCTACGGGTTCGAGAACTATGTAGACATGACCTAGAACCATTCTCGGTCAATAACCAATAGCGGGACCTGGATGCCCATATTGGTTCCTACATATTCTACGAAGATCTTTATCGGTCAAACCGCATAACAACATACGTTGTTCCCTTTGTCATCGGTATGTTACTTGCCCGAGATTCGATCGTCGGTATCCAATACCTAGTTAAATCTCGTTACCGACAAGTCTCTTTACTCGTTACGTAATACAACATTCCGTAACTAACTCATTAGCTACATTGCTTGCAAGGCTTATAGTGATGTGCATTACTGAGAGGGCCCAGAGATACCTCTTCGACAATCGGAGTGACAAAACCTAATCTCAAAATACGCCAACTCAACATGTACCTTCGGAGACACCTGTAGTACTCCTTTATAATCACCCGATTCGTTGTGACGTTTGGTAGTACCCAAAGTGTTCCTCCGTGGCAGGAGTTGCATAATTCTCATAGTTACGAGGAACATGTATAAGTCATGAAGAAAGCAATAGCAGTATACTAAGCGATCAAGTGCTAGGCTAACAGGATGGGTCATGTCAATCACATCATTCTTCTAATGATGTGATCCCACTAATCAAATGACAACACATGTCTATGGTTAGGAAACATAACCATCTTTGATTAATGAGCTAGTCAAGTAGAGGCATACTTGTGACTATAGTTTTGTCTATGTATTCACACATGTATCATGTTTCCGTTAATACAATTCTAGCATGAATAATAAACATTTATCATGATATGAGGAAATAAATAATAACTTTATTATTGCCTCTAGGGCATATTTCCTTGAGTCTCCCACTTGCACTAGAGTCAATAATCTAGATTACATAGTAATGATTCTAACACCCATGGAGTCTTGGTGTTGATCATGTTTTGCTCGTGAGAGAGGCTTAGTCAACGGTCCGCAACATTCAGATCCGTATGTATCTTGCAAATCTCTATGTCTTCCACTTGGACTTGGTCCCGAATGGAATTGAAGCGTCTCTTGATGTGCTTGGTCCTCTTGTGAAATCTGGATTCCTTTGCCAAGGCAATTGCTCCAAGATTGTCACGAAGATTTTCATTGGTCCCGATGCACTAGGTATGACACCTAGATCGAAATGAACTCCTTCGTCGAGACTCCTTCATTTGCTGCTTGAAAGCAGCTATGTACTCCGCTTCACATGTAGATCCCGCCACGGCGCTTTGTTTAGATCTGCACCAACTTACAGCTCCACCGTTTAATATAAACACGTATCCGGTTTGCGATTTAGAATCGTCCGGATCGAGTGTCAAAGCTTGCATCGGCGTAACCATTTACGACTAGCTCTTTGTCACCTCCATATCGAGAAACATATCCTTAGTCCTTTTCGTATATTTCAGGATGTTCTTGACCGCTGTCCAATGATCCACTCTGGCTTACTTTGGTACCTTCCCGCCAAGCTTATTGCTAAGCATACGTCAGGTCTGGTACACAGCATTGCATACATGATAGAGCCTATGGCTGAAGCATAGGGAACATCTTTCATTTTCTCTCTATCTTCTGCTGTGGTCGGGCATTGAGTTTGACTCAACTTCACACCTTGTAGCACAGGCAAGAATCCTTTCTTTGCTCGATCCATTTTGAACTTTTCAAAATTTTGTCAAGGTATGTGCTTTGTGAAAGTCCTATTAAGCGTCTTGATCTATCTCTATAGATCTTGATGCCCAATATGTAAGCAGCTTCACCGAGGTCTTTCATTGAAAAACTTTTATTCAAGTATCCCTATATGCTATCCAGAAATTCTATATCATTTCCAATTAATAATATGTCATCTACATATAAAACTAGAAATGCTCTGAGCTCCCACTCACTTTCTTGTAAATACGGGCTTCTCCAAAAGTCTCAGATAAAACCATATGCTTTGATCACACTATCAAAACGTTTATTCCAACTCCGAGATGCTTGCACCAGTCCATAAATGGATCGCTGGAGCTTGCATACTTTGTTAGTACCTTTTGGATCAACAAAACCTTCTGGCTGCATCATATACAACTCTTCTTCTAGAAATCCACTCAAGAATGCAGTTTTTACATCCATTTGCCAAATTTCATAATCATGAAATGCAGCAATAGCTAACATGATTCGGACAGACTTAAGCATCGCTACAGGTGAGAAAGTCTCATCGTAGTCAACCCCTTGGACTTGTCAAAAACCTTTCGCAACAAGTCGAGCTTTATAGACAGTTACATTACCATCAGCGTCAGTCTTCTTCTTAAAGATCTATTTATTCTCAATGGCTTGCCGATCATTGGGCAAGTCAACCAAAGTCCATACTTTGTTTTCATACATGGATCCCATCTCAGATTTCATGGCCTCTAGCCATTTTGCGGAATCTGGGCTCATCATCGCTTCCTCATAGTTCATAGGTACATCATGGTCAAGTAACATGACTTCCGAATAAGATTACCGTACCACTCAGTGCGGATCTTACTCGGTAGACCTCGAGGTTCAATAGAAACTTGATCTGAAGTTTCATGATCAATATCATTAGCTTCCTCACTGATTGGTGTAGTTGACACAGCAACTGGTTCTTGTGATGAACTACTTTCCAATAAGGGAGTAGATACAGTTATCTCATCAAGTTCTACTTTCCTCCCACTCACTTCTTTCGAGAGAAACTCCTTCTCTAGAAAGGATCCGATTTTAGCAACGAAAATTTTGCCCTCAGATCTGTGATAGAAGGTGTACCCAGTAGTCTCCTTTGGGTATCCTATGAAGACATATTTCTCCGATTTGGGTTCGAGCTTATCTGGTTGAAGTTTCTTCACATAAGCATCGCAGCCCCAAACTTTAAGAAATGACAACTTTGGTTTCTTGCCAAACCACAGTTCATAAGGCGTCGTTTCAACGGATTTTGATGGTGCCCTATTTAACGTGAATGCGGCCGTCTCTAAAGCATAACCCCAAAACGATAGCGGTAAATCGGTAAGAGACATCATAGATCGCACCATATCAAGTAGAGTACGATTACGACATTCGGACACACCATTTTGTTGTGGTGTTCCAGGTGGCGTGAGTTGCGAGACTATCCCGCATTGTTTCAAGTGTAGACCAAACTCGTAACTCAAATATTCTCCTCCACGATCAGATCGTAGAAACTTTATTTTATTGTTACGATGATTTTCCACTTCACTCTGAAATTCTTTGAACTTTTCAAATGTTTCAGACTTGTGTTTCATTAAGTAGATATACCCATATCTGCTCAAATCATCTGTGAAGGTGAGAAAATAACGATATCCGCCACGAGCCTCAACATTCATCGGACCACATACATCTGTATGTATGATTTCCAACAAATCTGTTGCTCTCTCCATAGTTTCGGAGAACGGCGTTTTAGTCATCTTGCCCATAAGGCACGGTTCGTAAGTACCAAGTGATTCATAATCAAGTGATTCCAAAAGCCCATCAGTATGGAGTTTCTTCATGCTCTTTACACCGATATGACCTAAACGGCAGTGCCACAAATAAGTTGCACTATCGTTATCAACTCTGCATCTTTTGGTTTCAACACTATGAATATGTGTATCACTACTATCGAGATTCAATAAAAATAGACCATTCTTCAAGGGTGCATGACCATAAAAGATATTACTCATCTAAATAGAACAACCATTATTCTCTGATTTAAATGAATAACCGTCTCGCATCAAACAAGATCCAGATATAATGTTCATGCTCAACGCTAGCACCAAATAACAATTATTTAGGTCTAATACTAATCCCGATGGTAGATGTAGAGGTAGCGTGCCGACCGCGATCACATCGACTTTGGAACCATTTCCCACGCCATCGTCACCTCGTCCTTAGCTAATCTTCGCTTAATCCGTAGTCCTGTTTGAGTTGCAAATATTAGCAATGAACTAGTATCAAATACCGGTGCTCTGTGAGCATTAGTAAGGTACACATCAATAACATGTATATCACATATACCTTTGTTCACTTTGCCATCCTTCTTATCCGCCAAATACTTGGGGCAGTTCCGCTTCGAAAGTCGATCCGCTTGCGAGAAGCACTCGGTTTCAGGCTTAGGTCCGGACTTGGGCTTCTTCTCTTGAGCAGCAACTTGCTTGCCGTTCTTTTGAAGTTCCCTTCTTCTTCCCTTTGCCCTTTTCTTGAAACTGGTGGTCTTGTTAACCATCAACACTTGATGCTCCTTCTTGATTTCTACCTCCGCAGCTTTCAGCATTGCGAAGAGCTCGGGAGTAGTCTTGTTCATCCCTTGCATATTATAGTTCATCACGAAGCTCTTGTAGCTTGGTGGCGTGATTGGAGAATTCATCAATGACACTACCATCGGGAAGATTAACTCCCGGTTGAATCAAGTGATTATTATACCCGACATTTTGAGTATGTGTTCACCGACGAACTATTCTCCTCCATCTTGCAGCTATAGAACTTATTGGAGACTTCATATCTCTCAATCCGGGCATTTGCTTGAAATATTAACTTCAACTCCTGGAACATCTCATATGCTCGATGACATTCAAAATGTCGTTGAAGACCCGGTTCTAAGCCGTAAAGCATGGCACATCGAACTATCGAGTAGTCATCAGCTTTGCTCGCCAGACGTTCTTAACGTCATCGGTTACATCAAGAAGAGGCACGGCACCCAGCGGTGCTTCGGGACGTAACTTTTCAGTGCAGCAATGAGGATAATCCTCGAGTTACGGACCCAATCCGTGTAATTGCTACCATCATCTTTCAACTTTGCTTTCTCAAGGAACGCATTAAAATTCAACGGAACAACAAAGACGAGCCATCTATCTACAAACAAACATAGACAAGCAAAATACTATTAGGTACTAAGTTCATGATAAATTTAAGTTCAATTAATCATATTACTTAAGAACTCCCACTTAGACAGACATCTCTCTAGTCATCTAAGTGATCACGTGATCCAAATCAACTAAACCATGTCCGATCATCACGTGAGATGGAGTAGTTTCAATGGTGAACATCACTATGTTGATCATATCTACTATATGATTCACGCTCGACCTTTCGGTCTCCGTGTTCCGAGGCCATATCTGTAAATGCTAGGCTCATCAAGTATAACCTGAGTATTCCGCGTGTGCAACTGTTTTGCACCCGTTGTATTTGAACGTAGAGCCTATCACACCCGATCATCACGTGGTGTCTCAACACGAAGAACTTTGCAACAGTGCATACTCATGGAGAACAGTTCTTGATAATTAGTGAGAGATCATCTTAAAATGCTACCGTCAATCAAAGCAAGATAAGATGCATAAAGGATAAACATCACATGCAATCAATATAAGTGATATGATATGGCCATCATCATCTTGTGCTTGTGATCTCCATCTTCGAAGCACCGTCATGATCACCATCGTCACCGGTGCGACACCTTGATCTCCATCATAGCATCGTTGTTGTTACACCATCTATTGCTTCTACGACTATTGCTACCGCTTAGTGATAAAGTAAAGCAATTACAGGGCGTTTCCATTTCATACAATAAAGCGACAACCATATGGCTCCTGCCAGTTGCCGATAACTTCGGTTACAAAACATGATCATCTCATACAATAAAATATAGCATCACGTCTTGACCATATCACATCACAACATGCCCTGCAAAAACAAGTTAGATGTCCTCTACTTTGTTGTTGCAAATTTTACGTGGCTGCTACGGGCTTAGCAAGAACCGTTCTTACCTACGCATCAAAAACCACAACGATAGTTCGTCAAGTTGGTGCTGTTTTAACCTTCGTAAGGACCGGGCGTAGCCACACTCGATTCAGCTAAAGTGAGAGAGACAGACACCCGCCAGCCACCTTTAAGCACGAGTGCTCGTAACGGTGAAACCAGTCTCGCGTAAGCGTACGCGTAATGTCGGTCCGGGCCGCTTCATCTCACAATACCGCCGAACCAAAGTATGACATGCTGGTAAGCAGTATGACTTGTATCGCCCACAACTCACTTGTGTTCTACTCGTGCATATAACATCAACGCATAAAACCTAGGCTCGGATGCCACTGTTGGGGAACGTAGTCATTTCAAAAAAATTCCTACGCACACGCAAGATCATGGTGATGGTATAGCAACGAGAGGGGAGAGTGTTTGTCCACGAACCCTCGTAGACCGTAAGCGGAAGCGTTAACACAACGCGGTTGATGTAGTCGTACGTCTTCACGATCCGACCGATCCAAGCACCGAACGTACGGAGCCTCCGAGTTCAGCACACGTTCAGCTCGATGACGATCTCCGGCCTCCGATCCAGCAAAGCTCCGGAGATGAGTTCCGTCAGCACGACGGCGTGGTGATGATGATGATGTTCTCTCGGCGCGAGGCTTCGCCTAAACTCCGCGACGATATGACCGAGGTGGAATATGGTGGAGGGGGCACCGCACACGCTAAGGAACGATCCGTAGATCAACTTGTGTGTCTATGGGGTGCCCCCGCCTCGTATATAAAGGAGCCGGGGAGGAGGCCGCCAAGGAGGGCGCGCCAGGGGGGGAGTCCTACTCCCACCGGGAGTAGGACTCCCTCTTTCCAAGTAGGAGTAGGAGAAGGGGAAGAGGAGGAAGAGGAGAGAGGAAAGGGGCGCCGCCTCTTCCCTTGTCCTATTCGGACTAGCAAGGGAGGCGCGCGGCCCCTCCTGCCTCCTTCCCTCTTCTCCCTCGAGGCCCATGTAGGCCAATAACCCCTGGGGTTCCGAAACCTCCGGTACTTCGGTAAAATGCCGATTTCAGCCGGAACCATTCCGATGTCCAAACATATGCTTCCAATATATCAATCTTTATGTCTCGACCGTTTCGAGACTCCTCGTCATGTCCGTGATCACATCCGGGACTCCGAACAAACTTCGGTACATCAAAACTTATAAACTCATAATAAAACTGTCATCGAAACGTTAAGCGTGCGGACCCTACGGGTTCGAGAACTATGTAGACATGACCTAGAACCATTCTCGGTCAATAACCAAGAGCGGGACCTGGATGCCCATATTGGTTCCTACATATTCTACGAAGATCTTTATCGGTCAAACCGCATAACAACATACATTGTTCCCTTTGTCATCGGTATGTTACTTGCCCGAGATTCCAATACCTAGTTCAATCTCGTTACCGGCAAGTCTCTTTACTCGTTACGTAATACATAATTTTGTAACTAACTCATTAGCTACATTGCTTGCAAGGCTTATAGTGATGTGCATTACCGAGAGAGCCCAGAGATACCTCTTCAACAATCGGAGTGACAAAACCTAATCTCGAAATACGCCAACTCAACATGTAGCTTCGGAGACACCTGTAGTACTCCTTTATAATCACCCAGTTACGTTGTGACGTTTGGTAGTACCCAAAGTGTTCCTCCGGTACACGGGAGTTGCATAATTCTCATAGTTACGAGAACATGTATAAGTCATGAAGAAAGCAATAGCAGTATACTAAGCGATCAAGTGCTAGGCTAACGGATGGTTCATGTCAATCACATCATTCTTCTAATGATGTGATCCCACTAATCAAATGACAACACATGTCTATGGTTAGGAAACATAACCATCTTTGATTAATGAGCTAGTCAAGTAGAGGCATACTAGTGACTATAGTTTTGTCTATGTATTCACACATGTATCATGTTTCTGGTTAATACAATTCTAGCATGAATAATAAACATTTATCATGATATGAGGAAATAAATAATAACTTTATTATTGCCTCTAGGGCATATTTCCTTCAATGTATGCAGTCCAATGAGTGTTGAGGCTCATGGCGGGTATCATTATTTTCTTACCTTCACACGTGATTATATCTACTTAATGAAGCATAAATCTGAAACATTTCAAAAGTTCAAATAATTTCAAAGAAGTGGAAAATCATCATAACAAGAAAATAAAGTTTCTACAATCTGATCATGGAGGCGAATATATGAGTTATGAGTTTGGTCTTCATTTAAAACAATGTGGAATAGTTTTGCAACTCATGCCACCTGGAACACCACAACGTAATGGTGTGTGTGAACGTCATAACCGTACTTTATTGGATATGGTGCGATCTATGATGTCTCTTACTAATTTACCGCTATCATTTTGGTGTTATGCTTTAGAGACGGCTGCATTCAATTTAAATAGGGCACAATCAAAATCTGTTGGGACGACGCCTTATGAAATGTGGTTTGGCAAGAAACCAAAGTTGTTGTTTCTTAAAGTTTGGGGTTGCGATGCTTATGTGAAAAAGCCTCAACCTGATAAGCTCGAACCCAAATCGGAGAAGTGCGCCTTCATAGGATACCCAAAGGAAACTGTTGGGTACACCTTCTATCACATATCCGAAGGAAAAATCTTTGTTGCTAATAATGGATCCTTTCTAGAGAAGGGGTTTCTATCGAAAGAAGTGAGTGGGAGGAAAGTAGAACTTGATGAGGTAATTGTACCTTCTCCCAAATTGAAAAGTAGTTCATCACAAAAATCAGTTCCAGTGATTCCTACACCAATTAGTGAGGAAGCTAATGATGATGATCATGAAACTTCAGATCAAGTTACTACCGAACATCGTAGGTCTTCCAGAGTGCGATCCTCACCAGAGTGGTACGGTAATCCTGTTCTGGAAGTCATGTTCTTACTAGACCATGATGAATCTATGAACTGTGAGGAAGCAATGATGAGCCCAGATTCCGTGAAATGGCTTGAGACCATTAAATCTGAGATCGGATCCATGTATGAGAACAAATTATGGACTTTGGTGGATTTGCCCGATGATCGGCAAGCCATAGAAAATAAATGGATCATCAAGAAGAAGACTGACGCTGACGGTAATGTTACTTCCTACAAAGCTCGACTTGTTGCAAAAGGTTTTCGACAAGTTCAAGGAGTTGACTACGATGAGACTTTCTCACCCGTAGCGATGCTTAAGTCTGTCCAAATCATGTTAGCAATTGTCGCATTTTATGATTATGAAATTTGGCAGATGGATGTCAAAACTGCATTCCTGAATGGATTTCCAGAAGAAGAGTTGTATAAGATGCAACCAGAAGGTTTTGTCGATCCAAAGGGTTCTGACAAAGTGTGCAAGCTCCAGCGATCCATTTATGGACTGGTGCAAGCCTTTCAGAGTTGGAATAAACGCTTTGATAGTGTGATCAAAGCATATGGTTTTATACAAACTTTTGGAGAAGCCTGTATTTACAAAAAGTGAGTGGGAGGTCTGTAGCATTTCTAATATTATATGTGGATGACATATTGTTGATTGGAAATGATATAGAATTCATGGATAGCATAAAGGGATACTTGAATAAGAGTTTTTCAATGAAAGACCTCGGTGAAGCTGCTTACATATTTGGCATCAAGATCTATAGAGATAGATCAAGATGCTTAATTAGACTTTCACAAAGCACATACCTTGATAAAGTTTTGAAGAAGTTCAAAAGGGATCAGTCAAAGAAAGGGTTATTGCCTGTGTTACAAGGTGTGAAGTTGAGTCAGACTCAATGCCCGACCACTACAAAAGATAGAGAAAAAAAAAGTCATTCCCCATGCTTCAGGCATAGGTTCTATCATGTATGCAATGCTGTGTACGAGACCTGATGTTTTCCTTGCTATAAGTATAGCAGGGAGGTACCAAAGTAATCCCGGAGTGGAGCACTGGACAGTGGTCAAGAACATCCTGAAATACCTGAAAATACTAAGGATATGTTTCTCGTTTATGGAGGTGACAAAGAGCTTGTCGTAAATGGTTACGTCGATGCAAGCTTTGACACTGATCCGGATGACTCTAAGTCGCAATCCGGATACATATTTATATTGAATGGTGGAGCTGTCAGTTGGTGCAGTTCCAAACAGAGCGCCGTGGCGGGAACTACGTGTGAAGCGGAGTACATAGCTGCTTCGGAAGCAGCAAATGAAGGAGTCTGGATAAAGGAGTTCATATCCGATCTAGGTGTCATACCTAGTGCATCGGGTCCAATGAAAATCTTTTGTTACAATACTGGTGCAATTGCCTTGGCAAAGGAATCCAGATTTCACAAGAGAACCAAGCACATCAAGAGACGCTTCAATTCCATCTGTCATCAAGTGTCGGAGGGAGACATGGAGATTTGCAAAATACATACAGATCTGAATGTTGCAGACCCGTTGACTAAGCCTCTTCCACAAGCAAAACATGATCAACACCTCCATGGGTGTTAGAATCATTACTGTGTAATCTAGATTATTGACTGTAGTGCAAGTGGGAGACTAAAGGAAATATGCCCTAGAGGCAATAATAAAATTATTATTTATTTCCTTATATCATGATAAATGTTTATTATTCATGCTAGAACTGTATTAACCGAAAACTTAGTACATGTGTGAATACATAGACAAAACATGGTGTCCCTAGTATGCCTCTACTTAACTAGCTCGTTAATCAAAGTTGGTTATGTTTCCTAACCATAGACATGTGTTGTCATTTGATGAACGGGATCACATCATTAGGAGAATGATGTGATGGACAAGACCCATCCATTAGCTTAGCATTATGATTGTTACAGTTTCATTGCTACTGCTTTCTTCATGACTTATACATGTTCCTCTAACTATGAGATTATGCAACTCCCGAATACCGGAAGAACACTCTGTGTGCTATCAAACATCACAACGTAACTGGGTGATTATAAAGATGCTCTACAGGTGTCTCCGAAGGTGTTTGTTGGGTTGGCATAGATCGAGATTAGGATTTGTCACTCCGTGAATCAGAGAGGTATCTCTGGTCCCTCTCGGTAATGCTCATCACTATAAGCCTTGCAAGCAATGTGACTAATGAGTTGTTGCGGGATGAAGCATTACGAAACAAGTAAAGAAACTTGCCGGTAACGAGATTGAACTAGGTATGATGATACCGACGATCGAATCTCGGGCAAGTAACATACCGACGACAAAGGGAAAAACATATGTTGTTATGCGGTTTGACCGATAAAGATCTTTGTAGAATATGTAGGAGCCAATATGAGCATCCAGGTTCCGCTATTGGTTATTGATCGGAGATGTGTCTCGATCATGTCTACATAGTTCTCGAATCCGTAGGGTCCGCACGCTTAACGTTCGATGACGAGTTGTATTATGAGTTATGTGTTTTGATGACCGAAGTTTGTTCGGAGTCCTGGATGAGATCACGGACGTGAAAAGGTGTCTTGAAATGGTCGAGACATAAAGATTGATATATTGGAAGGCTATATTTGGACATCGGAATGGTTCCAGAGAAGTTTGGGCATTTTCTGGAGTACCGGGAGGTTACCGGAACCCCCCGGAGAGTTGTTGGGCCTTAGTGGGCCTTAGTGGGAAGGAGAGGCAGCGACCAGGAGGTGCCCCCCCCCCCCAAGCCCAGTCCGAATTGGACAAGGGGTTGGGGGCGCGGCCCCCCTCTCCCTTCCTTCCCCTTCTCCTTTAGGTGGAAACCTACTAGGACTTGGAGTCCTAGTAGGATTCCCCTTCTCCCGGCGCGCCTAGCTTGGCCGGTCGGCCTCCCCCTCCCTCCTTTATACACGGGGGCAGGGGGCACCTTAGGACAGACCAAGTTTTGCCATAGCCGTGTGCGGTGCCCCCCTCCACAGTTACACACCTTGATCATATCGCCATAGTGCTTAGGCGAAGCCCTGCGCCGGTAGCATCATCATCACCGTCGCCATGCCGTCGTGCTGACGAAACTCACCCTCGTCCTCAACTGGATCAAGAGCACGAGGGACGTCATCGAGCTGAACGTGTGCTGAACGCGGAGGTGCCCTACGTTCGGTACTTGGATCGGTTGGATCGCGAAGACGTTCGACTACATCAACCGTGTTACTAAACACTTCCGCTTTCGGTCTACGAGGGTACGTGGACACACTCTCCCCTCTCGTTGCTATGCATCTCCTAGATAGATCTTGCGTGATCTTAGGAATTTTTTGAAATACTACGTTCCCCAACAGGTAAGTATGGAGTGTCGAACCTAAAACGAACCGGAGGTAGGAATTGTATTCTCTCAAGGTTTATTTGTCAGATAGTACCCTATGTGCAACAAACATTGTTTTTGCTAAACCTTTTAGCGAAGATAGTTTGCAAGTTCTGGAAAAAGTGAGAAAGCGAGTGTGCAGTAGCAGTGATATGAGGTGTGGAATTGTCCCTAGGCAATTGGCTATGATACTACTCCCTCTGTAAAGAAATATAAGAGCGTTTAGATTACTACGTTAGTGATCTAACTGCTCTTATATTTATTTACAGAGGGAGTAGAATGGTAATCATAATTACACTTTATATGTGGGAGAAGTCTCTGCTAACGTACTATACGTACTTGGAGTACACATGTATTTATTGACTGAAACCCTAGCAACCATCTGTAAAGTACTTCTCATGGTTTTCCGCAATATAATAGAATTCTCTTCGTGCGCGTTCATGGGCCGGCCCACCAGCCGCTGCCGTGAGCGCTATTTCCCTTCTGCGGTGATGAAGGCGTGGAACACGCACTTCCAGCACGGGAGTACCCATTCCGTGCAGTATGGGCTAGAAAGATAGGAAACTTGCGCCCTTTTGGTCCGACCCAAGTGCGGGGTGGGGCGCCCCATTTTTTGTTTTCCTCTTTTTTTTTGGTTCTTTAAATCAAATTGCGGATTTTGAACATGTTCCTGATGTTGATTTTTTTTTTCAAAATTCTAAAAATGTTCTGAAATTTCATTTAGAATATTTTCCAAAATTCAAAAAATGTCCCAAATTATAAAAACTATTAATAGATTTAAAAAAGTTCTAAAAATATTCACGAATTAAAAGAAGTTCATGAATTTAAAAATTGTTGGCTGATTTAAAAATAATAATTCGAAAAAAATATCCCAAAAATAAAAAAAAACTGATTCTGAAAATGTCCATGAATTTCAAAAAATATCCCCAAATTTCAATAAATGTTCACATATTTATAAAATGGTCAACAATTTTTAAAAATGATTTCAGATTCAAATGAAAAATGTGTAATTGAAAAAGTTCCAAATTTTGGAAAGATCACGAATTTTGATTTTTTTTTCAAGAATTTCAACTATCAAATTTGAAAAATTATCAGCATATTAAAAAATTCATGAGTGCAAAAATATTCACAAGAGTTTTTAGTTTATTGGAGGAATGAAAATAATAGTAAATATATTAAATGAAAATGAAAAATAAAAATGAAATTAAAATAGAAAAGGAAAAGGAAAAAGAAGAAAAAACCGAAAGCAAAACACAGAATAAAAAACCCGGTCCAAAAATAGCCGAACTGGGCCGGCTCAACCGTGCGTGCATTGCGGGAGGGTGCGGAATTGGAACTGCGATGCAGGACCGCCACGACCGGTGCAGCGGACACTTCCTTACCGCTCACAAAAAAAGCAGGTACTTCCTCGGGTGTCTCTCTCCAACACGGTCTCCTAAACGTTTTCCAGTGCATATTGCGTTGCGCAGGTATAAAAAAAACATATTGCGGTGCGTGCACGACGACAGACATCGAGACCCGAACGATCATCGTCCATCAACGAAGCTCCACCCGCCGAACTCAGATCAACCAAAGCTAAGCTCCTTCCGTCGGCTTCCCCTCGACCGATCGGAACTCCGGCGGCCCCAGATCGATGGCGGCTGTGCTCCGGTCCACTGTCGGCCTCGCGCTCCGGCGGGCCTCGCGCCTCTCCTCCTCCACCGGCGGCCCCGCGTCCGCCAGCACCAGGGCGGTACGTACATACGGATCTAGCACACCATCGTCTGTTAGTTTTCTTCTGTAGCAAGTACAGTAGTAGTATACTCATCCCGATCTGAATCCTTCGTACGTGCGCGTCTGCTGATTAACTCGTCCGGTTCAATTATTCTGCAGCGGACGATGTACACCGGTGGGCAGCATGGCCGCTTCGACGACGGGCCACCCGGGTGAGTTCGTAATTACTGCTCGTACTAGTATGCTCAGTTTGATTATTTTATCGCCGGTTGAGCGCGTATACTGACCACTAGAGTCTATATACAGGGGGTGGCCGGATTTTTGCTTTCACTTCCTTGCCCTCGTCGGAATAGGTGCGTTCACGTGTGCGATTGATTGGGCCGGGCCGCCGGGGCTCGTCGGATCACGAGGAGGACGAATAGGAGGACGAGGAAGGTAGAGAAGAACAAGACGAGACCTGCGCTTGTAATATAGTAGCTCTGTTCCTAATAATGTAAGATGGAACTGCCAAAACGACTTAGGTTAGAGAATAGAGATGCATTTTTTTGTTAATTTAGACCTTTTCTGCGGGAGTTAATCCGTGTACTTTAGCTTTTTATATTAAAAACAGATTTGCTATTTCACGTCTAGACGTGAAACAGTATCTCATATCTAACTTTCTAACCACATGATTTAGAGGACGTGCTACGTGTCGGCTGGCGGATCCTTTTAAAAGATCAGTCGCCTCGCGAGCCATCCAATCTAGTTTGCTCCGCGTAGGATCCCTCTTTGTAACAAGACTATTGTTTTAGAAACAAAGTTTACTATTGCAACAAGAGTTTCGTTTCAGAAACACACCCATGATTATTGCAACAAGAGATTTGTTTCAGAAACATTTGTGACGTTGCAAAGCATCTTTGCGTATGATCCCTAGCAAGAACTTTGTTTCAGAAACACCATCAACTATTGCAATAAGAGTTTTCTTTCGAAAACATGACGTATAGGGCTGGGACCGATACAGCAGTGAGGGCTCCCCGACAACGGTGATGGAGAAGTCGTGCGTTGCGCCACGCGCCGCTGGAACGATGACTGGGCCGTGCAGATTCTAGTCACTGACGTCGGGTGGTGGCTCACCCGATTTAGATGTAGGGGCAAAAGATATGTGAGCGGCGGAGCAGTCGGCTGCCCAGCCACGACAAGTGAGGCGGCGAAAAAATAAGGGAGAAGTGGAAGTGGGCCGGTGAACGACGGCTGTCGAAGCGGGCCGGCGGCGAGCACTGGCTCGCGGCGAGCGT
This sequence comes from Aegilops speltoides, assembly GCA_021437245.1. Taxonomy (NCBI): domain Eukaryota; kingdom Viridiplantae; phylum Streptophyta; class Magnoliopsida; order Poales; family Poaceae; genus Aegilops; species Aegilops speltoides. The sequence continues at coordinate 531,435,500 of CM038142.1, forward strand.
CTCCGTGTGGTGCTGATTGGAACAAAAGGATATTTTTTCGAAAAGGAGGGTGACCCCCGGCCTCTGCATCTGGGAGATGCATACGGCCATTTTATTGATTATTCTTGAGGACCTTACAAAGTATAACAACAATATGCATGAATCCGTCATCTTAACAAAGATCTGCCGTTACTCCTATCCAAATGATGGGATAAGGTACGTCATTGTTGCAAATGACGGGGGGTGGGGCCACAGAGGATGCGTGGCGCACAATCAACGAGGCGGACGCGTGGTGATTATCTATCGGCTAATGACCAGCTTTTCCCATGATTTAGACATCAAGATTAATATTGTTTGCTTTTTTTTATTAATTGATCTTGTTCATGTATGCCTCACTAGCGGGGCGCCGTGGTGGCAGTAGGCCGCTGTTTTATCTATTGATTTTGTTTCTCGTGGGTTGCCTCCTTGGCTGTCGTGGCCACAAGTGGACTTTTCTATTTTTATTTTTCTTATTTTTTTCATTTTTTTAATTATAAGATTTTAAATTCATGATTTGTTATTTTCTTATTTTTAAATTTTGTTTTAAATTTTTAAAATTCATGGTTCTTTCATCGTTGTTAGTTGGCTGTCCACCACTAAACATGGGCTATCTTTTCTTTTCAAGTTGCAAGTCTACCCTCAACTTGCAACTCAGGTCCAACCTTTTTTTGTCATAGTTGCAATGGCATCCTCGACTCATAGAATCGCACTTTGATATTTTTTTCGTCTCAGCTGCAAGTCCATCTTTGAATTGCAACTGGGTCTGAAACTTTTTTGTCGTTGTTTTAAGTCCATCCTCGACTTGCAACTGAGGCCCAATTTGGTTTTCCGAGTTGCAAGTTCACCCTCAGCTCGCAACTGGAGCCTTATCTTTTCTAGTCCCAATTGCAAGTCCACTCTTGACTTGCAGCTGGGTCTGACTTTTTTTTTCCCGAATACAAATCCACCGTCGGCTCACAACTGGACTCGACCTTTTTTCCCCAGTTGATAGTCCAACCTTGACTGACAACTGGACCAACATTTTCTCCCAGTTGCAAGTCTACCGTCGACTCGCAAGGCCCAACCTTTTTTCCCAGTTGTGTCCATCCTTGACTCGCAACTGGTGGCCCGATCTCTTTTTGTCCCAATTGCAAGTCCACCCTCAACTCGCCACTGGGTCTAACATTATTTTGTCCAAGTTGCAAATCCACCCTCGACTCGCAACTGGAGCATGACCCTTTTTTTGTCCCAGTTGCGAGTCCATCCTTGACTCACAATTGGGCTCCGTTATGTTTTTTGTCTCAATTGCAAGTCCACCCTCGAGTCGCAACTGGGGTCTGACCTTTTTTTTCTAGTTGCAAGTCCACACACGACTCGCAACACCTTTTTTGTCTAAGTTGCAATCCCACCCTGCACTCGCAACCGAGGACCGACCTTCTTTTTGTCCCAGTTGTGAGTCCATCCTCAACTCGCAACCTAGGCCCGACTTTGTTTTGTCCCAATTGCAAGTCCACCCTCAACTCATAACTGGGGTCCAACCTTTTTTGCCCGAGTTGCAGAGTGGGTGTGTGACTTTTTCGTGGGCGATAAACAACAAAATAGTAAGAAAACCAAACAAAACAAACAAACAATACAATGGTGAGGCTTTATTTATCTGCTGATGTAGGATGATGTCATAATTAGATGTGAGGTATTATCTCACATCTAGATGTGACATAGTCGGACCCAACTTTTTGAGATGCATGAACATTTCAAAATTTCAACATTATTAAATTTATAAAACAAAGTTTTTGTTGAAAATTTATTTTTAAAATGAAAACAGAATAAATTTATTCGTGTCTTTCAAAAAATATTTACACTCTAAAAATTGTTCGGGATTTTAAAAAACTGCATATTTTCAAATTTTGTTTGAGAAGAAATTGTTCTGAATACCACATTTTGTTGTTATTTTAAAAAAGTAAATTATAAAATTTATTCACATTTGAAAATACATTTTCAAATTTTCAAAATTGTTTGTGTTTTAAAAAATATCAGACATTTCAAAAATAAAATCACAATCTTTAAAAAAAGTTCCAAAAAAATTCGAACATGTTTTCTAATCTGGACGTTGTGCTATGTTCTTAAATGTTTCCGGTTTACAAATTGTCAACAACAGTTGGTTGGAGCGGTAGGCTGTCATTTCCTCATATGGGGTCACGAGATCAATTTGTGTGTAGCGCACACATCGCTTGCATTTTTTGTCATGCGTCTGTCAAAAACAAAATAAAGAAAGACTTATATAGTCACATCCATCTAAATACTATATAAATCTAGGAAGTAGAAAAACATATTGGTTACCTTGAAAATAGTTGTAGCTATGATGAGAATTGAAGAGATAAATTGAGAAGTATAATTGTGCGTGTACAATTCCACCAAAAAGCAACACACGAACTATTATAGTCCGCCCCTACACGTGCTCCTAATAAGTAAAATAATAAATGAGAGGAAAGAGAGAGAAAGGAAAAAATGACTAAGAGCATCTCCAAGAGGTGATGCAAATTTGGAGATGTAAAAGTGGGTGTTGTATAATTACATCATCTAAAAGTATTTTTTAGATCTCCATAAAAGAGCCAACTAGAACATATGATGTATATGTGGTGTCCTACTCCAACATATAATATATTTGAGGATGTAAAACTAGTTGAACTACTACTTCATTTCAAACATAACTCAAAATTTAGCAAGTTCAACTGCTACTTCATTTGAAACATAACTAAACATAGTTCTAACTAAAACATAATTAAATGTAGTTCTAACTAAAACATAGTTCAAACTACTACATCCATCAAAATACTATTACTCCAACTACTACTACTAGTTCAAACAACTACTTGGACTACATAGAAGATGAAAATACTCGTCATCAGAGCACTTGAACTGTTGCCGAAACTCATCCTTGCTGGGGTCGTCGCACCCCTCGTCCTTCTCCTCCGAGTCACCCCAGTCTAATGAGTCATATTTGACAAGGATCACTGTCAGGGGCCGGCCTCGTCCTCCTTCTTCACCCCAGGCCTGGTCGAGGGGCCGGCAATGCGAATGGTTGGCTTCTTCTTATTTCTTTGTCATCTCGTCCATCCGGAAATTCTCTGGCACGAGGAACTCCGCATTCGCACGGGTCTCAATCTCCGTAAAGTTGATCTCCGTCCTCGGACTCCCGACACGCCACGCTGCCACATCATACACACGTGGCCTCGTCGATAGTGGGGTACGTGTTGAGCCAGCAGCGCTGGTGGCCGTCGCAGAACTCGACGCTGAAGTTGCCGGACGACTTTGCCCGCACTACGAAGAACCCAGTATTGCTCTTCAAGACCTTCGGTGGCATGGCGGCGGTTGCGAGGCATTCGAATCGGGGCGGCAGCTGTGCGGCGTTGATACGTCTCCAACGTATCTATAATTTTTTATTGTTCCATGCTATTATATTATCCATCTTGGATGTTTTATATGCATTTATATGCTATTTTCTATGGTTTTTGGGCCTAGAGCTCAGTGCATGTTCCTGTTTTTTCCTTGTTTTTGAGTTTTACAGAAAAGGAATACCAAATGGAGTCCAATTGACGTGCCAATTTTTGATGATTTTTATGGACCAAAAGAAGCCCCCGGAGTAAAAGAGTCCCGAGCCATCCACGATGGTGGAGGGGCCGCCCTACCCCCCTGGGCGCGCCCCCTGCCTCGTGGATGACTCGAAGACCCCCCTGACGTGAGAACGACGCCCAAAATTCCTATAATACAGAAACCCCAAAAAAGAAACCGAGATCGGGAGTTCCACCGCCGCAAGCCTCTGTAGCCATCAAAAACCAATCAGGACCCTGTTCCGGCACCCTGCCGGAGGGAGGATCCATCACCGGTGGCCATATTCATCATCCCGGCGCTCTCCACGACGAGGAGGGAATAGTTCACCCTTAGGGCTAAGGGTATGTACCAGTAGCTATGTGTTTGATATCTCTCTCTCTCTCTCTCTCTCTCTCTCTCTCTCTCTCTCTCTCTCTCTCTCTCTCTCTCTCTCTCTCTCTCTCTCTCTCTCTCTCTCTCTCTCTCTCTCTCTCTCTCTCTCTCTCTCTCTCTCTCTCTCTCTCTCTCTCTCTCTCTCTCTCTCTCGTTCTTGATATGGCATGATTTTGATGTACCGCGAGCTTTGCTATTATAGTTGGATCTTATGATGTTTCTCCCCCTCTACCTTCTTGTAATGGATTGAGTTTTCCCTTTGAAGTTATTTTATCAGATTGAGTCTTTGAGGATTTGAGAACACTTCATGTATGTCTTGCATGTGCTTATCTGCGGTGACAACGGGGTATTCACGTGATCTACTTGATGTATGTTTTGGTGATCAACTTGCGGGTTCAGTGACCTTGTGAACTTATGCATAGGGGTTGGCACACGTTTTCGTCTTGACTCTCCGGTAGAAACTTTGGGGCCTCTTTGAAGTTCTTTGTGTTGGTCTGAATAGATGAATCTGAGATTGTGTCATGCATATCGTATAATCATACCCGCGGATACTTGAGGTGAAATTGGAGTATCTAGGTGACATTAGGGTTTTGGTTGATTTGTGTCTTAAGGTGTTATTTTACTACGAACTCTAGGGATGTTTGGACACTTATAGGAATATCCCAATGGATTGATCGGAAAGAATAACTTTGAGGTGGTTTTGTACCCTACAATAATCTCTTCGTTTGTTCTCCGCTATTAGTGACTTTGGAGTGACTCTTTGTTGCACATTGAGGGATTGTTATATGATCTGATTATGAGAGAACTTGCACTAGTGAAAGTATGAACCCTAGGCCTTGTTTGGAAGCATTGCAATACTGTTTACGCTCACTTTTGTTACTTGCTACCTTGTTGTTTTTATATTTTCAGATTACAAAAACCTATATATACCATCCATATTGCACTTGTATCACCATCTCTTCGTCGAACTAGTGCACCTACACAATTTACCATTCTGTTGGGTTTGTTGGGGACACAAGAGACTCTTTGTTATTTGGTTGCAGGGTTGTTTGAGATAGACTATCTTCATCCTACGCCTCCCACTGATTGATAAACCTTAGGTCATCCACTTGAGAGAAATTTGCTACTGTCCTACAAACCTCTACACTTGGAGGCCCAACAACGTCTACAAGAAGAAGGTTGTGTAGTAGACATCAGGCGTGATTCTGCCGGTTTGGTGGTGGGCAGTGGCTCAGCGGTGGAACCGGCGACGAGGGAGTTGGAGCAGCCGGATGTGGCGGTAGGGGTGGTAGTGGCACGGCGGTGAAAGAAATGCGGTCGCTAGGGTTGGAATCTGGCGGTGGCGGAAGGGGAAAATGCGGTGGGTGTTGGGCGGGGCTTGATGATGAGCGGCGGCGGTGGTGCATCAAGGCAGAGGAGCAGCGAAAATTGCCCGATTCGAGGCGTGTGGAGGCGGAGGTGGTGGAGCGGGCGGATCTGGCATGGGGTGATGGCGGCATGGTATTTTGGGCTGGCGGGCGGCGGCGGCAGTGCGGCTGGAGGAGGAAGGAATAATTCGCTCGAGGGGAGGAGGGGGCGAAACGAAATGAAGCGACGATTGGCGATTGGCGCACGATCGCATTTTTAAGTAATCTGGGAGGTGGAGATGAAAATTTGAATCTCCAGGTGTTGTATTTTACAACACTTGGAGCTGGTGATGTAATTTTTGTTGGATCTACATCATCTGTTGGTGGTGCATTTTTGGGCCTCGAAGATGGAAAAGTTAGTTTTTTTGCATCTACATCTTCTATTGGAGATACTCAAAGGCCCCATTCATTTTGTAGGAATGGTATGTCACATAGAAAATGTATTTGAATAGGGTGCCCAGGATAGTTTTAGCCTATGGAATACAAAATCCTCATAATAGGAATAAAGAGCATTCAGTTATACTACTAGATAGGAAAAGTACATGAATCTACTTGTCATTAGCTCATTTATCATTAGGTGCCTCAACTAGCCGTTAGCTCAAGTGCATAAATGGCTGCCTTCTCTCCATTTCCTTCCTCTTTCTACTCTTGTATACAAATCAATCATCACTAGGCTGCAGGCTGCTCTTTTGTTCTTCTCTTCAATCTGTGTAATTTTATGGAGAAGCTTTGTACTAAAAAAGCCAACACAACAAGTTGTCACTTGCTAGAGAAACAAGGTTAGTACTTGTCCATCTTGTGCAACAAAAATCCATTGTTTAGCTCAGCAAAAGTCGAGTTTTTTTTACTCTCTTCTATTGATTTTTCATCACCAGACGGAATTATTAACAACTGTACTCCATGTATTCAAGCTACCAACCAAGATCAGGAAGCGATGACGAGTTCATTCATTTTGTTCTCCCTGCTTTAGGAGATACATCACAATCATCTTCTAGTAGGAGATCAATGCACACATTGAAGCTTACAGGGGGTTATCGTGTTCATGAGATTTTAACAGGACATGCAAGTTTATGAAAAAGGAATTTCTGCATAGAAGTTCCTATTTTTCAGGCACTAGTTAATAAATTACGTGAGAAAGGGTATCTAGCTGATACAACATATCTTTCAGTAGAAGAGCAAGTTGCTATATTTTTTGTATGGAGTGGCAAAAAATGCAACCAATGAAACACTTAAAGATTGGTTTCAGATAGTCCAAATACAATACGTCGACATTTTAAAGAGTGCTTGAAGCAATCACAAATCTCACAGCTATCTACGTACATCCACCTTCTCTACACCCACACCCAGTATTGAGCAAACCAAAGTTTTACCCCTTTTTAAGGTATCACTAAGTCTTGAACTACTCTGATTTTAACATAATTTGGTATGAACTAGATAAAAATTTCTAACATGGATATGTCTTGCTTTTGTGCAGAACTATATTGGTGCTATAGACGGTATTCACATCCCTATTAAGCTTCAGTTGTGTCAGCAAGACCCATACAGAAATAGGAAGCAAACAATCTCGTAGAATGTTATGGTTGCTTGTGATTTTTCTTTGAAATTTGTGCATATACATCCTGGTTGGGATGGACCAGCTTCATATGCAAGAGTTCTACATGATGCACTTAATCACAGTTTTGAAGTGTCCGTGGTAAATTTTATCTCTTGGATGTTAGTTATGCAAACACACCATAGTTTTTGCTCCATATTGTGGTACTATGTATAATTTAAATGAACAAGGAAGTGTTCACAAAGGCCATAAAACTACAAGGAATTATTTAATCTTTGACATGCTCAACTTTTGAATCATGTTGAGAGAACTATCTGCGTAAGGAAAATGAGGCTTCCTATATTTGAAAGTTGCTTCACATTATCCAAAAGAAAAACAGTCGACATAACCGTTGCTTGTGCTGTTCTACATAACTTCATCCGCCTACGGTGGAGATATCACTTGGCCTAGTGACGCTACCATGGATATTGTGATCGAGCGGATTGTTGATGTACCCAATGGAGACCATAACTTTCATGTCGACATACATGCTTTCAACTACTCAATGGAAGCAGAAATCAAATGCGAGATAATATAGCACATCATATGTGGGAGCAGATGTATCACAGAGAAGATAGACATAGTGATAGGGCTTGCAAGTTGTATTAGCATCCATGTCTTTGGGATATTAAATATTTAATTCATTATATAATTTTGATCCCACCTTTGGTATAGGTGCGATACATATTCGAGAATACAAAATGTTTGACTTCGAACTACCAAAAAATATATATGCTAACCACACCACATGACCAACATATATGCTAATTGCCACATGAGCAAAATATTGAAGGAAATATCCTAGAGCCAATAATAAAGTTGTTATTTATATTTTCTTATATCATGATAAATGTTTATTATTCATGCTAGAATTGTATTAACCGGAAACTTAGTACATGTGTGAATACATAGACAATACACAGTGTCCCTAGTATGCCTCTACTTGACTAGCTCGTTAATCAAAGATGGTTATGTTTCCTAATCATAGACATGTGTTCTCATTTGATGAACGAGATCACATCATTAGGAGAATGATGTGATGGACAAGACCCATTCGTTAGCTTAGCATTATGATCTTTATAGTTTCATTGCTACTGCTTTATTCATGACTTATACATGTTCCTCATACTACGAGATTATGCAACTTCCAAATATCAGAGGAACACCTTGTGTGCTATCAAACGTCACAACTTAACTGGGTGATTATAAAGATGCTCTACAAGTGTCTCCGAAGGTGTTTGTTGGGTTGGCATAGACCGAGATTAGGATTTGTCACTCCGTGTATCGGGGAGGTATCTCTGGGCCCTCTCGCTAATGCTCATCACTATAAGCCTTGCAAGCAATGTGACTAATGAGTTAGTTACGGGATGCAGTGTTACAGAACGAGAAAAGAGACTTGCCGGTAACGATATTGAACTAGGTATGATGATACTGACGATCGAATCTCGGGCAAGTAACATACCGATGACAAAGGGAACACCGTATGTTGTTATGCGGTTTGACCGATAAAGATCTTTGTAGAATATGTAGGAGCCAATATGAGCATCTAGGTTCCGCTATTGGTTATTGATCAGAGATGTGTCTCGTTCATGTCTACATAGTTCTCGAACCCGTAGGGTTCGCACGCTTAACGTTTGATGACAATTTGTATTATGAGTTATGTGTTTTTGATGACTGAAGTTTGTTCGGAGTCCCAGATGAGATCAAAGACATGACGAGGAGTCTCGAAATGGTTGGGACATAAAGATTGATATATTGGACTATGTTATTTGGACACCGGAAGAGTTCCGAGTGGTACAGGGTAAAAACGGAGTGCCGGAGGGGTTACCGGAACCCCCCAGGGAAGCAATGGGCCATCATGGGCCATAGGGGTGAGAGAGGACAGCCCACATAGGGGAGGCGCCCCCCCCCATGGGGAGTCCGAATAGGACTAGAGGAGGGGCGCGGCCCCCCTTTCCGTCTCCCTTCCTTCCTCCCCCCTTCCACCAAGTGGAATCCTAATAGGACTTGGAGTCCTAGTAGGACTCCCTCCTCTTGGAGCGCCCTACAGGGCCGGCCAACCTCCCCCTCTCCTCCTTTATATACGGGGGCAGGGGGCACCCCAAAGGACAACAGACAATCTCTTAGCCGTATGTGGTGCCCCCCTCCACAGTTTAACACCTCGGTCATATCGTCGTAGTGCTTAGGTGAAGCCCTGCGCCAACAACATCATCAAAATTGTCGCCACACCATCGTGCTGACGGAACTCTCCCTCAACCCTCTGCTAGATCAAGAACTCGAGGGACATCATTGTGTTGAACGTGTGCTGAACAAGGAGGTGTCGTACATTCGATACTTGGATCGGTTGGATCGTGAAGACGTTCGACTACATCAACCGCGTTACTGAACGCTTTCGCTTTCGGTCTACGAGGGTATGTGGACACACTCTCCCGTCTCGTTTCTATGCATCTCCTAGATAGATCTTGCGTGATCGTAGGAATTTTTTTGGATTACTATGTTCCCCAACAAATATATGCTAACCACCAAATGACGCCACGAGATGTTAGTTCTATTCTGGGTTGCTACGTGCAATCTCCATTTTAATCCAGGCCAATCATAGTTCATTAGTTGAAAATTACAAGAAAACTTCCCTGTTATTCTTTGCTTCGAAGATATCTCATGCTATCGAATTTCACTCAACCGTGGTCCTCTAAATCTTCAAGAGTTGTAATGCACTTGTTAATGTTGTAGGGATCCTCTGTTTTCTCTCTCTCCTAGATAGCCGCTTTCTTCTCCTCAATTGCTGTAAATTGGTCTATTTCTTCCTGGTTGAACTTCACATATCGCTCGTGAAATCCATCTGAAGGTTTACCAGTAGCCCGCTTCTGGTTTTTTGCTAGGCTTCTATGTAGGTGGTTGTGTCGAGCTTGGTGTGGTTTTCAATTGTTGGGAAGGCGTTGATAAATGTTGGGCAGTATCCACATTTAAATCCCGAGTCTCTCCTTCAATAGGAAAATGGAAACCATATTCACCTGCACCTTGTAAGGTAGGTGATGGCGACTAATGGGAATTAGGCTCTTCGTCAACATAATTCACCACATTATTTTCCTTGCTTGCATAATAGTTCATACCACGAGCATAGCGACCTATCCTATTCAAGAATTAAGTGCCATCAAGAAAAATATTACTAAAGCATGATGTAAAAAATACAGGTAATAATATCTCACTAACCTTCATAGAGCGAAGCCAATTCATCATAGTATGGAAAGGCTTATCCCGCCATTGGAGGGCACCCTTGTTGTTCTTACGAGCAGCAAATGCAGCCCAAACACTCGCTAGTGCATCTACCATCATTCTATCTTTATCCCATCCAAAGCCACTTTCAGCTGTCAAATCTTTGACACTTCGATAATCTTTTTCAAATCTTGCTCCTATTGCTTGACTTGGCTAGCATCAAATGACATGCTGAACTTGGTATTCACTTGTAAAGTATTACTTGTCCATGCTTCCATGCTTCATTGCTCAATGCGTTGTGTGCAGACACATCATGATCTTTCAAGAGTCGACAAAGAGACAACTTCACTTCACGACTCCATTTAGCTCGAACAGTCCTCATGGTGCCTAAAGCTGGTACAAATTTGCTCAATTTCAGTTATATAGTCCCATCAAGAAATTAGCAATACCTAGTCCTTATGTGCTTAGTTTGCCGTACCATTATTCAAAATTAGTGAAATACCTATATGCTGAGAAGGCAGTGAAGTCCATCGATTAGCTTCAATCTATACCTAATAATAAAGGGACTATTGCTTGTGAAGGTATGTCACCTAAATTGCCCTCAGTTGCAAAATATTACCCACCGATACCATCTATAAGTGATAAAAAAATATTTTATGTTGGGGATATAACTATTTGTGTAAGCCGCCCGAGAGGGCCGGGTTACACAAAGAAGATTCACCAGAGAGAAGCCCAAGGCCAAGCATGAAGATGGCGGTTCAATAAAGGGCTTAAGGCCCGCAGGCGACTTAAGGCCCGTTGTAGTAAACCGCCGTAATGGCATGACTTGTATCATAAGGTAGATTTAACTAGTCACCGAGCGAACACCGTTATAAGCCGTGGGACTCAGAAGCTGAGGCGCCAACCCGTGTATATAAGGGGCGACCATTGGCGGCTTAGGGCAAGAAAACAACTCATCGAGAACCGGACATAGCGTATCTCGCTCCCTGGTCATCGAAACATCAATACCAACCCAACTAGACGTAGGCCTTACCTTCACTGTAAGGGGCCGAACTAGTATAAAAACCTCTCGTGTCCCTTGTCCCGATTTAACCCCTTCAAGCTTCCTAGTTGCGATGGCTCCACAACTAAGTCCTTTTACGAGGACATCTGACGTGACAATTCCACGATAGTTGGCGCCCACCGTGGGGCCAGCGCACGGTGGATTTGAGTTCTTGAAGGGCAACTTCGAAGGGCTCAAGCGATTGATTGGGCCGGGCCGCCGGGGCTCGTCGGATCACGAGGAGGACGAATAGGAGGACGAGGAAGGTAGAGAAGAACAAGACGAGACCTGCGCTTGTAATATAGTAGCTCTGTTCCTAATAATGTAAGATGGAACTGCCAAAACGACTTAGGTTAGAGAATAGAGATGCATTTTTTTGTTAATTTAGACCTTTTCTGCGGGAGTTAATCCGTGTACTTTAGCTTTTTATATTAAAAACAGATTTGCTATTTCACGTCTAGACGTGAAACAAAGATCTCATATCTAACTTTCTAACCACATGATTTAGAGGACGTGCTACGTGTCGGTTGGCGGATCCTTTTAAAAGATCGATCGCCTCATGAGCCATCCAATCTAGTTTGCTCGCGTGAGGATCCTCTTTGTAACAAGACTATTGTTTTAGAAACAAAGTTTACTATTGCAACAAGAGTTTCGTTTGAAACACACCCATGATTATTGCAACAAGAGATTTGTTTCGAAACATTTGTGACGTTGCAAAGCATCTTTCGTATGATCCCTAGCAAGAACTTTGTTTCGAAACACCATCAACTATTGCAATAAGAGTTTTCTTTCAAAACATGACGATAGGGCTGGGACCGACACAGAGAGTGAGGGCTCCCGACAACGGTGATGGAGAAGTCGTGCGTTGCGCCACGCATACCGAACGATGATTGGGCCGTCAGATTCTAGTCATCGACGTCGGTGGTGGCTCACCCGATTTAGATGTAGGGGCAAAAGATATGTGAGCGGCGGAGCAGTCGGCTGCCCAGCCACGACAAGTGAGGCGGCGAAAAAATAAGGGAGAAGTGGAAGTGGGCCGGTGAACGACGGCTGTCGAAGCGGGCCGGCGGCGAGCACTGGCTCGCGGCGAGCGTCTCCGTGTGGTGCTGATTGGAACAAAAGGATATTTTTTCGAAAAGGAGGGTGACCCCCGGCCTCTGCATCTGGGAGATGCATACGGCCATTTTATTGATTATTCTTGAGGACCTTACAAAGTATAACAACAATATGCCTGAATCCGTCATCTTAACAGCATCTGCCGTTACTCCTATCCAAATGATGGGATAAGGTACGTCATTGTTGCAAATGACGGGGGGTGGGGCCACAGAGGATGCGTGGCGCACAATCAACGAGGCGGACGCGTGGTGATTATCTATCGGCTAATGACCAGCTTTTCCCATGATTTAGACATCAAGATTAATATTGTTTGCTTTTTTTTATTAATTGATCTTGTTCATGTATGCCTCACTAGCGGGGCGCCGTGGTGGCGAGGTCATTGTTTTATCTATTGATTTTGTTTCTCGTGGGTTGCCTCCTTGGCTGTCGTGGCCACAAGTGGACTTTTCTATTTTTATTTTTCTTATTTTTTTCATTTTTTTAATTATAAGATTTTAAATTCATGATTTGTTATTTTCTTATTTTTAAATTTTGTTTTAAATTTTTAAAATTCATGGTTCTTTCATCGTTGTTAGTTGGCTGTCCACCACTAAACATGGGCTATCTTTTCTTTTCAAGTTGCAAGTCTACCCTCAACTTGCAACTCAGGTCCAACCTTTTTTTGTCATAGTTGCAATGGCATCCTCGACTCGCAACTGCACTTTGATATTTTTTTCGTCTCAGCTGCAAGTCCATCTTTGAATTGCAACTGGGTCTGAAACTTTTTTGTCGTTGTTTTAAGTCCATCCTCGACTTGCAACTGAGGCCCAATTTGGTTTTCCGAGTTGCAAGTTCACCCTCAGCTCGCAACTGGAGCCTTATCTTTTCTAGTCCCAATTGCAAGTCCACTCTTGACTTGCAGCTGGGTCTGACTTTTTTTTTCCCGAATACAAATCCACCGTCGGCTCACAATCGGACTCGACCTTTTTCCCCAGCTTGATAGTCCAACCTTGACCGACAACTGGACCAACATTTTCTCCCAGTTGCAAGTCTACCGTCGACTCGCAAGGCCCAACCTTTTTTCCCAGTTGTGTCCATCCTTGACTCAAGAATCGGTGGCCCGATCTCTTTTTGTCCCAATTGCAAGTCCACCTCAACTCGCCACTGGGTCTAACATTATTTTGTCCAAGTTGCAAATCCACCCTCGACTCGCAACTGGAGCATGACCCTTTTTTTGTCCCAGTTGCGAGTCCATCCTTGACTCACAATTGGGCTCCGTTATGTTTTTTGTCTCAATTGCAAGTCCACCCTCGAGTCGCAACTGGGGTCTGACCTTTTTTTTCTAGTTGCAAGTCCACACACGACTCGCAACACCTTTTTTGTCTAAGTTGCAATCCCACCCTGCACTCGCAACCGAGGACCGACCTTCTTTTTGTCCCAGTTGTGAGTCCATCCTCAACTCGCAACCTAGGCCCGACTTTGTTTTGTCCCAATTGCAAGTCCACCCTCAACTCATAACTGGGGTCCAACCTTTTTTGCCCGAGTTGCGACAGAGTGGGTGTGTGACTTTTTCGTGGGCGATAAACAACAAAATAGTAAGAAAACCAAACAAAACAAACAAACAATACAATGGTGAGGCTTTATTTATCTGCTGATGTAGGATGATGTCATAATTAGATGTGAGGTATTATCTCACATCTAGATGTGACATAGTCGGACCCAACTTTTTGAGATGCATGAACATTTCAAAATTTCAACATTATTAAATTTATAAAACAAAGTTTTTGTTGAAAATTTATTTTAAAATGAAAACAGAATAAATTTATTCGTGTCTTTCAAAAAATATTTACACTCTAAAATTGTTCGGATTTTAAAAACTGCATATTTTCAAATTTTGTTTGAGAAGAAATTGTTCGAATACCACATTTTGTTGTTATTTTAAAAAAGTAAATTATAAAATTTATTCACATTTGAAAATACATTTTCAAATTTTCAAAATTGTTTGTGTTTTAAAAAATATCAGACATTTCAAAAATAAAATCACAATCTTTAAAAAAAGTTCCAAAAAAATTCGAACATGTTTTCTAATCTGGACGTTGTGCTATGTTCTTAAATGTTTCCGGTTTACAAATTGTCAACAACAGTTGGTTGGAGCGGTAGGCTGTCATTTCCTCATATGGGGTCACGAGATCAATTTGTGTGTAGCGCACACATCGCTTGCATTTTTTTGTCATGCGTCTGTCAAAAAACAAAATAAAGAAAGACTTATATAGTCACATCCATCTAAATACTATATAAATCTAGGAAGTAGAAAAACATATTGGTTACCTTGAAAATAGTTGTAGCTATGATGAGAATTGAAGAGAGATAAATTGAGAAGTATAATTGTGCGTGTACAATTCCACCAAAAAGCAACACACGAACTATTATAGTCCGCCCCTACACGTGCTCCTAATAAGTAAAATAATAAATGAGAGGAAAGAGAGAGAAAGGAAAAAATGACTAAGAGCATCTCCAAGAGGTGATGCAAATTTGGAGATGTAAAAGTGGGTGTTGTATAATTACATCATCTAAAAGTATTTTTTAGATCTCCATAAAAGAGCCAACTAGAACATATGATGTATATGTGGTGTCCTACTCCAACATATAATATATTTGAGGATGTAAAACTAGTTGAACTACTACTTCATTTCAAACATAACTCAAAATTTAGCAAGTTCAACTGCTACTTCATTTGAAACATAACTAAACATAGTTCTAACTAAAACATAATTAAATGTAGTTCTAACTAAAACATAGTTCAAACTACTACATCCATCAAAATACTATTACTCCAACTACTACTACTAGTTCAAACAACTACTTGGACTACATAGAAGATGAAAATACTCGTCATCAGAGCACTTGAACTGTTGCCGAAACTCATCCTTGCTGGGGTCGTCGCACCCCTCGTCCTTCTCCTCCGAGTCACCCCAGTCTAATGAGTCATATTTGACAAGGATCACTGTCAGGGGCCGGCCTCGTCCTCCTTCTTCACCCCAGGCCTGGTCGAGGGGCCGGCAATGCGAATGGTTGGCTTCTTCTTATTTCTTTGTCATCTCGTCCATCCGGAAATTCTCTGGCACGAGGAACTCCGCATTCGCACGGGTCTCAATCTCCGTAAAGTTGATCTCCGTCCTCGGACTCCCGACACGCCACGCTGCCACATCATACACACGTGGCCTCGTCGATAGTGGGGTACGTGTTGAGCCAGCAGCGCTGGTGGCCGTCGCAGAACTCGACGCTGAAGTTGCCGGACGACTTTGCCCGCACTACGAAGAACCCAGTATTGCTCTTCAAGACCTTCGGTGGCATGGCGGCGGTTGCGAGGCATTCGAATCGGGCGGCAGCTGTGCGGCGCTGATACGTCTCCAACGTATCTATAATTTTTTATTGTTCCATGCTATTATATTATCCATCTTGGATGTTTTATATGCATTTATATGCTATTTTCTATGGTTTTTGGGCCTAGAGCTCAGTGCATGTTCCTGTTTTTTCCTTGTTTTTGAGTTTTACAGAAAAGGAATACCAAATGGAGTCCAATTGACGTGCCAATTTTGATGATTTTATGGACCAAAAGAAGCCCCGGAGTAAAGAGTCCCGAGCCATCCACGATGGTGGAGGGCCGCCTACCCCTCGGCGCGCCCCTGCCTCGTGGATGACTCAAGACCCCGACGTGAGAACGACGCCCAAAATTCCTATAATACTGAAACCCCAAAAAAAAACCGAGATCGGGAGTTCCACCGCCGCAAGCCTCTGAGCCATCAAAACCAATCAGACCTGTTCAAGACTCGCTGGGAGAGGATCCATCACCGTGGCCATATTCATCATCCCGGCGCTCTCCACGACGAGGAGGAATAGTTCACCCTTAGGGCTAAGGGTATGTACCAAGAGCTATGTGTTTGATATCTCTCTCTCTCTCTCTCTCTCTCTCTCTCTCTCTCTCTCTCTCTCTCTCTCTCTCTCTCTCTCTCTCTCTCTCTCTCTCTCTCTCTCTCTCTCTCTCTCTCTCTCTCTCTCTCTCTCTCTCTCTCTCTCTCTCTCTCTCTCTCTCTCTCTCTCTCTCTCTCTCTCTCTCTCTCTCTCTCTCTCTCTCTCTCTCTCTCTCTCTCTCTCTCTCTCTCTCTCTCTCTCTCTCTCTCTCTCTCTCTCTCTCTCTCTCTCTCTCTCTCTCTCTCTCTTCTTGATATGGCATGATTTTGATGTACCGCGAGCTTTGCTATTATAGTTGGATCTTATGATGTTTCTCCCCTCTACCTTCTTGTAATGGATTGAGTTTTCCTTTGAAGTTATTTTATCGATTGAGTCTTTGAGGATTTGAGAACACTTCATGTATGTCTTGCATGTGCTTATCTGCGGTGACAACGGGTATTCACGTGATCTACTTGATGTATGTTTTGGTGATCAACTTGCGGGTTCGAGGACCTTGTGAACTTATGCATAGGGGTTGGCACACGCTAAATCTTGACTCTCCGTAGAAACTTTGGGGCCTCTTTGAAGTTCTTTGTGTTGGTCTGAATAGATGAATCTGAGATTGTGTCATGCATATCGTATAATCATACCATGGATACTTGAGGTGAAATTGGAGTATCTAGGTGACATTAGGGTTTTGGTTGATTTGTGTCTTAAGGTGTTATTTTACTACTTAACTCTAGGGATGTTTGGACACTTATAGGAATATCCCAATGGATTGATCGGAAAGAATAACTTTGAGGTGGTTTTGTACCCTACAATAATCTCTTCGTTTGTTCTCCGCTATTAGTGACTTTGGAGTGACTCTTTGTTGCACATTGAGGATTGTTATATGATCTGATTATGAGAGAACTTGCACTAGTGAAAGTATGAACCCTAGGCCTTGTTTGGAAGCATTGCAATCTGTTTACGCTCACTTTTGTTACTTGCTACCTTGTTGTTTTTATATTTTCAGATTACAAAAACCTATATATACCATCCATATTGCACTTGTATCACCATCTCTTCGTCGAACTAGTGCACCTACACAATTTACCATTCTGTTGGGTTTGTTGGGGACACAAGAGACTCTTTGTTATTTGGTTGCGGGGTTGTTTGAGATAGACTATCTTCATCCTCGCCTCCCACTGATTGATAAACCTTAGGTCATCCACTTGAGAGAAATTTGCTACTGTCCTACAAACCTCTACACTTGGAGGCCCAACAACGTCTACAAGAAGAAGGTTGTGTAGTAGACATCAGGCGTGATTCTGCCGGTTTGGTGGTGGGCAGTGGCTCAGCGGTGGAACCGGCGACGAGGGAGTTGGAGCAGCCGGATGTGGCGGTAGGGGTGGTAGTGGCACGGCGGTGAAAGAAATGCGGTCGCGGCTAGGGTTGGAATCTGGCGGTGGCGGAAGGGGGAAAATGCGGGTGGGTGTTGGGCGGGGCTTGATGATGAGCGGCGGCGACGGTGGTGCATCGGGCGGCAGAGGAGCAGCGAAAATTGCCCGATTCGAGGCGTGTGGAGGCGGAGGTGGTGGAGCGGGCGGATCTGGCATGGGGTGACGGCGGCATGGTATTTTGGGCTGGCGGGCGGCAAGGCAAAGTCTTGCTGGAGGAGGAAGGAATAATTCGCTCGAGGGGAGGAGGGGGCGAAACGAAATGAAGCGACGATTGGCGATTGGCGCACGATCGCATTTTTAAGTAATCTGGGAGGTGGAGATGAAAATTTGAATCTCCAGGTGTTGTATTTTACAACACTTGGAGCTGGTGATGTAATTTTTGTTGGATCTACATCATCTGTTGGTGGTGCATTTTTGGGCCTCGAAGATGGAAAAGTTAGTTTTTTTGCATCTACATCTTCTATTGGAGATACTCAAAGGCCCCATTCATTTTGTAGGAATGGTATGTCACATAGAAAATGTATTTGAATAGGGTGCCCAGGATAGTTTTAGCCTATGGAATACAAAATCCTCATAATAGGAATAAAGAGCATTCAGTTATACTACTAGATAGGAAAAGTACATGAATCTACTTGTCATTAGCTCATTTATCATTAGGTGCCTCAACTAGCCGTTAGCTCAAGTGCATAAATGGCTGCCTTCTCTCCATTTCCTTCCTCTTTCTACTCTTGTATACAAATCAATCATCACTAGGCTGCAGGCTGCTCTTTTGTTCTTCTCTTCAATCTGTGTAATTTTATGGAGAAGCTTTGTACTAAAAAAGCCAACACAACAAGTTGTCACTTGCTAGAGAAACAAGGTTAGTACTTGTCCATCTTGTGCAACAAAAATCCATTGTTTAGCTCAGCAAAAGTCGAGTTTTTTTTACTCTCTTCTATTGATTTTTCATCACCAGACGGAATTATTAACAACTGTACTCCATGTATTCAAGCTACCAACCAAGATCAGGAAGCGATGACGAGTTCATTCATTTTGTTCTCCCTGCTTTAGGAGATACATCACAATCATCTTCTAGTAGGAGATCAATGCACACATTGAAGCTTACAGGGGGTTATCGTGTTCATGAGATTTTAACAGGACATGCAAGTTTATGAAAAAGGAATTTCTGCATAGAAGTTCCTATTTTTCAGGCACTAGTTAATAAATTACGTGAGAAAGGGTATCTAGCTGATACAACATATCTTTCAGTAGAAGAGCAAGTTGCTATATTTTTTGTATGGAGTGGCAAAAAATGCAACCAATGAAACACTTAAAGATTGGTTTCAGCATAGTCCAAATACAATACGTCGACATTTTAAAGAGTGCTTGAAGCAATCACAAATCTCACAGCTATCTACGTACATCCACCTTCTCTACACCCACACCCAGTATTGAGCAAACCAAAGTTTTACCCCTTTTTAAGGTATCACTAAGTCTTGAACTACTCTGATTTTAACATAATTTGGTATGAACTAGATAAAAATTTCTAACATGGATATGTCTTGCTTTTGTGCAGAACTATATTGGTGCTATAGACGGTATTCACATCCCTATTAAGCTTCAGTTGTGTCAGCAAGACCCATACAGAAATAGGAAGCAAACAATCTCGTAGAATGTTATGGTTGCTTGTGATTTTTCTTTGAAATTTGTGCATATACATCCTGGTTGGGATGGACCAGCTTCATATGCAAGAGTTCTACATGATGCACTTAATCACAGTTTTGAAGTGTCTGGTGGTAAATTTTATCTCTTGGATGTTAGTTATGCAAACACACCATAGTTTTTTGCTCCATATTGTGGTACTATGTATAATTTAAATGAACAAGGAAGTGTTCGTCAAAGGCCATAAAACTACAAGGAATTATTTAATCTTTGACATGCTCAACTTTTGAATCATGTTGAGAGAACTATCTGCGTAAGGAAAATGAGGCTTCCTATACTGAAAGTTGCTTCACATTATCCAAAAGAAAAACAGGTCGACATAACCGTTGCTTGTGCTGTTCTACATAACTTCATCCGCCTACACGGTGGAGATATCACTTGGCCTAGTGACGCTACCATGGATATTGTGATCAGGAGCGGATTGTTGATGTACCCAATGGAGACCATAACTTTCATGCTGACATACATGCTTTCAACTACTCAATGGAAGCAGGAAATCAAATGCGAGATAATATAGCACATCATATGTGGGAGCAGTATGTATCACAGAGAAGATAGACATAGTGATAGGGCTTGCAAGTTGTATTAGCATCCATGTACTGGGATATTAAATATTTAATTCATTATATAATTTTGATCCCACTCCTTTGGTATAGGTGCAGATACATATTCGAGAATACAAAATGTTTGACTTCGCGAACTACCAAAAAATATATATGCTAACCACACCACATGACCAACATATATGCTAATTGCCACATGAGCAAAATATTGAAGGAAATATCCCTAGAGCCAATAATAAAGTTGTTATTTATATTTTCTTATATCATGATAAATGTTTATTATTCATGCTAGAATTGTATTAACCGGAAACTTAGTACATGTGTGAATACATAGACAATACACAGTGTCCCTAGTATGCCTCTACTTGACTAGCTCGTTAATCAAAGATGGTTATGTTTCCTAATCATAGACATGTGTTCTCATTTGATGAACGAGATCACATCATTAGGAGAATGATGTGATGGACAAGACCCATTCGTTAGCTTAGCATTATGATCTTTATAGTTTCATTGCTACTGCTTTATTCATGACTTATACATGTTCCTCATACTACGAGATTATGCAACTTCCAAATATCAGAGGAACACCTTGTGTGCTATCAAACGTCACAACTTAACTGGGTGATTATAAAGATGCTCTACAAGTGTCTCCGAAGGTGTTTGTTGGGTTGGCATAGACCGAGATTAGGATTTGTCACTCCGTGTATCGGGGAGGTATCTCTGGGCCCTCTCGCTAATGCTCATCACTATAAGCCTTGCAAGCAATGTGACTAATGAGTTAGTTACGGGATGCAGTGTTACAGAACGAGAAAAGAGACTTGCCGGTAACGATATTGAACTAGGTATGATGATACTGACGATCGAATCTCGGGCAAGTAACATACCGATGACAAAGGGAACACCGTATGTTGTTATGCGGTTTGACCGATAAAGATCTTTGTAGAATATGTAGGAGCCAATATGAGCATCTAGGTTCCGCTATTGGTTATTGATCAGAGATGTGTCTCGTTCATGTCTACATAGTTCTCGAACCCGTAGGGTCCGCACGCTTAACGTTTGATGACAATTTGTATTATGAGTTATGTGTTTTTGATGACTGAAGTTTGTTCGGAGTCCCAGATGAGATCAAAGACATGACGAGGAGTCTCGAAATGGTTGGGACATAAAGATTGATATATTGGACTATGTTATTTGGACACCGGAAGAGTTCCGAGTGGTACTGGGTAAAAACGGAGTGCCGGAGGGGTTACCGGAACCCCCCAGGGAAGCAATGGGCCATCATGGGCCATAGGGGTGAGAGAGGACAGCCCACATAGGGGAGGCGCCCCCCCCTGTTGGGGAACGTAGTAATTTCAAAAATTTTCCTACGCACACGCAAGATCATGGTGATGTATAGCAACGAGAGGGGAGAGTGTTGTCTACATACCCTTGTAGACCCGAAGCGGAAGCGATCACAACATAGAGGAAGTAGTCGACGTTCTCCTCGCGATCCGACCGATCCGGCGCCGTTACTCCGACGCCCGAGTTCTTGACACACGTACAGCTCGATGACGTCCCTCAGACTCGATCCAGCCGAGTGTCGAGGAGAGTTTCACAAGACGACGGCGCAGTGACGATCTTGATGTTTCACGGCGCAGGGCTTCGCTAAGCTTCATGACAGTATAACCGAGGTGGAATATGGTGGAGGGGGCACCGACACGGCTAAGGAACGATCTCACGATCAACTTGTGTGTTCCAAGGTGCCCCCGCCCCGTATATAAAGGAGCCAGGGGAGGGGCCGGCGGCCAAGGAGGCGCGCCAAGGAGTCCTACTCCTCCGAGTAGGATTCCCCCAATCCTAGTTGGACTAGGATTCCTGAGGGGAAAGAGAGAGAGGGGCGGCCCTTCTCCTAGTCCTAGTAGGACTAGGGAAGGGGGGCGCGCAGCCCCTTTGGGCTGCCCTTCTCCTTTCCACCAAGGCCCATCGAGGCCCATTTACCTCCGGGGGTTCCGTAACCTCCCTGTACTCTGCAGAATTCCGTTTTACCGGAACCATTCCAACTCCAAACATAGGCTTCCAATATATCAATCTTCATGTCTCGACCATTCCGAGACTCCTCGTCATGTCCGTGATCACATCCGGACTCGAACTCCTTCGTACATCAAAATACATAAACTCATAATAACCGCCATCGAAACCTTAAGCGTGCGGACCCTACGGTTCGAGAACAATGTAGACATGACCTAGAACCATTCACGGTCAATAACCAACAGCGGACCTGGATGCCCATATTGGTTCCTACATATTCTACGAAGATCTTTATCGGTCGACCGCATAACAACATACGTTGTTCCTTTGTCATCGGTATGTTACTTGCCCGAGATTCGATCGTCGGTATCCAATACCTAGTTCAATCTCGTTACGCAAGTCTCTTTACTCGTTCCGTAATACATCATCTCACAACTAACTCATTAGTTGTAGTGCTTGCAAGGCTTCAATGATGTGCATTACCGAGAGGGCCCAGAGATACCTCTCCGACAATCGGAGTGACAAAACCTAATCTCAAATACGCCAACCCAACATCTCGCCTTTGGAGACACTGTAGTACTCCTTTATAATCACCCGATTCGCTGTGACGCTTGGTAGTACCAAAGTGTTCCTCCGTAAACGGAGTTGCATAATCTCATAGTTACAGAACATGTATATGTCATGGATAAAAGCAGAGCAACATACTAAACGATCGTGTGCTAAGCTAAGGGAATGGGTCATGTCAATCGATCATTCTACTAATGATGTGACCTTGTTAATCAAATAACAACTCCTTGTTCATGGTCGAAACATGACCATCTTTGATTAACAAGCTAGTCTAGTAGAGGCATACTAGTGACATGTTGTTTTGTCTATGCTTTCACACATGTATCATGTTTCCTGTTAATACAATTCTAGCATGAATGATAAACATTTATCATGAAATAAGGAAATAAATAATAACTTTATTATTGCCTCTAGGGCATATTTCCTTCATCCTCCCACTTGCACTAGAGTCAATAATCTAGATTACATAGTAATGATCCTAACACCCATGGAGTCTTGGTGCTGATCATGTTTTGCTCGTGGAAGAGGCTTAGTCAACGGTGCGCAACATTCAGATCCGTATGTATCTTGCAAATCTCTATGTCTCCATCCGGACTAAGTCCCGGATGGAATTGAAGCGTCTCTTGATGTGCTTGGTCCTCTTGTGAAATCTGGATTCCTTTGCTAAGGCAATAGCTCCATATTGTCACGAAGATTTTCATTGGACCCGATGCACTAGGTATGACACCTAGATCGGATATGAACTCCTTCATCCGACTCCTTCATTAGCTGCTTCGAAGCTGCTATGTATTCCGCTTCACATGTAGATCCCGCTCGACGCTTTGTTTAGAACTGCACCAACCGACAGCCCTCCGCTTAGTGTAAATACGATCCGTCTGCGATTTAGAATCGTCGGGATCGATGTCAAAGCTTGCATCAACGTAACCGCCACGATGAGCTCTTTGTCACCTCCATATCTGAGAAACATATCCTTAGTCCTTTTCGGTATTTCAGATGTTCTTGACCGCTGTCCATGATCCACTCTGGATTACTTTGGTACCTTCTGCGAGGCTTATAGCAAGGCACACATCGGTCCGTACACAGCATTGCATACATGATAGAGCCTATGGCTGAAGCATAGGAACATCTTTCATTTTCTCTCTATCTTCTGCGGTGGTCGGGCATTGAGTCGACTCAACTTCACACCTTGTAACACAGCAAGAACCCTTTCTTTGCTTGATCCATTTTGAACTTCTTCAAAACTTTGTCAAGGTATGTGCTTTGTGAAAGTCCAATTAAGCGTCTTGATCTATCTCTATAGATCTTAATGCCCAATATGTAAGCAGCTTCACCGAGGTCTTTCATTGAAAAACTCTTATTCAAGTATCCCTTTATGCTATCCAGAATTCTATATCATTTCCGATCAGCAATATGTCATCCACATATAAGATCGAAATGCTACAGAGCTCCCACTCACTTTCTTGTAAATACAGAGCTTCTCCAAAAGTCTCAGACAAACCCAAATGCTTTGATCACACTATCAAAGCGTTTATTCCAACTCCGAGATGCTTGCACCAGTCCATAGATGGATCGCTGGAGCTTGCACACCTTGTTAGCTCCTTTGGATCGATAAAACCTTCGGTTGCATCATATACAACTCTTCTTCCGTAAATCCATTCAGAATGCAGTCTTTACATCCATTTGCCAAATTTCATAATCATAAAATGCGCAATCGCTAACATGATTCGGACGGACTTAAGCATCGCTTCGGGTGAGAAGGTCTCATCGTAGTCAATCCCTTGAACTTGTCGAAAACCTTTTGCGATAAGTCGAGCTTTATAGACGATAACATTACCGTCGGCGTCGGTCTTCTTCTTGAAGATCCACTTGTTTTCTATTGCTTGTCTACCCTCGGGCAAGTCAACCAAAGTCCACACTTTGTTTTCATACATGGATCCCATCTCAGATTTCATGGCTTCAAGCCATTTTATGAATCTGGGCTCACCATCGCTTCTTCATAGTTCGTAGGTTCATCATGATCTAGTAGCATGACTTCCGAACAGGATTACCGTACCACTCAGTGCGGATCTTACTCGGTTGATCTACGAGGTTCTCAGTAACTTGATCTGAAGTTTCATGATCTACATCATCAACTTCCTCGCTACTTGGTGTAGGTGTCTCGAAAACTGGTTTCTGCGATTTAACTACTTTCAAGTAAGGGAGAAGGTACTATTACTTCATCAAGTTCCACTTTCCTCCCACTCACTTCTTTCGAGAGAAACTCCTTCTCTAGAAAGGATCCATTCTTAGCAACGAATGTCTTGCCTTCGGATCTGTGATAGAAGGTGTACCCAACTGTCTCCTTTGGGTATCCTATGAAGACACATTTCTCCGATTTGGGTTCGAGCTTATCAGGTTGAAGCTTTTTCACATAAGCATCGCATCCCCAAACTTTAAGAAACGACAACTTTGGTTTCTTGCCAAACCATAGTTCATAAGGTGTCGTCTCAACGGATTTCGACGGTGTTCTATTCAGGTGAATGCGGCCGCCTCTAGAGCATAACCCCAAAACGATAGCGGTAAATCAGAAGAGACATCATTGATCGCACCATATCTAGTAAAGTACGATTCGACGTTCGGACACACCATTTCGCTGTGGTGTTCCGGTGGAGTTGCTAAACTATTCCGCATTGTTTCAAATGTAGACCAAACTCAGAACTCAAATATTCACCTCCACGATCGATCGTAGAAACTTAATTTTCTTGTTACGATGATTTTCAACTTCACTCTGAAATTCTTTGAACTTTTCAAACGTTTCAGACTTATGTTTCATTAAGTAGATATACCCATATCTGCTTAAGTCATCTGTGAAGGTGAGAAAATAACGATATCCGCCACGAGCCTCAATATTCATCGGACCACATACATCTCAGATGTATGATTTCCAACAAATCTGTTGCTCTCTCCATAGTACCGAGAACGGTGTTCTAGTCATCTTGCCCATGAGGCACGGTTCGAAGTGCCAAGTGATTCATAATCAAGTGACTCCAAAAGTCCATCAGCATGGAGTTTCTTCATGCGCTTTACACCGATATGACCTAAACGGCAGTGCCACAAATAAGTTGCACTTTCGTTATCAACTCTGCATCTTTTGGTTTCAACATTATGAATATGTGTATCACTACTATCGAGATTCATAAGAAATAGACCATTCCTCAAGGGTGCATGACCATAAAAGATATTACTCATATAAATAGAACAACCATTATTCTCTGATTTAAATGAATAACCGTCTCGCATCAAACAAGATCCAGATATAATGTTCATGCTCAACGCAGGCACCAAATAACAATTATTTAGGTCTAAAACTAATCCCGAAGGTAGATGTAGAGGTAGCGTGCCGACCGCGATCACATCGACTTTGGAACCATTTCCCACGCGCATCGTCACCTCGTCCTTTGCCGAGTTCGCAATCAGTAGTCCCTGCTTGAGTTGCAAATATTAGCAATGTAACCAGTATCAAATACCAGTGCTACTACGAGCTCTAGTAAGGTACACATCAATAACATGTATATCACATATACCTTTGTTCACCTTGCCATCCTTCTTATCCGCCAAATACTTGGGGCAGTTCCGCTTCGAGGACCACCGCTTGCGGTAGAAGCACTCGCTTTCAGGTTTAGGGCCGACTTGGGTTTCTTCTCCCGAGCAACAACTTGCTTGCTGTTCTTCTTGAGATTCCTTCTTCTTCCCTTTGCCTTTCTTCTTGAAACTAGTGGTCTTATTGACCATCAACACTTGATGCTCCTTCTTGATTTCTACCTCCGCAGCCTTTAGCATTGCGAAGAGCTCGGTATAGTTTTCACTAACCCTTGCATATTATAGTTCATCACGAAGCCTTTGTAGCTTGGTGGCGTGATTGGAGAATTCATCAATAACACAATCATCCGGAAGATTAACTCCCAATTGTGTCAAGTGATTGTAGTACCTGCACATCTTGAGTATATGCTCACTAATGTAACTATTCTCCTCCATCTTACAGCTATAGAACTTATTGGAGACTTCATATCTCTCAATCCGGCATTCTGTTGGAATATTAACTTCAACTCTGGAACATCTCATATGCTCCATGACGCTCAAAACGCCGTTGAAGTCCCGGTTCTAAGCCGTAAAGCATGGCACATCGAACTATAGAGTAGTCATCAGCTTTGCTCGCCAGACGCTCATAACATCCGGCGTTGCTCCAAAGAAGAGTTCTGTCACCTAGCGGTGCATCCAGACGTAGCTCTTACAGGCAGCAATGAGGATGATCTCAAATTACGGACCCGATCCGTAATTGCTACCATCATCTTTCAACTTTGCTTTCTCAAGGAACGCATTAAAATTCAACGGAACAACAAAGACGAGCCATCTATCTACAATCAAACATAAACAAGCAAGATACTATCAGTACTAAGTTCATGATAAATTTAAGTTCAATTAATCATATTACTTAAGAACTCCCACTTAGAAAAACATCTCTAGTCATCTAAGTGATCACGTGATCCAAATCAACTAAACCATAACCGATCATCACGTGAAATGGAGTAGTTTTCAATGGTGAACATCTTATGTTGATCATATCTACTATATGATTCACGCCGACCTTTCGGTCTCGTGTTCCGAGGCCATATCTGCATATGCTAGGCTCGTCAAGTATAACCCGAGTATTCTGCGTGTGCAAAACTGGCTTGCACCCGTTGTAGATGGACGAGAGCTTATCACACCGATCATCACGTGGTGTCCGGGCACGACGAACTTTGGCAACGGTGCATACTCGGGGAGAACACTTCTTGATTATTTAGTGAGAGATCATCTTATAATGCTACCGTCAATCAAAGCAAGATAAGATGCATAAAAGGATAAACATCACATGCAAATCAATATAAGTGATATGATATGGTCATCATCATCTTGTGCTTCACGATCTCCATCTTGCAGCACCACCTTGATCACCATCGTTACGGTAGCGACACCTTGATCTCCATCGCAGCATCGTTGTCGTCTCGCCAAACTTATGCTACTACGACTATCGCTACCGCTTAGTGATAAAGTAAAGCATTACAGGGCGATTGCATTGCATACAATAAAGCGACAACCATATGGCTCCTGCCATTGCCGATAACTTCGTTACAAAACATGATCATCTCATACAATAAAATATAGCATCACGCCTTGACCATATCACATCACAACATACCCTGCAAAAACAAGTTAGACGTCCTCTACTTTGTTGTTGCAAATTTTACGTGGCTGCTACGGGTTTAAGCAAGAACCAGTCTCACCCACGCATCAAAACCACAACGATATTTCGTCAAATAGACTCCGCTTTAACCTTCTCAAGGACCGGCGAGCCACACTCGGTTCAACTAAAGTGAGAGAGACAGCACCCACCACCACCTTTAAGCAACGAGTGCTCGCAGCGGTGAAACCAGTCTCGCGTAAGCGTCTGGCGTAATGTCGGTCCGGGCCGCTTCATCTCACAATACCGCTGAACCAAAGTATGACATGCTGGTAGGTAGTATGACTTGTATCGCCCACAACTCACTTGTGTTCTACTCGTGCAAAACATCAAACCATAGAAAAACCTAGGCTCGATGCCACTTGTTGGGGAACGAGTAATTTCAAAAATTTTCCTACGCACACGCAAGATCATGGTGATGTATAGCAACGAGAGGGAGAGTGTTGTCTACATACCCTTGTAGACCCGGCGAAGCGATCACAACGTAGAGGAAGTAGTCGACGTTCTCCTCGCGATCCGACCGATCCCGCGCGTTACTCGACGCCCCGAGTTCTTGACACACGTACAGCTCGATGACGTCCCTCGTACTCGATCCAGCCGAGTGTCGAGGAGAGTTTCACAAGACGACGGCGCAGGACGATCTTGATGTTTCACGGCGCAGGCTTCGCTTAAGCTTCGCGACGGTATAACCGAGGTGGAATATGGTGGAGGGGCACCGCTGCGGCTAAGGAACGATCTCACGATCAACTTGTGTGTTCCAAGGTGCCCCCTGCCCCGTATATAAAGGAGCCAGGGGAGGGGGCCGGCCAAGGAGGCGCGCCAAGGAGTCCTACTCCTCTCGGAGTAGGATTCCCCAATCCTAGTTGGACTAGGATTCCTGGAGGGAAAGAGAGAGAGGGGGCCCTTCTCCTAGTCCTAGTAGGACTAGGGAAGGGGAGCGCGCAGCCCCTTTGGGCTGCCCTTCTCCTTTCCACCAAGGCCCATCGAGGCCCATTTACCTCCGGGGTTCCAGAACCTCCGTTACTCGATAAATTCCGCTTTAGCGGAACCATTCGAACTCCAAACATAGGCTTCCAATATATCAATCTTCATGTCTCGACCATTCCGAGACTCCTCGTCATGTCCGTGATCACATCCGGGACTCAACTCCTTCGGTACATCAAAATACATAAACTCATAATAACCGCCATCGAAACCTTAAGCGTGCGGACCCTACGGTTCGAGAACAATGTAGACATGACCTAGAACCATTCACGGTCAATAACCAACAGCGGGACCTGGATGCCCATATTGGTTCCTACATATTCTACGAAGATCTTTATCGGTCGACCGCATAACAACATACGTTGTTCCCTTTGTCATCGGTATGTTACTTGCCCGAGATTCGATCGTCGGTATCCAATACCTAGTTCAATCTCGTTACGCAAGTCTCTTTACTCGTTCCGTAATACATCATCTCACAACTAACTCATTAGTTGTAGTGCTTGCAAGGCTTCATGATGTGCATTACCGAGAGGGCCAGAGATACCTCTCCGACAATCGGAGTGACAAAACCTAATCTCAAATACGCCAACCCAACATCCGCCTTTGGAGACACCTGTAGTACTCCTTTATAATCACCCGATTACGCCAGACGCTTGGTAGTACCAAAGTGTTCCTCCGTAAACGGAGTTGCATAATCTCATAGTTACAGAACATGTATATGTCATGGATAAAAGCAGAGCAACATACTAAACGATCGTGTGCTAAGCTAAGGGAATGGGTCATGTCAATCGATCATTCTACTAATGATGTGACCTTGTTAATCAAATAACAACTCCTTGTTCATGGTCAGGAAACATGACCATCTTTGATTAACAAGCTAGTCTAGTAGAGGCATACTAGTGACATGTTGTTTTGTCTATGCATTCACACATGTATCATGTTTCCGGTTAATACAATTCTAGCATGAATGATAAACATTTATCATGAAATAAGGAAATAAATAATAACTTTATTATTGCCTCTAGGGCATATTTCCTTCACCCCCCCCATGGGGAGTCCGAATAGGACTAGAGGAGGGGCGCGGCCCCCCTTTCCGTCTCCCTTCCTTCCTCCCCCCTTCCACCAAGTGGAATCCTAATAGGACTTGGAGTCCTAGTAGGACTCCCTCCTCTTGGAGCGCCCTACAGGGCCGGCCAACCTCCCCCTCTCCTCCTTTATATACGGGGGCAGGGGCACCCCAAAGGACAACAGACAATCTCTTAGCCGTATGTGGTGCCCCCCTCCACAGTTTAACACCTCGGTCATATCGTCGTAGTGCTTAGGTGAAGCCCTGCGCCAACAACATCATCAAAATTGTCGCCACACCATCGTGGCCGACGGAACTCTCCTCAACCCTCTCGCTAGATCAAGAACTCGAGGGACATCATTGTGTTGAACGTGTCTTTGAACAAGGAGGTGTCGTACATTCGATACTTGGATCGGTTGGATCGTGAAGACGCTCGACTACATCAACAGCGTTCTTGACGCTTTACGCTTTGGTCTCACGAGGGTATGTGGACACACTCTCCCGTCTCGTTTCTATGCATCTCCTAGATAGATCTTGCGTGATCGTAGGAATTTTTTTGGATTACTATGTTCCCCAACAAATATATGCTAACCACCAAATGACGCCACGAGATGTTAGTTCTATTCTGGGTTGCTACGTGCAATCTCCATTTTAATCCAGGCCAATCATAGTTCATTAGTTGAAAATTACAAGAAAACTTCCCTGTTATTCTTTGCTTCGAAGATATCTCATGCTATCGGAATTTCACTCAACTGTGGTCCCTCTAAATCTTCAAGAGTTGTAATGCACTTGTTAATGTTGTAGGGATCCTCTGTTTTCTCTCTCTCCTAGATAGCCGCTTTCTTCTCCTCAATTGCTGTAAATTGGTCTATTTCTTCCTGGTTGAACTTCACATATCGCTCGTGAAATCCATCTGAAGGTTTACCAGTAGCCCGCTTCTGGTTTTTTGCTAGGCTTCTATGTAGGTGGTTGTGTCGAGCTTGGTGTGGTTTTCAATTGTTGGGAAGGCGTTGATAAATGTTGGGCAGTATCCACATTTAAATCCCGAGTCTCTCCTTCAATAGGAAAATGGAAACCATATTCACCTGCACCTTGTAAGGTAGGTGATGGCGACTAATGGGAATTAGGCTCTTCGTCAACATAATTCACCACATTATTTTCCTTGCTTGCATAATAGTTCATACCACGAGCATAGCGACCTATCCTATTCAAGAATTAAGTGCCATCAAGAAAAATATTACTAAAGCATGATGTAAAAATACGGTAATAATATCTCACTAACCTTCATAGAGCGGCCAATTCATCATAGTATGGAAAGGCTTATCCCGCCATTGAGGGCACCCTTGTTGTTCTTACGAGCAGCAAATGCAGCCCAAACACTCGCTAGTGCATCTACCATCATTCTATCTTTATCCCATCCAAAGCCACTTTCAGCTGTCAAATCTTTGACACTTCGATAATCTTTTTCAAATCTTGCTCCTATTGCTTGACTTGGCTAGCATCAAATGACATGCTGAACTTGGTATTCACTTGTAAAGTATTACTTGTCCATGCTTCCATGCTTCATTGCTCAATGCGTTGTGTGCAGACACATCATGATCTTTCAAGAGCTGACAAAGAGACAACTTCACTTCACGACTCCATTTAGCTCTGGAACAGGTCCTCATGGTGCCTAAAGCTGGTACAAATTTGCTCAATTTCAGTTATATAGTCCCATCAAGAAATTAGCAATACCTAGTCCTTATGTGCTTAGTTTGCCGTACCATTATTCAAAATTAGTGAAATACCTATATGCTGAGAAGGCAGTGAAGTCCATCGATTAGCTTCAATCTATACCTAATAATAAAGGGACTATTGCTTGTGAAGGTATGTCACCTAAATTGCCCTTAGTTGCAAAATATTACCCACCGATACCATCTATAAGTGATAAAAAAATATTTTATGTTGGGGATATAACTATTTGTGTAAGCCGCCCAGGAGGGGCCGGGTTACACAAAGAAGATTCACCAGAGAGAAGCCCAAGGCCAAGCATGAAGATGGCGGTTCAATAAAGGGCTTAAGGCCCGCAGGCGACTTAAGGCCCGTTGTAGTAAACCGCCGTAATGGCATGACTTGTATCATAAGGTAGATTTAACTAGTCACCGAGCCGAACACTGTTATAAGCCGGCTGGGACTCTGTAAGCCACAGGGCGTCAACCCGTGTATATAAGGGGACGACCCGCTGGCGGTTTAGGGCAAGAAAACAACTCATCGAGAACCGGACATAGCGTATCTCGCTCCCTGGTCATCGAAACATCAATACCAACCCAACTAGACGTAGGCCTTACCTTCACTGTAAGGGGCCGAACTAGTATAAAAACCTCTCGTGTCCCTTGTCCCGATTTAACCCCTTCAAGCTTCCTAGTTGCGATGGCTCCACAACTAAGTCCTTTTACGAGGACATCTGACGTGACAATTCCACGATAGTTGGCGCCCACCGTGGGGCCAGCGCACGGTGGATTTGAGTTCTTGAAGGGCAACTTCGAAGGGCTCAAGGGATACGTAGTGGGCCGGATGACCAAGAGTCGTCGCGGCAAGATCTACATCGACGACGAAGGCTGGGGTCCCGACGCCGGCTCAATTGAGTACGGATACCGGGTCCCCTTCGGCGGAATCCACGTCTTCATCGGCCGGATCGGTGAGCCGGGCCCTAAGCCGGACAACTGCACCGACCTCGTCGAGACGCCTCAGCGTGCGAGGAAGACCTGGACTCAACCTGTTGTGAAGCATGCATTCGTGGGCTGCATCCACGGAGAGGAACTCTCTGAAGGATCTGAAGATAGGGTAGAGACGGCCGTCCTCTCAGACGGTGATTCATCCGCCGGCTCAACAGATTCGTTGTACCAAGTGCAAGACGGCGTGCTCGGGGGCTGTTTCGATGGCATCAGTATTCCGGACCCCTGTGAGCCGCCAAGATGGGCAGGAGTCTTCATGGCTGGGACTCAGCCCGGCTCAAACTCTACAGCTGCTGCGGCAATAACGTCCGGGTTAGGAGCAGCCGGGGCAGGAGGCCCCGTGCGCCCACCGACTCAGGTGCTGATAGACCTCATGGACAAGCTTACGGCCCTGTTAACCGCAACGGTTATTCCTGCAGACAAAGATGAGCATGACACGGAGATAGCACGGGTGCGTGAGGAGATAGCTCAGGCCAAGGAGGCCTTGGCAGCTGAGGATACTAGACTAGCTACAGAGCAGGCGGCTCTCGATACCCGGGCACAGCGGTTGCAGTCAGAAGCTTACCAGCTCACGATGAGCTTAAACGCATCCAATGAGGTAATGAGGAGGAGACATCTAAAAACCCAGTCCCGTTTACCTCCGAATTACGACCCTCGGGTTCTTTTTGCTACACCCGGAGCCGGCCCAAGTAACCCGCCAGAGGCCAATCAGCTTGTGACAGCCGGAACAGGAGGGTCGACTCAGCCTCGGGAGATGGCACCACCTCACGTGAGCATGCCACCGCCGTGTTATGTGCTGATTCCACCGGGTCACTTTTCCAACCCCATGGAGAACTTAATCGCAGCTTCAACACGTTTGGCGGCTCTTCCCATGGACGGTGATGACCCGGCGGTAGTGGAAACCCGGAGGGTCAGAGAACTTCTCCAGACGGCCTTAGCTCAGCAGGAGACCTATTCTTACAGCCGGGACAGAATTCATTCAACTCCCCTGCCTTGGTTAGCGCCGCCTCGCCAGAACCGGAGCCCAAGTTACAGCAGGCACATGGAGTCGGAAGCTTTGTCAAGCAACGCCCAACGCCATAACCAGCCCGGTGGCTATAATTCGGTGCAAGATCGAATACGTCAGGAGAACGAGCGGGCGGCTCAGTTAGCGGCTCAACAGACGGCACATCAAGATTTTCCAGAGTATCCAACGACCTCTGTTGAGGCGGGAGTAGCCACTAGAACCGGTGGTGTTCCTTGCCTGGTGCCGGCTTTGCGTAATGTGCGGTTGCCCAAGGACTTCAAGGGACCTCGAAAGGTGCCGAATTACACGGCCGACTTACGGCCCGGAGCATGGATCGAGAGTTATGAGATGGCCATGGAGCTGTTGGAAGTCAGTGATGCGGTGATGGCTAAATATTTCACCATGATGTTAGATGGAACGGCCCGATCTTGGTTAAAAGGTTTGCCACTCAATTCCATTGGTTCATGGGAAGAGTTAAAGGACCGGTTCATCCAGAACTTCAAGGACACCTGTAAGCAATCTATGTCGATTGTGGACTTGATGAATTGTAAGCAGGGGGAGGGTGAATCCACCACCCATTGGGTACGCCAAGTCAAGGAGATAATTCATTCATCTGACAAGATGGATGCCGGCTCTGCAGTCCTTATGTTGGAGAAGAATTGTAGCTTTGAGCCGCTGAGGCAGAAACTGGGGCGCCTTAAACGTGACTGCAAGGATATGGGTACGTTGATGGCGGCTTTAGTTAAGTATGCCGATTCTGATAGTACCAAGGATCCCGCGTCTGACGATGAGAAGACAGGGAGGGGAAAAAGGAACGGCAATGGAAAGGGTCAACAGCATAACCCGGGGAATCAAAGCGGCAATAAGCGTAAGGCGGACGGTGACCCGGAGTTTGTGGCCAATGCCAATACGCAAGGTAACAATCATAGACGTAAGGGTAAGCCGCCTCGATCCGGCGGGTCAGGCCCATCTCTTGAGCAGCTACTCAATGAGCCTTGCCCGAGACACGGCACCAGGGAGCGGCCTGCCACACACCTGTGGAAGGATTGCACGATCATGAAGGCGTTTAAGAATTCCAACACCTATGATGGCCATAATGGGTCTGGTGGCGGTTCAGGGGCTGGCGGTTTTCATGGCCCGGGTGGCGGCTCAGGCTCTGGCTTTCAGGGACGTCAAGGAGGCTATAATCAACAGCAGTCTGGTCAAGGAGAGCAGCAGCAGCAGCAGTCGGGTTATCAAAGCAACCCCAAGCAGTTGAATGGTGGGCAGTATCACGTGTTTACCACTAGCCTATGCAAACATGACCAGAAGGTTCATAATAGGGCCGTCAATTCTGCCGAGCCGGCAATTCCTCGTTATTTGAGGTGGTCAGAACAGCCCATCATATGGAGCAGAGAAGATCACCCTCCACGAGTTGATAATCCGGGTCAGTTGGCCTTGGTGGTAGCACCTCAGGTTGGTGGATATAAATTCACTAAGGTGCTCATGGACGGGGGTAGTAGCATCAATATCCTCTATTATGAGACCTTTCGATGCATGGGGTTAACTGATAAAAATTTGAGGACATCCGACACTGTTTTCCATGGAGTGGTCCCTGGTAAGTCGGCTTACCCAGTTGGCAAGATTGAGCTGGAGGTGGCCTTCGGAGACAAATATGATTCCAGAGCTGAGAAGTTGACGTTTGAGGTGGTCAAAATCAGGAGCCCATATCATGCTCTGTTCGGGCGGCCGGCTTATGCTAAGTTCATGGCCCGGTCGTGTTATGTTTATTTGTAGCTCAAGATGCCGGGTCACAAGGGCACCATCACTGTGCATGGAAGTCAGAAGGTGGCGTTGGAGTGTGAAGAAGGCGACGCGGCTTATGTTGAGTCGGCCTGTGCAGAGGAAGAGCTCAAATTTTTTCAAGATAATGTTGACCCAGCAGACATGATCTCCCTGAAGAAACCAACTACGGAGCATGACCCGGCGTTGAATTTTAAATCGGCGGCCGAGACAAAGCTTGTTGACTTTACCCCGGGTGACCCTTCTAAGCAGTTCAGCATCAGCAGCAATTTGGATCCCAAATAGGAAAGCGCGCTCTCATCCGTGAGAATCGGGACATCTTTGCATGGAAACCTTCTGACATGTCGGGTGTACCGAGGGAACTCGTTGAGCTCACTCTCAATATTGATCCGAAGTATAAGCCGGTCAGGCAGTTTCTTCGGTGTTTTAACGAAGAAAGACGGAAAGCTATTGGAGAGGAAGTCGCCCGGCTCTTAGCGGCCGGGTTTATTATTGAAGTTTTTCACCCGGAGTGGTTGGCTAACCCGGTGCTTGTCCTCAAGAAGAACGACACTTGGCGGATGTGTGTGGACTACACGGATTTAAACAAGGCTTGTCCCGCTGATCCCTTTGCTCTCCCCCGTATTGATCAAATCATTGATGCTACGGCGGGTTGTGAACGTTTGAGTTTTTTGGATGCTTACTCTGGTTATCATCAGATCAAAATGGCAGTTAAGGACCAGGAGAAGACGGCTTTCATCACTCAGTTTGGAGCCTTCTGTTATGTATCTATGCCATTTGGACTCAAAAGTGCCCAGGCGACTTATCAGCGGTGTGTGCAGAACTGTTTGCACGATCAAATTGGGCGTAATTTTCATGCTTACATGGATGACATTGTGGTAAAGTCTAGAGAAAAGGAAACCTTGATATCTGACTTGAAAGAGACCTTTGATAATCTCCGGGTTTACAAGATGATGCTTAACCCAGCCAAGTGTGTGTTTGGTGTACCTGCGGGCAAGCTCTTAGGCTTTCTGGTGTCAAACAGAGGCATCGAAGCTAACCCGGAGAAGATTAAGGCGATTACCTCTCTGGCTAAGCCGGCGTGCATCAATGATGTTCAACGACTGGCGGGTCGTTTTGCCGCTTTAAGCCGGTTCATAAGCCGGTTAGGTGAGAAGGCGCTACCGCTATATCAGATGATGAAGAAAACAGACACTTTTGTCTGGAGTGATGCTGCTGACGCTGCCTTTGAAGACTTGAAGAGACAGTTGTCTGAACCGCCGGTTCTTGCGGCTCCCATTGATAAAGAGCAGTTGCTGCTATACGTGGCTGCCAATTCACACGCCGTCAGCGTTGCCATCGTGGTGGAGCGTAAGGAAACTGGCAAGGAGCAACCGGTTCAACGACCGGTTTACTACATCAGTGAGTTGCTCATTGAATCTAAACACAGGTATCCACATTGGCAGAAACTTGTTTACGGAGTGTTTATGGCCAACCGAAAGTTGAAGCAGTACTTTCAAAGTCACCCTATAACTGTGGTAAGTTCTGCCCCTTTGGGAGACATCATTCAGAACAGGGAGGCCACAGGACGAGTCGCCAAGTGGGCCATCGAGCTTGGGTCTCATGATTTGAAGTATATGCCACGTACTGCTATTAAGTCTCAGGCCTTGGTGGACTTTATCAATGATTGGACAGAGTTACAGGCCCCTGAGGAGAAGCGAGATAACACATATTGGACTATTCATTTTGGCAGGTCCAGGCAGCTAGAAGGCTCGGGGGCTGGAGTCATTTTAACTTCCCCTCGAGGTGACAAATTTTGTTATGTACTCCGGCTTATGTTTCCATGTACTAACAATGCAGCTGAATACGAGGCCTTACTCCATGGTCTCCAGATGGCCAAGGAGATGAATTTAAGCCGGGTAAGGTGCTTGGGCGACTCAGATCTCGTGGCTCAACAGGTGTCAGGCAAGTGGGATTCCAAGGATCCCCTTATGGCGGCTTATCATCGTGAAGTAGATGCTATGGCTGGTCATTTCAAGGGTTATCAAGTGGAACACATTGATCGAAGGAAGAATGAGGCGGCTGATGCTTTAAGCCGGCTGGGATCCCAACGTAAGCCGGTACCGCCTAACACCTTTCTCGATATTTTGCATAACCCTTCTGTCAAGGTGCCTACCGAGGAAGAGCTAGCGGTGCCAGACCCGGAGGCACAGCTGGTGGCGGCTCTTCATGTTATCCCGGATTGGACAATGCCCTATTTGGCTTATATGACCCGGGGTGAGTTACCTGAGGATGAGACCTTGGCAAGACAAATCGTCAGGCACTCCAAATCTATGACGATTGTTAACGGCGAGTTACATCACCTAAGTGTCACTGGGGCGTTTCAACGTTGTGTGTCCCCTACGGAAGGCCAAGAAATACTTCGTGAGATCCATGAAGGGGATTGTGGCCATCATGTCGGGTCAAAGTCTCTGGTAGCAAAAGCTTTCCGTCATGGTTTCTACTGGCTGACGGCTCATGCTGATGCGGAAGATCTGGTCAGCAAATGTGATGGTTGTCAAAAGTTCTCACGACGAGTTCATGTGTCAGCTCAAGAATTGAGGATGATCCCAATCACTTGGCCGTTTGCAGTCTGGGGGCTTGACATGGTTGGGCCTTTCAAGAGGTCTAAGGATAAAAAGACACATCTCCTGGTGGCAGTGGATAAGTTTACCAAGTGGGTTGAGGCAGAGCCGGTCAGTAAGCATGATGCAGCCATGGCGGTTCAATTCATGAAAAAGGTGATCTTTCGTTTTGGTTTCCCACATAGCATCATAACTGATAATGGCACTAATCTCTCCAAAGGTGCCATGGAAGAGTTCTGTCAAAGAGAACATATCCGGCTTGATGTTTCGGCTGTTGCTCATCCTCAATCCAATGGTCAAGCAGAAAGAGCTAATCAAGAGATCCTGAAAGGTATCAAGCCCCGGCTCTTAGTCCCCTTACAGCGGACTCCGGGTTGTTGGGTGGAGGAGTTACCGTCTGTGTTATGGAGCATCAACACTACACCTAGCAGATCTACAGGCTACACGCCTTTCTTTATGGTGTATGGTGCAGAGGCGGTCCTGCCAAGTGACATCCGGCAC
This sequence comes from Aegilops speltoides, assembly GCA_021437245.1. Lineage (NCBI taxonomy): Eukaryota > Viridiplantae > Streptophyta > Magnoliopsida > Poales > Poaceae > Aegilops > Aegilops speltoides. The sequence continues at coordinate 531,473,972 of CM038142.1, forward strand.
GATTCACCCCGCGTGGCGGCTTATGTTGAGGCTGACAACGAAGAAGCTCGTCAAAATGCACTTGACTTATTAGATGAGGAGCGAGACTTGGCAATAGCCCGCTCGGTGATTTATCAAAAAGACCCGCGCCGCTATCACAGCCGTCGGGTTAGGAGCAGAACCTTTCAGGAAGGCGACTTGGTGCTCCGGCTCATCCAGGATCAGTCTGATATGCACAAGCTATCCCCACCTTGGGAAGGGCCCTTTGTGGTCAGCAAGAATCTGCACAACGGGTCATACTACCTCATCGATGTTTGAGAGCACAAAGACTCACGTAAGTCGGAGGAGGAGACCCGCCGGCCGTGGAATATCGCTCATCACCGGCCTTATTATACTTAAGCCACCGGCTTTCAAGATGTATATATTTTTTGACAATGTATATATTATATAAAGAAATAAAGCAGGACCTCCATCCTTTTTACCCTCAAAACTCTATGTGTCTTCTTTATTAGGTAGTGGAGACAACCAACAGGGAGCGGATTACATACGAATCTGGCTCTCCCTTTGGACTGGCTTATGATCATATCTGAATCTAGACATGATCACTTGGGGGCTTCCTGTTCAAACATAGGTCGTATTCGAACCAAAGAGAACATAGTGTCGATACCCACTTGATCGGCATAACGCCAAACCCACTTGGGGGCTTTTGATCATATTTGAATCATAGCTTAACCCCTTTGGGTCTGACGTGGATCGTATTCGAATCAACGTCATTAAACAACTCTTATGTTCACTTGGGGGCTTCCTGTTCAAACATAGGTCGTATTCGAACCAAAGAGAACATAGTTGTCGATACCCATTTGATCGGCATCGCCAAAGCCACTGGGGGCTATATGATCGTATCTGAATCTTAGCTTAACCCCTTTGGGACGGTTTTCTGATCGTATTCGAATCAGGAGCCTGTGAACATTGTTTATGTAATTACTTTAACTATCTTGAAACCTTCTTGAGGAGATGGTTCTTGATTCTTCCGGTTTAATATTGATTACCCCAGGTTCATAAGTGCCAGGTAAAGCATCAAATGAGCCGGGAAGACTAACAAAGGGATCGCATGTATGCTATTATGATTATATTTAATAAATAATCATAAACCGGCCTGTATATGATGTCTTTAGGTCATGTTCCGGGTTATCAATACTCTATATAAACCCCTGGCGCGATAAACCGCCAAGAAAATTTTGCTTGTTTTATGTGCAGGATAAGGCAAAGCAAGTTAAACATCAAGGAAATAAGCGGTCAATGTACGCCAGCAAAATATAGTGATGGCGGCTTACGAATGTAATAAGCACCATAAACATGCGCAAGGGCATGATAAACATTAAGAGGTTTTTTCTATCCTATTACAAGACTCCCCGAGTCTGAATAAGTGAAGCATTGTTTTGGCAAAGTTATAAAAACGCCTGGTGGTTCATTCCTTCGGCGGGCTTGAAGACTCTGGGTTATCCTTCTCCGCCTCTCCGTCAGTTGCTTTGTCCTGGAAGGTGGACGAGGCCCAGTCAATGCCACTCAATGCTTCAAACTCAGCCTCATCATCTATTAAACCGGCGGGTCCACTTGAGGGCAAAGGTATGCTTACGCGTTGGAGGATCAGCCGACTTGGTCGTATGGAATGTTTGGAATTCTCCGGTTCTCGCTATCATAGCCCGCGAATACTTAGTAAGATCAAGATCATTCCCAATAAGGGTAGCCAAGGGACGTCGACTTTGACACAAAGGTGAAATCTTGATCATCAAATGCAGTACCGTCCTCCTTCAGGCTTGGATATCCAAGAGAGAGGTCAGCCAAGTCAAGCTCTGGCACCCATGCCTTTGCCCGGCTTAATGCAGCCACGGCTCCGGATCTTGAAGATGCCCGCCTTAAATCCTGAATTCGTTGAGGCAGCACTGCGAGATGCTTCAGTACATCTTGAAGGAGGTGGGGAGTGGTATTTGATAAGGCCACAACGGCCAAGGCATGTTGTGACCTGGAGTACAGCTGTTCCACTAAGGTATAAACCGCCTTAAGCTTGATCAGCATGTTTTGCTTGAGATTGGTACTCCTGGGGCCTGTATGTTCACAAGCATGACAATGAGCCGGAGGTAATCATTACAATAGTCATTGGAAGATTACAATGCTTGAGGTTTTACACAGTAACTTACCGAAGATGGCTGAGACCATTTGGGATATCTGCCGTTTCAAGTCAGATAGCTCAGTTGTTGCCTCTGCAAGAGCTGTTTCTGCCGTCTCGGCTCGAGTCACCAATGAAGTTTTCTCATCAGCCCAGATTTTCTTCTCTGACTCAAAATTTTGCCTCAATTTCTCTTGTTCAGAGACGCTATATTCAAACTTGGAGTTGGCTTTCTGAGTTTCAAGCTCTTGAGTTTTCAGCTGGCTCTTCAGGTCAGCAAGCTCCGACTCAAATTGACTTATGGTGGCATGTATTGATACCAGGTTATGGTAAGAATCATGGTAAGGTAACGTTCAAGTCCCAAACATTTTACAAGTCAAGATATTTGGCACTTGGGGGCTAATGTATGCTTAAAGAATTTTTTAACCTACCCTACCGAGTCATACATATTAAGTCTCAGCACTTTACAAGTAAAGATACTTGACACTTGGGGGCTAATGTGTAACACAAATTCAAAGTCTCATGCTATCACCGGGTTAAATATGTTCACTTTAAACCGGAAAAACTAACAGTAAGTAGATTTCTAAGTTTACAGCATATTCATTCATAAGCAATAGACTTGGGGGCTAGTACAGTAAGTAAGATTCAGGAAAATAGCATAAATTATACCTCAGATTTGTGCTGTATTTGTTTCACCATGTCAATTTCCAGGTCACGACTATTATGCACTTGATTCAGATATCCCGAGACTATATCACCAATGCTTAAGTGAGTATAGTTGGTGATGTCATGTTTGGCTTTTCGATGTTGGGCAAATTCTTCCTTGGCAGTGCATTGGGCAAGAGCAGTAGGCCGGACCGGTTCAACAAATTGACTTTTCAGATACACAACTTCCGGGTCAGTCGTATTGGCCGGACTAGGAGCTTCCGGGTTATCAGAGTTGTGGATAACATCTTCAGCAGGCGGGTCAGAAGTTGGCACCGGAATATCAGAAGCCGGTTCAGGCGGCGGTTGATGGGTGGAGCTGTCAGGAGCGGACAAGTCAGGCGCCGGTTCAATAACAACCGGGTCTTGGGACGGCTTATTTTTCCTTGCCCTCTTGCTGGGCTTCACTTGCAGGCTGTTAATAAAGGTAGAAGGATGAGTACTAGAGCATAAGAACGGTAAAACCCAAAGTAAGAAAGGTTACATTACCCGGGAGCCATTTTGAAAGCCGGCATGTTTGATTTCATAGACTCGTCAGAAGAAGGAGAGGTATCCTGATAATTGGAGTCAGATGAATTGAGAGGTTGGCGAATCAAACCCGCCAAAGGTAAAACAGAACGTAAATCGGAGATAACCTCGGTCCGACGCTTCCTAGTTACATCGGGTAAGCCGGAGGAGAGTTCTGCATCTTGATTGGCCCGAGTCTACCTTCGGTTTTCAAGATGTTGTTGCTTCAAAAGAAATTGAGGATCTTGGTAAGCTAGAGGATGTGAAAATCTTACTTTCCGGGTCACCCTTCGGATTTTTTGCTTTGGCAAAGGCTCTGAGTCGGAGGAGATTATAGTTACCTCTTCGTCAATTGCTTGACTGTTCCCTGTATCCTCCTGAAAGGATTGAATGTCAGTAAAATAATGACAAGGGAATTAAGAAAGCTAAAGGATTCCCTCTTCAACATCCGAAGAACTATCATCCAATTTTAATAAGTCGGAGGCGCTGGGTTTCTTCTTCTTTGAGGTGCCTGTCTTGGCAGCCTTCCTTTCGGTTTTCTTGGCTGCCCTGGCTTGTTTGGCAGCCTCGTGGTCATACTTGACCTTCCAGAAGTTATCACCGGCCTGTGGAAAAAGATAAAGAATTATAAGTACAAAAAAGGGTTAACATGTTAAAAAGTATTTATTAAGATTGGTAACTCACTGCAGGGGCCGGGTTCTTCTTGCAGAAGGGAAGTAAGCCGAAGGCATTACTAGTTACAGTGCCCTCCTTCAGCAGTGACTGGGTTGTAGCATCTACCACATCATCTGGTAGGTCGTCAGGACTATGACGCATTGGATCATCCTTCTTGCCTGTGTAAGTACACATTAAGCCGGAGCGGCGGCTTAATGGTAGTATCCGCCAGGTGACCCAGACTCGAACCAGATCGATGTCATTTAACCCATTTCCTAAAAGAGTTTTGATCTTCTTGATGGTGGGATTGAGAGGCAGGCGCTCAACAGCGGTCAACTTATCCGCCAGCGGATGGTTGGATTCAAGGCGCAAGGCGCGGAAGCCGGGCAGAGGCCTCTCATCAACCGGTGAAGTGTCTTGACAGTAGAACCACGTCTGGTTCCAATCTTTTGGGTGACTTGGCAGCTCAGCATAAGGAAAAAAGACAATCTCTCCGCCGCTGGATTGAGATGCCGCCAAGTTCAAGACTAGGCCCGTTGGCACGTTCATTCTGCCGGTTCAAGTAAAAAAGTTCTCTGAACAAAAGCAGACTTGGCTCCTCTCCCAGGTACACCTCGCAGAAGACTTGGAAATTGCAAAGATTTCACACGGAATTGGGTCCAATGTCTTGAGGTCTAAGATCAAAGAACTTCAAAACTTCCCCGAAGAATTTTGAGCCGGGAGGGGCAAATACCCGGTTCATGTGATCCGTGAAAACTATCACCTCCCCTTCTTTGGGTTGAGGCCTCTCTTCAGACGGGTCAGGAGCACGCTAAGACATGATCTCCTTTTTTGGCAGGTGGCCAGACTTCACGAACTCAGCAAGTGTACTCTTAGTAACTGTGGATGGGACCCAATTGCAGGTTACACGGGCTTGGCCGTCTTAGGTGCCATAACAACAGTTGGCCTATTGCAAAATAAGAAGATCCGGTTCAATTTTAACCCGGGAGAAATATCCTAATTATTCAAGGTGGCGGCTTAATGAGGGGCCTAATGATATAAGGGTGACTGTGCAACAATATTTAAGCCGCTACAAGTATCAAAAGCAGTTCAAAAGTTCTTAAGGTCATGAGAAGCAAGCAAGGTTTACAGCTCAGTATCACTTATTTAAGCCGGCTATATGGACAGTTGTGTTTATGGGTATTCGACAGAAGTAATTTTCCGGGTGATACAAACAGGTTTCATAATCTACCACTGTTATTTTGGATCAAACAACTGTTCTGAAAAGGAAATTTTCTAGACCTAAGACTGGAGCGGATAAAGCTCAAGGGCTCGAATGGGGCCTCTATGCGACAGAAAGGGGTTCATTTGCATTTCAAAGTAGGTGCAAAACATCTACCGCATCAGTTTTTATCATCTTCAAGATCAAGAAAAGAGAGGATAATGAAATCTATGAAAGAAAGCTATTGAACCGCGAAGAACTCGAAGAACTCGAAGGCCTTAATGTAGATCTAAGGAGCAGGAAAGGGGAGACTTACCGGTGCAAGGTTGCCGCGGAAGGGTGTCGCGTTTTTCTGGTCCAACCAGGTTGATGCAGTGGCCTGAGTTTGTAAAGACAAGGAGATCTGCGGCGGCGGCGGCGGAGCTCGAGTGGCAGAGAAGCAGCGAGAGGAAGAAGACGACTGGAAGGAGGAGAATGGGAAGACCTAGGTCACACCTATTTATAAGGAGAGGATAACTGAGATGGCGCGGGAAACGAGGAGATAAGAATTATTATCCAGCGGCCCCGACGCCTCGATTTTCAGAACAGTCAATAAAAGCAGAGATCCGTTAAAGGATACGATGGAATAGAAAAGGAATTTAAGAAATGATGACGTCACGCCGGGTTAACACGGATCCAGAAGATGACGTCATGGCGGGTTAAAGAAAACCCTCTCAGATAGTCAAGATCAAGATTTATTCTTTAAAGGTATTTTTAAGATTGACATGAACAGGTTCAAATCAATCTGGGGCCTAATGTTGGGGATATAACTATTTGTGTAGGCCGCCCAGGAGGGGCCGGGTTACACAAAGAAGATTCACCAGAGAGAAGCCCAAGGCCAAGCATGAAGATGGCGGTTCAATAAAGGGCTTAAGGCCAGCAGGCGACTTAAGGCCCGTTGTAGTAAACCGCCGTAATGGCATGACTTGTATCATAAGGTGGATTTAACTAGTCACCGAGCCGGACACTATTATAAGACGGCCGGACTCAGAAGCCACTGTATGCCAACCCGTATATAAGGGGACGACACGCCGCGCTTAGGGCAAGAAAACAACTCATCGAGAACCGCATAGCGATCTCGCCCCTCGGTCATCGAAACATCAATACCAACCCAACTAGACGTAGGCCTTACCTTCACCGTAAGGGGCCGAACTAGTATAAAAACCTCTCGTGTCCCTTGTCCCGATTTAACCCCTTCAAGCTTCCTAGCTGCGATGGCTCCACAACTAAGTCCTTTTACGAGGACATCTGACGTGACAATTCCACGACATGCTGAACTTGGTATTCACTTGTAAAGTATTACTTGTCCATGCTTCCATGCTTCATTGCTCAATGCGTTGTGTGCAGACACATCATGATCTTTCAAGAGCTGACAAAGAGACAACTTCACTTCACGACTCCATTTAGCTCTGGAACAGGTCCTCATGGTGCCTAAAGCTGGTACAAATTTGCTCAATTCCAGTTATATAGTCCCATCAAGAAATTAGCAATACCTAGTCCTTATGTGCTTAGTTTGCAGTACCATTATTCAAAATTAGTGAAATACCTATATGCTGAGAAGGCAGTGAAGTCCATCGATTAGCTTCAATCTATACCTAATAATAAAGGGACTATTGCTTATGACGGTACGTCACCTAAATTGCCCTCAAAGTTGCAAAATATTACCCACTGATACCATCTATAAGTGATAAAAAATATTTTACATAGGGGAATCCCTACCTGGGCTGCCTCATACAGTAGGAACCTTCTATACTGCGCTCTGCGCGCTCGGAGAAGACACATCGTGCCTGTTTGGGCCGGCCCATGTTCGAGCGGCCTATTTTTTCTTTTTTCGTTTTTCTTTTCCATCTTTGTTTTTCCTACTTTAAATAATTCGGGACTTAAAAATCTTAAAATTTAAAAAATGTGAAATTTGAAACAAAAGGTTTATTAATTCGTAAATGTTTGTGGATTAGAAAATGTTCACAATTTTCAAAAAATGTTCCCATAGTCAAAAAGTGTTCGAAATTTTGAAAAAAAATGTTCGATCAAAAGAGTTTCATGTATTAAAAAATATTAACGAAATTGAACAAAATTTCGCCAATTCAAAAAATCCTTGTGAATTGAATTTTTTTCCAAAAATACAAAACTGTTTGTGACTTACAAAATAGTTTATTGATTCATAAATGTTTGCGGATTCAAAAAATGATGATGCATTTCAAAAAATGTTCGTGAATTTTAAAAATTGTTCCACCAATTTCCAAAATTATGTTCATCACTTCTATAAATGTTCGCCTATTCAAGAAATTGTTTTTGGAAAATGTTCACGTTTTAAATAAAATGTTTGCCAATAGTATAAAAATGCTCATGAATTCATTTTTATCATGATTTTAGAAAATGTTCGAAAAACTGTAAAAATGTTCACGATTTCAGATATGTTCACAGGTTTAAAAAATGTTCATAATTTTTATAAATTGTTTACAGTTTCATGAAAATGAGAGTGATAGTGTATCTCGATGATGTAGCAGAATATGATCATGGTCATTGAAGATTATATTAAAAAAATCTCCCCTTACGACGCACTGGCCGTTTTGCTAGGTGAATTCCTCTCGATCGTTTCTTCGTCCGACTAATCTGGAACGCCCGCTGGAGTACGATGTACTACCTCCGTCCGGGTTTATTGGTCCCTATTATATTTCATGCCAAATTTTGATCATTGATTAAACTAACAAAATGTTCACGCATGTCACCAAACATTATATTTTTGAAAACTATGCGCAAATACGAATCCAATAAGATAATTTTTTTGACATGCATTAACATTTTGTTAGTTAAATTTATGGTCAAAATCTCGCACGGAATATAATTGTGACCAATAAATCAGGACAGAGGTAGTAGGTCAGGTGGGCATTCTGGTGCTTTTATTTTCTTGTTTCACGGTACTAGTAAGCGTGCACGTGCAACACACGTCTTCATAAGTGCATATATGAGTATAAATAAAGAATGTGTAATAATATCAAAACAATGGTTTGTCTATCCTAAACAATTGTTTTCGTTTTTGTGCCATCAAAATGAAAGGATATATATGTAACAAAAAGTAAAAGAGTTAGAGTTTCAATTCGTGAACATGTTTATTTTAATTTTACATTATTTTCATTGTTTTGAAAAAGAAATGGCATATGAACACGTACAAATATAGTGAGATCTAGCCTAGCACAACTCAAAAAAGAAAAAGAAAAGTTTACGTGTGCCGCGTTGGCCTAGCCAGGCCCATAACACAACACTCGTCTCTCATGTTCTTTCTTCACCCGATCCCTTTTCTTATGGCTCTCGCCCTTCAGTCATTTAGCACAGGCCCTATGTTTCCAGGCAACTAATTTAGGTACAGCACATTCTGCGCTTAATGTTTCTATTATTTTGTCCAACTTTGATATTTCCACCAATTTTGTTTCCTCGCCAACAGCCTACATTTGAAAATCCATGCATCAAGGAGCAAGCAATCCACTACCATCAGAAAAAAAAACAAAGGAAAAATAGCATATGTTGTGATCGTCCTTGGTGGCACCAATGCCGATGAATTGAACGACGCCCAGGGAGTGCAGTGACTCCCAGCGGTCTCACCCACCGTCGCGGTCGTCACCAGCGTTGCTCTTGCCTCCCGGCTCCTCGAAAATACAACCGGATCTATTGACACACCAAAAACAATAGAAAGATCAATCAGTCACATCCGCTAAGCACAAAGGAAAGAAAGGGAACATGATTAATAATTGTGCCAGTTATTCTTACAATTTCCAAGAAGGTAGCATGCTTCAAGGTTGTTGATGTCCACACATAGTCTGACAAGATTTTGGCTTGGAGGCGATGCGCAACAGTGATAGCCTCCGGAACAACCCTACTCTGCCCAACTTCCTAAATTTCTTGCATCCACACGCACATGGTGTAGACTCCAAGCACGGTGAGCAAGCGAGGATCAGAGGTAGCATGACAATGATGATGGCATGGTGTAGACTCCGAGCAGGGTGAGCAAGCGAGGATCAGAGGATGAGCAACCTGTCACCAAGCACGTAGACCTTGGAGAGGTAATGCACGTGCGCCAAGAAGAAGACCGGCCCGGTGTACTCCCAAGAGCCCAGGGTGGTGTCAGCTTGAGGTGGTGTTGATGGTTCAAGATACCCGTTAGTTGCACTTGAGAAATCTCTAGGGACAAGAACTTTATCAAATAGCATATGTATGTGAAATAAACTATATTCATAATAGCAATTTTGAGCTGATCCAAGTCAGGTGTGTTACCTCGAATGACTTCCCTAATTAATCTCTTCCCCGCTATAACGACTTTTTAAATTCAGGGATCCTTATTAAGTATCTAATCTTTGGGTTTACATCAAGTGTAGTAAATTTTAGCCAAATTCTTTAAATAGATGCATCACATTACGGAAGCCGGACACAAATAACTTCCCTAATCTCTTCTCCGCTGTAATGACTTTCTAAATTCAAGGATCCTTATTAAGTACTTAATCGTTGGATCTACAGCAAGTGTAGTAAATTTTAGCCAAATTCTTTAAATAGATGCATCACATTACGGAAGCCGGACACAGACATATATATAATAAACAATCTCAGTACAGGTTAACACATGCATGAGCAGCAAATAAGTTGAGAAAATAACAGACCATTGGATGAGAAACTTTAATTTGCCAAATGTCCGAAAGAAAGGACTCAAAGTGAATATGCATGGCCCAGTAAAACTACCTAAATTAGCCTAACAGGGGAGAGACCTGAAAAATGCCGAAGTAAACTTGAACTGACATAGATTTTGCTAGACCAAAGATGAGACATATTAATTTAAGCATATAGTAAATGCACACAGAAAAGGGGATAATCTGAAACTAACAGTAAGAATTTAGTACATGCAAACTGTATTTTCTTCATCTAGGGAAAACAGTTCAAACAGCACATTCGGCCGTCAACGAAGAAGTACGTAATAGGTAAATGTTCTCTACCACGGCACTGAAATATTGATAAGGAAACAATAGTAAAAGTAGAGTAACACCAAACCTTGTTTGAATCTTAACCAAAAAAGAAATCAAGCCCGGTTCAAACTGTTAATGTAATCCTTGTTGGAATCTAGACACTGTATAGACCATGCTCGTGTGTAGTAGCATGGGGAGATGACAGTAGGCTGCTGTGTGTGTCCCTGCACTGTAGCAACGTCTGTGGGTGCTGAGTATGTCTGAGCATGGCTACAAGCCGTACATGTGTGTGTTTGTGTAACTTCACACAAAAGAGAAGATGCCTGAAGAGAAAACTGAACCCGTGTCTCATCTCTAGTTTTTATCTCACTTTGCATTCGTCAAACACCTCATTAGCGTAGTGAGATCCATCAAAACAGAGCGTGAACTGGAGTTCCTGCCAACACAAACCAAAGGCATGTCAAAACCTGCTTATAGTGGCATTGAGAGACACAAGAGAGGAAGCAAGAAGGATTGGTAGGGAGAGAGAAGAAGAAATCGATCTGGAGAATCTCATCTACACACGTTTCACTCCCCAGCCGTGCCCGTGGTTTGACCGCTGCTCCCGCTGCTGGTACCGGCTATTGCACCATTCTCGTCGTGGCCACGCATCGGTCGAGCCGCGGCCAGTCGGCGTCCCCCGCCATTGCACTGAATCGCTAGATGTGCAGAAGAGGGGAACGGGATGAGAGACTCGGGGCGGCGGCAGAAGTGCTGCATTCACGCTCGAATTAAAGATGGAGGAGCAGGGCCATGCGTGGGTAGCGGCGGGCAGCGCGGTTGCCTTGTGGAGGAACTCGCGGGGGAGGAGGCAGGATTCAGACTGGCGATTTTATCTCCCGTGATTAGAGGAGGTGACCACGGGATAGGTGCGTTGTATTTGGGAAATTTTGTTCGCTCGGCAGAGAATCGTCTGCCAACAGTAATTGCTACACGTAATTGCGGCCTCAGATCAGACGTATCTAAGCCATTAGATGTCATTAAGCGGCATAATCTGACGGCACAAATCAGCCTAGGTACACTTAACGGGGTGGTTTTAGAAAAGAAAATGTTCTCTTGTTTAATACTACCTCCGTCCTGGTTTATTGGTTCCCCTTTGTAATTTCTGGCAAATTTTGACCAAAAAATTTAACTAGCAAAGTGTCAATGCATGTCAACAAAAATTATATCCTTGAATTCGTATTTGAATATAGTTTTCAAGGATATAACTGTTGGTGACATGCATAAACATTTTGTTAGTTAAATTTATGGTCAAAGTTTGACACAAAATACAATGGGGACCAATAAATCAGGACGGAGGTAGTAGTAGTATAGATATAGACATAGATATAGATATAGATATAGGGGTTGGCCAGATACAATTTGACTGCACAGTATCCAATCCGTATACCGGTTGGAAAATGGGATTTTTTCGCTGGGCCGGTGGGCCCGATCCGCATGCAGCGGCAACGGCCGTGATAGACGTTGTTCACGTCTTATTTGGCTTCGTCGCCGGATTCGTCTCGATCGAAACCCCCGCGCCCCGAAATTCGAGTCTGCAGCGAACCGCGCGCGGCGACAGATCCATGGCGGCGGCGCTCCGGTCCACGGCCAGCCTCGCGCTCCGGCCGGCCTCCCGCCTCTCCTCCGCCGCGCCCGCCAACTCCGCATCCGGGGCGGTATGCTAGTGCACCTTCGTCTGTTGGTCTCTTTTTTTCAGCAGTAGTAAAGTAAATCTCGATCTGAATCCCTCGTCCGGTTTAATTTTTCTGCAGCGAACGATGTTCACCGACGGGCCGCAGGGCGGCGCCGACGGGTGAGTTCGTGATTACTTTGCTCGGTTCTTTCTTGGATGATTATTTTGTCGCCGGTTGAGCGAATATACTGACGACCAGATATACACAAGGGGTGGCCGGATATTTGCTTTTCCTTCGTCGCCTTGACAGGATCAATCATCTTCGCTTGGATTGCGTTTGATGGCGACGGGCCGGATGGGTGCATACGGGGACGAGGAGGTGGAGGACGACGAGGCAGATGAGCTAGTCGTGGCTCGTGGAGTAGTTCAGGTAGACTAGTGCTTAATGTGTGCCTTGGCTATTTCAGTTGTCAAGAAATTGTTGCCTGAATAATCAAACTATTATTATTCCACACACATTGGGAACAGAGAGTTTGATGAGTTCAGTCACCTAGCAAATCATTAAGAGTAAACATTTGAATGGCTTGAATGCACACACATAGTGATACGATGAACCAATAGGTTTATTATTCCCTCCGACCCATCTTAATTGATCCAGTTCTAATTGCTTACAAGATCTTTTTTCTAAACACTAGAATTAGTAACAAATTACTGAAATTGCTAAAAAAAACTATGTAAGTTTCGAGTCCTTTCGACTTTTTGAGTGAGGGAAAGGGGAAACATTTCTCGGTAAATACAACTATGATAAAATGTTTCTCGATAAAAAAACAATTGTGATCAAATCCAGAGCGAGCATAGTATGGCATCAAAATGTTGATATAAAGTAAGATGGTATCAAAGTTTTAGTCTAGATGGTTTGTGCGGTACCTGTCGCCTCCACTTGTGGACCCGAGATTGCATATGTTACCAAGATCCTTGAGCAGGTCCCTTGAGGCATCCTCCTCCACAAACACCATCCATTTTCAACTAAGTACCACAAATTATTTACAGTGTGAGAGTTTTTGCATTCACAAGAAGATTTCAAAAATACACGAAGGATAACACATCTTCTTGAGAAAGGGGCCCATTGTTGGTGCCACCTGTCTCGGTCTAGATCTGGTCCAGACAGGGTGGACGGTGAGCTATGCCCTCAACGGTGCCCCTAGGAGTGTGGCCCTGGCAATGTTGTCAACGCTTGCGTTGGCCGAGCCTTGATCTTGATCTAGAGGCTCGGATCCAATCGCGGTGGGCTCGGTAGCCAGGCTCCTTCGATGAGGTGTTATGGAATACCAATTGAAAGCTCTGCGCTTTGGTGCCGGCATTGGCTGGGCCTACAGGTGTAGCGTCCTTCCTAGGGGCACTATTGTGGTCTTGTGGGTGTTCTCCCTCACTTTGTTCGTGCTCCGAGTGAAAACTCGGTCTGTTCTGACAGATATAGCAGCGACGCACTGTGCCATTACCCTAGGGGCGTCATCGGGGAATACAGGTTCCCTCTGGTCGTGGTGCGGGCGGCATTTCCGAGCAAGCTTGGATCGTCACGCATTGCATCCCCGGTACTAGCGTTTGGTGCGTCAATGAAGGCTAATGATTTCTTCATGGAGAGGCGTGCTTACTTTTGGTCTGTACCTCAGTTGTTGTTATTAGTTGTGGTTCCGCTACTCATGTGCTTTGGCTTGGTGGCATGCTGTGCTTTTCTTATGCGTTTTTTTTTTGTCAAGTTTTTTATTTGAACGGCTTTGTAAGAGTGTTTTCTAAACACACTATCAATCGACCTTGTGGATATGTCTATAAAGCGAAACGAAAACCGGCTTCGAGAGAGAAGTTGTACAAGGCTTAATCGCTGCCAAGAAACACAAGCCAGAAAACACAATATGCATACCTGCCGTGCACGCTGAGACAATAAATTTATGTATTACATTTCAAACTGTTTGTACAAGAAAGAGCGATCTCTACTGGATGGAACACTAACAATCTACTCTACTGGTCGAGCTAGTCTTTGTCCCCACAGAATGGCCACTGGCCATTGGCCAACATGATCCTAGTTCCTGGACTCTCTAAAAAAACATGATCCTGGACGTACTGATTGACCAGACAGACAGACAGCCTTAGAATCTGAAATCTGGGTCCACATCCATCGCCCATGCAAATTTCTCCAGAATTGTCTTGGTGAAAATCTGTCACAAAAATAGCCAATCCAAACAGCTTGTTAAGGACTGTAAAATGCTAGTAACAATTAAACAAGTAGTCGTTTGAAATAATAGAGCAAAGCACACATATGGCAAACAGCTAATTTGGTGTTAATTCAACTTTGAAACATCGTAGGAAGCTTAATTTCTATCGGACGAATTAGGGTCTTTATGCATAGAGTTAGAGACATATGAACATGAGCAGTATGATCATGCACTGACAAGGTTAATAGCTATGCGGATAAGTCATAATAGAAGCAAGAAGTATGATCATGAGCAGTATGATCATGCACTGACGGTACCTTATCCCTGTCAATAGGGACTTCATGGGTTTTGCACCACGCCACAGTAATTCTAGGATCAAGATAGTTGATCTTTGATGTGCCTAGTGCCACCGTCTTCAAATCTTCTTTGTTGTTCTTGCGGTTATCCGTTTCCACTATCCTAGTTTCAACCTGAGATAACTTCTTCTGCAACCTGCAATAGATTATGTATGAGATTGTCTCCATTCTTTGATCAAGCAAGTACAGAAAGAAAATGATATATCTGTGTATGAGTCTATGAGATGTACATTTCAGGGGTCAATTTTCTCCTTCGCTTCGCATCTCCATCAGACCCTACAGGCTTTCGTTTCTTCACTTTTTTAGATAAAAGTTTCTTTGCTTTCTCCAATTCTACGTTCAACTGATCCCTCTGAGCCTGGAGAAAAGAATAAAACAATGAGAAGATGTTTACGGAACGAGCACAAATTTGAGCTAATTAACCATTTTCAGGAAACAACCAACCGTTAATTCATCAATCTTTTCATTCAACTTATTCATCTGGGAATCATGTGATTTTGGGACAGCACGCTGATGATTACAGATTATAGCAACCTGAGTAAATGAAAAACATCACTGAGAGTCAAGAATAGTCATGATGCATGTTTTCTTCCTCAAGAGTGAAAGATTTTACCTCTTTGTTTGCTCGTTGATAGACTTCAACTTTTTCAGCAAGGGTTCCATCTGTTGTTTCTTTGTTCAACTGTAATACCATCACACGTATAATCATTCTGATCAAAAATATATTACGACATAACATGGTAGTCACACTACACATGATAACATTACACATTCTATTTTAGGAATATGTTAAGTACAGTACCAAAATAAATAAAGTACGACAGAGGCTCCTAAAATGTTTTACTCACGACATACTTGAGATAATCACTCCATCAAGCCTAAACAGTACTGCAACATAATGGTGGAGAGCAGAGAGTCAAATTTGCATTCAACTTACGATAGTGTCCAAAGTGATGGAGGCATTGTATGTACGGAAGACTTTTGCAGTCAGGCCAGGCATTAAGTCCTTGAGATGGGCATTTAGTTTAGTTGTATCAAGCTTGTCAAAGACATGTCCTCCCCTATTTTTACCTAGAAAACCAGTAGAGAAAACAGATGTAAATAATATTTGTCTAGGGCAGGAAGAGATGGATGGATGGGAAAATAGCATTGGAAGATACCTGCACAGAATTCCTTAATCGCCTCGTATACAAGTATTTCAACCTCTACAGTGTTATAGTATCGTATAGAATCTTTACCAAGAAAGTCAAACTGAAAAGGCAATGAGCAAATATCAGACAAACAGTAGAAACTAATTCTTCATAGTGAGCAACCATCAAGAATATATAAAGAATGAAGATCAAGACCTGAAGCTTGTTCGGAGGCACACAAGTAACATTTTCAACCTTCAGTGTGCAACAACCAACAGTATCTGCCTCATCCTCATCCTGAAAAGCATTGAAGTAGCATTATAACATAGGTCAACGAATCTCAAAGCTAATTATATAGAGATTAACAAAAAACTATACACAGATGTATGATGAAAGGACTAGATGTTTGGTAAAAAAAAAAAGAATGATCATCCTGCAAAAGCAGAACAATATATGCAGCAGCTTATATATATGGGTACAGTACATTGCCAACAAAATTGTGTCCTAATTGTAGAATAAAATGGAAGTAATATTCAATGACGATATACCTTTTCATTGCCTGCCCTAAGGGCTAGTTTATCTATAAGGTATGTTGCCACTGCAATTTGTTTCTTCCTCTGATCTTTGCTCCTGAAATCCTTGGTGTAATTTGCCCGAATACTGCATATGTAATCCTGCCATGGCCACAGGACAATTATTGCACATGGGGACACAAGAGCTCAATGAATCACAAAACAAACTTTCTTACCTTCAGTTTCCGGGCCTTCTCATATTTCTCCTTGTCACTCTGTCCCTTTAGTGAGCTGCTTGCCGCAAGGAAAACATACTTGATATCTTTTTCGTTTATCGGATCGTTCCAACAGGCCAACCATGTAACAGTATTGTCATGCTTGACTGCTTTCCAGCTGCAGAGCACATGACCAGTAAACAATGTATGCATGTTAAAGTCTCTTCCCAAATAGTATTTTCCAAGTTTTAACATCAATAACTTCAATTTTAAGGTACCTTTCTCCAGGTATAGGGCACACTGGGACGGGAGCCTCTTCTCCGATGTTTATCGTAATATCACTTGGTCGGATGCGTCGCTTCAATCTTCCCATCTAAAACAATTAAACAGAGAGCCTTAAATTGAAGTCCTTATTTGAAACAGAATAAAGATATACTCCCTCCGTTCCAAAATAGATGACCCAACTTTGTAAGTCATCTATTTTGGAACCGAGGGAGAATGTGATTACATGCTTGCAAATCTGTACCTTTGGATGCTCTCCACGTCCCCTGAACAAGCCAGGTGGTTCTACTCTGAAATTGCCAACCTGAAATAAGCAAATATGATTAGAGTAGTGGAATATGTGTAAAATCGACAAAGGAAAAGACTAACCTATCTATTCTGTGATACCACTCAAAAAAAAAATCTATTCTGTGATATTCAAAAGCCTAAGTTATATTTTTTTTTAAAATATCAGTAAAAAATGAACCTTCTCTTTAACACCATCTACAAAAGCCCACATAAACTTCTCATCTTGTTGCGATTTCTCTTCCCGCAATGCTTTCTTCTCCTGAAAATAAGCATTATATACTTCAGACTATGGAGGAAGGACAAATCTCCCTTGTCCAACCTACTTGTCATTAAAATTCATAAAAATGTACCTCTGATGTCATCTGGTTTTTCTTCTCCTTCTCACGGAGATGCCACTCGTAGATCGGTGTGAAATCACAAAGCTCAAACTTTGTGATGATATGTGTTTTACCGAGAAGTTTTCTCCAATCAGTGAAAAAATTGTTGATAAATGTTTCCATGGACACGTACTCAGTGTCTTTCATCACAGCAAACATGGTTGCAACCTGCAACACAGAGAATCAGCAGCTAAAAAAACACGGAAGAATGATCTTAATATTCAGGAGTTGCACTCTATGTATATCACCTCCTCCTGCTCCGGGGTCAGATCAACAGGTTGCCCATTGTAAAGCATCTTGACACCATGAGGCTTGTACGGAGGGGGAAAAACCACACCATTGTGCACCAAAATAGACCATTTCTTTCGACCATCGTGCTCGGGTTCATCCTTGGGTTCGCTTTCGACACTCGACGAGTCAGAAGCATCTGAAGGCTTTGCCTTATTAAGAGCTGAGACTGTTTGATCACTACGACCACCTGTCCTTTTGACTGAATTTCTGGATGCACCCCCGGTAACACGAGAAAAGCGGGCAGTCAGTGGCTTGTCATCCTCTGAATCATCATCAGAGACATTGCCTCCAGTTTTTGGAGCAGCACTGTTAATGGCCAACCTCGCGGCCAGCGGTTTCTCATCATCTGAATCTTGGTCATGACCACCATCTGCCTTGGCACCTCCTGCATTGATCATCTTCAATTCCCTCTCATGAACATTTTTCCGTAACACAATTGGTCTCTCATCGTCCGAATCACCATCTGGCATGGCAACTTCTCTTTCGATTCTCTTTGATTTCCTCTCACAAACCTTCATCCTTAATGCAATAGGTTTGTCATCGTCTGAATCATCCGACTCGAGGACATCTTCCACACGTAGTCTTTTCAGTTTACTCTTCTGACATTGTTGTCCAAGACTGTTTGGCTTCACTACATTTCCTGATGAGCAGATGGGGGTGGGCATGTTCTTCTTCATAGAGGCACTTGACCTGTTGAAAGAAATCGGACCGTCGATTTCATCGCCGTGGAGAGACGGCATTGCTAGCTTCGTCGCAATGCAGGAACGATGCCAGCCAATGTAACCTGCAAAGCTAGCACGGTTCACCCATGTAAGCAAACTGCAAGTGATCTACCATTATGAGTTCCAGAACAACACACTAGTAGCTCTGTACTTTCACCTAGCACACTGTCGCTTATTTCACTTTGTACCAGTCTTGACTCTTGACACAATAAAATTACACTTTGCATTATTTTTTTTAGAACCTCGACTTTGCGTTAATTTCGTTAAAACATAGTCATGTCTATAAAAGTTCTAAAAAAATGTCATAGATGTGCATATACTGTTGAGACGACATATATACATAAAGGTTTTGTTTAGAAAAATAAATACTATTTCGGTTCAAGAATTCGACAGCAGGTTTTTCTTTATATAAGGTAGGCTAATCTCGTTTGGCCCTAAGCGACACTGCGGCGGCGGCGATCGATCGCAGCCGGAGGCCGGAGCCAACGGCAGACGTGGATGACAGGGAGGGAGAGACGCTACGTACCTAGCTAGCTAAAGCCCGAACGTCGGCCCTGATCCCGGCCTTCCCTCCGTCGCCGGGGAAGAGAGGTGCGGAGTTAATTAATTAGGTTCAAGGCCGCGCGACACGGACGGCTCCTCGATTGTACGCGCTCCTTCCCGGCGCTTATATATCAAGCCTTGCACAAACCTGATTTGAATCTAGTACTACAAGTACAATATTTTTTCTTTTGAAAGAAACAATATAGACTTTCCTACATCCAGGGAAAAAAGCAGCGGCGACGCGGGAGAGAGGCGACTAGGGTTTCACCTTCCCACCTCCCGCCGCCAGCCCCCCTCCGCCGCGCCGCCGCCCCCTGCCTCCTCCTCCTCCGCCCCTTCCTCCTCCTCTCCCGTCCCGACCCGCCTCGCCGCCTCCCGGGAGGTGGCGGGCGAGCTCGCTCCCTCCTCCGCTGGCCTCCTGTTCCTCTGTCTGCTCGCCGCCCCGTGCCGCCCGGTGGCTCGGGCGGCGGCCTTATTTTTCCGTCTTGCGTGCTCCTTCCCGGCGGGGGGCGGCGGCGGTCTTGACTTCAGCGTGGCTGCGGTCCGGCTGCTCTGCGGCGGGCGGCCGGCGGCGGGTGTCGGCGCCGCTCCTTGGCGGCGGCGGCGTGGTGGTGGTTGGGTGGCCGTCGTCGCGACCCGCCCAGATCTGGGCCAGCCCCATCTGGTCCTAGCGGCCGCTCCCGCGTGGCTTCGCTGTCGTCTGTGTGGTGAGGAGGAGGAGCGGCTTGGATGGGGCGGCGATGCCGATGACATGCCGGCCGCAGCGCGCAATGGCGGAGCTGTCCGGAAATGGAGTTCGGCCGGCTCTGTGGGCACACGGCCCGGTAAGCTCTCGCCAGTGTCCGGTCGGCTACCGTTGTTGACGGTGAAGGTTGTGCCCTCCGCGTGCCGGCGGTGCCGCGCCCCTAGTCCGGCTCCTATCCCTTGTCGTGCAGACCTCACCTCGTGGTGCCGTGGTGAGACGGCGTGGAGGCTTCTTGACCATCTTTGGCGCAAGTTGGTGGTCGGTTTGGTGGCGAGCTCGAGCACCCGAGGTGTAGGTTGGGATCGGGAAACCTCTATCGGCTGTCCGACACCGACGCGGCGACGCCGGTGGTGTCGCCGACCTTCTGGAGGGCGTCGGGGGCGACCCTTCCTCTCGCCTCGTCGGTTACCGGGGGAAACCCTTGGCAGCAGCGTCGTCTTCGTCGCGGTCCCTCTTGAGGTGCTGATTGGTACCGGTGCTTCGGAGCCTTGGAGCTTGGTGGGAGACCCTCGGTGGGCGCGATGGCGTGAAGCTTCTTCGTTTCACGATCCGCCGTTGTCGGCATTCTTTTCTTTTGTTGTTTCTCTTTCGTTTCTTTTGGGTGTGATTGTGCTGCTTTCGCCCCAGCACCTATCCTTGGATGATCGGTTGGTTGCTTTGGAATACAAAGCGGGGGGGGAAACCCTTTTTCGTCAAAGAAACAATATATAGTTCCATACCTCTTGCCAAACAAGAAACACGCCTTTTTTCCAATAGACAAGCAAAGTGTTAGAGTTGTGTCGAATATTGTGTACAAGAAAGGTTACAGTTGAACTCTGAGTAGTATTGTGTTTAGATATGATATGGAGTCGTGTCCTAGTAGGACACTCGTATTTTAGGCCTCTCATATATAGTAGGGGGTAGACACACGATGTAACTTATGCCAACATAATAGCACCGGTACGCAGGGGAAACCGACGGCGTGTGCCGACGTACAAGGCGACCCGGTGCGGTATTATATCATTGTCATGGGGAGGAGCGCCCGTAGTCAGGCCCTGGGGATATAGCCATATCGGTGAATCTCGTTAACAAATCTTGGTGTCGTGCTTGTGTGATTGCTTGGTTCTCGGATGATCAACGGTATGGCTTGGATTTATTGTAACACAAAGCTCGCCAAAAAAACAGGCTCCGGTACTTAAGCGTATACCGACTGGCGAGTACGAACTCTGCAATCCCGTTGCCTTCCTTCCGCCGCCCCGCTGCGACCTCGATATCTCTCTGGCCAGCCTTGTTACTGCAGTATCATCCGAGCTATTACCGCACGGCCAATTAAAGATTAATTGCAGATCTATTTCTCTTGTCGGTATTGGTAACGAACCCTAAGAGCATCTCCAGCCGTTCGGTCCCCAGGGCGCCGAAAAAGAGCCATCTAGGGGCGAACCGGCGCTAACTTGGCGCGTGACGGCGACTCCGTTCTCAGTCGTCGCCCCCAGGGCGCCGCCAATATCGCGCGAATTTGGCGATATTTGGTACAAATTTGTGCAAACTTGGCGATTTCACACAAACTCGGCGAAATTTCATTGAAATTTGTACAAAAAACATAAAACATGCAAACTACGCCTACTGTCGGGGACGCCTCACCACTCGCGCCGCCCGTCGGCGTTGAGACGTCCGCGGGGGATGATGTCGTTGGCGGAGGCGATCTGGTCTTCACGGCGACGCTCGAAGAATATCGTCCACATCATGTGACTGTCGGCGGCGTATCTCGGATCGTTCCGCTGCTCCTCCGACATCGACGAGCGGATGCGGGCGATCTCGGCCCGCCGTGCCGCTCCTTCGGGGACCGACGGCACCGGGACGCCGCCGTCGCTCAGCCTCCACGCCCCTGGCACACGCATGTCCGATGCCGCCGGATACTAGGCCTCGTAGAGGAGGCGCGCCTCCGGCTCTTGGAGATGGCGGCGGCCGAAGCCGTTCGCCGCCGCGCCATCGCCTGGGAACCTGTCGACCATTTTGCTCGTCGACGGGAAGAGGGGAGAGTGCTTCTTTGTGCGGCGGATGTGAGGAGGGGATGCGAGCTGTGGCGTCCACCGGAGGCCTTTTATAGCCGCAGCAGGGCGGCGAGAGGCTGCATGCCGGGCGACCCGTGGCGGGAGAGGACAGGACGCGCGTCGGTGGCGCCTGCATTGCACCGCCCGTGAGGCATCAATGGAGGCTGACCGGCGCGGCAGCGCCGCAGTCTTGGCTTTGATTCCCGCGGGAACCGAGGCGATGAGGACGACGAAGTGGCGTCTCGCTGACTCGGCGGGCCCGCAGTGAGTTCGCGCTAAAATCGCTCGCCCCAGCGCTCCCAGGCGCCCCCCAGCGCGCCGGGTTCGGCCTGGGTCCACCGGCTCCAATTTCGGCCCAACCCGTGAAAACGTCTTTGAAGCGATCGCCCGATTTTGCCGCCGCGCTAAAAAATCGTCTGGGGGGCGTGTTGGGGGTGCGGTCGGAGATGCTCTAACTTGTATGCCTGGATTGATCTGGTCTCTACTACTCACTCCGTTCAATCTAAGACAAGCTTTTTGGGACTGAGGTAATATATAATTTTCTATGAAACAATGTTATCGCGTCTACGTTCTATACTTCCTAGGACTACATGACTATCTTCTGCTTCTGATAGGATGACCAAACCAAGCGCCGCCTCCTCTCCAGCGAGGAAGATGAACATCACAAGATCGACAAGCAGTAAAAAACACGCGGTCCAAACCAATGAAGTGGCTTTCAAGAGGACGGCGAGATCGACGCCGGCAATGAAGCTTGAACATCTACCTTCTGTAAGGATGGATACTACGTATAACCATATTATTGTTGGCGTTGGAGTTGGAGCTAGCATCATATATATACTAATGTATATGTTGTATCCATAACCAAGCTACTTTTCTATGCTTACAGGACGTTCTGCGGACGATACTATCAAGGTTATCACTAAAAGAAGCGGCGAGGATGAGCACCCTATCACATGAGTGGAGCAGGCTAGCGATATGCCACCCAAATCTGGTCTTTACGAAACGCGCCTTCTTTCCTGCAAATTACGGCATTAGCTTGAAGGACAGGGAACTCATGGTAGATGAATTCATCACCAAAGTCGACAATGTAATCCGTCCCCTATGGAATACTTCTTCTACAACAACAACCACCGTGGATAAGTTTGTTGTCAAATTTCCACTTCGCAAGAAACATAAGATAAGATTGACCGGTGGATTCACTTCTCCACCACGTCGAGGGCCAAGCACATTTCTCTTGATTTCGCTTGGAGAGGTTGCATGCTAAAACATAGGTACGTTGTCCCACTCGACAATCTTACTGGTCAGAATGACTCCTCTGTCGAATCTCTTGATTTGTGTTATGTGCAATTAAAGATGCCCTCGAGTTTCTTTGGCATTACAAACCTAAAGAAACTCGCCCTGCGAGTTGTGTCCATCACTGAAGGTGATCTCCAGTGTCTATTATTGCGCTGTGTTCTTCTGGAGTATTTGAGCATCGAGGAATGCCTCTTAATAAGTTTAAGTATAAGCCAGGAGATGTGTCGGCTGCGGCACCTTAAGGTGAACAATACTAACCTTAAAATCATAGAGTTGCATGCCCCGAATCTTGTGAAGTTTGAGTTTGGGGACAATACCACGACGAAAATTGAGCTGGGAGATTCTTTGAAGTTGACAGAGGCAACCTTTACGCTGAAAAAGAGAAGACCAGTTTTCCTCAGTCCAAACGAGGCATTTCTTGAGCATCACAATGGTCCTGATCCTCTTGGTTACATACTTGCTGAGCTTCCAACTGTTGTTCCTCTGTGCACAAACTACTCTTACACATGAGTGTTAGGGCAACCAAGGTAAGTGTCTTGTTACTCTTTCGTTTCAATGTAACATGATATTAGTTCATCATATCAAATTTTACATTGATGCGCACATCACAAAATATTCAAAAAAAAAAATCGTGGATGTGCATTGTTTGTGTTTTATTAGCAGAGTTTTACCAAATCAGGTACCGGCTTCGTCAACCTGAGGCATGTGAATTTCAACCTTAAAATCAAAGGCAGTACAAACGAAAGCAGTTGGTTTGCTGGGTTGGTTCAAGTCCTCGAATTAGCACCTCGCCTAGAAGAACTGGAGCTGCACGTAAGCGATTATATTCAGCCATTGACCGTAACACTTTCGATCACATGTTTGATGTAGATGTGAAAAAATAACTGAGGGTATGAATGCATGCACGCAGTTGGACGACAGGATGTGTGTGGCTGGTTGGCCCGGGACGGTGACGGCCATGGAAGGTCCTATGCACGCCCATCTCAGGAGCGTCTACATTTCTGGGTTTCAAGCCGTGTTGGGGTTAGGCGAGTTGGCCCTCTACAATCTTGGGAACGCCACTGCACTCGAGCGCATGGTTGTCAATCCAGTGGTGAGGATGAAGCTCAAACGACGTGGGTTCCATTCGGCGAGAGACGCCAGCGGCAGCAGGAGCGGCACGAAGCGTACCCGGCCTGCCCCTAACAGACGGGAAGCCATGAGCAACGCCAGGAAGTTCGCCGAAAAACACCTTGGCAGGGAGGAGTTCCATCACACTGTCACCATTTTATAAACTCATTCTAGTAACTGTTACTTGACATGTTCGATGCTATGGTAGCTTTTTTTTTTAGAAAAGGAGGAAGACTCTGACCTCTGGGCGATGCATGCAGTCATTTTATTAATTATTCACAAAGACCTTACAACATAATGCATCAGCAGTCTGAAGCCACCATCTTGACACATCTATGGCTACTCCTATCCATTCGATGACGGAGTGTTGATAGTCCGAGCCGAATACCAAATAGATCTTGCACCATAGTCTAACATCTAAAGTCGGAGGCCCCAACCAAGCCACATTGGCGGGTCTGTGGCACACACCGGACCGGCGCATTCTCAAAGGCCGCCACCTCCGTATTGCACCGATCCATCTTCAGAGTTGTACTGACGCATTGACCTTGCCAATCATAGCTGTCGTCGACGCCACATCAGGCCAAACCATCTTCAGAGTTGTACCGACTCATTACAAGGAGCAAGTACTAGGGTCACTTTCTTTTAGGGGTACTCGCAACTTTATTACTTGAACAACGCCGGGAATCTCATTCGCTACAATATGTAAAATGCAGTCCGGTGGCCATATCAGGCCAAACCATCTGTAAATCATTGCTAACCCCCACTTTAGCTAAAACATGAGCAGCTGGATTAGCTGTACGCCGAGCCCAGGTGACCTTGTACTCTTGTGTAGATCGAAGCATCTCTTTGATTTCTTCTATAAAAGGCTTTCATATACGCGGCTTTCATTCAGGTTTTGGGCTTTGCTGTGGCGAAGCCCTTTCTCAAATACGCTTCGTGTGTGCGAACCAACCTGTGGTTGGATGGTTAGAAGGATCGCAGTATCCCCACCATCGCGTTCAAACTCGATACTCGCATTTATTCTGGATTTATTTCGGATTTTCGCGATCTTGCATTCAGATGGGAGAGACGTTCCGTCGATGACGAGGTGCCTCTGGTGACTTCAGAATCTCAAGATGATATGTCGGCCGATCTTTCGGAGTTGCTCATAGGGGTAGGGTGTGCGTGTGTGCGTTCATAGGGGTGAGTGTATGCGCGTGTATGTGAGCGCTTGTGTCTGTACTGATGTTAAAAAAAAATACGCTTCGTGTGTGGGACATGCACGCGGGCCCTCCGTGCTCAGGACGCATACACCATCATCCACTCATCGGCCGTCACGTATGCACGGGCAGGCCTGCCACCACGTACGGGAGGTCAGGGGATCACGCGAGAGGCGGCCATTCGCAACCGTCAAAACCGGCATGCACGTACGTACATACGTACTCCCACAAGCAAAAGTAGAACCGGTCGCCGTCAGCGAAACCTGGCCCGTGAACCGGCACACGCCGGCCGCCTCCCTCCCTCCCTAGTCCCTTCCCAGGTCCGTAACCTCCGTACGGGCGAAAGGGAAAGCTACTAGAAGCAACAAGCGGACGGGGCCGGCGGCAAAGGACCACGGACGGCCGGACCCGGACGGGACGGAGGCGGGCGACCGCCGGTGGTGGGCCGGGCATCAAGTATCATCACACATGGGTCCGGGCCCGCCGCCCACATGCGCCTGGGTCTGCCTGTCCCTGACCGGCCCACAGTAAAAAGGAGGAGCGCGCACCTGCTAGAGAGAGAAAGAACGGAGGTTCACGGGCCACCTGGGACTCTGCAATGCATCAGTCCCACCCTCTCTCTCTCTCTGTACACACAGAGAGATTGAGGCTTTATTACGACGTTAATTCCTCTGGATAATGGGATTAGCAGGGGCCACCATGATTGAATTGCTTGGTGGTGTGTTCTTTCCAGGCTGCTGCCCTGATCCAATCTCTTTCTCTCGGGCCGGAGAAGATAGAAAGATGAGAGTCTCCGGCCTACCATGTTTAACCCCTAAAAATGTCATCCATTGCTACCCCAGAAAGTTGCTGCGCCGTTGTCGGCGCTTTGTGGAAAGGCCGACGTTATGCTCGTCAGGATTCCACACAAACCGCCGCCGGTGCACGGTGACCCAACACTTTTGGGAGAGCGTGACGGTGATCTCTCCAGAAAGAGAGAGGCAGCTGGGATAGTAGCTCTCACTTCTAATCTTGGGCAGGAATGAAACCGAAAAGTAGTTGACCGCACAATATCGCTATTGGTTATTTGGTTAGTGGTTGCGATTCGGGAAGTGCTACTACTACTTATGTTGATTGTTGCAGTTGCAGTACGAATTATTGCCAATAATAGATGATAATTCGAGCTGGTAGCGGGTAGCAGATGATTGTTCCATGATCATTGCGACCAGCCTAGCGACAGCGTGAACACACATATTCTACCCGTAAAGCTTGTACTTAAGCTCCAACCCCCACTAATTAAATCACGCAAGTTCAAATCTTCTTCAAGCTCGCCCTACCACATGCAGCTCAGAAAGGTACTAGACTAGTACCCATCTGCACTTCTGAGTAGAATACAGTTTTCTCAGAGAGCGGTGCGTACGACTCTCTGCAGAAACCAAGAGAAATTTGAAATCTCAACATCAGACAACGGTTAGTATTACTGACTAGTAGTACAAAGAGCTGGTAGTAGTAGTAGAAATGTTTCACTTGAATTCACTTGCAATGTCGGCCGAATCGCCGGAGCACGGGCTAGCTATTTACAGGGTGAATTATTCGGTAAGTGAAGGAAAAATAATCAAGAAGAAGAAGAAAGAATAAAATCCCCGGCACTACTAAGTAATTTTCCTGCCCTGATTTGACAAGGGAGTGAATGGATGGCTAGACCCAGTCCCCGGGCGTCTCAAGGCCCGGAGATTCCTCAGCCATCTCACTTCGCCGCCTCCTGCCGGCCGCTCACGACCTCTCGCTCCGTCCCGGCGGCTCTGCTCCGCCCGGCGACAATGGAGGGAGGGAGAGGGAAACGAAAAAGAAACAAAAAAACACGACGGCCACCACCAGCACAATGGCGTGGAGCGCGCGCGAGCGGCTAGCCGGCTGGCCGGCCTAGCTCGGAGTGGAGTCACCAGACGAACTTGTCGGACGAGATGCCGCGGAGGAGCGGGAGCGCGTCGCCGGCGGCCGCGCAGCAGCACGAGTAGGCGCCGCTCTTGATGTCCTCGAGGGTGAAGAACCGCGCGGCGGACGAGGAGGAGGAGAGGTGCCGGAGCACGTGCTCGAACAGCCCCTCGTCGCAGGGGAGCGCGATGGGGCCGCACGCGCCGGAGGCGCCGGAGGGGAACCCGTACTCCTCCTCCGCCTGCCTGAGCAGCTCCCGGAAGACGGGGTGGTTGAGGTGCGCCGCGCGCACCACGAACCGCCGCGAGGAGCCGCCCACGCATACCGCCACGTGCCCCGCCGGCACCGACACGGCGCCGCCGCCGCCGGCGGCCGCCGTGCGGGCCGCGGCGCGGGACCGCCACCGCCGCAGCGTCTGCCGGAGCCAGACGATGTTGCGGATCTTGCTGCATTTCGCCATCGGCAGTTGAGGGGCTGAGCTGCTGTGCTGCCTGCTGGTCTGCTGTTGCTGGGTGGGGAGAGGAGGAGGAGCTGGTGGAATGGAGCTGGCTTCCCGTAGGTGGCGGGGTAGGAGGTTTTATAGGAGGGAGGGAGGGAGGGAGATGATGGGCTTGGGTTCGTAGTCCAGTTGGCCTCGAATAAATAATCTCTGTGCTGTGTGAAGGGGACGGGACTTCATTCCTACATTTTCCGGAAAAAAACAAGAGCATAACTTCCCGTTTTTAAATATGTACATATTTTTATATTATTTTAACATAGTACAGACCCAAGCGTCTCCTCTTACAGAATTCGCATCGCCGAAATTCTAGTCGTCTCCTCTCACAGAATGCGCATCGCCGAAAATTCTGAAATAAATTTATCAATAAATGCGAGCACCAGGACATCAACCCTGATGAGCTGGGGATAACACAGTGCCTCTAACCATCCAACAACAGGTTGGATCGCATGTACACATTTTCAGTTGAAATATTTTATACGCACAAATGAAGGTTGTAGTGATCATTGTTTGTCACGGCATTTTCTAAAGATAGGTTCAGCAGACTTGAAACATATAACTTGTACGCTTTCTTCAGAAATACATGACATATCTATGGAAACAATATTGCCCACAAAATATATGCTGTATTTAGTGCTCCAAATGCAAAAATACAAGCATGTTGACGATTTTATACCCGTGACAAATATTCAAACCTATTTTGCATTTCTATATGCATGTACCGAAAATAGTATCTCATGGTAAAAATGACTTAAATTATGGATGACGTATTTTCTTTATCAAGTTCAATGTTTCCTTGTGTATGTGCACACCAAGTAATCTTTTCAATCCCTCGTCAATAGAGAGTTGATGAATTTCTGCGAATAAGACTCTCTATTTTGTATTAAAGGCATTTAACGATATATGACATTCCAAAAAAGGACAACCTGGTTACCAGTGAACCAAACAAATTTGATCTATGGGACGAGCTAGCGGAAGGCAAGCTAATATCGCCGCCCTGACTTTGTATCTCGCGGTCGGAAAGTCATCGTGCAAAGATCCGGTTGGACCAACACACTGGAAAAGAAGTAATCATCGTAGAAGCCTTCTGTAGATCGAAAACCCCAAAGCTAAACCATCTCCTGAACAAAACTTCTGCAAATTTTGTCATTTGCGGCGGAGCATGAACAAATAGACAATGATATGTCACGTCAGTGAGACACCCCAGGGGGTGAGGCAGAAACCTCTTCGTTGCTGCAAAAATGGCGGAGGACATCATACCAATCCAAGGGTAGCGTTTCGCCATCGATGTCGCTGACAACTCTCCACCACTTAAAGAGCGGGAAGAAGAACATGATTACCTTGATACCAATATGAAGACACATGAAGCGCTCACCATACCCAAGGACATGAAACAAATGTAGGCAAAACCTTCCAGATCCAACACTGGTAGCCTAGACGACCACCGCTTTGATGAGAAATCTAGAGAAAACTTATTTGTCGGCACCATCACCACCACCAGAGTCAAAGTCATTGACAACCAAACCTAGCTAATATAACTACTCAGGGCACTTGAAAACAAAGTCCCAATGTTTTAATCCCTTTTCGCCGTCGTGAGAGCTACAGCCTACAGGTGGAGGCAAGCGAACCTCGGTGACGGTGACACCCAAATCCGAGGTGCCTGCTTCCTCTTCTCTTTGTTTTTGACATGACCCACTTGCTCTTCTCACGTGATCTCCTATAGTGGCTAGGGTTTTACATGAGACCTAGAAAATCAATCACCACAATTGTATCTAATTGCCGCGAGATCTGCTTTAGACATGAATAAAGACTTTATGACTTTGACTCACTTCTTTCTTACAAGGATTAATCATGCCGTAGAATTATGTTTGGGACAGAAATACAAACAATAATATCATGGAAATATTTTGCATGTACAACTAATGCACTACTGCTCCAAAATAGTTGTTCATAATTATTACAAAAATAAATGAAGTTCCGAAGCACAGTCTAAATGTAACCATTCTCTCAATTCGACCTAGTATCCTAGTTAATTTTGTGAACCCATAGCAAGTGCCCATAAGGGCCTCTTTGATTAGCAGGATTCTGAAAATGCGGGAATAGGAAATGTATAGGATTGAAATGGCATGTCCACTTGAATCCTATTGGATTAGCAAGGAGTTTTTTATGCCACGGGAAAGACAAAGGAATTATAAAAAGAGGTTGAAGTGATTTCCTATAAAATGTGACACAAAAGATTGCATAGTAAAATTCCAATATGATACAATCCTATAAATCAAAGGACCAACGTGGAAAAAAATTCCAAGTATTTCAATCCTGCAAAAATCCTATAGAATTCCTTTGAATCAAAGGAGCCTTAAAACATTACAGTCAATCGAAGCAGATGATTTCAAGTTAGAATATGAAGTCCATTGTCCACTTTGAAATAGCGTGTGCACAGATGAGCAGTCTAAAAACAGGTGATACGTATGAGACGTTCCCAGAAAGGAAAGGTACGTACGGTGCTTTTTGTAACATAATTTTCCTCGTCGGTCGTCCAGCCGTCGTGCATATCATTTTGTTGTTGTTGGTCTTCTTCCGCCCTAATTTCCCTCGTGGAGAACATGAGCCTCGCTAGCTCAGCACCCAGCTGGACAACACGCTTATATAACTACAAGTGTTGTTCCCCTAAAAAAAAACTACAAATTTTGTTTTCTTGGTATATCTCGCAATAATGGTGTACACACTGAGACGCTACTACGAGCCTGTCTACGACGCAACAACACTTGCCACGTACGGCTGGAGTGCTCCCTGTGAGCTTTCAAGGTCAGGCCGGGTACAGGAGAGCGGATCACGAGGCACTGTCCACCATGTTTTGGCACTTGGCCGACGCCTGCCGGGCCGGTCTGGTCATCGATATCAAGCTCACTGTTGCTGCCGCTGCCGCTGCCAATCGATGAGACGGATTTTTATACGCTTCAGGAAATAGGAACCCAACACACATGTGAAGCCTACAGTAGAGTGGTGCATGGGACAAGCCGTGCATGCGTCCGGGTAGGGTGGGTGGTACAGTTGCGGGCGTTACGCAGGCGCACATGCACACGGTCGCGTCGCATCGGCGTGTGCCGGGGAGAGCTGAACAAGGGCCAAGGAGAATCGTTCTGGCCCGACCGATCGAGCCCGGCCGTGCGGCGCCCGGTCAGGTGGCGGAGGCGCCTGTGCTCGTGCATGTGGCCCGGCAGCCGATACCGGCCGCATGTGCTCCCCGGCCGGGTTTTGGCGTCGTCTGGCACGAATCGGATGCCAATCTCTCGTCGGATTTCGCGGGGTGTAGCTTTCGGAGGATCGCCATGCGGATCTCGGGCCACGCAGCACGCCTCCCTCCGGCTCCGAGCTCGGCTCGCTGACGCTGAGCTTTTGTGGGCGTTGCATGATTGCTGGTTTTTCGTCGAAAGGTACGTACGTGCTCGTACTCCCCTCGTTGTACGTACTGGAGTGTATGTATAGACGTAGACGTGGCCGTGGAGCTTCCAGCTCCATCATGCACGGCGCTGTAACACTGTTTCGTACGTCCTCCAAAGTTTAGTTGTACGAATGACGATTGATCGTCCTAGATGAATGCATGCATAGTGCCGCTTGAGGGCCCTGGCTAGCTAGCTTAGGGTAAGCGTGCAACGCGCCCAACATGCTTTGTCGCCTGAAGAGTACTACTAATAGTTTTAGCCCTCTACTAGTAATATTAGTGTAGTGCAGGTACAGTTAATTACAAGTTACAGGACAGTGCTGTTACAATATTTTCTTTGAAGGAAGACAATGCTGTTACAACTGTTGTTAATTGCTACGTCTTGTTTGGCAATGCATCGATCCGGCGAAGAATTTTTCTCTCCCCATACGAAGATCACGAGGCCGGCGCCTTTCACTGCATGAAGAATCTGACCCCTGATCAAAGCCGTGATATCGGTTAGCTGCCCTCGGTTCACAAGACACGCTTCGTAACCACGTTACGGCTTTCAACTGGTTCTTCTGACTGTAGCTAGCCGGCCCTCAGCCCAAGCCAGGCTAGGTAAGTATTAGTACTACCGTTTTTCTTTTCTGGGACAAGTGTGCAGCGGCTGACGGTCGATCGAGAGTACTCGTCGATCGATGCCCAAGTCCTTGTCAGATCCAAAACGCTCGCTGTTCGCCGCTCCAGCGCGCGCAACGTACAAAATAGTACTCCTAGTCCACAGTCCACGTGATTTTTTTAATGCCACAGTCCACGTGATTAATATACATGAGCATGTCATATCAGTCGATCAGTGAGCGCGGCCTAACGTGCGCAGCAGAGCTCGGAGCCGCGGAGGTCGGCCGTGGCGTTGTCTTGCCGGTGAAACGGGCGCCCGCGCCCGCGCCGACCGACCGCGGAGGCGCAGACTCGCTCCAGGATACGAAGCTCGATACGAATGAATATGATGCAGCACGCAGCCTCCCAAGTTCAGCGGAACGAGGCCGGCGTCGGGATCCACGAGACGATACGAGGCGAGGCGTGGTTAGGCCGTCGCCGTTGGAGGCTGTTGCGGCGAGATCGGGCGAGCAGATGGAATATGCCTGCCTCGCCCGGCCGGCGATACGTAGGCTCGATGCGCGCCGCGGCCGGTGATGACCCTGCCCGCCCCGACCCATGCGGCGCCGTGGGCGCGCGCGGCTCCGGCTTATCTCTACCGCCGTGGACGGAGCGCCGGAGGGAAGGGCAGAAAAATGCGCGGGCGGCGGAGGGCGACACGGCGAATCCTGCGGCGTTGGCCGGGTCTGGCTATCCATCCGGTAGTTCAATGGCTGGCCGGCACGGTGGTTGCCGGGTGCATTCACCTTGACCGTCTGCGATCCCTGCATTATTAACTTCCATACAAGGACGGACTAGCCATGTTGGCTGCTGTGTGAACTGGTCGGCCTAGGCTGGTCCAATTCTTCTTTTCTGTTTGCGCGGCCGGGAACTAACCAGGCCCAGGCGGTACGTACTACTCCTGCTCTACGTACGTTGCCAAGACCGTGCCCGGCACGGCCACGTTTCTGGCGTGCCACTGCCGGCATGCGTGTACCCCGCGTCCGCCTGGTGTACGTGTTGGTTTCGATGTGTGTAGCTACTGCTGTCTCTATAATCTCTGCACTGTAACGGTGAGACTGGAAATTACGGCCGGCCTGCTCAGGGATTATATAGTGCATGTCAATTCTGCCATAGGCCGGCGGCGTGGTCAGAGCTTTGCCTTGGTTGCCAAAAAAGCCCTACAATTAAGCAGAGCTCGTCTCGTTCCATCGCCACCCAAAGAGGGAAGCATGTAATATACTACTAGTAAACTGCATTCCCCAGCCACACAATCATTATGGCACAAGTTGTAGGAGTACTACTAGCAGAGCAAGAACTGATTAGTTGGACAGGCCAACGGTTTTGCTTTCCCATCGTACAAAGAATCGTACGCACCTAGCCCCATCGATCATACTCTTGGACAATGTACCACACCACCATGCTGCCAAGCTAGCTAGCTTCTGTCGACCAACCAACCATCGATCGAGAGGCAGGACAACAAGAATGCACGTACCGTCGACACGACCACTTGTGTACGTGTGCGCGTACTACCCACTTGATTCTGGTGCGATCGATGCATGCCTTATTGACGGTGTTTCACAGTAGGACAGAAGTACTAGTACGAGATTTACGTGCTCCGTGCCATCTTCTCTCACAAGTGCACGAGTTGGTATCGTCGATAGTAAACAACGCTGGTCACGGCCGGCACCATCGAAAACAACGAGAAGAAAAGGCATCGTCGTCGCAAGTTGCGGCGAGTTCCCGTGGTTTTCGGTGCCGGTGGGAGCGCGTCCGTGTGCGGTGCGCAGCTGGACGCGCACCAGACGGGAACCTGTACACATTTTTGTTGTATGTATCCTCCCAGCTACACACGCGTCGACTGGGAAAGTGACCACCGTCTCAGAGGCTGAAAGGCAGACGAGTGGTACACGCAGTACTACTTGGCAGGACACGAGGAGCGTACTTTTTTTGCGGGTGACCGTTGACCGATTATAGAACTAACATTGAGGTTAGTAACTGATGTGAAAAAGGCACAGTATGAGGTAACTTCCCCTAAGATAAAGTATAGGGGTGACTCAAGCTTTCCCTTAAAAACTAAGCTGAAGGCCTAATCCGTTCTAGCGGGTGAAAGTTTAACGGCCGGCGTCTTGTTTCAAAAAAAAAAAAAGTTTAACGGCCGGCGCGCCCACAGAGAAAACAAATACTCTTCGACCTTTACATTTTCAGGCTGGGCATCAGGTTTTCAATTCAAGTTCTACCAACAAACTAAAGCCCATTTAAACAAACAAAAAGAAACTAATGCCGGATAATACGGAATATAACAAACCAAACAAGCCTTCCATTTTCTCGTAGTTTACCAGCTTCATCCAAAATTGCTTGCCTGCTGGCCCCAGCCTGATTGTTGACGACGATGCCTCGCTTTCATGTACTCTCCTGCGTCCTAACCAACTGTCTACCATCATAAACTTCCCTTAATTATCAGTATATTTGTGTTAAGCAATGTCGTCAACCTAGTGATGATGTCGAAAGATGCTGACAGCTCTCAAGTTCACGTTGCGGCCTTCACGTGTGCAAAATATTCTGCCTGATGTTTTCCATTACAGCAGGAATTTTCAAATCATGCAGAAATATGCAAAATTGACGTGATGCGCCACGTAGCAGACAATACCTGAATAAGCATCAGCATGCAGATAAACTTGCCACTTGAGTTTTCCCGCCTCTTGTCTTCACGATCTCTTGTTATCCCAATTTTGTTCTCCTGCCACATGCTACATGTGGCACCCTCGATCAAGCCCGAGAGATATTCCACTTAAGGTTGCCATTGCAGAAGTTCAGACAAAAAAAGCAAAATGTATTTCGCAGGCATAAGATCCATAGACCATTATAAATATGCCTGGTTTACAGCATCGGTAGTTAGCATATGCTTCCAAGCTTTAGTTCCTGTTAATCCTATCCTAGGACTTGACATAAAGAGCCAAGAGAGTGCGTGCAACAAAAGTGTCCGAAAGGCCTTTGCATCTTTTGTGCCAGCGAAGCCAAGGGAAAAAGAGACGGAACCACCCATTTGTTAATCTTACTTGTCAGTGCAGCGTACTTTGTGGTGTTGTAGTAGTACTCTAGTGTGTACCCATGAATAATTAGAAAGAAATCTTCTTGATTTAGGACAGAGTGTCACTTGTCTTGCTGCATTTCAAGCTGTATAGCATATCAAGCTTAATTAGCATGCTTAATCCCAAAAGTGTTAATTTGACTTGTATGAGATGTAGCTAGCTAGGTGCTCATCGTGCAAGAACAATAATGTATGGAGATAATGTATGCTTTTGTGTGTTGACTGATGAATTTGCCATGTTCCCAGTGATGAAGTGATTATAAGTGATTTAATCATTTCTAGAGAAAATTCTAGATAATGGCATATGGTGGTTAAGCATTATTCCTAGGCGTGTTGTTGAGTTCAGAGTTCTTGGACGTAAACGAGAGACTTTTACCGCGTGAATATTGATTCATGATTCATCTTCAATTATTGATAAGACATCACCGTGGGAACGGAGCAAATTCGTATGACACATAATAACACAACTATCAATGAAGTCATCTAATTTTAAAAATATTGATAAGACATAGAGTACGCGAGATCAAGTTTATGGCCTTATGGGGTTAGCAACAACTTACCGTGTGAATGAGAGGGTTTCTTTGGCATGACTTTGTTACCTTAAAAAAATTGATGAACTTACTTTCCTCATTGTTGAGTTGTTGTTTGTGTTGTTAATTGAGTGGGTGAGGTTGACATGCATGACACTAATTACTTTTTTTGGCTAATCCGTTCTTCTCTTGCTGTAAACTACCTGGGCTCAATCTTATTGTGATTGAACAACATGCATGATTAGCCATAGACGAACAATTAAAACGGTGCACGTCTTTAACTAGCACCCTGCCCGACAAAAAATGATTAGCTCTCAAAATGATCAAGCCTGGTATACCTAATATTATATCGCATTTATTTATTCTTTCACCAATCATAGATTCCCTTTGGAGTAGCTAGAACGGAAAGATATTGCAAGAAGATCGATATGCTTATCGGCAAATTCATTCATGGTCGCTAGTCATATATGGTGCACGCACCAAATCGAGCCTTGTCATGTGCCCTAGCTAGATGCTCTACGTGTCAAGTACTCATGCTAAGTACGCAGTTAAGAGCATCTAATCGCCATTTGTTTACTTAGCGTACCTAGTGGGTACCTTGCAAACGCAAATGATGAATCCACAATGGTGTGGCATATGGGAGCATGTGGCTGACGCCGCAACATTCCCATAGATTCGTATGATTTGTAGCCAATTTGATACGCCAAGGGAAAGGCGTTTGTTTTAAGATTATCTGGGTACAATTAGCCTCTCAAATCTAATCTTAGTTTGATGCAAGAACATGCGTGGAGGCGCCAATCAAAAGCAGTACTACTTGGTAGTCCACGGTTAGTACAACTAAGCACTAGAGGAAGAGGACGATCAATGCATCTGCCCCATTCCTGTATGCACCAGAGGCAATACCATAGCAATAATAATTTTGTTTAGCGCCTCAGAATAAGACCTGATCTATACATCTAATGATGTAATCGTATAGCCTGTTAGAGAGGTGATGATTGTGATCTCGCAACCCAAAAGGACGCACAAATTTCGGTTGGAACGGCCGCTCCAGTCCCCTGGCCACAATCATGATCACTCCCCGTTCGGCATGTGCGACGCCTCGGCGCAGTGACACGTATGGATGCGCCGCCGGTAAGTCGATGTCATGGCGCACTTGTAGCTGCGCAGATCCTGTTGGATCCTCGATCAATCATTTTATTTAGAAGAGTGCCTATATACATTCAATCTTTGTATGGTGCTGCAAATACAATCATCCATTAAGGGCGACTCCAACAGAAGTCATCAAAACGGACACATCAAATTTATGCGGATGACTCCATTAAGGGCGACTCCGGCGAGCAGGAAGAGAAGTTCTTTGGCATAAAAGCCGGCTGGGAGGCCTGTCTAGACCGCCAGATATGAGCAAGGCAATGTTTTGCTCCACCACCATCCACGATCAACGCCGTTGCAGCCTGGCTTGCGGATGCAAAAAGCTCCAAGCCGACGCGTCGTCCAGCAACTCGCCGCTCCAATTCAGCACATGGAGGAGCGGCTAGTTGCTCCAGGCCAGCACGTGAGCGAGCACGGCGTCACGGGCATCGTGGATGCCGTGGACGACGCCGTGCCGTACAGCTGCTCTCGTGCCCAGGACCACACCATCCGCCGTCATGTACGCGTAACCGCACCCTGCCGGCGGAGAAAGAAGTCGGTATCGCGAAGATGGACGAAACAGTGGCCAACACGTCCGCGGCCGCCGCCATCGTCGTGGAAAAGTAGAACATGGGAGGCAACCATCACTTGGGTCCCATGAAGGCCACCACCGAGGGGACGCCGACGTATACAACCAGTGTCTTGCCCGGTCGCAGGCCATCGTCGTCCCCTCCGCCTCCGACTGAAGCACATCACGAGGGTTCCACTCCGATGAGCGACGCTGCCGAACATGAAGAAGCGAGTCACCCTTTGCGTTGAAGCATATACCTCTAGGCTCACGGCAGCCCGGCGAACGGGCAGCCGGAAATGGGGAACATAATGGGGATCCATCGCGGCCGGCCGTAGACTAGTCAACGACGAACCTACGTGTAAACTGTGGGGTCAGCGGACCCCACAACTTTTTTGAAAAACAGCCTAGAAGTACTTTTTACCGAGAAGAAGAAAAATCCATTGACCCCACATATTTCCGAGGCCGGCAATGCCACTGAGACTAGTCAAGGATATCCGTATCGTGCACATGGGTATCTACCGGACACCAGCCGTAGATTAGTTTTACCTTAATGCGGTATAGTTTTTAGTTAAAAAGCATCCAAAATATAATCAATCTTGTCTATTTATATGAAATCTGCCGTGTTTGCATGAATTTCGTTCGATTAGTTTAATAAATTGTTGAAATGTATTCAAGCAGCGTTGAATTGCTGCCTCCTGCATCCGCATCGGTAAACTGGTCCTCCATTCCATGGACGGAAAGAAAATTCGCGGTCACCGTTGGAG
Source organism: Aegilops speltoides (assembly GCA_021437245.1). NCBI lineage: Eukaryota > Viridiplantae > Streptophyta > Magnoliopsida > Poales > Poaceae > Aegilops > Aegilops speltoides. The sequence continues at coordinate 531,511,687 of CM038142.1, forward strand.
ATGCCCTCGCGCAGGCGCACATGCACATGGCCACATCGCATCCTGATCGGTGTGTGGCGTGCCGGGGAAAGCTGAGGAAGGAAAGAGAATCGGTTTGGTGGATTCCCGCGGCGCGCGGTCAGGTGGCGGAGGCGCTGCGCTCGTGCTTGTGGCCCGGCGCTGTCCGGCAGTCGGTCATCACTCCCGGCCGCATGCATGTGCTCCCCAGCGGACGGGTTTTGGCACCGTCTGACACGAATCGCATACGTACCAATCTCTCTTCGGATATCGCGGGATGTATCATCGCCGGATTGGAGCGGCGTGGAGTCGTAGCTTTCGGGAGATCGCCATGCGGATTTCGGGCCACGCAGCACGCCTCTGAGCTTGGCCCCTCAACTTTTTCGGGTGTCCAAATGATTGCTAGTTTTTAGTGGAAAGGTACGCGCACGTACTACTTCATTGTACTGTACAGTACGTACTACGGCCGTGTATGTATAGACGTAGACGTAGCCGTGGAGCTTTTCGCTCGATCATGCACGGCGATGTACCACTGTCTCCTCCTCAAAAAGTTTTGTTGTACGGATAACGATTGATCATCCTATACGCGTCAATGCATGCATGGTGCAGCTTGAGCACCCTAGCTAGCTTAGGGTAATTAAGCGTGCAACGCCTCCAACATGCTTTGTCGCTCCAGTACTACTAGTACTACTGTAACAGTAGTGTAGTACGTGCATGTAGTAGAGTTCATCACAAGTCACTTTAGTGTAGTACTGGTACGGTTAATTACAAATTAGTGCAGTACTCCCTAAACATTAGTACAAGCTAGATAGGCGAGGTGTTGTTAATTTAGCAGTACATCTTGTTTGGCAAGCATCCATCGCCGGTGATGAAGTCATGCCGGAAGAAATTTTCCATTTGCACGCGGGCCAACAGGCTGGCGCCTTTCACTTCCTGAAGAATAATCTGACCCCGGATCAAAGCCGTGATATAGGTTAACTGCCTTCTGCTCAGAAGACACGCTTCCTACCTACGTTACGGCTTTTCCTTGGGTGTCGTGCTATGCGCACGATAAACCACGGACGACACACAGACGATTGTAAAATCTGGCCGGACATATGTATGGCTGAACAGGGCGCCGGCCGCTGGATTTATATATCGTGCATAGATTGTCCACTTATGTCGTGCATCGAGCAGTTTGGCAGTTTTTTTTTTCTGGGACACGTGTGTGCAGTGCAGCGACTGCCTGAAAGGCTGAAAATATATGCAGCAACTGACGTTCCATCGATGCGCAAGCCCTGTCACATCCAAAACGCTCGCCGTTCGCCGCTCCAGCGCGCGCAACGCTACAAAACAGTCCACAGTCCACATGATTAAGTACATGAACTTGTCAGAATCACATCGCGCACGGATCGATAGTGAGCGCGACCGAAACGTGCGCAGCCGAGCTCGGAGCCGTGAGCTCGTGGCTTGGTCTCGAATGCATGCCGGTCAACCCGCGCCGACCCACCGCACACCGGCTCCAGGATACGAAGCTCGATACGAATATGATACGCGCGGCACGCTACAACCCAAGTTCAGTGGAACGAGGCCGGCCGGCGTCGGGATCCACGAGGCGAGGAGTTGTTAAGCCGACGCCGTTGGCGGCGAGATCGAGCGAGCAGATGGAATACGCCTGCCATGTGCCGCCGTGGCCGTGGGTGGGAGCGGGCGCGCGCGGCTACTGTTTATCCCGATCGCAGGCGCCGGAAGGGAGGATAGAAGAATGTGCGGACGGCGGAGGGCGATACGGCAGGTCCTGCGGCGCTGGCTGGGTCTGGTCACCCATCCGGTAGTTCAATGGCCGGCCGGTATGGTGGTTGCCGGGGTGCATCCACCCTGACTCACCGAGCGTGGTCCATCTCTGGTCCGTGCATATTTTAAGTTAGAAGAAGGGCGTAGCCATGTTGGCTGCTGCGTGGAGTGGCCGGCCTAGCGTGGTCCAGTTCTCGTTTCTTTCCTGCGTGCCAACATCACGTACTACGTAGTACGTTGCTGCCAGGACTGCGCCCGGCACGGCCACGTTTCTCCGGTGCCACTGCCGGCGCATACCTGCATGCATGTACCCTACCAGGCGAGGTGTGGTACACTTGGACACAGTAATACACCACCATGCTGCCAACCAAGCTTCTGTCGACCAACAAACAACCACCGATAGATCAGGACGACATCTCCGGTCTCGGACCACGCTCGCACGTACGTGTAAACCCGATCGCTTTGTGTACGTGCGTGGGTAGTACTACCTACTTGGTTCTGGTGGACGATCGATCAAGCTAGCGACCGGTACTTGCCATTTTGATGGTGTTACACAGTAGGACACAAGTACGTACTAGGGATGTACGTGCTCCGAGCCATTTTCTCTCCCCGAATGCTCAGATAAACAAATGGCGCGAGTTGGTAGGGTACGTACGTCAATAAGTAACAACGCTGGTTCACGGCCGGCACGATCAAAAACAACAAGAAGGAAAGGCAGCGTCGTCGCAAGTTGCGGCGAGCTCCCGCGGTTTTCGGTGCCGATGGGACCGCGTCTGTGTGCGGTGTGCAGCTGGACGCACACCGGCCGGAAGCTCTCTGTGGTCCGGTTTGGATACTCTAACTTAGTTAGAGATTAGAGTTAGATTCTAACTCTGAACTAATCTTGAACTAACTCTAACCAAAGAGGTGTTTTGATGTCAGGGTTAGATTGACAATAAATGCTTTTTCTCAATTATTTAGCTGAGAGCTGCGCTGATCTCTCGCGCAGCCCGCCGGCCGAATCCGCCATCCCTGCGCAAGGAGCCGCGCTGGCCGAGGCCGACGGGGACCGACGACGCAAGGAGCTGCCACAGCTTACCGGCGGGCGGACGAGCCGCGGGGAGACAATGGGGTTGGAACGGAAGGATAGGACGGGGCTGCTGCGGGAAGAGCAAGAGAAAAATATGTTTTTTAGTAGTCCCGAGAAGATCTAATCAAAATAAGCATCTTTTGGATGGGTTAGTTTTTTGGGTGAGTTAGATGCATCTAACCCAAACTAACCCTCCCTGTTTGAATATTTTTGGGTTGGTTGAGTCCAAACTAATCCAAATTAACTCTAACCTATGCATCCAAACAGGGCCTATATGTATGCACCACTTTGCACGTTTCAGACCATAGAGAGGCCTCTCTGTAAAAGGGCGCACCGTACAATAGGACTAATACTGGAAGTACTTTTTGTGTGTGAGTATACTAGTACTACAAGTACTACTGTACTGGGAGTACTTGGCAGGACACGAGTAGCGTACTGGCCCTGCACGGTTAAGTTCGAGGGTGTATTGTAAAACTAACATCGAGGTTAGTACTAACTTATGTGAGAAAAGGAGTGGGCAAACTAAAAAAAAAGGAGTTCGTTAGTATAACTTCGCCTACTCTTTTTTCATAAAACTAAAGTATAGGGTTTGGTAATTAACCCGAAAGCTCAGGACTGATCCGTTCTGCCTGGTGAAAGTTTGCGCTTTGTGTTCAAGTTCCAAGCTAATATAAAAAGGTGGATAAAGCGGATGGAGTATTCCCTTTTTCTCCTATAGTTTAGCATGCAGCTTCATCCAACCGTGGTTGCCTGCTGTCCGGCCCCAGCCTGATTTTTTTTTTCGAGCAACCGGCAGGAGCACTGCCTTTTCATTAAGAAGAAGAGAATTGACCAGTTTATAAGGAAAACTGGCCAAAAACCGATACATCTGCGATACACGCACACGCCAGCCCCGAGGCTGCGCACCACTCGAGTCGACGACACTGTCACCCAAGTGACCAGAGACGACACCCTACAATGAACACTGGCTCGGAGCCGCCGCTCGACATCCACACCGCCCCGAGGCCACGCACCAGCCTAGTCGATGGCTCCGCCGCCCTAGAGGCCAAAGCCAACACCCAACGCACACGAGATCTCGGCGCCAAGACCGCATCCACTCGCACCGAGGCCGCGAACCCACCTAGTCGAAGACCATGTCGCCTCGCGACCAAAGCCAACCACCACACGGCGAGATACCGAGCCGCCGCTCCGACTTCCACGCCGCCCCGAGGTCGCGCCACGCCTTAGCCGACGACGTTGCAAAGCCACGAGCCACCGCCAGCAGATGAAGGACCGGACCTCCAAAGGCGTCGCCCCCAAGAGGGAAACGACGAGGAACGCCGCCGACGCCCACTTCGGCCAAGGCCGAAGTTTGGGTTTTCACCCGAAGAACCCATGGCTGAGATGACGAGGGAGGTGAAGGGGCTCCACGACGCCGCCTCCAACAAGGGAACGACATCCTAGGACGTCGTCGACGCCGGCATCGACCAAGGTCGAGCTAGGCTTTCACCCGGAGCTCACCAAACCAGCCTGATTGATGACGATGATGCTTTACTTTCTTAACCAACTGCCTAGCACCCTAAACTCCCCTTAATTATTACTCCAAGTGCTTGCCTGGAGTGCTATATTTGTGTTAAGCTGTGTCGTCAACCGAGTGATGATGCCGAAAGCTGCTAACCGCCCTGAAATTGAGAATGCAACCATTGTTTTGGTTTCATCTGCGCAAAATTTCCGGTTCATTATCCATTAAAATATGATTCGAACCATGCAGAAATTTTTGTAAAACTGTCGTGTTGTGCCACCTATCAGACAATACCTGAAATAGCATCAGTATGCAAATATACTTGTCACATGAGTATTCCAGCATCTTGTCTTCAGGATCACTTGTTATCTCGATTTTGTTCCCTTGGCACGTGGTACATTTTGTTCTCTCCGTCAAGCCAGAGGGAGATTCCGCTTAAGATTGGCATTGCAGAAGTCCAGATCTAATTTGCAGGCATGAAATCCATAAACTAGTATGATCATGCCTGGTTTACAGCATCCGTAGTTATCACATGCTTCCAAGCTTTAATTTCTGTTAATGTTATCCAAGGACTTGGCATAAAGAGCCAAGAGGGTGCGTGCAGCAAAAGTGGACGAAAAGGCCTTTGCATCTTTCCTGCCAGCGCAGCCCCGGGAAATTAAAACAGACAGAACAAAAGCCAATATGTTAACGGTATTCGTCAACTTAAGTTGTGGTGGAGTGGTACTCTAGCGTGTACCAACGAATAATTAGAAAGTGTTCTTGATTTATGACAAAGTGACACTTGTCTTGGTGCATTTCAAGCTGTGTAGCATATCAAGCTGAATTAGCACTGAAAATACCCATACTATTAATTTGACTCGTCGAGTGACAAGAACAATTAATCATAGATATTGAAGTCCATGCCTTGTGTACTGATTGATGAACTTATTCTGTTCCCATGGTGAACAACTAATCATAACTAAATTTATTATTGGGGAAATTAAAAACACTGTCATCTGATCGCCAAACTGCAATTCCATGGGATATTGTTGAGTTGAGAGGTATCTGACGTAAAAATAGAAGATTTTTCTTAAAAACACTTATAAATGACAATAATGACAAATGGCTAATTGGATGTATGCCATTGCAATTTTCGCCGATTCGAGAAATGCCACGGCAACTTTCAACTTTGAAAATTGAAATTGCCACGTTCTCATACTTTTCTGGATGCCATTATAACCATTTGATCTCATATATTTACAAACGTAGGCTCCAGTTCCGGTCTGTATTTTCATAGGGATAGAAATGCCCCCGCTCCATATGACATTGCATCCATCAATGTTTTCTCCTTCAGCCCCGTCCACTTGCTCTTGAATCGGCCAAACATGACATTTGGATTCCGTGTGCTTTGTTTAGAATGTCTGGTTCTCACAACGACATTAATGTGCTTCAGCGATCTCCCGTGTTCATGAGACTTTGTAATGGGAAATCGCAACCGTGCAACTGCACTGTTAACGGCCACAACTACAACATGGGGTACTACCTTACCAATGGTATCTATCCTTAGTAGGTAGCGTTTGTGAAGACCACATCTGAATCCTCATGGCAACAAACAAAGCCTCTTTGAACAATGCAAGAAGCAGTTAAGAAGGATGTCGATACGGCATTCGGAGTGCTCCCGGCTCGTTGTTGAATTGTTCGTCGAGCTGCAATGGTATGAGCATCAGAGACTTTGTGACAGCTGATGAGATTTTGTGTCATTTTGCATAATATGATTGTCAAGGACGAGAGTGAAGGGGCGGCCCAAACCCATGATTTTGAGAAGCATGAAGAACAAGTCCACATGCCGAAACTACAAGATTCAAATCATCTTATATATTTTCTGCAGATGCATCAAAATCTTCACGATCATCAAGTGCACGCGCAGATACTCAACGATCTTATGGAGCCACAATGGAAATCAAAGAGCTAATGTTTGAATTGTGTACTTAAAATAAATTTTGTGTTCAACCTATGTATTTTTGCTACCAACAAATGTTATTTATATGTGATATTCATATATATTGCAAGGATGTGCACACGTTCGAGGGTTTCAATTTGAGGAGTGTGACTCATTCGCAAGTAATATATGGGGTTGTCCGGTGCTACCTTCGGGCGCGTCGGAGGACGGTAAGGGGTTTGCCAAGTTCGAATGTAGATGCTCTTATCCATCGTGAAATGGCACGTGCAGATATAGCCGTGTATGAGAATTGACAATCGGACGCCCCATATCATCCCAAATTCCCTCATGGCCTTCTCGGTCATTGTCTGGACATAAAACTGGCACTCAATGGGATACCCGAAACGCAACGCGGCCCAAACGCCTGGACTGGCCAGCAACCGCTATATCCAACCCATATGCGGGGCCGGATATGGAGACAACTGGACGCGCCTGCCACGTCGGATCCGACCCACTATGACCCACCCGACCACACATATATTAGAACCTATCCACACTCTGGAGGAAACCATAGCCACATTGCTCTCCACTTCCCGTTGAAGGAAATATGCCCTAGAGGCAATAATAAAGTTATTATTTATTTCCTTATTTCATGATATATGTTTATTATTCATGCTAGAATTGTATTAACCGAAAACATAATACATGTGTGAATACATAGACAAACATAGTGTCACTAGTATGCCTCTACTTGACTAGCTCATTAATCAAAGATGGTTATGTTTCCTAATCATAGACATGTGTTATCATTTGATTAACAGGATCATATCATTAGGAGAATGATGTGATTGACTTGACCCATTTCGTTAGCTTAGCACTTGATCGTTTAGTATGTCGCTATTGCTTTCTTCATGACTTATACAAGTTCCTATAACTATAAGATTATGCAACTCCCGTTTATCGGAGGAACACTTTGTGTGCTATCAAACGTCACAACGTAACTGGGTGATTATAAAGGATCTCTACATGTGTCTCCAAAGGTACATGTTGAGTTGGCGTATTTCGAGATTAGGTTTTGTCACTTCGATTGTTTGAGAGGTATCTCTGGGCCCTCTCGAAAATGCACATCACTATAAGCCTTGCAAGCAATGTAGCTAATGAGTTAGTTACGGAATGATGCATTACGTAACAAGTATAGAGACTTGCCGGTAACGAGATTGAACTAGGTATTGGATACCGACGATCGAATCTCGGGCAAGAAAACATGCTGATGACAAAGGGAACAACGTATGTTGTTATGCGGTTTCACCGATAAAGATCTTCGTAGAATATGTAGGAGCCAATATGAGCATCCAGGTTCCGGTATTGGTTATTGACCGGAAACAGTTCTAGGTCATGTCTACATAGTTCTCGAACCCGTAGGGTCCGCACGCTTAAGGTTTCATTGACAGTTTTATTATGAGTTTATGAGTTTTGATGTACCGAAGGTTGTTCGGAGTCCCGGATGTTATCACGGACATGACGAGGAGTCTCGAAATGGTCGAGACATAAAGATTGATATATTGGACGACTATATTTGGACACCGGAAAGGTTTCGGGTGAGATTGGGACTATACCGGAGCTCCGGGAGGTTATCGGAACACCCGGTAGGTATATGGGCCTTATTGGGCCTTAGTGGAAAGGAGGGAGAAGGAGCAAAGGAGGGGGCGCCCCCAAGCCCAATTCGAATTGGGAGGGCCCCCCTTTCCTTCTTCCCTCCCCCCTCTTCCTTCCCTCTCCTACTCCTAATAGGAAAGGGGGGAGTCCGGCTCACGGTTGGGGTTGGACTCCCCCCCTAGGGCGCGTCACCCCCTTGGCCGGCCCCCTCTCCTACACTCCTTTATATACGGGGGATGGGGGCACCCTATAGACACAACAATTGATCTCTTGATCTCTTAGCCGTGTGCGGTGCCCCCCTCCACCATAGTCCTCGATAATATTGTAGCGGTGCTTAGGCGAAGCCCTACGACGGTAGAACATCAAGATCGTCACCACGCCGTCGTGCTAACGGTACTCTTCCCCAACATCTACTGGATCGGAGTCCGGGGATCGTCATCCAGCTGAACGTGTGCTAGAACTCAGTGGTGCCGTAGTTTTGGTACTTAATCGGTCGGGCCGTGAAGACGTATGACTACATCAACCGCGTTGTTCTAACGCTTCCGCTTTCGGTCTACGAGGGTACGTGGACAACACTCTTCCCTCTCGTTGTTATGCGTCACCATGATCTTGCATGTGCGTAGGAATTTTTTTGAAATTACTACGTTCCCCAACAGTGGTATCAGAGCCAGGTTTTATGCGTAGATGTTATATGCACGAGTAGAACACAAGTGAGTTGTGGGCGATACAAGTCATACTGCTTGCCAGCATGTCATACTTTGGTTCGGCGGTATTGTTGGATGAATCGGCCCGGACCGACATTACCCGTACGCTTACGCGAGACTGGTTCTACCGACGTGCTTTGCACACACGTGGCTGGCGGGTGCCTGTTTCTCCAACTTTAGTTGAACCGAGTGTGGCTACGCCCGGTCCTTGCGAAGGTTAAAACAGCACTAACTTGACGAACTATCGTTGTCGTTTTGATGCGTAGGTAAGAACGGTTCTTGCTCAGCCCGTAGCAGCCACGTAAAATTTGCAACAACAAAGTAGAGGACGTCTAACTTGTTTTTGCAGGGCATGTTGTGATTGTTGGACAATGTTGCATAAAATAAATTTTTTCCTACGTTCACCAAGATCAATCTAGGAGTTCATCCAGCAACGAGAGAGAGGAGTGCATCTACATACCCTTGTAGATCGCGACGGAAGCATTCAAGAGAACGGGGTTGAGGGAGTCGTACTCGTCGTGATCCAAATCACCAGAGATCCTAGCGCTGAACGGACGGCACCTCCGCGTTCAACACATGTACGGTCAGGGTGACGTCTCCTCCTTGTTGATCCAGCAAGGGGGGAGGAGAGGTTGATGAAGATCCAGCAGCACGATGGCGTGGTGGTGGATGCAGCAGGGATCCCGGCAGGGCTTCGCCAAGCGTCTGCGGGAGGGAGAGGTGTAGCAAGGGGGAAGGGAGGCGCCAAGTATAAGGGTGCGGCTGCCCTCCCTCTCCCCCTATTTATATAGGGTCCCTGTGGGCGCCCCCCGAGATGGGATCTCCAAGGGGCGGCGGCGGGGAGGCTTGCCCCAAGGCAGTGGGCGCCCCACCCTAGGGTTTCCAACCCTAGGCGCAGGGCGGCCCAGGGGGCGCACCAGCCCACCAGGCTGGTCCCTCCCCACTTCAGCCCACGGGCCCTCCGGATAGGTGGCCCCACCGGTGGACCTCGACCCTTCCGTGGTCCCAGACAATACCGTGACCCCAAACTTTCCCGATGGCCAAAACTGCACTTCCTATATATAATTCTTCACCTCCAGACCATTCCAGAACTCCTCGTGACGTCCAAGATCTCATCCGGGACTCTGAACAACTTTCGGGTTACTACATATTCACATCTCTACAACCCTAACATCACCGAACCTTAAGTGTGTAGACCCTACGGGTTCGGGAGACATGCAGACATGACCGAGACGCCTCTCCGGTCAATAACCAACAGCAGGATCTGGATACCCATGTTGGCTCCCACATGCTCCTCGATGATCTCATCGGATGAACCACGATGTCGAGGATTCAATCAATCCCGTATACAATTCCCTTTGTCAATTGGTATGTTACTTGCCTGAGACTCGATCATCGGTATCCCAATACCTCGTTCAGTCTTGTTACCGGCAAGTCACTTTACTCGTACCGTAATGCATGATCCCATGACCAGACATTGATCTCATTATGATGATGCATTACCGAGTGGGCCCAGAGATACCTCTCCGTCATACGGAGTGACAAATCCAGCCTCGATTCGTACAACCCAATGACACTTTCGGAGATACCCGTAGTGCACCTTTATAGCCACCCAGTTACGTTGTGACGTTTGGCACACCCAAAGCACTCCTACGGTATCCGGGAGTTGCATAATCTCATGGTCTAAGGAAATGGTACTTGACATTTGGAAAAGCTCTAGCTAAACGAACTACACGATCTTTGTGCTATGCTTAGGATTGGGTCTTGTCCATCACATCATTCTCCTAATGATGTGATCCCGTTATCAATGACATCCAATGTGCATAGTCAGGAAACCATGACTATCTGTTGATCAACGAGCTAGTCAACTAGAGGCTTACTAGGGACTTGTTGTGGTCTATGTATTCACACACGTATTACGATTTCCGAATAATATGATTATAGCATGAACAATAGAAAATTATCATTAATAAAGAAATATAATAATAACCATTTTATTATTGCCTCTAGGGCATATTTCCAACAGTCTCCCACTTGCACTAGAGTCAATAATCTAGTTACATTGTGATGTATCGAACACCCATTGCGTCCTGGTGTTGATCATGTTTTGCTCTAGGGAGAGGTTTAGTCAACGGATCTGCTACATTCAGGTCCGTATGTACTTTACAAATATCTATGTCTCCATCTGGAAAATTTTCACGAATGGAGTTGAAGCGACGCTTGATGTGCCTGGTCTTCTTGTGAAACCTGGGCTCCTTGGCAAGTGCAATAGCTCCAGTGTTGTCACAGAAGAGTCTAATCGGCCCCGACGCATTGGGTATGACTCCTTGGTCGGTGATGAACTCCTTCACCCAGATTGCTTCATGTGCTGCCTCCAAGGCTGCCATGTACTCCGCTTCACGTGTAGATCCCGCCACGACGCTCTGCTTGCAAATCGCACTACCATCGCCCCACCATTCAAAATATACACGTATCCGGTTTGTGACTTCGAGTCATCCAGATCTGTGTCAAAGCTAGCATCGACGTAGCCCTTTATGACGAGCTCTTCGTCACCTCCATATACGAGAAACATGTCCTTAGTCCTTTTTAGGTACTTAAGGATGTTCTTGACCGCTGTCCAGTGTTCCATGCCGGGATTACTTTGGTACCTTCCTACCAAACTTACGACAAGGTTTATATCAGGTCTGGTACAGGTCATGGCATACATGATAGACCCTATTGCTGAGGCATAGGGGACGACACTCATCTTTTCCCTATCTTCTTCCATGGTCGGGCATTGAGCTGAGCTCAATTTCACACCTTGCAACACAGGCAAGAACCCCTTCTTGGACTGATCCATATTGAACTTCTTCAATATCTTATCAAGGTTTGTGCTTTGTGAAAGACCTATGAGGCGTCTTGATCTATCTCTATAGATTTTGATGCCTAATATGTAAGCAGCTTCTCCAGGGTCCTTCATCGAAAAACACTTATTCAAGTAGGCCTTTATGCTGTCCAAAAGTTCTATATCATTTCCCATCAAAAGTATGTCATCCACATATAATATGAGAAATGCTACACAGCTCCCACTCACTTTCTTGTAAACGCAGGCTTCTCCATAAGTCTGCATAAACCCAAACGCTTTAATCATCTCATTAAAGCGAATGTTCCAACTCCGAGATGCTTGCACCAGCCCATAGATGGAGCGCTGGAGCTTGCATACCTTGCTAGCATTCTTAGGGTCGACAAAACCTTCCGGCTGCATCATATACAGGTCTTCCTTAAGGTGACCGTTAAGGAATGCCGTTTTGACATCCATTTGCCATATCTCATAATCATAGTATGCGGCAATTGCTAACATGATTTGGACGGACTTCAACTTCACTACGGGAGAGAATGTCTCATCATAGTCAATCCCTTGAACTTGTCGATAACCCTTAGCGACAAGTCGAGCTTTATATATGGTAACATTACCATCCGCGTCCGTCTTCTTCTTAAAGATCCATTTGTTTTCTATTGCTCGCCGATCATCGGGCAAGTCTGTCAAAGTCCACACTTTGTTTTCATACATGGATCCTATCTCGGATTGCATGGCTTCAAGACATTTGTTGGAATCTGGGCCCGCCATCGCTTCTTCATAGTTCGAAGGTTCACCGTTGTCTAACAACATGATTACTAAGACAGGGTTGCCGTACCACTCTGGTGCGGAACGTGTCCTTGTGGACCTTCGAAGTTGAGTAAGAGCTTGATCCGAAGTATCTTGATCATCATCATTAACCTCCTCTCTTGTCGGTGCAAGCACCACATGAACATCTTCCTGAGCTGCGCTACTTACCGGTTCAAGAGGTAGTACTTCATCAAGTTCCACTTTCCTCCCACTTAATTCTTTCGAGAGAAACTCTTTCGCCAAAAAGGACCCGTTCTTGGCAACAAAGATCTTGCCCTCGGATCTTAAGTAGAAAGTATACCCAATGGTTTCCTTAGGGTATCCTATGAAGACACATTTTTCCGACTTGGGTTCGAGCTTCTCAGGTTGAAGTTTCTTGACATAAGCATCGCATCCCCAAACTTTTAGAAACGATAGCTTAGGTTTCTTTCCAAACCATAATTCATACGGTGTCATCTCAACGGATTTAGACGGTGCCCTATTTAAAGTGATTGTTGCTGTCTCTAGAGCGTATCCCCAAAATGATAGCGGTAAATCGGTAAGAGACATCATAGACCACACCATATCCAATAGAGTGCGATTACGACGTTCGGACACACCATTTTGCTGAGGTGTTCCAGGCGGCATGAGTTGTGAAACGATTCCACATTTCCTTAAGTGCGTACCAAATTCGTGACTTAAATATTCACCCCCACGATCTGATCGTAAGAACTTTATCTTTCAGTCACGTTGATTCTCTACCTCATTTTGAAATTCCTTGAACTTTTCAAAGGTCTCAGACTTGTGTTTCATCAAGTAGACATACCCGTATCTACTCAAGTCATCAGTGAGAGTGAGAACATAACGATATCCTCCGCGAGCCTCAACGCTCATTGGACCGCACACATCAGTATGTATGATTTCCAATAAGTTGGTTGCTCGCTCCATTGTTCCGGAGAACGGAGTCTTGGTCATCTTGCCCATGAGGCATGGCTCGCATGTGTTAAATGATTCATAATCTAGAGACTCTAAAAGTCCATCAGCATGGAGCTTCTTCATGCGCTTGACACCAATGTGACCAAGGAGGCAGTGCCACAAGTATGTGGGACTATCGTTATCAACTTTACATCTTTTAGTATTCACACTATGAATATGTGTAACATTACGCTCGAGATTCATTAAGAATAAACCATTCACCAAATGGGCATGACCATAAAACATATCACTCATATAAATAGAACAACCATTATTCTCGGATTTAAATGAGTAGCCATCTCGAATTAAATGAGATCCTGATACAATGTTCATGCTCAAAGCTGGTACTAAATAACAATTATTGAGGTTCAAAACTAATCCCGTAGGTAAATGTAGAGGTAGCGTGCGACGGCGATCACATCGACCTTGGAACCATTCCCGACGCCAAGATCGTCACCTCGTCCTTGGCGATCTCGCTTATTCCGCAGCTCCCGCTTTGAGTTACAAATATGAGCAACCGCACCAGTATCAAATACCGGGAGGTACTACGAGCAATCGTAAGGTACACATCAATTACATGTATATCACATATACCTTTGGTTTTGCCGGCCTTCTTGTCCGCTAAGTACTTGGGGCGCTTTAAGCTTCCAAAGGTCCGCTTCCCTTGCAATAAAAGCACTCGATCTCGTGCTTGGGTCCATTGCTTGACTTCTTCCGGCAATGGCTTACGGTAGCGGCAACTTCCTTGCCGTCCTTCTTGAAGTTCTTCTTACCCTTGCCCTTCTTGATTTGTGGTTTTATTCACCATCAACACTTGATGTTCCTTTTGATCTCCACCTCCGCTGATTTCAGCATTGAATATACCTCGTGAATGGTCTTTTCCATCCCCGCATATTGAAGTTCATCACAAAGCTCTTGTAGCTTGGTGGGAGCGATCGAGGATTCTGTCGACCACCGCGTCATCCGGGAGATTAACTCCCGCTTGAGATAAGCGGTTGTGCAACCACGACATTTTGAGTATGTGCTCACCGATGTAACCATTCTTGTCCATCTTACAACTGTAGAACTTGTCAGAGACTTCATGTCTCTCGACCCGGGCGTGAGCTTGGAAAACCATTTTCAGCTCTTGGAACATCTCATATGCTCTGTGCTGCTCAAAACACTTTTGGAGCCCTACTTCTAAGCTCTAAAGCATGCCGCACTGAACCGGGGAGTAATCATAAGTACGCGACTGCCAGGCGTTCATAACGTCTTGAGTTGCTGGGAAAGCGGGTGCTTCACCTAGCGGTGCATCTAGGACATATGCTTTCTCGGCAGCTATGAGGATGATCCTCAAGTTCCGGACCCAGTCCGTATAGTTGCTACCATCGTCTTTCAGTTTGGTTTTCTCTAGGAACACGTTGAAGTTGAGGGCAACATTAGCGTGGGCCATTTGATCTACAAGACATATTCCAAAGATTTTAGACTAAGTCCATGATAATTAAGTTCATCTAATCAAATAATGAACTCCCATTCAGATAAACATCCCTCTAGTCATCTAAGTGATCCATGATCCCAGTCAACTAAGCCGTGTCCGATCATCACGTGAGATGGACTAGTCATCATCGGTGAACATCTTCATGTTGATCGTATCTTCTACGGCTCATGTTCGACCTTTCGGTCTTCCGTGTTCCGAGGCCATGTCTGTACGTGCTAGGCTCGTCAAGTCAACCTAAGTGTATTGCGTGTGTAAATATGGCTTACACCCGTTGTATTCGGACGTTAGGATCTATCACACCCGATCATCACGTGGTGCTTCGAAACAACGAACCTTCGCAACGGTGCACAGTTAGGGGGAACACTTTTCTTGAAATTATTATGAGGGATCATCTTATTTACTACCGCCGTTCTAAGTAAACAAGATGAAAAACATGATAAACATCACATGCAATCAAATAGTGACATGATATGGCCAATATCATATTGCTCCTTTGATCTCCATATTCGGGGCGCCAAGATCATCTTCGTCACCGGCATGACACCACGATCTCCATCATCATGATCACCATCATCGTGTCTTCATGAAGTTGTCACGCCAACGACTACTTCTACTTCTATGGCTAACGCGTTTAGCAATAAAGTAAAGTAAGTACATGGTGTTCTTCAATGACACGCAGGTCATACAAAAATATAGACAACTCCTATGGCTCCTGCCGGTTGTCATACTCATCGACATGCAAGTCGTGATTCCTATTACAAGAACATGATCATCTCATACATCACATATATCATTCATCACATCCTTTGGCCATATCACATCACAAAACACTTGCTGCAAAAACAAGTTAGACGTCCTCTAATTGTTGTTGCAAGTTTTTACGTGCCTTCTATAGGTGATCTAGCAAGAACGTTTTCTTACCTATGTTAAAGCCACAACGTGATTTGCCAACTTCTATTTACCCTTCATAAGGACCCTTTTCATCGAACCCGCTCCAACTAAAGTGGGAGAGATAGACACCCGCTAGCCACCTTATGCAACTAGTGCATGTTAGTCGATGGAACCTGTCTCACGTAAGCGTACGTGTAAGGTCGGTCTGAGCCGGTTCATCCCACAATACCGCTGAAGCAAAATAAGACTAGTAGTGGCAAGAAAGTTGACAACATCTACGCCCACAACAAATTGTGTTCTACTCGTGCAAAGAGAACTACGCATAGACCTAGCTCATGATGCCACTGGTGGAGAACGTTGCATAAAAATAAAAAATTTCCTACGTTCACCAAGATCAATCTAGGAGTTCATCCAGCAACGAGAGAGAGGAGTGCATCTACATACCCTTGTAGATCGCGAGCGGAAGCGTTCAAGAGAACGGGGTTGAGGGAGTCGTACTCGTCGTGATGCAAATCACCGGAGATCCTAGCGCCGAACGGACGGCACCTCCGCGTTCAACACACGTACGGTCAGTGTGACGTCTCCTCCTTCTTGATCCAGCAAAGGGGGGAGGAGAGGTTGATGAAGATCCAGCAGCACGACGGCGTGGTGGTGGATGCAGCAGGGATCCCGGCAGGGTTTCGCCAAGCGTCTGCGGGAAGGAGAGGTGTAGCAAGGGGGAAGGGAGGCGCCAAGTGCAAGGGTGCAGCTGCCCTCCCTCCCCCCTCTTTATATAGGGTCCCCAAGGGGGCGCGGGCCCTGGAGATGGGATCTCCAAGGGGGGCGGCGGCCAGGGGGGAGGCTTGCCCCCCAAGGCAAGTGGAGGCGCCCCACCCTAGGGTTTCCAACCCTAGGCACAGGGGGGCCCAAGGAGGGGGCACACCAGCCCACCAAGGGCTGGTCCCCTACCCACTTCAGCCCACGGGGCCCTCCGGGATAGGTGGCCCCACCCGGTGGACCCCCGGGACCCTTCTGGTGGTCCCGGTACAATACCGGTGACCCCCGAAACTTTCCCGATGGCCGAAACTGCACTTCCTATATATAATTCTTCACCTCCGGACCATTCCAGAACTCCTCGTGAGGTCCAGGATCTCATCCGGGACTCCGAACAACTTTCGGGTTACTGCATATTCACATCTCTACAACCCTAGCGTCACCGAACCTTAAGTGTGTAGACCCTACGGGTTCGGGAGACATGCAGACATGACCGAGACGCCTCTCCGGTCAATAACCAACAGCGGGATCTGGATACCCATGTTGGCTCCCACATGCTCCTTGATGATCTCATCGGATGAAGCACGATGTCGAGGAGTCAATCAATCCCGTATACAATTCCCTTTGTCAATTGGTACGTTACTTGCCCGAGACTCGATCGTCGGTATCCCAATACCTCGTTCAGTCTTGTTACCGGCAAGTCACTTTACTCGTACCGTCATGCATGATCCCGTGACCAGACACTTGGTCACATTGAGCTCATTTTGATGATGCATTACCGAGTGGGCCCAGAGATACCTCTCCGTCATACGGAGTGACAAATCCCAGTCTCGATTCGTGCCAACCCAATAGACACTTTCGGAGATACCAGTAGTGCACCTTTATAGCCACCCGCCACGTTGTGACGCTTGGCACACCCAAAGCACTCCTACGGTATCCGGAGTTGCACAATCTCATGGTCTAAGGAAATGATACTTGACATTTGGAAAAGCTCTAGCGAAACGAACTACACGATCTTTGTGCTATGCTTAGGATTGGGTCTTGTCCATCACATCATTCTCCTAATGATGTGATCCCGTTATCAATGACATCCAATGTCCATAGTCAGGAAACCATGACTATCTGTTGATCAACGAGCTAGTCAACTAGAGGCTTACTAGGGACTTGTTGTGGTCTATGTATTCACACACGTATTACAATTTGCGGATAATACGATTATAGCATGAACAATAGACAATTATCATGAATAAAGAAATATAACAATAACCATTTTATTATTGCCTCTAGGGCATATTTCCAACAGTGATGTGATATGGTCAAGACGTGATGCTATATTTTATTGTATGAAATGATCATGTTTTGTAACCTAGTTATCGGCAACTGGCAGGAGCCATATGGTTGTCGCTTTATTGTATGCAATGTGATCGCCCTGTAATTGCTTTACTTTATCACTAAGTGGCAGCGATAGTCGTAGAAGCAATAGATGGCGTAACGACAACAATGCTACGATGGAGATCAAGGTGTCGCGCCGGTGACGATGGTGATCACGACGGTGCTTCGGAGATGGAGATCACAAGCACAAGATGATGATGGCCTTATCATATCACTTATATTGATTGCATGTGATGTTTATCCTTTATGCATCTTATTTTTCTTTGATTGACGGTAGCATTATAAGATGATCTCTCACTAATTATCAAGAAGTGTTCTCCCTGAGTATGAACCGTTGCGAAAGTTCTTCGTGCTGAGACACCACGTGATGATCGAGTGTGATAGGCTCTACATTCAAATACAACGGGTGCAAAACAGTTGCACACACGGAATACTCAGGTTAAACTTGACGAGCCTAGCATATACAGATATGGCCTCGGAACACGGAGACCGAAAGGTTGAACGTGAATCATATAGTAGATATAATCAACATAGTGATGTTCACCATAGAAAACTACTCCATATCACGTGATGATCGGACATGGTTTAGTTGATTTGAATCACCTAATCACTTAGATGACTAGAGAGATGTCTGTCTAAGTGATAGTTCTTAAGTAATATGATTAATTGAACTTTAATTTATCATGAACTTAGTCCTGATAGTATTTTGCAAATTATGTTGTAGATCAACAGCTCGCGTTGTTGCTTCCCTATGTTTATTTTGATATGTTCCTAGAGAAAAACTATGTTGAAAGATGTTAGTAGCAATGATGCGAACTGGGTCCGTGATCTGAGGTTTATCCTCATTGCTGCACAGAAGAATTATGTCCTTGATGCACCGCTAGGTGACAGACCTATTGCAAGAGCAGATGCAGACATTATGAACGTTTGGCTAGCTCAATATGATGACTACTTGATAGTTTAGTGCACCATGCTTAACGGCTTAAAATCGAGACTTCAAAGACGTTTTGAACGTCATGGACCATATGAGATATTCCAGGAGTTGAAGTTAATATTTCAAGCAAATACCCAAGTTGAGAGATATGAAGTCTCCAACAAGTTCTATAGCTAAAAGATGGAGGAGAATCGCTCAACTAGTGAGCATGTGCTCAGATTGTCTGGGTACTACAATCGCTTGAATCAAGTGGGAGTTAATCTTCCAGATAAGATAGTGATTGACAGAGTTCTCTAGTTACCATCACCAAGTTAGTAGAACTTCGTGATGTACTATAGTATGAAAGGAATGACGAAAATGATTCCCGAGCTCTTTGTGATGTTGAAATCGACGAAGGTAGAAATCAAGAAAGAACATCAAGTGTTGATGATTGCCAAGATCACTAGTTTCAAGGAAAAGGCAAAGGGAAAGAAAGGGAACTTCAAGTAGAATTGCTAGCAAGTTGTCACTCCCGCGAAGAAGCCCAAGGCTGGACAAAAACCTGAAACTGAGTGCTTCTTCTGCAAAGGAAATGGTCACTTGAAGCGGAAATGCCCTGAATATTTGGTGAATAAGTAGGATGGCAAAGTGAACAAGGATATATTTTATATACAGGTTATTGATGTGTACCTTACTAGTGTTTATAGTAGCCCCTGAGTATTTGATACTTGTTCGGTTGCTAAAAATTAGTAACTCGGAACAGGAGTTACAAAATAAACAGAGACTAGTTGAGGGTCAAGTGGCGATGTGTGTTGGAAGTGGTTCCTGTTGGGGAACGTAGTAATTTCAAAAAAATTCCTACGCACACGCAAGACCATGGTGATGCATAGCAACGAGAGGGGAGAGTGTTGTCCACGTACCCTCGTAAACCGTAAGCGGAAGCGTTATGACAACGCGGTTGATGTAGTCGTACGTCTTCACGATCCGACCGATCCAAGCACCGAACGTACGTCACCTCTGAGTTCAGCACACGTTCAGCTCGATGACGATCCCCGGACTCTGATCCAACAGGGTGTCGGGGATGAGTTCCGTCAGCACGAGGGTGTGGTGACGATGATGATGTTCTAACGACGTAGGGCTTCGCCTAAGCACCACAACGATATGACCGAGGTGGAATATTGTGGAGGGGGGCACCGCACACGGCTAAGGAACGATCACGAAGATCAACTTGTGTTGTTGTGCCTAGAGGTGCCCCCCGCCCTCGTATATAAAGGAGCAAGGGGGGAGGGGGCGGCCGCCCTAGGAGGGGGCGCGCCAAGGGGAGTCCTACTCCCACCGGAGTAGGACTCCTCCTTCCTTGTTGGAGTAGGAGAAGGGAAAGAGGGGAGAGGAAGAAGGAAAGGGGCTGCGCCCTGTCCAGTCGGACCAGAGGGGGCGCAGCCTCCTTCATTTTGGCCTCTCTCTCTATTCTGTATGGCCCAATAAGGCCCATATACTCCCGTGAATTCCGTAACTCTCCCAGACTCAAAAATACCCGAATCACTCAGAACCTTTCTGAACTCTGAATATAGTCGTCCAATATATCGATCTTTACGTCTCGACCATTTCGAGACTCCTCGTCATGCCCCCGATCTCATCCACGACTCTGAACTCCTTCGGTACATCAAAACTCATAAACTCATAATATAACTGTCATCGAAACCTTAAGTGTGCGGACCCTACGGGTTCGAGAACAATGTAGACATGACCGAGACACGTCTCCGGTCAATAACCAATAGCGGAACCTGGATACTCATATTGGCTCCCACATATTCTACGAAGATCCTTATCGGTCAAACCGCATAACAACATACGTTGTTCCCTTTGTCATCGGTATGTTACTTGCCCAAGATTCGATCGTCGGTATCCAATACCTAGTTCAATCTCGTTACCGAAAAGTCTCTTTAATCGTTACGTAATGCATCATTCCGTAACTAACTCATTAGCTACATTGCTTGCAAGGCTTATAGTGATGTGCATTACCGAGAGGGCCCAGAGATACCTCTCCGAATATCCGAGTGACAAATCCTAATCTCGAAATACGCCAACTCAACATGTACCTTCAGAGACACATGTAGAGCTCCTTTATAATCACCCAGTTATGTTGTGACGATTGGTAGCACACAAAGTGTTCCTCCGGTAAATGGGAGTTGCATAATCTCATAGTCATAGGAACATGTATAAGTCATGAAGAAAGCAATAGCAACATACTAAATGATTAAGTGCTAAGGCAAACGGAATGGGTCAAGTCAATCACATCATTCTCCTAATGATGTGATCCTGTTAATCAAATGACAACACATGTCTATGATTAGGAAACATAACCATCTTTGATTAATGAGCTAGTCAAGTAGAGGCATACTAGTGACACTATGTTTGTCTATGTATTCACACATGTATTATGTTTCCGGTTAATACAATTCTAGCATGAATAATAAACATTTATCATGATATAAGGAAATAAATAATAACTTTATTATTGCCTCTAGGGCATATTTCCTTCAGTCTCCCACTTGCACTAGAGTCAATAATCTAGTTCACATCACCATGTGATTTAACACCAATATTCACATCTGTATGTGATTAACACCCACAGTTCACATCGTCATGTGACCAACACCCAAAGGGTTTACTAGAGGTAGTAATCTAGCTCACATCTCTATGTGATTAACACCCAAAGAGTACAAAGGTATGATCATGTTTTGTTCGTGAGAGAAATTTAGTCAACGGATCTGTCACATACAAAGCCGTATGTATTTTGCAAATATTCTATGTCTTCAATGCTCTGCATGGAGCAACTCTAGCTAATTGCTCCCACTTTCAATATGTATCCTGTTTGAGACTTAGATTTATCTGGATCGGTGTAAAAGTTTGCACCAATGTAAATTTTACAACGAACTCTTTTATCACCTCCATAATCGAGAAACATCTCCTTAGTCCTCACTAAGGATATTCTTGACCGCTGTCCAGTGATCTACTATTAGATCAAAATTGTATTCCTTTGCCAAACTCAGAGCAAGGTATACAATATGTCTGGTTCATAGCATAGCATACTTTATAGAACCTATGACTGAGGCATAGGGAATGACTTTTCATTCTCTTTCTATTTTCTGCCATGGTCGGGTTTTGAGTCTTACTCAACTTCACACCTTGCAACACAGGCAAGAACTCCTTCTTTGACTGTTCCATTTTGAACTATTTTAAAAATTTATCAAGGTATGTATTCATTGAAAAATCTTATCAAGCGTCTTGATCTATCTATATAGATCTTGATGCTCAATGTGTAAGCAGCTTCACCGAGGTCTTTCTTTGAAAAACTCTTATTCAAGTATCCTTTCATGCTATCCAGAATTTCTATATCATTTCCAATCAACAATATGTCATCCACATATAATATTAGAAATGCTACAGAGCTCCCACTCACTTTCTTGTAAATACAAAGCTTCTCAAAAGTCTCAGATAAAACCATATGCTTTGATCAACTCATCAAAGCGTATATTCCAACTCCGAGAGGCTTGCACCAGTCCATAAATGGATCGCTGGAGCTTGCACACTTTGTTAGCACCTTTAGGATTGACAAAACCTTCTGGTTGCATCATATACAACTCTTCTTTTAATAAATCCATTAAGGAATGCAGTTTTGGTATCCTTTTGCCAGATTTCATAAAATGTGGCAATTGCTAACATGATTCGGACAGACTTAAGCATCGCTACAGTTGAGAAAATCTCATTGTAGTCAACACTTTGAACTTGTCGAAAACCTTTTTGCGACAAGTCGAGCTTTGTAGATAGTAACACTCATCATCAAGATCTCTTCCTTCCTCTTGAAGATCCATTTATACAATATGGCTTGCCGATCATCGGGAAAATCCACCAAAGTCCACACTTTGTTCTCATACATGGATCCCATCTCAGATTTCATGGCCTCAAGCCATTTCGCGGAATCTGGGCTCATCATCGCTTCCTCATAGTTCGTAGGTTTATCATGGTCTAGTAACATGACTTCCAGAACAGGATTACCGTACCACTTTGGTGCGGACTGTACTTTTGGAAGACCTACGAGGTTTTTGTAGTAACTTGATCTGAAGTTTCATGATCATCATCATTAGCTTCCTCACTAATTGGTGTAGGAATCACTGGAACTGATTTCTGGGATGAACTACTTTCCAATTTGGGAGAAGGTACAAATTACCTTATCAAGCTCTTACTTTCCTCCCACTCACTTCTTTCGAGAGAAACTCCTTCTCTAGAAAGGATCCATTCTTAGCAATGAATGTTTTGCCTTCGGATCTGTGATAGAAGGAGTACCCAACAATTTCCTTTGGGTATTCTATAAAGACGCACTTCTCCGATTTGGGTTCGAGCTTATCAGGTTGAAAAACTTTTTTCATATAAGCATCGCAACTCCAAACTTTAAGAAACGATAGCTTAGGTTTACTGTTAAACCATAGTTCATACGGTGTCGTCTCAACGGATTTAGATGGTGCCCTATTAAACGTGAATGCAGCTGTCTCTAATGCATAACCCCAAAACGATAGTGGTAAACTGATAAGAGATATCATAGGTCGCACCATATCTAGTAAAGTACGATTATGACGTTCGGACACACCATTACATTGTGGTGTTCCAGGTGGCGTGAGTTTGTGAAACTATTCCACATTGTTTTAATTGAAGACCAAACTCATAACTCAAATATTTGTCTCCGCGATCAAATCACAGAAACTTTATTTTCTTGTTACGATGATTCTCCACTTCACTGTGAAATTTTTGAACTTTTCAAATGTTTCAGACTTGTGCTTCATTAAGTAGATATACTCATATGTGCTCAAATCATCTTTGTGAAGGTCAGAAAATAACGATACCTGCCACGAGCATCAATACTCATTGGATCGCATATATCGGTATGTATTATTTCCAACAAGTCAGTAGCTCGTTCTATTGTTCTGAAGACGGAGTTTTAGTCATCTTGCCCAAAAGGCACGGTTCGCAAGCATCAAATGATTCATAACCAAGTTATTCCGAAAATCCATCTTTTGGAGTTTCTTCATGCGCTTTACACCGATATGACCCAAACGGCAGTGCCACAAATAAGTTGCACTATCATTATAAACTTTGCATCTTTTGGCATCAATATTATGAATATGTGTATCACTACGATCGAGATCTAACAAACTATTTTCATTGGGTGTATGACCATCGAAGGTTTTATTCATGTAAACAGAACAACAATTATTCTTTGACTTTAAATGAATAACCATTTTGCAATAAACATGATCAAATAATATTCATGCTCAACGCAAACGCCAAATAACATTTATTTAGGTTTAACACTAATCCCGAAAGTATAGGGAGTGTGCGATGATGATCATATCAATCTTGGAACCACTTCCAACATACATCGTCACTTCACCCTCAACTAGTCTCTGTTTATTCTGTATCTCCTGTTTTGAGTTACTAATTTTTAGCAACCGAACAAGTATCAAATACTCAGGGGCTACTATAAACACTAGTAAGGTACACATCAATAACCTGTATATCAAATATACCCTTGTTCACTTTGCCATCCTTCTTATCCACCAAATATTCAGGGTATTTCCGTTTCCACTGACCATTTCCTTTGCAGTGTAAGCACTCAGTTTCAGGCTTGGTTCAGCTTTGGGCTTCTTCGTGGGAGTGACAACTTGCTTGTCATTCTAGTTGAAGTTCCCTTTCCTTCCCTTTGCCCTTTTCTTGAAACTAGTGATCTTGTCAATCATCAACACTTGATGCTCTTTCTTGATTTCTACCTTCGTCGATTTCAACATCAAGAAGAGCTCGGGAATCGTTTTTGTCATCCCTTGCATACTATAGTTCATCATGAAGTTCTAGTAACTTGGTGATGGTGACTAGAGAACTCTGTCAATCACTATCTTATCTGGAAGATTAACTCCCACTTGATTCAAGCGATTGAAGTACCCAGACAATCTGAGCACATGCTCACTAGTTGAGCGATTCTCCTCCATCTTTTAGCTATAAAACTTGTTGGAGACTTCATATCTCTCAACTCGGGTTTTTGCTGGAAATATTAACTTCAACTCCTGGAACATCTCATATGGTCCATGACGTACAAAACGTCTTTGAAGTCCCGATTCTAAGCCGTTTAAGCATGGTGCACTAAACTATCAAGTAGTCATCATTTTGAGCTAGCCAAACGTTCATAACGTCTGCATCTGCTCCTGCAATAGGTTTGTCACCTAGCGGTGCATCAGGGACATAATTCTTCTGCGCAGCAATGAGGATAAACCTGAGATCACGGATGCAATCCGCGTCATTGCTACTAACATCTTTCAACACAATTTTCTCTAGGAACATATCAAAATAAACATATGAAAGCAGTGTTGGGGAACGTAGTAATTTCAAAAAATTTCCTACGCACACGCAAGATCATGGTGATGATATAGCAACAAGAGGGGAGAGTGTATGTCCACGTACCCTCGTAGACCGTAAGCGGAAGCGTTATGACAACGCGGTTGATGTAGTCGTACGTCTTCACGATCCGACCGATCCAAGTGCCGAATGTACGGCACCTCCGAGTTCAGCACACGTTCAGCTCGATGACGATCCCCGGACTCCGATCCAGCAGGGTGTCGGCGATGAGTTCCGTCAGCACGACGGCGTGGTGACGATGATGATGTTCTACCGACGCAGGGCTTCGCCTAAGCACCACAACGATATGACCGAGGTGGAATATGGTGGAGGGGGGCACCGCACACGGCTAAGGAACGATCACGAAGATCAACTTGTGTTGTTGTCCTAGAGGTGCCCCCCTGCCCCCGTATATAAAGGATCCAAGGGGAGGGGTTCGGCCGGCCAGGAGGGGCGCGCCAGGAGGAGTCCTCCTCCCACCGGGAGTAGGACTCCCCCCCTTCCTTGTTGGAGTAGGAGAGAAGGAAAGAGGGGGAGAGGAGGAAGGAAAAGGGGGCTGCACCCTTGTCCAATTCGGACGGAGGGGGCTGCGCCCCTCCTTCCTTCGGCCTCTCTCCTCTATTCCCGTATGGCCCAATAAGGCCCATATACTCCCGGCGAATTCCGTAACTCTCGGTACTCGAAAAATACCGGATCACTCGGAACCTTTCCGAACTCGAATATAGTCGTCCAATATATCGATCTTTACGTCTCGACCATTTCGAGACTCCTCGTCATGTCCCGATCTCATCCGGGACTCCAAACTCCTTCGGTACATCAAAACTCATAAACTCATAATATAACTGTCATCGAAACCTTAAGCGTGCGGACCCTACGGGTTCGAGAACTATGTAGACATGACCTAGAACTATTCTCGGTCAATAACCAATAGCGGGACCTAGATGCCCATATTGGCTCCTACATATTCTACGAAGATCTTTATCGGTCAAACCGCATAAAAACATATGTTGTTCCCTTTGTCATCGGTATGTTACTTGCCCGAGATTCGATCGTCGGTATCAATACCTAGTTCAATCTCGTCACCGCAAGTCTCTTTACTCGATCAGTAATGCATCATCCCGTAACCAACTCATTGGTCACATTGCTTGCAAGGCTTATAATGATGTGCATTACCGAGAGGGCCGAGATACCTCTCCGACAATCGGAGTGACAAAACCTAATCTCGAAATCGCCAACTCAACATGTACCTTCGGAGACACCTGTAGTACTCCTTTATAATCACCCGATTCGTTGTGGCGTTTGGTAGTACCAAAGTGTTCCTCCGTAAACGGGAGTTGCATAATCTCATAGTTACGAGGAACATGTATAAGTCATGAAGAAAGCAATAGCAACATACTAAACGATCAAGTGCTAAGCTATCGGAATGGGTCAAGTCAATCACATCATTCTCCTAATGATATGATCCCGTTAATCAAATGACAACTCTTTTATCCATGGCTAGGAAATAGAACCATCTCTGATAAACGAGCTAGTCAAGTAGAGGCATACTAGTGACACTATGTTTGTCTATGTATTCACACATGTATTATGTTTCCGGTTAATACAATTCTAGCATGAATAATAAACATTTATCATGAAATAAGGAAATAAATAATAACTTTATTATTGCCTCTAGGGCATATTTCCTTCAGTCTCCCACTTGCACTAGAGTCAATAATCTAGTTCACATCGCCATGTGATTTAACACCAATATTGATATCTGTATATGATTAACACCCATAGTTCACATCATCATGTGACCAACACCCAAAGGGTTTACTAGAGTCAATAATCTAGTTCACATCGCTATGTGATTAACACCCAAAGGGTATTAATGTGTGATCATGTTTTTCTCGTGAGAGAAGCTTAGTCAACGGGTCTGTCACATTCAGAGCCGTATGCATTTTGCAAATATTTTATGTCCACAATGCTATGCACGAAGCTACTCTAGCTAATTGCTCCCACTTTCAATATGTATCCAGGTTGAGACTTAGAGTCATCTGCATCAGTGTAAAAGTTTGCACTGATGTAACTTTTACAACAAACTCTTTTATCACCTCCATAATCGAGAAACATCTCCTTAGTCCTTACTAAGGATATTCTTGACCAATGTCCAGTGATCTACTCCTAGATCACTATTGTACTCCCTTGCCAAATTCAGAGCAAGGTATACAATAGGTCTAGTACATAGCATAGCATACTTTATAGAACCTATGACTTAGGCATAGGGAATGGCTTTTCATTCTCTTTCTATTTTCTGCTGTGGTCGGGATTTGAGTCTTACTCAATTTCATACCTTTGCAACACAGGCAAGAACTCTTTCTTTGACTGTTCCATTTTGAACTATTTCAAAATCTTGCCAAGGTATGTACTCATTGAAAATCTTATCAAGCGTCTTGATCTATCTCAATAGATCTTGATAATCAATATGTAAGTAGCTTTTACTGAGGTCTTTTCTTTTTAAAGAACTCCTTTAAAACACTCCTTTATGCTTTGCAGAAAAATTCTACATCATTTCTGATCAACAATATGTCACTCACATATACTAATCAGAAAGGTTGTAGTGCTCCCACTCACTTTATTGTAAATACAGGCTTCATCGTAAGTCCATATAAAACTATATGCTTTGATCAACTTATCAAAGCGTATATACCAAATCCGAGATGCTTGCACCAGTCTATAAATGGATCGCTGGAGCTTGCACTTTTGTTAGCACCTTTAGGATTGACAAAAACCTTCTGGTTGCATCATATACAACTCTTCTTAATAAATCCATTAAGGAATGCAATTTTGACATCCATTTGCCAGATTTCATAAAATGTGGCAATTGCTACCATGATTCAGACAGACTTAAGCATCGATACGAGTGAGAAAATCTCATCGTATTCAACACCTTGAACTTGTTGAAAACCTTTTGCAAAAAGTCGAGCTTAGTGGATAGTAACACTACTATCAGTGTCCGTCTTCCTCTTGAAGATCCATTTATTTAACATGGCTTGCTGATCATCAAGCAAGTCAATCAAAGTCCATACTTTGTTTTCATACATGGATCATATCTCATATTTTATGGCCTCAAGCCATTTCGCGGAATCTGGGCTCATCATCGCTTCCTCATAGTTCGTAGGTTCATCATGGTCTAGTACCATGACTTCCAGAACATGATTACTACACCACTTTGGTGCGGATCTTACTCTGGAAGACCTACGAGGTTTTGTAGTAACTTGATCTGAAGTTTCATGATCAATATCATTAACTTCCTCACTAATTGGTGTATTTGTCACAGGAACTGATTTCTGTGATGAACTACTTTCCAATAAGGGAGCAGGTACAGTTACCTCATCAAGTTCTACTTTCCTCCCACTCACTTCTTTCGAGAGAAACTCCTTCTCTAGAAAGGATCCATTCTTAGCAACGAATGTTTTGCCTTCGGATCTGTGATAGAAGGTGTACCCAACAGTTTCCTTTGGGTATTCTATGAAGACGCACTTCTCCGATTTGGGTTTGAGCTTATCAAGATGAAACTTTTTCACATAAGCATCGTGTCCCCAAACTTTAAGAAACGACAGCTTAGGTTTACTGCTAAACCATAGTTCATACGGTGTCGTCTCAACGGATTTGGATGGTGCCCTATTTCAAGTGAATGCAGCGGTCTCTAATGCATAACCCCAAAACGATAGTGGGAGGCATCATAGATCGCACCATATCTTATAAAGTACGATTACGACGTTCGGACACACCATAGTGTTGTAGTATTCCAGGTGGCGTGAACTGTGAAACTATTCCACATTGTTTTATATGAAGGCCAAACTCGTAACTCAAATATCCGTCTCCGCGATCAGATCGCAGAAACTTTTATTTTCTTGTTACGATGATTTTTCCACTTCACTCTGAAATTCTTTGAACCTTTCAACTATCTCAGACTTATGTTTCATCAAGTAGATATACCCATATCTGCTCAAATCATCTTGTGAAGGTCAGAAAATAACGATACTTGCCACGAGCATCAACACTCATTGGATTGCATACATCGGTATGTATTATATCCAACAAGTTAGTAGCTCGTTCCATTGTTCCGAAGAACGGAGTTTTAGTCATCTTGCCCAAAAGGCACGGTTCGCAAGCATCAAATGATTCATAACCAAGTGATTCCAAAAATCCATCTTTATGGAGTTTCTTCATGCGCTTTACACCGATATGACCTAAACGGCAGTGCCACAAATAAGTTGCACTATCTTATTAACTTTGCATCTTTTGGCTTCAATATTACGAATATGTGTATCACACGATCGAGATCCAACAAACCATTTTCATTGGGTGTATGACCATAGAAGGTTTTATTCATGTAGACAAAACAACAATTATTCTCTAACTTACATGAATAACCGTATTGCAATAAACATGATCAAATCATATTCATGCTCAACGCAAACACCAAATAACACTTATTTAGGTTTAACACTAATCCCGAAAGTATAGGGAGTGTGCGATGATGATCATATCAATCTTGGAACTATTTCCAACACACATCGTCACTTCACCCTTAACTAGTCTCTGTTTATTCGCGAACTCCGTTTGAGTTACTAATCTTAGCAACTGAACTAGTATCAAATACCGAGGGGTTGCTATAAACACTAGTAACGTACACATCAATAACATGTATATCAAATATACTTATGTTCACTTTGCCATCCTTCTTACCCACCAAATATTCAGGGCATTTCCGCTTCCAGTGACCATTTTCTTTGCGATTATAAGCACTCGGTTTCAGTGCTTTGGTCCAGCTTTGAGCTTCTTCGCGGGAGTGACAACTTGCTTGTCTTTCCACTTGAAGTTCCCTTTCTTTCCTTTGCCCTTTTCTTGAAACTAGTGGTCTTGTCAATCATCAACACTTGATGTTCTTTCTTGATTTCTACCTTCGTCGATTTCAACATCACGAAGAGCTCGGGAATCGTTTTCGCCATCCCTTGCATACTATAGTTAATCACGAAGTTCTATTAACTTAGTGATGGTGACTAGAGAATTCATCAATCACTATCTTATCCGGAAGAATAACTCCCACTTGATTCAAGCGATTGTAGTACCTGACAATCTGAGCACATGCTCACTAGTTGAGCGATTCTCCTCCATCTTTTAGCTATAGAACTTGTTGGAGACTTCATATCTCTCAACTCGGTATTTGCTTGAAATATTAACTTCAATTCTGGAACATCTCATATGGTCCATGACGTTCAAAACATCTTTGAAGTCCCGATTCTAAGCCATAAAGCATGGTGCACAAAACTATCAAGTAGTCATCATATTGAGCTAGCCAAACGTTCATAACGTCTGCATCTGCTCCTGCAATAGGTCTGTCACCTAGTGGTGCATTAAGGACATAATTCTTCTGTGCGGCAATGAGGATAAACCTCAGATCACGGATCCAATCCGCATCATTGCTACTAACATCTTTCAACATAATTTTCTCTAGGAACATATCAAAATAAACATATGAAAGTAACAACGCAAGCTATTGATCTACAACATAATTTGCAAAATACTACCAGGACTAAGTTCATGATAAATTTAAGTTCAATTAATCATATTACTTAAGAACTCCCACTTAGACACACATCTATCTAGTCATCTAGGTTATCACGTGATCCAAATCAACTAAACCATGTCCGATCATCACGTGAGATGGAGTAGTTTTCAATGGTGAACATCACTATGTTGATCATATCTACTATATGATTCACGCTCGACCTTTCGGTCTCTGTGTTCCGAGGCCATATCTCAGTATATGCTAGGCTCGTCAAGTTTAACTCGAGTATTCGCGTGTGCAACTGTTTTGCACCGTTGTATTTGAGCGTAGAGCCTATCACACCCGATCATCACGTGGTGTCTCAAAGACGAAGAACTTTCGCAACGGTGCATACTCGGGAGAACACTTCTTGATAATTAGTGAGAGATCATCTTAAAATGCTACCGTCAATCAAAGCAAGAATAAGATGTATAACAGATAAACATCATATGCAATCAAAATATGTGACATGATATGGCCATGATCATCTTGCGCCTTTGATCTCCATCTCCAAAGTACTGTCATGATCTTTATCGTCAACGGCACGACACCATGATCTTCATCATCTTGATCTATATCAATGTGTTGTCACATGGTCATCTCGCCAACTATTGCTCTTGCAACTATTGCTATCTCATAGCGATAAAGTAAAGCAATTATTTGGCACTTGCATCTTATGCAACAAAGAGACTACCATAGAGCTTCTGCCAGTTGCCGATAACTTCAACAAAACATGATCATCTCATACAACAACTTATATCTCATCACGTCTTGACCATATCACATCACAACATGCCCTGCAAAAACAAGTTAGACGTCCTCTACTTTCTTGTTGCAAATTTTACGTGGCTGCTACGGGCTGAGCAAGAAGCGTTCTCACCTACGCATCAAAACCACAACGATAGTTTGTCAAATAGACTCCGTTTTAACCTTCACAAGGACCGGGCGTAGCCACACTCAGTTCAACTAAAGTTGGAGAACCGACACCGCCAGCCACACATGTGCAAAGCACGTCGGTGGAACCGATCTCGCGTAAGCGTCTGGCGTAATGTCGGTCCGGGCCGCTTCATCCAACAATACCGCTGAACCAAAGTATGACATGCTGGTAGGCAGTATGACTTATATCGTCCACAACTCACTTGTGTTCTACTCGTGCATATAACATCAGCGCATAAAACCTAGGTTCGGATGCCACTATTGGGGAACGTAGTAATTTCAAAAAAATTCCTATGCACACGCAAGATCAAGGTGATGATATAGCAACGAGAGGGGAGAGTGTATGTCCACGTACCCTCGTAGACCGTAAGCGGAAGCGTTATGACAACGCGGTTGATGTAGTCGTACGTCTTCACGATCCGACCGATCCAAGTACCGAACGTACGGCACCTCCGAGTTCAGCACACGTTCAGCTCGATGGCGATCCCGGACTCGATCCAGCGAGGTGTCGGGGATGAGTTCCGTCGACGACGACGGCGTGGTGACGATGATGATGTTCTACCGACGCAGGGCTTCGCCTAAGCACCGCAACGATATGACCGAGGTGGAATATGGTGGAGGGGGGCACCGCACACGGCTAAGGAACGATCACGAAGACAAAGAATAATTGTTGTTCTATTTACATGAATAAAACCTTCTATGGTCATACACCCAATATAAATGGTTTATTGAATCTCGATCGTAGCGATACACATATTAATAATATTGAAGCCAAAATATGTAAAGTTAATAATGATAGTGCATCTTATTTGTGGCACTGCCGTTTAGGTTATATTGGTGTAAAGCACTTGAAGAAACTCCATAAATATGGACTTTTGGAATCACCATGTTATGAATCATTTGATGCTTGCGAACCATGCCTTTTGGGCAAGATAACTAAAACTCCGTTCTCCGGAACAATGGAACGAGCTACTGACTTGTTGGAAATAATACATACCAATGTATGCGGTCCAAAGAGTGTTGATGCTCGTGGCAGGTATCATTATTTTCTGACCTTCACAGATGATTTGAGCAGATATGAGTATATCTACTTAATGAAGCACAAGTCTGAAACATTTGAAAAGTTCAAAGAATTTCAGAGTGAAGTGGAGAATCATCGTAACAAGAAAATAAAGTTTCTACAATCTGATCGTAGAGAAGAATATTTGAGTTACGAGTTGGGCCTTCATTTGAAACAATGTGAAATAGTTTCGCAACACGCCACCAGGAACACCACAATGTAATGGGTGTCCGAACGTCGTAACCGTACTTTACTAGATATGGTGTGACATATGATGTCTCTTACCGATTTGCCACTATCGTTTTGGGGTTATGCATTAGAGACAGCTGCATTCACGTTAAAAAGGGCACCATCAAAATCCGTTGAGACGACGCCTTATGAACTGTGGTTTGGCAAGAAACCAAAGTTGTCATTTCTTAAAGTTTGGGGCTGCGATGCTTACGTGAAAAAGTTTCACCTGATAAGCTCAAACCCAAATTGGAGAAGTGCGCCTTTATAGAATACCCAAAGAAAACTGTTGGGTACATCTTCTATCACAGATCCGAAGGCAAAATATTCGTTGCTAAGAATGGATCCTTTCTAGAGAAGGATTTTCTCTCGAAAGAAGTGATTGGGAGGAAAGTAGAACTTGATAAGGTAATTGTACCTTCTCCCAAATTGGAAAGTAGTTCATCACAGAAATCAGTTCCAGTGATTCCTACACCAATTAGTGAGGAAGCTAATGATGATGATCATGAAACTTTAGATTAAGTTACTACAGAACCTTGTAGGTCTTCCAAAGTACAGTCCGTACCAGAGTGGTACGATAATCCCGTTCTGAAAGTCATGTTACTAGACCATGATGAACCTACGAACTATGAGGAAGCGATGATGAGCCCAGATTCCGCGAAATAGCTTGAAGGCCATGAAATCTGAGATAGGATCCATGTATGAGAACAAAGTGTGGACTTTGGTGGACTTGCCCGATGATCGGCAATCCATAGAAAATAAAGAAATCTTCAAGAGGAAGACAGATGCTGATAGTATTGTTACTATCTACAAAGCTCGACTTGTCGCAAAAAGGTTTTTCGACAAATTCAAGGTGTTGAATACGATGAGATTTTCTCACTCGTATCGATGCTTAAGTCTGTCTGAATCATGTTAGCAATTGCCACATTTTATGAAATCTGGCAAATGGATGTCAAAACTGCATTCCTTAATGGATTTATTAAAGAAGAGTTGCATATGATGCAATAAGAAGGTTTTTTCAATCCTAAAGGTGCTACCAAAATGTGTAAGCTCCAAGGATCCATCTATGGACTGGTGCAAGCATCTCGGAGTTGGAATATATGCTTGATGAGTTGATCAAAGCATATGATTTTATATAGACTTTTGGAGAAACCTGTATTTATAAGAAAGTGACTCGGAGCTCTGTAGCATTTCTGATATTATATGTGGACAACATATTGTTGATTGGAAATGATATAGAATTTCTGGATAGCATAAAAGGATACTTGAATAAAGTTTTTCAATGAAAGACCTCGGTGAAGCTGCTTACACATTGAGCATCAAAATCTATAGAGATAGATCAAGACGCTTGATAAGATTTTTCAATGAGTACATACCTTGATAAGATTTTGAAGTAATTCAAAATGGAACAGTCAAAGAAGGAGTTCTTTGCAAGGTGTGAAGTTGAGTAAGACTCAAAACCTAACTATGGTAGAAAATAGAAAGAGAATGAAAAGTCATTCCCTATGCCTTAGACATAGGTTCTATTAAGTATGCTATGCTGTGTACCAGAGCTATTGTATACCTTGCTTTGAGTTTAGCAAGGGAGTACAATTTTTATCTAAGAGTAGATCACTGGACAGTGGTCAAGAATATCCTTAGTAAGGATTAAGGAAATATTTCTTGATTATGGAGGTGATAAAAGAGCCCGTCGTAAAGAGTTACATCGGTGCAAGCTGTTACACCGATCCAGATGACTCTAAGTCTCAATCTAGATACATATTGAAAGTGGGAGCAATTAGCTAGAGTAGCTCCATGCAGAGCATTGTAGACATAGAATATTTGCAAAATACATACGGCTCTGAATGTAACAAACCCGTTGACAAAACTTCTCTCCCGAGCAAAACATGATCATACCTTAGTACTCTTTGGGTGTTAATCACATAGCAATGTGAACTAGATTATTGACTCTAGTAAACCCTTTGGGTGTTGATCACATGACGATGTGAACTATGAGTATTAATCACATACAGATGTGAATATTGGTGTTAAATCACATAGTGATGTGAACTAGATTATTCACTCTAGTGCAAGTGGGAGACTGAAGGAAATATGCCCTGAAGGCAATAATAAAGTTATTATTTATTTCCTTATTTCATGATAAATGTTTATTATTCATGCTAGAATAGTATTAACCGGAAACATAATACATGTGTGAATACATAGACAAACATAGTGTCACTAGTATGCCTCTACTTCACTAGTTCATTAATCAAAGATGGTTATGTTTCCTAACCATAGACATGTGTTGTCATTTGATTAACGGGATCACATCATTAGGAGAATGATGTGATTGACTTGACCCATTTCGTTAGCTTATCACTTGATCGATTAGTATGTTGCTATTGCTTTCTTCATGACTTATACAAGTTCCTATAACTATGAGATTATGCAACTCCCGTTTATCGGAGGAACACTTTGTGCGCTACCAAACGTCACAACGTAACTGGGTGATTATAAAGGAGCTCTACAGGTGTCTCCAAAGGTACATGTTGAGTTGGCGTATTTCGAGATTACGTTTTGTCACTCTGATTGTCGGAGAGGTATCTCTGGGCCCTCTCGGTAATGCACATCACTATAAGCCTTGCAAGCAATGTAGCTAATGAGTTAGTTACGGAATGATGCATTACGTAACGAGTAAAGAGACTTGCTGGTAACGAGATTGAACTAGGTATTGGATACCGACGATCGAATCTCGGGCAAGTAAACATACCGATGACAAAGGGAACAACGTATGTTGTTATGCGGTTTGACCGATAAAGATCTTCGTAGAATATGTAGGAGCAAATATGAGCACCCAGGTTCCGCTATTGGTTATTGACCGGAAACAGTTCTAGGTCATGTCTACATAGTTCTCAAACCCGTAGGGTTCGCACGCTTAAGGTTTCGTTGACAGTTTTATTATGAGATTATGAGTTTTGATGTACTGAAGGTTGTTCGGAGTCCCGGATGTGATGGCGGACATGACGAGGAGTCTCGAAATGGTCGAGACATAAAGATCGATATATTGGACGACTATATTTGGACACCTGAAAGGTTCCGGGTGAGATTGGGACTATACCGGAGCTTCGGGAGGTTATCGGAACCCCGCGGTAGGTATATGGGCCTTATTGGGCCTTATTGGAAAGCAGGGAGAAGGAGCAAAGGAGGGGGCGCCCCCCCCCCCAAGCCCAATCCGAATTGGGAGGGGGCCGGCCCCCGTCTTTCCTTCTTCCCTCCCCCTCTTCCTTCCCTCTCCTACTCCTAATAGGAAAGGGGGAGTCCTACTCCCGGTTGGGGTTGGACTCCCCCGGTATGCCACCCCTTGGCCGTCCCTCTCCTCCACTCCTTTATATACGGGGAGGGACACCCCATAGACACAACAATTGATCTCTTGATCTCTTAGCCGTGTCAAAGCGTGCCCCCTCACCATAGTCCTCGATAATATTGTAGCGGTGCTTAGGCGAAGCCCTGCGACGGTAGAACATCAAGATCGTCACCACGCCATTGTGCCGACGGAACTCTTCCCCTACATTCTGCTGATCGGAGTCCGGGGATCATCATCGAGCTGAACGTGTGCTAGAACTCGGAGGTGCCGTAGTTTCGGTACTTGATCGGTCGGGCCGTGAAGACGTACGACTACATCAACCGCGTTGTTCTAATGCTTCCGCTTTCGGTCTACGAGGGTACGTGGACAACACTTTTCCCTCTCGTTGTTATGCATCACCATGATCTTGCATGTGCATAGGATTTTTTTTGAAATTACTACGTTCCCCAACACCCGTCGCTCCCGAGCTCCTCTCCGGCGTACTTCGACATGGCTGGCAGCGGATCTGACTCGAGCTGTCGGGATCCAAGGACCGGGACCTCATCCATTGCGATTCTGAGGAGGAGATGGCCGTCCGTCTGCTCTCTGATGCTCCCTAGAAGAGTGTGCCCCCCCAAAGTCGAAATTGATCATGCGGGAATCCATTGCCTACGCTAAAATGGAGTAAGGATCCGCCGGTGCCGGTGGTTGAAGGCGCATGACTGCGACTTTGCACAGAAGCGGTTACCATCGCATGGCAGTGTAAACCCTCTCTATCGGTTGAACTATTGTGGCACCTTGTCCCCGCGGCGTGGGGCACCGAAACGGAGGCCATAGCCGCCTGCATGCTTTATGGACAAACTGGCCACTAGGCACGGCGTGCCTGCCGCTCAGGGCAGCGGGCGCGGTATGCCACGGCGGCCCTTGAGGCGGAGGTGGCTTTGGCAGCCCGTGAGGCAACAAGCTGACGGAGTCGCACACCAACATGGACACCAACGAGGAAGCCCTCCGTGCCCGATTCGCCGAGAAGTGGCAAAAGATGGCGGTCTTTGCCATGGCAAAAGAGCAAAGCAAGGCAGTCCTTGCCATGGCCGGACTTCCCCCCAAGGAGGAGAAGGACGAGGACGGGCGTAGATTGGACAACTCCGGTAGTGAGGAGATCCGCATATATCTGTTTTGCGTCTTCGACTACTCCCGCAAGGAAGACAACAAGGGCAAGAGCAAGGGCAAGGGCAAAAGCGGCCATGGATGAACTTCTTCCATTGTCGTTTCATGCGTCGTTAGTAGAACATGTCAATTTTTAGTAGTCCGATGACATGTATGTTCACCTAAGTATGTAATTTGACATTGCATGGGACTAGTATGGATTTGAAGATTTGGTTTCATTAATCCGGTTATGGTGGCGGATTTTTAATGCTTGTCCGATCACTGTCTGCAGACGCGTTCAGACATGTCCATAGACATGGGGCCGAATTTGACAACTCCGGGTGTAGATGCTCGGAAATAGGTGATGCGTATGACACGTTCCAAAAGGGTAAGCTACGTACGAGACTGTTTGTAACATCATTTCCTCGTCAAGTACTCGTGTATATCATTTTATTTCCTCTTCCGCCTTAATTTCCCGCGTGGATAATATGAGCCGAGCTAGCTCAACACTCAGTTGGCAAATTGCACAACTCTAGGACTAATCAGTAACAAAAACATCAATTTCTCTGATTAATCACTTGATAAGAAATTTGACATGCAGGTTCCATGTGCTAAATGACTAGAGGGACGGCTTGGCTTAAGCCGAGTCGAGCTGAGTTCAGCTCTCTAAAAAATTATAATATTCAAAATTTATATAAAATCCTAAAAATCTTAAAATTTCAATAAGAAACTGAAAAATTTGTAGTAATCATTCCATCTTTGTTGATAAATCTTGGAAATTTTCAGCTAATTTTGCTTAGCCACTTTAATGTTTGGACATTTTTTGTATGAACGTGAATGAGTTGACTTAGAAAAATTGTCCAAACTTCAACACGGTTAAGCAAAATAGGCTAAAAATGTTCCCAGATTGATGGATGAAGATGGATTGAATTACTGAAATTGTTTCAGATTTTTTTTAAGTTTTTGCAATTTTACTTATTTATTTTTGTACAACTTATAATATTATAATTTTTTTAGAGAGCTTCTTGGCTCGGCTCGGCTCGGCTCAAGCCAAGTCATACCTCTACTAACTTTTTTTATGGCGAAATATACATCTAGTCACTTCACACAGGAATCTACACATCATATTTCTCTTTTTCTCTTGTTGTGAAAAACGTCGTATCTCTCATTAAGTGAGTAATGGCAGTAGTTTGTGTTTTTTGTTACTGATTAGTTCTAGAGGTGTGGTTTTTCGTTAAAAATCCCCTAGAATTGTAGTTTTCTGTTACCTCAGCCCCAAATATTTTGTGTATTTGTGCAATGTCCTCTAACTATAAGTATTGTCTGCCAATAGTGTGGTGTACACGCTGAGACCGTGAGACGCTACTACTGGAACTCCTACGATTCTACGGTTGCTTAAAAATGTACTCCCTCCATCCGGAATTACTCGTCGCAGTTAAATGGATATATCTAAACCTAAAATACATCTAGATACAACCATTTCTCTGACAAGTATTTATGGACGGAGGGAGTATTTTTGTTTTGTTTTGCGGTGACGCAGAAAGACTTGCCACGTGAGAGCGCATCACGAGGCGTTGGTCAGGTGCCAAAATACGGTACACTGGTCATCCGTATCAAGCTCACTGTTGCCGCCGCTGCCAGTCGATCAAAATGATTTATACGCTTCAGAAAAAAGGGAAGACACATGTGAAGCGTACAGTACGGTGGCGTACCATGCTTGCATGCTTGCGTCTAGGCACGGTGGGCAGTACACAGGCTCACATGCATGGCCACATCGCATCGGCGTGTGCCGGGAAAAGCTGGTGACGGAAAGAGAACCGTTTCTGGTCTGATCGATCGAGCCCATGCGCGGTGGTTTGGTGGATCCCCGCGGCGCGCGGTCGGTCAGGTGGTGGCGGAGGCGCCGTGCTCGTGCATGTGGCCCGGCGCTGTCCGGCCGTCGATACCAGCTGCATGTGCCTCCCGGGTTTTGGCATCCTATCACACCAACCACACACCGTACCAATCTCTCATCGGATCTTTGTGCGATGTAGGAGTATGTTCATGGCATTGCTGGGTGGAGTCGTAGCTTTCGGGAAATCGCCATGAGGATTTCGGGACACGCGGCACGCCTCCGAGCTGCCCGTTAACTTTTGTGGGTGTTGCATGATTGCTAGTTTTTGGAGGAAAGGTACGTGCACGTACTCCTTGATTGTACAAACGTCTTTTGTGGGTGTATGTATAGACGTAAACGTGGCCGTGGAGGCGTGGAGATTGTCTGCTCGATCATGCACGGCGTTTTTCTCTTCAAAACAAAGGCTAGTTGTACGAACAAAGATTGATTGTCCTAGATAAATCCTAAATGAATGCATGGTGCAGCTTGAGGTCGAGGACCCTAGCTAGCTTAGGGTAAGCGTGCAACGCCTCCAACATGCTTTGTCGCCTGGAGTACAAGTTACAGGGTAGTGCAGGTACAGTTAATTACTAGTAGTACAACTTTTCTGTGTCTGGTAGTACGTCTAGTTTGGCAAGCATCGATCCGGCCGGCGATGAAGACCATCAGGCCGGCGCCTTTCACTGCCCGAAGAGTGGAGTACACATAATTTCTCTTTTGTGGGACAAGTGTGTGCAACTGACTGTCGATCGACGCGCCAGTCCCTGTCACATCCAAGTTGCTCGCTGTTCGTCACTCCAGCGCGCGCAACGCTACAAAATAGTAATCCACCGTCCACATAATTAATTGGATGGACTTGTCAGAATCAGCAGAACGCCGCACACGGATCGATCAGTGAGCAGAGCGCGACAGAAACGTGCGCGGAGCCGGGAGGTCGTGGCATAGTCTTGAGTGCCGGTCAACCGGGCGCCCGCGCCGGCGCCGACCGACCGCAGACCCGCCCCAGGACACGAAGCTCGATACGAATGTGGTACGCGCGGCGCGGGACGGCACGTTGAAGCCCAAGTTCAGTGGAACGAGGCCGGCGTCGGGATCCACGAGACGAGACGAGAGCTTTTAGGAGGCTAGGCGTGGTTAAGCCGTCGCCTTTGGAGGCGAGATCGAGCAGAAGCAGATGGAATATGCCTGCCATGTGCCGCCGTGGGTGGGAGCGGGCGCGCGCGGCTACTGTATTTCTCATCCCGGTAACTTGCGGCGGAAGGATAGAAAATGCGCGGACGGCGGAGGGCGATACGGCAAATCCTGCGGCTTTGGCTGGGTCTGGTCACCCGTCCGGTGGTTCAATGGCCGGCCGGTACGGTGGTTGCCGGGTGCATTCACCTTGCCTCACCGAGCGTTGGTCCGTCTCTGCTCCGTGCATTTTTAAGTTCGAAAGAAGGGCGTAGCCATGTTGGTTGCTGTGTGAAGTGGTCGGCCTAGGCTGGTCCAGTTTTCTTTCCTTCCTGTGTGCGCGGCCGGGAACCTGGTCCTGCCCACATCACGTACTACGTAGTAAGTACGTTGCTGCCAGGACTGCGCACGGCCACGTTTCTCGAGTGCCACTGCGGGTGCATACATGCATGCATGTACCCGACGAGGCGTTGCTAATCCAATGTGTGTGTGGCTAGCTTCTGGTGGCTTTATAATTTCTGTAACTGTAAACAAGTAGAATTAGTATTATACAAGTGACGGCCGGCTTACACTAATGCAGACCATGCAGCCCTTGCTGATGGTACAGACGGTGTCAATTTTTCCATGCGCGTGGTCAGAGCTTTGCCTTGGCTGTCAAGTCCCCATCTGGCTAAACTAGACCTCCTCTCGTTCCCCTGGGAGGCATGCGTACTGCATTCGCCAGGCACCAGATGACACAATCATTACTAGCATGAGTGAGGATTCAATTAATTAGTGGGACAAGCCAGCAGTTGCTTTCTCATCGTACAAAGAAAGACACTGTAATACACCGCCATGCTGCCAACCTAGCTTCTGCCTGACCAATCAACCACCGACCGGGACAACATCTCCGGTTTCAGACCATGGATGGACGCACCTACGAGCCAAGTGTAAACTCGATCGCTCGTGTACGTACGTGAGCAGTATAGCAAAAGGCCCGTGCGTTGCAACGGGAGAAAAAATACCACATGCTCATAATTTACAAAAATGGTCTATAATCTGAATATTTGTAGCTACGGCCCAAACAAAAATGGTCTTTGCCAACAAAAGCAAGTTGAAGATTCCACATGTCGTCTATTTAAACAAGGCTTCCATGTAGATTTAATATGTACAAAAAAAGGGGCAAGTGACCTTCAATTTCGTCTTCAATCCTGATTTTCCTCAGATGTTCATCCACAATCCGCATCAGTACCGATATGAAAGAAAGACGGATAATGCACTGTTGATTAAGATTGCACCCTAGATAGTATTTTTTTAATGGTTAACAGATAAAATAATATCATATCCGATTCTATATATTTTTCTAATCAAATTCCACGTATAACATGTTAAAATTTGGAGTTACGGTTTAGAAGATATGAGTATTTTAAAAAACATTTCATATGTACTGCGGGTTTAATGTTAGAAACATCA
Organism: Aegilops speltoides; assembly: GCA_021437245.1. NCBI lineage: Eukaryota > Viridiplantae > Streptophyta > Magnoliopsida > Poales > Poaceae > Aegilops > Aegilops speltoides. The sequence continues at coordinate 531,553,567 of CM038142.1, forward strand.
GGGATTTTTCTATAAAATAGAATAACGGACTAAGAATACATTTTTTTAATTAGTAGGTATAGATATAGACTACCTATTCCCTCCGTTCCAAATTACTCGTTGTGGTCTAGTTCAAAGTTTAAATTTAAACTAAAATCAGGACAAGTAATTTGAAACCGAGGGAGTACTTTCTGGTGCGACACATACCGTTTTGGCGGTGTTTCACGGTAGGACGGATGTACTACGGACGTACGGGACGTAGGTACGTGCTCCGTGCCATCTTCTCCCGAATCCCTAGATAAACAAATTGCATGGGTTGGTAGGGTACGTACGTCGACAAGTAAAACAAGGCTGGTTCACGGGTGGCCAGTAGGGTAGGGAAAACAACAAGAGAAGGCAGCGTCGTCGCAACTTGCGGCGAGTTCCCCTGGTTTTCGGTGCCGGCGGCTATGCTCGGTGTGCAGCTGGGCGCACACCGACCGGGAACCTGTACATATTTTTGCTGTGTTCTCCATATATATGTGCACCACTACACACGCGTCAGACTGTCAGAGAGGCCTCTCTGACAGTGAGCACCGTATACTAGTACTATACTTGTGTCAGCACACCGGAGGAGGATTCAGGTAATCAGGCGGCAGCGACAACGGGCGAGGGCACTGTTCATCATCCGACAAGCAGCGACAAGGCCGGAAGGTTCAAGGGCTCTCGTGGGCCTCTCTGCGCGCCCACTCGAGTCAAGACGAAGCCGGTGTACGCCGCCCGGATTGGGTCTAGTTTAAATACCGTTGTAACGTTCGACTGAAACTGGCTTGGGACAGACCGGCGGCTTCGGCCGATTGTAATTGACAGCGTTGCGAGGGAGGTTGGGAGGATATACATGCTGCCTAAATTTCCCCAAATTCGCCATGAACACTAGTTTTCGCGCGTAGATCGAGCTCGGCCCTTACACTTGGTATCAGATTCGGCGGTCCTGGCACTTCCCCAACATCATCACGAGACGCGGTGGTGGGATCGACGGCGAGCGGAGGCGATGGAGAAGCTGTCGGAGGATGGGCGTGGCGTCTACGAGCTTCTTCGGGCGGATCTCGCGGTCGACCTCGACAAGCGGTCCCGCGACCAAGGTGCAGATCTCCTCAAGGCCATGGAGAAGTTGATTTCGACAAATACTTCGACCCTCGACGGCCTGCTCTCTTTGCGCGTGGACGGGGTCCGCGACGAGCTGCTGATGGAGATCGAGCAGATCCGCGGCGAGCCGTTGAACGGGAGTACTCCTCTGCAGGAAGATCCGTCCCCGTCGCGTGTGGCTGGGAATGGTCGCGGCGGTGGCCCGACTGATTCCCTCGGCTTCGACAACGATTACCGGGGGAAGGCACATAATACTTATGTTCCTCCTCCAGTCAGAGGTGCGCGTGAGTCCAATTTTTCGTTCCATCCGTCTCTGGGCCGTGAGTCAAGTTCATATGATGTTGCTGATTCGGTTGCGTTTGGTGCTCACTTGGAATTGCCGCAATTTGATGGAGCCAATCCGCGTCTGTGGCAAACGCGGTGTGAGGATCAGTTTAAGCTGTGGTGTACTCCGACTCATCGATGGATTTCTCTGGCAACGGCTCAATTTGAGGGTGCTGCTGCTCGTTGGTTGGAATCCATGCAACGTCGACAGCCACAGGCAAGTTGGTCTGAATTCTGTCAGAATCTGCAGAATCGTTTTGGGCGTAATCAACATCAGACATTGCTTCGTCAGTTGTTCCGCATAGCTCAGACCTCATCAGCGGCATATTATGTGGAGCGTTTTGCTGATTTGTATGATCAATTGTCTGCGTATGAAGTGAAGGAAATATGCCCTAGAGGCAATAATAAAGTTATTATTTATTTCCTTATATCATGATAAATGTTTATTATTCATGCTAGAATTGTATTAACCGGAAACATAATACATGTGTGAATATATAGATAAACAGAGTGTCACTAGTATGCCTCTACTTGACTAGCTTGTTAATCAAAGATGGTTATGTTTCCTAACCATGGACAAAGAGTTGTTATTTGATTAACGGGATCACATCATTAGTTGAATGATCGATTGACATGACCCATTCCGTTAGCTTAGCACCCGATCGCTTAGTATGTTGCTATTGCTTCCTTCATGACTTATACATGTTCCTATGACTATGAGATTATGCAACTCCGTGCTTACGGAGGAACACTTTGTGTGCTACCAAACGTCACAACGAATCGGGTGATTATAAAGGTGCTCTACAGTGTCTCCAAAGGTACTTGTTGAGTTGGCGATTTCGAGATTAGGATTTGTCACTCCGAATGTCGGAGAGGTATCTCTGGGCCCTCTCGGTAATGCACATCACTTAAGCCTTGCAAGCATTGCAACTAATGAGTTAGTTGTGAGATGATGTATTACGAACGAGTAAAGAGACTTGCGTAACGAGATTGAACTAGGTATTGGATACCGACGATCGAATCTCGGGCAAGTAACATACCGATGAAAAAGGGAACAACATATGTTGTTATGCGGTTTGACCGATAAAGATCTTCGAGAATATGTAGGAGCCAATATGGGGATCCAGGTCCGCTATTGGTTATTGACCGAGAATAGTTCTAGGTCATGTCTACATAGTTCTCGAACCCGTAGGGTCCACACGCTTAAGGTTTCGATGATGCTTATATTATGAGTTTATGAGTTTTGATGTACCGAAGGAGTTCGAGTCCCAGATGAGATCGGGGACATGACGAGGAGTCTCGAAATGGTCGAGACATAAAGATCTATATATTGGACGACTATATTCGGAGTTCGGAAAGGTTCCGAGTGATTCGGGTATTTTTCGGAGTACCAGAGAGTTACGGGAATTCGTATTGGGCCTCATTGGGCCATACGGGAAAAGAGAGAGAGGGCCTAAAGGGTGGCCGCATGTTGGGGAACGTAGCAGAAATTCAAAAAATTTCCTACGTGTCACCAAGATCTATCTATGGAGAGACCAGCAACGAGTAGAAAGAGAGTGCATCTACATACCCTTGTAGATCGCTAAGCGGAAGCGTTCAAGTGAACGGGGTTGATGGAGTCGTACTCGTCGTGATTCAAATCACCGATGATTAAGTGCCGAACGCACGGCACCTCTGCGTTCAACACACGTACAACCCGGTGACGTCTCCCACGCCTTGATCCAGCAAGGAGAGAGGGAGAGGTTGAGGAAGACTCCATCCAGCAGCAGCACAACGGCGTGGTGGTGATGGAGGAGTGTGGCAATCCAGCAGGGCTTCGCTAAGCACCACGGGAGAGGAGGAGTACTTGGGAGAGAGGAGAGGGCTGCAACCAAAGGCAGAGATCGAATCACGTGTATTGTGTCTCTCTCTGGGCAGCCCCTAGGCCTCACTATATATAGGGGGGGGAGGGGGGGTGCGCCCCTTTAGGGTTTCCCACCCCAAGGGGTGCGGCCAGCCTCCAGATCCCATCTGGGTGGCGGCCAGAGGGGGAGAGAGGGGGAGGCGCACCCAGGGTGGGCCTTAGGGCCCATCTGCACTAGGGTTTGCCCCCCTTCCCCACTTCCCACGCCTTGGGCCTTGGTGGGGGGCGCCCCAGCCCACCTAGGGGCTGGTCCCTCCCACACTTGGCCCACGCAGCCTTCAGGGCAGGTGGCCCCACTTGGTGGACCCGGGACCCTCCCGGTGGTCCCAGACGTTACCGATAAACCCCAAACTTTTCCGTGACCAAAACAGGACTTCCCATATATAAATCTTTACCTCCGGACCATTCCGAACTCCTCGTGATCCGGATCTCATCCGGACTCGAACAACATTCGGTAACCACATACAAGCTTCCTTTATAACCCTAGCGTCATCGAACCTTAAGTGTGTAGACCCTACGGGTTCGGGAGACATGTAGACATGACCGAGACGTTCTCCCATCAATAACCAACAGCGGATCTGGATACCCATGTTGGCTCCCACATGTTCCACGATGATCTCATCGGATGAACCACGATGTCAAGGACTCAATCGATCCCGTATACAATTCCCTTTGTCTAGCGGTATTTTACTTGCCCGAGATTCGATCGTCGGTATACCGATACCTTGTTCAATCTCGTTACGGCAAGTCTCTTTACTCGTTCCGTAACACATCATCCCGTGATCAACCCCTTGGTCACATTGTGCACATTATGATGATGTCCTACCGAGTGGGCCCAGAGATACCTCTCCGCTTACGGAGTGACAAATCCCATCTCGATCCGTGTCAACCCAATGACACTTTCGGAGATACCAGTAGTGCACCTTTATAGTCACCCGATTCGTTGTGACGTTTGATACACCCAAAGCACTCCTACGGTATCGGGAGTTACACGATCTCATGGTCTAAGGAAGAGATACTTGACATTAGAAAAGCTCTAGCAAACGAACTACGATCTTTGTGCTATGCTTAGTATTGGGTCTTGTCCATCACATCATTCTCCTAATGATGTGATCCCGTTATCAACGACATCCAATGTCCATAGCAGAAACCATGACTATCTGTTGATCACAACGAGCTAGTCAACTAGAGGCTCACTAGGGACATATTGTGGTCTTTGTATTCACACGTGTATTACGATTTCCGGATAATACGCTTATAGCATGAATAAAAGACAATTATCATGAACAAGGAAATATAATAATACTTTTATTATTGCCTCTAGGGCATATTTCCAACAGTCTCCCACTTGCACTAGAGTCAATAATCTAGTTCACATCGCCATGTGATTAACATTGACAGGTCACATCGCCATGTGACCAACATCATCAAATGAGTTCTGGGGTTTGGTCATGTTTTGCTTGTGAGAGAGGTTTTAGTCAACGGGTCTGAACCTTTCAGGTCCGTGTGTGCTTTGCAAATTTCTAGGTCATATTTTAAATGCTGCTCCCATGCTCCACTTGGAGCTATTCCAAATGGTTGCTCCAGTATATGTATCCGGTTTGCTACTCAGAGTCACTCGGATAGGTGTTAAAGCTTGCATCGACGTAACCCTTTACGCCGAACTCTTTATCACCTCCATAATTGAGAAACATGTCCTTATTTACTCCAAGTTCAATTTTGACCGCTGTCCAATGATCCATTCGTGGATCATTCTTGTACCCCTTGACTGACTCATGGAAAGGCACACTTCCGGTGCGGTACACAGCACAGCATACTGTAGAGCCTATGTATAAAGCATAGGGGCGACCTTCGCCCTTTCTCCTTCTTCCGCCGTGGTCGAGCTTTAAGTCTTAACTTCATACCTTACATCTCGTGCAAGAACTCCTTCTTTGGTGATCCATCTTGAACACCTTCAAGATCATGTCAAGGTATATGCTCATTTGAAAGTACCATTAAGCGGTTTTGATCTATCCTCATAGATCTTGATGCTTAATGCTCAAGTAGCTTAAACCGGTTTTCACTTGAAAACACTTTTCAAGTAACCCTATATGCTTTACGAAAATTCTTCATCATTTCGATCAACAATATGTCAACAACATATACTCATCAGAAATTCTATAGTGCTCCCACTCACTTCTTTGGAAATACAAGTTTCTCATAAATTTGTATAAACCCAAAATCTTTGATCATCTTATCAAAGTACATATTCCAACTCCGAGATGCTTACTCCAGTCTTTAGAAGAATCGCTGGAGCCAGCATACCTTTTAGCATCCTTAGGATCGACAAAACCTTTCTGATTGTATCGCATACAACCTTTTCTTACGAAGACTGGTAAGGAAACTCGTTTTGACATCCATCTGCCAGATTTCATAAATGCAGCTAATGCTAACATGATTCCGACGGACTTAAGCATCGCTACGGATGAGAAAATCTCATCGTAGTCAACTCTTTGAACTTGTGAAAAACTCTTCGCCACAAGTCGAGCTTCATAGATGGTAACATTACCGTCCACGTCCGTCTTCTTCTTAAAGATCCATTTATCTCAATGGCTTGCCGATCATCGGGCAAGTCCACCAAAGTCCATGCTTTGTTCTGATACATGGATCCTATCTCGGATTTCATGGCTTCTAACCATTTGTCAGAATTTGGGCCCACCATTGCTTCTCCATAGCTCGTAGGTTCATTGTTGTCTAGCAACATGACCTTCAAGGCAGATTACTGTACCACTCAAGCAAAGACACATCCTTGTCACCCTCGAGGTACGGTAGTGACTTGATCCAAGTTTCATGATCACTATCATAAGCTTCTACTTCAATTGGTGTAGGTGCCACAGAACAACTTCACGTGCCTGCTACACACTAGTTGTAGTAACGGTTCAATAACCATATCAAGTCTCCACCATCCTCCCACTCAACTTTTCGAGACAAACTTTTCCTCGAGAAAGGACCCGATTCAAGAAACAATCCCTATTGCTTTCGGATCTGAATTAGGAGGTATACCCAACTGTTTTGGGTGTCCTATGAAGATGCATTTTATCCGCTTTGGGTTCGAGCTTATCAACTGAAACTTTTCCACATAAGCATCGTAGCCCCAAACCTTTAAGAAATGACACTTAGGTTTCTCTAAACCATAGTTCATACGGTGTCATCTCAACGGAATTACGTGGTGCCCTATTTAAAGTGAATGTGGTTGTCTCTAATGCCTAACCCATAAACGATAGTGGTAATTCGATAAGAGACATCATGGTACGCACCATATCCAATAGGGTGCAACTATGATGTTCGGACACACCATCAAACTATGGTGTTCCAGTGGTATTAATTGTGAAACAATTTCCACAATGTCTTAATTGTGTGCCAAAGCTCAGAACTCAGATACTCATCTCTATGATCATATCATAGACATTTCATCCTCTTGTCACGATGATCTTCAACTTCACTCGAAATTACTTGAACCATTCAATAATTCAGACTTGTGTTTCATCAAGTAAATATACTCTACATCTACTCGAATCATTTGTGAAGTAAGAACATAACGATATTCATCGCATGCCTCAAAGACTCATTGGACTACACACATCAAAATGTGTTACTTTCAACAAGTTGCTATCTTGTTCCATATTACTGAAACCGAGGCTTTTCAGTCATCTTGCCTATGTGGTATGATTTGCATATCTCAAGTGATTCAAAATCAAGTGAGTCCAAACGATCCATCTGCATGGAGTTTCTTCATGCGTATACACCAATAGACATGGTTCGCATGTCTCAAACTATTCAAAACGAGTGAGTCCAAAGATCCATCAACATGGAGCTTCTTCATGCATTTTACACCAATATGACTTACATGGCAGTGCCACAAGTAAGTGGTACTATCATTATTATCTTATATCTTTTGGCATGAAAATGTGTATCACTACGATCGAGATTCAATAAACCATTCATTTCAGGTGCAAGACCATTGAAGGTATTATTTAAATAAACAGAGTAACCATTATTCTCCTTAAATGAATAACCGTATTGCGATAGACATAATCCAATCATGTCTATGCTCAACGCAAACACCAAATCTCGATGGTAGAGGGAGCGTGCGATGCTTGATCATATCAACCTTGGAAACACTTCCAACCCATATCGTCAGCTCACCTTTAGCTAGTCTCCGTTTATTCCGTAGCTTTTATTTGAGTTACTAACACTTAGCAACCGAACCGTATCTAATACCTGGTGCTACTAGGAGTACTAGTAAAGTACACATTAACATAATGTATATCCAATATACTTCTATCGACCTTGCCACCTTTCTCATCTACCAAGTATCTAGGGTAATTCCGCTCCGGTGGTTGTTCCCTTATTACGTAAGCACTTAGTCTCGGGTTTGGTTTCAACCTTGGGTTGCTTCACTAGAGCAGCAGCTGATTTGCCGTTTCATGAAGTATCCCTTCTTGCCCTTGCCCTTCTTGAAACTAGTGGTTTCACCAACCATCAACAATTGATGCTCCTTCTTGATTTCTACTTCCGCGGTGTCAAACATCGTGAATGGCTCAAGGATCATCATATCTATCCCTGATTTGTTATAGTTCATCACGCAGCTCTAGCAGCTTGGTGGCAAATGACTTTGGAGAAACATCACTATCTCATCTGGAAGATTAACTCCCACTCGATTCAAGTGATTGTTGCACTCAGACAATCTGAGCACAAGCTCAACGATTGAGCTTTTCTCCCTTAGTTTGCAGGCTAAGAAAATCGTCGGAGGTCTCATACCTCTTGACGTGGGCACGAGCCTGAAATCTCAATTTCAGCCCTCGAAACATCTCATATGTTCCGCGACGTTTTGAAAACGTCTTTGGTGCCTTAATTCTAAACCGTTTATCTGAACTATCACGTAGTTATCAAAACGTGTATGTCCGATGTTCGCAACATCCACAAACGACGTTTGGGGTTCAGCACATTGAGCGGTGCATTAAGGACATGAGCTTTCTCGTCCGCATAATCGCCATCACAACTTTCAACTATATTTTCTCTAGGAACATATCTAAACTATAGCGCGAGCTTCGACATAATTTGCAAAGATCTTTTGACTATGTTCAGGGATAATTAAGTTCATCTTATGAACTCCCACTCGAGATAGACATCCTCCGGTCATCTAAGTGATTACATGATCCAAGTCAACTAGGCCGTGTCCGATCATCACGTGAGACGGACTAGTCATCATCGGTGAACATCTTCATGTTGATCGTATCCTCCATACGACTCATGCTCGACCTTTCGGTCTCCGTGTTCCGAGGCCATGTCCGTACATGCTAGGCTCGTCAAGTTAACCCCAAGTGTTTTCACTGTAAAACTGTCTTACACCCGTTGTATGTGAACGTAAGAATCCATCACACCCGATCATCACGTGGTGCTTAGAAGCGACGAACTGTAGCAACGGTGCACGGTCGAGGGACAACACTTCTTGAAATTTTGTAAGGATCATCTTATTTACTACCGTCGTCCTAAGTAAACAAGATGCATAAACATGATAAACATCACATGCAATCAAATAGTGACATGATATGGCCAATATCATTTTGCTCCTTTGATCTCCATCTTGAGGGCTCCATGATCATCATCGTCACCGCATGACACCATGATCTCCATCATCATGATCTCCATCATTGTGTCTCCATGAAGTTGTCTCGCCAACTTATTACTTCTACTACTATGGCTACCGCTTAGCAATAAAGTAAAGTAATTACATGGCGTTGTTCAATGACACGCAGGTCATACAATAAATTAAGACAACTCCTATGGCTCCTGCCGGTTGTCATACTCATCGACATGCAAGTCGTGATTCCTATTACAAGAACATGATCAATCTCATACATCACATATCATTCATCACATTCTTCTTGGCCATATCACATCACATAGCATACCCTGCAAAAACAAGTTAGACGTCCTCTAATTGTTGTTGCATGTTTTATATGGCTGCTATGGGTTTCTAGCAAGAACGTTTCTTACCTCGCAAAACCACAACGTGATATGCCAATTGCTATTTACCCTTCATAAGGACCCTTTTCATCGAATCCGTTCCGACTAAAGTGGGAGAGATCGGCACCCGCTAGCCACCTTATGCACGGTGCATGTCAATCGGTGGAACTCGCCTCACGAAGAGTGCGTGTAAGGTCGGTCCGGCCGCTTCATCCCACAATACCGTCAAACAAGATTGGACTAGTAACGGTAAGCATATTGAACAACATCAACGCCCACAACTACTTTGTGTTCTACTCGTGCAAAGAATCTACGCAATAGACCTAGCTCGATACCATTTGTTGGGGAGCGTGGCGAAATTCAAAAATTTCCTCGTGTCACCAAGATCTATCTATGGAGAGACCAGCAACGAGTAGAAAGAGAGTGCATCTACATACCCTTGTAGATCGCTAAGCGGAAGCGTTCAAGTGAATGGGGTTGATGGAGTCGTACTCGTCGTGATTCAAATCACCGATGATCAAGTGCCGAACGCACGGCACCTCCGCGTTCAACACACGTACAGCCCGGTGACGTCTCCCACGCCTTGATCCAGCAAGGAGAGAGGGAGAGGTTGAGGAAGACTCCATCCAGCAGCAGCACAACGGCGTGGTGGTGATGGAGGAGTGTGGCAATCCAGCAGGGCTTCGCTAAGCACCACGGGAGAGGAGGAGTACTTGGGAGAGAGGAGAGGGCTGCAACCAAAGGCAGAGATCGAATCACGTGTATTGTGTCTCTCTCTGGGCAGCCCCTAGGCCTCACTATATATAGGGGGAGAGGGGGGCTGCGCCCCCTTTAGGGTTTCCCACCCCAAGGGGTGCGGCCAGCCTCCAGATCCCATCTGGGTGGCGGCCAGAGGGGGAGAGAGGGGGAGGCGCACCTGGGTGGGCCTTAGGGCCCATCTGCCCTAGGGTTTGCCCCTTCCCCACTTCCCACGCCTTGGGCCTTGGTGGGGGGCGCCCCAGCCCTCCTAGGGGCTGGTCCCCTCCCACACTTGGCCCACGCAGCCTTCTGGGGCAGGTGGCCCCACTTGGTGGACCCCCGGGACCCTCCCGTGGTCCCAGACGTTACCGATAAACCCCAAACTTTTCCTGACCAAAACAGGACTTCCCATATATAAATCTTTACCTCCGGACCATTCCGAACTCCTCGTGACGTCCGGGATCTCATCCGGGACTCCGAACAACATTCGGTAACCACATACAAGCTTCCTTTATAACCCTAGCGTCATCGAACCTTAAGTGTGTAGACCCTACGGGTTCGGGAGACATGTAGACATGACCGAGACGTTCTCCGGTCAATAACCAACAGCGGGATCTGGATACCCATGTTGGCTCCCACATGTTCCACGATGATCTCATCGGATGAACCACGATGTCAAGGACTCAGTCGATCCCGTATACAATTCCCTTTGTCTAGCGGTATTTTACTTGCCCGAGATTCGATCGTCGGTATACCGATACCTTGTTCAATCTCGTTACCGGCAAGTCTCTTTACTCGTTCCGTAACACATCATCCCGTGATCAACCCCTTGGTCACATTGTGCACATTATGATGATGTCCTACCGAGTGGGCCAGAGATACCTCTCCGTTTACGGGGAGTGACAAATCCCAGCCTCGATCCGTGTCAACCCAATGACACTTTCGAGATACCGTAGTGCACCTTTATAGTCACCCGATTCGTTGTGACGTTTGATACACCCAAAGCACTCCTACGGTATCGGGGAGTTACACGATCTCATGGTCTAAGGAAGAGATACTTGACATTAGAAAAGCTCTAGCAAACGAACTACACGATCTTTGTGCTATGCTTAGTATTGGGTCTTGTCCATCACATCATTCTCCTAATGATGTGATCCCGTTATCAACGACATCCAATGTCCATAGCCAGGAAACCATGACTATCTGTTGATCACAACGAGCTAGTCAACTAGAGGCTCACTAGGGACATATTGTGGTCTTTGTATTCACACGTGTATTACGATTTCCGGATAATACAGTTATAGCATGAATAAAAGACAATTATCATGAACAAGGAAATATAATAATACTTTTATTATTGCCTCTAGGGCATATTTCCAACACCGCACCCCTCCCCCTTGGCTAGTCCGAATTGGACTAGGGAGGGGGGGGCGCCCCCTTCCTTCCTTCTCCTTTTCCCTTCCCTTTCCTTCTCTCCTACTCCTACTACATGGAAGGGTTCCTAGTTGGACTAGGAAAAGGGGAATCCTACTCCCTGGGAGTAGGACTCCCCAGTATGCCGCCATAGTAGAGGGCCGCCCTCCTCCTCCTCTCCTTTATATACGGGCGGGGGCACCCCATGGACACACAAGTTGATCTGCGGATCGTTCCTTAGCCGTGTCGGTGCCCTCCACCATATTCCACCTCGGTCATATCGTCATGAGCTTAGGCGAAGCCCTGCGCCGATAGAACATCATCATCGCTCCCACGCCGTCGTCTTGACGGAACTCATCTCCGAGCTCTGCTGGATCGGAGGCCGGAGATCGTCATCGAGCTGAACGTGTGCTGAACTCGGAGGTGCCGTATGTTCGGTACTTGGATCGGTCGGATCGTGAAGACGTACGACTACATCAACCGTGTTGTCATAACGCTTCCGCCTACGGTCTATGAGGGTACGTGGGCGAACACTCCCCTCTCGTTGCTATACCATCACCATGATCTTGCATGTGCGTAGGAAATTTTAGAAATTACTCGTTTCCCAACAAAGGCATCGAGCCAGGTTTTATGCGTTGATGTTATATGCACGAGTAGAACACAAGTGAGTTGTGGACGATATAACTCATCTGCCTACCAAATGTCATACTTTGGTTCAGCGGTATTGTTGGATGAAGCGGCCCGGACCGACATTACGCGTACGCTTACGCGAGACTGGTTTTACCGCCGTGCTTTGCACACAGGTGACTAGCGGGTGTCTGTTCTTCAACTTTAGTTGAACCGAGTGTGGCTACGCCCGGTCCTTGCGAAGGTTAAAACGGAGTCTATTTGACAAACTATCGTTGTGGTTTTGTTGCGTAGGTAAGAACGGTTCTTGCTAAAGCCCGTAGCAGCCACGTAAAATTTGCAACAACAAAGTAGAGTACGTCTAACTTGTTTTTGCAGGGCATGTTGTGATGTGATATGGTCAAGACATGATGAGATATAAGTTGTTGTATGAGATGATCATGTTTTGTTGAAGTTATCGGCAACTGGCAGAAGCCCTATGGTTGTCTCTTTGTTGCATAAGATGCAAGTGCCAAATAATTGCTTTACTTTATCGCTATGCGATAGCAATAGTTGCAAGAGCAATAGTTGGCGAGACGACCATGTGACGACACATTGATATAGATCAAGATGATAAAGATCATGGTGTCGTGCCGGTGACGATAAAGATCATGACAGTACTTTGGAGATGGAGATCAAAGGCGCAAGATGTTCATGGCCATATCATGTCACATATTTTGATTGCATATGATGTTTATCTATTATACATCTTATTCTTGCTTTGATTGACGGTAACATTTTAAGATGATCTCTCACTAAATTATCAAGAAGTGTTCTCCCTGAGTATGCACCGTTGCCAAAGTTCGTCGTGCTCAGACACCACGTGATGATCGGGTGTGATAAGCTCTCGTCCATCTACAACGGTGCAAGCCAGTTTTGCACACGCGAATACTCAGTTAAACTTGACGAGCCTAGCATATGCGAGATATGGCCTCGAACACGGAGACCGAAAGGTCGAGCGTGAATCATATAGTAGATATGATCAACATATCGATGTTCACCATTGAAAACTACTCCATCTCACGTGATGATCGGTTATGGTGTATTTGATATGGATCACGTAATCACTTAGATAACTAGAGGGATGTCTGTCTAAGTGGGAGTTCTTAAGTAATATGATTAATTGAACATAAATTTATCATGAACTTAGTCCTGGTAGTATTTTGCAAATTATGTTGTAAGATCAATAGCTTGCGTTGTTGCTTTCATATGTTTATTTTGATATGTTCCTAGAGAAAATTGTGTTGAAAAATGATAGTAGCAATGATGCGGATTGGATCCGTGATCTGAGGTTTATCCTCATTGCTGCACGTAAGAATTATGTCCTTAATGCACCGCTAAGTGACGGACCTATTGCAGGAGCGGATGCGCACGTTATGAACGCTTTGGCTAGCTCAATATGATGACTACTTGATAGTTTTGTGCACCATGCTTTATGGCTTAGAATCGGGACTTCAAAGATGTTTTGAACATCATGGACCATATGAGATGTTCCATGGTTGAAGTTAATATTTCAAGCAAATACCGAGTTGAGAGATGTGAAGTCTCCAACAAGTTCTATAGCTAAAAGATGGAGGAGAATCGCTCAACTAGTGAGCATGTGCTCGATTGTCCGAGTACTACAATCGCTTGAATCAAGTGGGAGTTAATCTTCCGAGATAAGATAGTGATTGATAGAATTCTCTAGTCACCATCACCAAGTTAGTAGAACTTCGTGATGAACTATAGTATGCAAGGGATGATGAAAATGATTCCCAAGTTTTTCATGATGATGAAATCGATGAAGGTAGAAATCAAGAAAGAACATCAAGTGTTGATGGTTAACAAGACCACTAGTTTCAAGAAAAGGGCAAAGGGATAGAAGGAACTTCAAGAAGAACGGCAAGCAAGTTGCTACTCAAGTGAAGAATCCCAAGTCGGACCTAAGCACGAGACTAAGTGCTTCTCTTGCAAAGGGACTGGTTCTCGAAGCGTAACTACCCCAAGTATTTGGCGGATAAGAAGGATGGCAAAGTAAACAATGGTATATTTGATATACATGTTATTGATGTGTACTTTACTAGTGTTTATAGCAACCCCTCGGTATTTGGTACTGGTTCGGTTGCTAAGAGTAGTAACTCAAACGGAGTTGCAAAATAAATGAAACTAGTTAAGGGTGAAGTGACGATGTGTGTTGAAAGTAGTTTCAAGATTGATATGATCATCATCGCACACTCCCTATACTTTCGGGATTAGTGTTGAACCTAAATAAATGTTATTTGGTGTTTGCGTTAAGCATGAATATGATTTGATCGTGTTTATTGCAATACGGTTATTCATTTAAGTAAGAGAATAAATTGTTGTTCTGTTTACATGAATAAAACCTTATATGGTTACACACCCAATGAAAATGGTTCATTGGATCTCGATCGTGATGATACACATATTCATAATATTGATGCCAGAAGATGCAAAGTTAATAATGATAGTGCAACTTATTTGTGGCACTGCCGTTTAGGTCATATCGGTGTAAAGCGCATGAAGAAACTCCATGCTGATGGTCTTTTGGAGCCACTTGATTATGAATCACTTGGTACTTGCGAACCGTGCCTCATGGGCATGATGACTAAAACGCCGTTCTCCGGTACTATGGAGAGAGCAACAGATTTGTTGGAAATCATACATACAGATGTATGTGGTCCGATGAATGTTGAGGCTCGCGGCGGGTATCATTATTTTCTGACCTTCACAGATGATTTGAGCAGATATGGGTATATCTACTTGATGAAACATAAGTCTGAAATAGTTGAAAGGTTCAAAGAATTTCAGAGTGAAGTGGAAAAATCATCGTGACAAGAAAATAAGGTTTCTACGATCTGATCGCGGAGACAAATATTTGAGTTACGAGTTTGGTCTTCAATTAAAACAACGTGGAATAGTTTCACAAATTCATGCCACCTGGAACACCACATCATAATGGTGTGTCCGAACGTCATAACCGTACTTTATTGGATATAGTACAATCTATGATGTTTCTTACCGATTTACCAATATCGTTTTGGGATCATGCATTAGAGACAGCTGCATTCACGTTAAATAGGGCACCATCTAAATCCGTTGAGACGACACTATATGAACTGTGGTTTAGCAAGAAACCAAAGTTGTCGTTTCTTAAAGTTTGGGGCTGCGATGCTTATGTGAAAAAGTTTCATTCTAATAAGCTCAAACCCAAATTGGAGAAGTGCGTCTTCATAGAATACCAAAAGGAAATTGTTGGGTACACCTTCTATCACAGATCCAAAGGCAAAACATTCGTTGCTAATAAATGGATCCTTTCTAGAGAAGGAGTTTCTCTCGAAAGAAGTGAGTGGGAGGAAAGTAGAACTTGATGAGGTAATTGTACTGTAGGATCGGAAGTATGTCTAGAGGGGGGGTGATTAGACTACTTGACAACTTAAAAATTTTGCCTTTTGATTGGAGTAGTTTCTTAGCAAGTTCACAATGATAACCAAGTCAAGTATCACCCTACACATGCAATTCTAGAGTTGTGGCAGCGGAAAGTAAATTGCATGTATAGTAAATGAGAGGAGGAGAAGAGCAAACGCAATGGAGACACGGAGATTTTTCTCGTGGTTCCGATAGGTGGTGCTATCGTCAATCCACGTTGATGGAGACTTCAACCCACGGAGGGTAACGGCAGCTGCCTGAGTCCACGGAGGGCTCCACCCACGAAGGGTCCACGAAGAAGCAACCTTGTCTATGCCATCATGGCTTACGCCCACGGAGGACTAGCCTTACTCGGGGTAGATCTTCACGAAGTAGGCGATCTCCTTGCCCTTACAAACTCCTTGGTTCAACTCCACATCATGACGGAGGCTCCCAAGCGACACCTAACCAATCTAGGAGGCACCACCTCCAAAAGGTAATAGATGGGGTTGGTGATGATGAACTCCTTGCTCTTGTGCTTCAAATGATAATCTCCCCAACACTCAACTCTCTTCACCGATTTGGCTGTGGTGGAAGAAGGGATTGAGTGGAAAGCAACTTGGAAAGACTAGAGATCAAGTTTCATATGGTGGGAGTGGAGCAACTTGATCTCAACACAAGGGTAGGTAGTTTTCTTCTCGAAATGTAAGGTAGGAGTGGTAGTTCTTTCGATGGCTCTCTCCACGAATGAAGAGGAGGTGGAGGGTATTTATAGCCTCCACACAAAATCCAACTGCTACACACATTTGACCAATCTCGGTCAGACCGAAGTTGACAACTCGGTCAGGCCGAAAGTTCAAATCTTGTGAACGTTGGGATTTTCGGTGGGACCGAAAATACAATCTCGGTTGGACCGATTCTTCCAAAGTCTAGGGTTTGCCAATCTCGGTGGGACCGACTTGCTCATCTCGGTGACACCGATTTGAGTACAGAAGGTTACAGAAGGTTGGCAACACCAATTTCGGAATGACCGAGTTTGGAATCGGAAAATCCGAGATTCTTAGGGTTTGGGTATATGGTGAGGTGGTTCATCTCGGTGACTGAGTTTGGAATCGGTGGGACCGAGATTACTTATGAGTTTATGTTGGAATGAAAGATTGCTGATTGTTTGAGAGATAAATCACTAAGCACTTTAGAGCAACCAGATCATCATCATAACCTCATCCCCTTTTAATAGTATTGGCTTTCCTATGGACTCAATGTGATCTTGGATCACTAAACCAAAAATGGAGTCTTGAGCTTTTGCCAATGTTTTCCTTAGCATTTTGAGGGTCCACATCATCACCATTGCCATACCCATATCAATGAACTTTCTCAAATATTCTCAAGAAATGATTAGTTCAATGATATATATGTTGTTATTAATTACCAAAACCACCGGGATTAGTTGCACTTTCAATCTCCCCTTTTGGTAATTGATGACAACATATAGATCAAAGCTTCGACAAATGATATAATCAATGAATAACATCGTCGCTTTGAGAAGTATGTGATAAGCAAGAGCTCCCCTAAATTTGTGCATTATTTAAGATTTGCGCTTGAATGCAAATGCACAATCGATTAGGATCATGGGTTACTCTTCCATGTCACATACATCTTGGTGGAGCGCACAAAATGATAAGAGTGAATAGCATGCACCCAATCACCAAGACATGAGTAAATGATCATACAAGATATGAATGGAATATGATAGACATCAAGCACACATTAAGCACAAGATGATCAAGCACTCATCAAGATAGAGCAAACGAGTATCAAACACACGAAGTATCTCAAAGAACTCAAAAGTATCTCAAGGAAAACCGCAAACGAAAGAGCAAAACGAGCACTCTCTCTCTCGAAGCCCTATGATCTATACAATTTCTCCCCTTTGGCAACAAGTTACCAAAAAGTTCGAAAGGTATAGAACTAATCGTCACTCGGGACTCTGCGGCGGCTCCTATCTGCGTCGATGGAGTGGAGATAGCTGCATCTGCAAAAGCTTCTGCTGAAGTCTGTGGAGCCGGAGGAGTGGATATTGAAGTCGGTGCCGGGGCCGACGGAGCTGTAGGAGGTGCTGATGTAGTAGCCAGGATCCGACATCGAATAGCAAATGATCCGGGCTTTGTGGGCACCGGAGCAGCTGCTCATAGTCATCTGGACTAGATCATCTTCCATCTCCTTCATGAGCTCTGCCTTCTCCTCTTAGCTTCCTCAATGTCCGCCTCAAGCTTGTTGACGGTGACTGCACTTCATCGACTTTAACGCCCGAGCATGGAACTTATCCTCAACTATCCTCTCAAGGCTCTCCCGAGATCGCACTATGCTGGCCAGCGTAGCTCAATTCTCTGAGTGGCTTCAAGAAGTTGTTCTGCAACGCTCTTGGGCTTTGCTGCAGCTTCCTTCTCGGCTTTAGCTTGTTTAGCGACTTCAGACTTAGCATGTCCTTCTACGATGTGGGAGCATTCTCACCATCACAACCTCGTTGTCCTCATGTTCAGCTGCAGTGGCAAGTGGGGTCTATCCAATGTAGGTGTCCGTGCCAAACTTGGCATTGATGAGCATCTGAATATGCGGAGCAAACCCACATGACCTCTTCTCGTCACCGCTGTCCTCTTGATAGTCTCGACTATCGTGTCCATCACCTTGAAAGGTGTCTTCGATCTAGAATGTGCAGCATGTTGATAGAGTACCCTCTTATCATGCGGTGGTCCTCGACTTAGGCATCAATGTATGCCTCGTAATGGTGTTGGTGGTTGGGAGACCTGCTCAAGGTAGTAGACTGAACCAAGCTTCCATATCTCTACATCCTTCTCATCTACCTCATTATACATGTTCTTCATTGACTCGTGATTTTCTTCGAATGCCATAGACATCAATATCATCTTCCCTTGAAACAGTGCATTCAGCAATGCTCTCCATTCCTCAACAAGAGAATGGAATCTACGCCTTCATCATCCATACAATTCGCCATCTGGATAGAAGTGTGCGGTGGCATAGAATTGCATGATCATCTCATCGCTCCAGCGGTCAATTTCGACCAACGAACTCTGCAATCCCACAAGGTGAAGCTTTCATGCACATGTGGGAAGTAGTCTCTGTGCTCTTCACTTGCCGATGTATTCCCGGTCAACGATCTGTGTCAAGAACAATTGGCTTCTTATCCATGAGCACTGCCTCATAAAAGTCTTGTTGCTCTCTTGTGTGGAATCTTGAGTCAACTGCAGTTCTTCTCCGGTGGCATATGGATCTGCTTGCCTCCATAGCCCGAGACCTTTATCCTTTCTCTCCTTCATATTCTCAGCTCGAGGATGAGCATCATTATGAATCTGGCGGTTTACCGAGCTTGAGCAAAACATGAGCCTCATCATCGATTCTGCAGTGGCACGTTGTCCTTTTTCTTTTCTCAAGCGGTATGTTCCTCACAGTCTTCTTGGGCTTGGCAGCTGGTTTGGCTTGGGCTGCCTTTGCTTTGGAGCTGATTGCTTAACCTTTGTGGGTGCTCCTGCCCTGATGGCATCACCCATCAACTTCGCTTCGAGGAGGCTGAGGTGCTTCCTCATCGTAATCATCATCACCGCTTCTTCATGAACTTTCCTCTTCCTCTTGGAAGTCTTCTTGATTTTGCTGGAGGTTTCTTCCATGCTGAGCTTCAGGCAACAGAGGATTTCTTCACCTTGCTTGTGCCTTTCTTTGATTGTTGCCCTTGATATCCTTTGAAACCACTTGCCTTTTAGGCTTTGAAGATATCTCCTCATCGACAATGAAATCTGAATCTTCCTCATCTGAATTTCTCTTCCTCCACAGCCTCGTAGCAGCGCAGGCGATCCACTTGGAGTGCTTCTCTCCATCATCTGAAAACTGCTTGCTTCGGACTTGTAGCTGCCTCTGGAATCTCAACCGCATCTCGGACCTGTTCGATTGTCACTTCCTTCGACATGACCGACAACCTGTGAATAGAATAGATATAGGCGTAATAGAAGAGTTATCACAAACCGCAGAGGATTTTGCAAAAGAATGAGTTCAAACTTTAGTTTTAGGTTTTCACAGAATACATGTCGGTCTCGACCGAAGTCTATCAATTCGTGAAACCGAAATGTCCAAGCAGACCATATACACCACTTTCGTGGGACGAAATGGGTTTCGGTCTAGCCGAGACTACTAGGGTTTCACTCAATCTTCACTTGGTCTTACCGATTTGCACAACTTCGGTTTCACCGAAAAGTGCAAAGTCTGTGGCCAGAGGCCAAATCGGTCATCCGAAAATGCAGAATCGGTCACACCGAGATGTGTTCGTGGAAACCTAACCCTAAAATTTTCACTCGAAATTTGTTCTATGACCTAAATGGCTGGATAGGAGATCTCAATCTTGGCAAGAAACATGGCAACGCCTATCGTGCATAGAATCAGCGGTTGAACACGAGAGGATGAAACTCACCCAATGCGGTGGAGCTTCACTACGGCGGCAACGGCGCGATGAGAAAGTCCGCTGACGGCGATGGAGACCAGGCGCGGGCGCCTGAAGCGACGGCGGAGACGATCCGGAGACCAAGGCGACGGCAGCTAAGGGTTTGAGGCGGCGTTTGAAGAAGTAATCAACGCGCTCGTCCTCGAGTATTTATACCTTCGGGTGTCGGTGGGACCGAGTTTGAAAACTCGGTGGGACCGAGATGGTTAATGCGTGCGATTACACACTTCGATCACGCCGAAATTTGAAACTCGGTTTCACCGAGGTGAAAACCTAGATCAATCCAAGTAATTTGATCCGTCCGATTTGAGTATATTGGTTTGACCGAAAGTACTTAGAAGGTTTTGGAAGTTAGGCTTTTGACGGATCGGTGGCTCGAGTGCTCCTCACTCGGTCTGTCCAAAAAGTCTTGTTCAAAGTTTGTGATATAAGCATGAATAGAGTTTGAGACAAGAAAGCATAGATAGCTAGGGGAGGAACTTAGGCATTCTTGTCCATCCATTTGGTCAGAAAAGAAAGAAAACCATAAAGACCAAAGCAACAAATGGATGTCCTCGAATGGATAAAATCATGCATCCAACATGCTCACACAATAAGATAGCAAATGAAATATGTGTCAAACATGCACAAACAAAACACTAACAGCTAGCACACAATTTGGCGATGACTAGGTCATCTATATATGAGTATATTGACTTAGAAGTCAAATGAGAACATTTGATCATAGGTCATACTCATCGTTTAAGCACAAGTGGGGTTACCACTTTTCCATAAAGCATTGATGTGTTCACATCATTAGAAGATGCTTTGGCTCATTTCTTTAGAGCAAAGCTCCCCCTTGATGTGAGAACCCCTTTTACAGGGTCAAACTAACCTTGGGTTGTCGTTGAAGACTTCATGTAGATGTTGAAGATGTGGATGCTCAATGTTGATGAAGATCATCAAGAGTTGGGAGCAATCCTTTGGATTCGGGCACTTTCAATACCTACATGGGTTAGTCCCACAAGGAACAAACAAGAATATCCATGGACATAGATTGAAGTTCACAATAGATAATGTCCATGAAAGCAATGATTACCTTGTCCCTTGACTTACCAACATGAGGGTTTGTGACTCCATGAACTAGTGCAAGATGTGGAAGTTGATTGCACAAGTCCTTGCCAAAATGAATATGAGTGAAGTATGTTGGCGAGTCACCCTCAAGAACTCTCTAGTTCTTCTTCTTCGGATCCACATCATCTTGATGGGAATCCTTGGGGTAGTAGTTGAGCTTGTTGAAGTAGAACTTGAAGTTGCCTTGGGAACCCACTTGACCATGGCCTTGGGTGCTTCAATGAATGCATCAATCTCCTCTTGAAGCTTGTCCTTGCCTTTTAGCTTGTGGTCTTGTGGTGGAAGGTCATCTTGAGCTTGTTCCTCATTGGAAGAAGTAGGATCATACTTCTCCTCTTGAGAGACAAACTTTGGAGTGGGATATTGACCTTCTTCCCATTCAACACCCTCGGCGTTGAACTTTCGCTCAAAACCAATTCCTTGATTCTTCCGTGTCTTCCTTGTTTGCGAACAATTTCTCAAAGCTCTTGCTTCCGCAAGACTCTTGTAGACACCTTTCTATAATCCCTTTCAATAGACTATTTTCTTGCTCAAGTGAAACTTGGCTTGAAACATTGTTAGTGGAATCAAGAGAATTACTAGAAGTAACAACATTTGATTTAGCATGATTATTGTTACTACTAGATGAAGAATTTTCTTATGCTTGTCATGCTTAGTTTTGATAGGTGGCAAGAAATTAGACAAGAGAAGTCGTTTGGCAAGATATGAAGAACTCTTCTTTGAAGATCGCCATTGATAGCTTTTAGAAACTCATGTTCTTGCTCTAGATTGAGCTTCTCGAGCGTAGCTTCTCATGAGATCTTAGGAGCTCTCTATGATCTTCTTGAGTTGTTTCATGAGCTAACTTAAGAGTGTTTAGTTCTTTAGTTAGACGCTCAATCTCCTTCATAGCATTGTCATTCGACTCTTCTCGACTATAAAGACTACTAGCATGTTCATCATTACTAAGCTCGCTAGATTTATCATGTGAAAGCTCATCTTCACCAAGCAAGTCATCCTCATCACTATCAAAGTCAATAAACTCAGGATGTGATACCTTGGGGCCTTCTGCCATGAAGCATCTTCCAATTCCTTCATTTGGTGAATCAAATATGTCATAGGAGTTGGAGTTGGAGGACACTAGAGCAAGACCGGCAACACCTTCATCTTGACTGTATTCTGAGTTGGAGTGATAGCTTCTTTCGGAGTGATTGTCGGAGTCGGAGCCGGAAACCCATTCACCAACATGAGCTTGATGTTTTCTTCTTGTGTAGCTCCTTGATGACTTGTCCTTTCTTTCCGAATCCTTGCTTCTCCGAGAGGATCTTCGTTCATAACGATCATCTCTACTCCTTCTCTCTTTTCGAGGCGACTCTTCTCTTGAGCTTCTTCTTCTTGGAGATTCTTCTCTTCTCTTGTGGGGAGTCGAACACTCATTTGAGTAGTGTCCGGTCTTCCACAATTGTAGCAGCTTCGATCACGACTAGAAGATCTCTTTTCATCATATGATCTAGACTTTGAGCTTCTTTCCTTGCTTCTACTCTTGTAGAATTTGTTGAAGTTTTTCACCATTAGGCTTATCTCTTCATTGGAAACTAGCTTGTCACTTGAGGATGTGGGAGCTTCAACTGCAGCTTTGTAAGCACCACTTGACTTGTTGTGAAGCTCTTCCTTATCTTTAAGTGTCATTTCATGAGCAACAATCCTTCCAATGACTTCGTAGGCTTGAGATCTTTGTAGTTTGGCATCATTTGAATCAAAGTGCACACGGTGTCATACTTTCCATCCAAAGCTCTGAGAATCTTCTTGATGATGAATCGGTCGGTCATTTCTTCGCTTCCTAAGCCTGCCATCTCATTGGTAATGAGAGCAAGCCTAGAATACATTTCGGCGACTCCTTCACCTTCCTTCATCTTGAACTTGTCAAGTCGACCTTGAAGAACATCTAGCTTTGATTCCTTCACGGACTCGACCTTCGTGCATTTCACCAAAGTATCCCAAATCTCTTTTGCATTCTCAAGACGGCTGATCTTGTTGAACTCCTCGGGACACAAAGCATTGAAGAGAATGTCACAAGCTTGAGCATTGTTCAGAACATCCGCAACTCATCCGCAGAGCTTCGCGATCCGAACTTTTCCTTCTTCAAGAACTCACCTTGCAAGCCAACACAAATAATGCCCCATGCGGCAGGGTTATGTCCAAGAATATGCATTTTCATTTTATGCTTCCAACTAGCAAAGTTTGAACCATCAAAGTAAGGACCTCTACGAAAATTACCCTCACTAGACGCCATACTCTCCTAGGTTGTGAAACCAAGCTTATGGAGTCCAATGCAATGGAAACCAATCCAATGGAGACCAAAGCTCTGATACCACTTGTAGGATTGGAAGTATGTCTAGAGGGGGGGTGATTAGACTACTTGACAACTTAAAAATTTTGCCTTTTGATTGGAGTAGTTTCTTAGCAAGTTCACAATGATAACCAAGTCAAGTATCACCCTACACATGCAATTCTAGAGTTGTGGCAGCGGAAAGTAAATTGCATGTATAGTAAATGAGAGGAGGAGAAGAGCAAACGCAATGGAGACACGGAGATTTTTCTCGTGGTTCCGATAGGTGGTGCTATCGTCAATCCACGTTGATGGAGACTTCAACCCACGGAGGGTAACTGCCATGAGTCCACGGAGGGCTCCACCCACGAAGGGTCCACGAAGAAGCAACCTTGTCTATGCCATCATGGCTTACGCCCACGGAGGACTAGCCTTACTCGGGGTAGATCTTCACGAAGTAGGCGATCTCCTTGCCCTTACAAACTCCTTGGTTCAACTCCACATCATGACGGAGGCTCCCAAGCGACACCTAACCAATCTAGGAGGCACCAC
Organism: Aegilops speltoides; assembly: GCA_021437245.1. Lineage (NCBI taxonomy): Eukaryota > Viridiplantae > Streptophyta > Magnoliopsida > Poales > Poaceae > Aegilops > Aegilops speltoides. Next base: position 531,577,609 of record CM038142.1, read on the forward strand.
CCTCCAAAAGGTAATAGATGGGGTTGGTGATGATGAACTCCTTGCTCTTGTGCTTCAAATGATAATCTCCCCAACACTCAACTCTCTTCACTGATTTGGCTGTGGTGGAAGAAGGGATTGAGTGGAAAGCAACTTGGAAAGACTAGAGATCAAGTTTCATATGGTGGGAGTGGAGCAACTTGATCTCAACACAAGGGTAGGTAGTTTTCTTCTCAGAAATGTAAGGTAGGAGTGGTAGTTCTTTCTGATGGCTCTCTCCACGAATGAAGAGGAGGTGGAGGGTATTTATAGCCTCCACACAAAATCCAACTGTTACACACATTTGACCAATCTCGGTCGGACCGAAGTTGACAACTCGGTCAGCCGAAAGTTCAAATCTTGTGAACGTTGGGATTTTCGTGGGACCGAAAATACAATCTCGGTTGGACCGTTCTTCCAAAGTCTAGGGTTTGCCAATCTCGGTGGGACCGACTTGCTCATCTCGGTGACACCGATTTGAGTACGTATGTTCTGAAGGTTGGCAACACCAATTTCGAATGACCGAGTTTGGAATCGGAAAATCCGAGATTCTTAGGGTTTGGGTATATGGTGAGGTGGTTCATCTCGGTGTGGTGAGTTTGGAATTGGTGGGACCGAGATTACTTATGAGTTTATGTTGGAATGAAAGATTGCTGATTGTTTGAGAGATAAATCACTAAGCACTTTAGAGCAACCAGATCATCATCATAACCTCATCCCTTTTAATAGTATTGGCTTTCCTATGGACTCAATGTGATCTTGGATCACTAAACCAAAAATGGAGTCTTGAGCTTTTGCCAATGTTTTCCTTAGCATTTTGAGGGTCCACATCATCAATCATTGCCATACCCATATCACTGAACTTTCTGAAATATTCTCAAGAAATGATTAGTTCAATGATATATATGTTGTTATTAATTACCAAAACCACCTGGGGATTAGTTGCACTTTCATGTACCTTCTCCCTTATTGGAAAGTAGTTCATCACAGAAATCTGTTCCTGTGACTACTACACCAATTAGTGAGGAAGCTAATGATGATGATCATGTAACTTCAGATCAAGTTACTACCGAATCTCGTAGGTAAACCAGAGTGAGATCCGCACTGAGTGGTACGGTAATCCTATTCGGAAGTCATGTAACTAGACCATGATGAACCTACAAACTATGAGGAAGCGATGATGAGCCCAGATTCGCGAAATGGCTTGAGGCCATGAAATCTGAGATGAGATCATTGTATGAGAACAAAGTGTGAACTTTGGTGGAGTTGCTTCATGATCGGCAAGCCATAGAAAATAAATGGATCTTCAAGAGGAAGACGGACGCTGATAGTAATATTACTATCTACAAAGCTAGACTTGTCGAAAAAGGTTTTTGACAAAGTTCAAGATGTTGAATACAATGAGATTTTCTCACTCAGACGATGCTTAAAAGTCTGTCCGAATCATGTTAGCAATTGCCGCATTTTATGAAATCTGGCAAATGGATAAACAAAACTGCATTCCTTAATGGACTTATTAAAGAAGAGTTGTATGTGATGCAACCAAGAGTTTTTGTCAATCCTAAAGGTGTTAATAAAATGTGCATCTATGGACTGCAAGCATCTCGGAGTTGGAATATACGCTTTGATAAGTTGATCAAAGATATAGTTTATACAGACTTGCAAAGGAAGCCTGTATTTACTAGAAAGTGAGTGGGAGCACTACATCATTTCGATAAGTATATGTGAATGACATATTGTAGATCGAAAATAATGTAGAATTATTCGCAAAGCATAAAGGAGTGTTTAAAATGAGTTTTTCAAAGAAAGACCTCGTGAAGCTGCTTACATATTGAGCATTAAGATCTATAGAGATAGATCAAGACGCTTGATAAGTTTTTTCAATGAGTACATACCTTGACAAGATTTTGAAGTAGTTCAAAATGGAACAGATCAAAGAAAGAGTTCTTGCCTGTGTTACAAGGTGTGAAATTGAGTAAGACTCAAAACCCGACCACGACGTAAGATAGAAAGAGAATGAAAGTCATTCCTATGCCTTGGCCATAGGTTCTATAAAGTATGTCATGTCAGGTACCGATCTATTGTATACCCCTTTGAGTTTGGCAAGGAGTACAATAGTGATCTAGGAGTAGATCACTGGACAGCGGTCAAAATTATCCTTAGTGGAATAAGGATATGTTTCTCGATTATGGAAGTGATAAAAGGTTCGTCGTAAAGGGTTACGTCGATGCAAGTTTTGACACCGATCTAGATGACTCTAAGTCTCGATCTAGATACATATTGAAAGTGGGAGCAATTAGCTAGAGTAGCTTCGTGCAGAGCATTGTAGACATAGAAAATTGCAAAATACATAACGGATCTGAATGTGAAAGACCCGTTGACTAAGATTCTCTCACAAGCAAAACATGATCACACCTTAGTACTCTTTGGGTATTAATCACATAGCGATGTGAACTAGATTACTGAATCTAGTAAACCCTTTGGGTGTTGGTCACATGGCGATGTGAACTATGGCTGTTAATCACATGATGATGTGAACTATCGATGTTAATCACATGGTGATGTGATCTGGATTATTGACTCTAGTGCAAGTGGGAGACTGAAGGAAATATGCCCTAGAGGCAATAATAAAGTTATTATTTATTTCCTTATATCATGATAAATGTTTATTATTCATGCTAGAATTGTATTAACCGGAAACATAATACATGTGTGAATATATAGATAAACAGAGTGTCACTAGTATGCCTCTACTTGACTAGCTTGTTAATAAAAGATGGTTATGTTTCCTAACCATGGACAAAGAGTTGTTATTTGATTAACGGGATCACATCATTAGTTGAATGATCTGATTGACATGACCCATTCCGTTAGCTTAGCACCCGATCGTTTAGTATGTTGCTATTGCTTCCTTCATGACTTATACATGTTCCTATGACTATGAGATTATGCAACTCCGTTTACGGAGGAACACTTTGTGTGCTACCAAACGTCACAACGAATCGGGTGATTATAAAGGTGCTCTACAGTGTCTCCAAAGGTACTTGTTGAGTTGGCGATTTCGAGATTAGGATTTGTCATCCAATGTCGAAGAGGTATCTCTGGCCCTCTCGGTAATGCACATCACTTAAGCCTTGCAAGCATTGCAACTAATGAGTTAGTTGTGAGATGATGTATTACGGAACGAGTAAAGAGACTTGCCGGTAACGAGATTGAACTAGGTATTGGATACCGACGATCGAATCTCGGGCAAGTAACATACCGATGAAAAAGGGAACAACGTATGTTGTTATGCGGTTTGACCGATAAAGATCTTCGTAGAATATGTAGGAGCCAATATGGGCATCCAGGTCCCGCTATTGGTTATTGACCGAGAATAGTTCTAGGTCATGTCTACATAGTTCTCGAACCCGTAGGGTCCGCACGCTTAAGGTTTCGATGACAGTTATATTATGAGTTTATGAGTTTTGATATACCGAAGGAGTTCGGAGTCCCAGATGAGATCGGGGACATGACGAGGAGTCTTGAAATGGTCGAGACGTAAAGATCGATATATTGGACGACTATATTCGGAGTTCGGAAAGGTTCCGAGTGATTCGGGTATTTTTGGAGTACCGGAGAGTTACGGGAATTCGTATTGGGCCTCATTGGGCCATACGGGAAAAGAGAGAGAGGGCCTAAAGGGTGGCCGCACCCCTGCCCCTTGGCTAGTCCGAATTGGACTAGGGAGGGGGGCGCCCCCTTCCTTCCTTCTCCTTTTCCCTTCCCTTTCCTTCTCTCCTACTCCTACTACATGGAAGGGTTCCTAGTTGGACTAGGAAAAGGGGAATCCTACTCCCGGTGGGAGTAGGACTCCCCAGTATGCCGCCATAGTAGAGGACCGGCCTCTCTCCTCCTCTCTCTTTATATACGGGGCGGGGGCACCCCATGGACACACAAGTTGATCTACGGATCGTTCCTTAGCCGTGTCGGTGCCCTCCACCATATTCCACCTCGGTCATATCGTCATGAGCTTAGGCGAAGCCTGCGCGATAGAACATCATCATCGTCCACCACGCCGTCGTCTTGATGAAACTCATCTCCGGAGCTCTGCTGGATCGGAGGCCGGAGATCGTCATCGAGCTGAACGTGTGCTGAACTCGGAGGTGCCGTACGTTCGGTACTTGGATCGGTCGGATCGTGAAGACGTACGACTACATCAACCGCCTTGTCATAACGCTTCCGCTTACGGTCTACGAGGGTACGTGGACGAAAACTCTCCCCTCTCGTTGCTATACCATCACCATGATCTTGCATGTGCGTAGGAATTTTTTTGAAATTACTACGTTTCCCAACATGAAGAGGCGCCCAATTCTCTGCATTACACAACTAGGTTTCTAGATGGACTGAAACCTGGTGTTCGTGTGGCTGTAGCTCTGCAGAAACCACGTGATTTGGATGCGACATATGATCTGGCTTTGTTGCATGAGGAGTTGGGTGAAGGACTTACTCCACTTAACCAGGTTCCTGTTGTTAGATCAGGGCCCATGCCATTGCCACTGCCACCGTATAAACATCACAATTCTGAAGAAAAAAGGAGTGTTGAAGTTCAGAAAACAAGTCAGTCTGAAGATAAATGGTCTGCTCTAAGAAATTACCGCAAGTCCAAGGGTCTATGCTTTGTTTGTGGAGAGAAATGGTCTAAAGATCATATGTGCAAGTCGTCAGTCCAGTTGCATATAGTGCAGGAGCTTATTGATCACATTCAATCAGAGGACACATCCACTGTTGACAGTAGTCCTCAGGACCAGATGTCTGTCTGTAGTATGCATTTGTCTGCTGCTGCTGTAGGGAAACAGTCTAGTGCACCTACCTTACAGTTGTTGGTTGAGTTGCAGGGCATGAAACTTATTTTCCTTGTTGATTCAGGCAGTACACATTCTTTCATTGACAGTAGTCTGCAAAACAGGTTGACAAATATTCAGACACATGATCCAGTGTTAGTTTCTGTGGCTGGTGGAGGTACATTGCAATGCAGTTCGGTGTTGAAATCTTGTTCCTGGAGCTATGATCAAGTGGAATTTGCTACCAGTTTTAGACTGCTCCCTCTAGCCAGTTATGATGGAATTATAGGGCTGGATTGGCTTGCTCAGCACAGTCCTATGCAGGTTGACTGGGTTCAAAAGTGGATGTCCTTTTACTATCAAGGAGATACAGTTACATTGCAAGGGTTGTTGCCTGAAGATGTGGCAGTTACAGTGTTTTCTGTTGCCCTGATTAAACCTGTGGAGCAAAAATTGGTTCAGCCAGAGTTGAAAGTGTTGCTGGATAAGCATGCTATAGTGTTTGAAAATCCAACTTCTTTACCTCCTAGAAGACTTAAGGATCACACCATTCCTTTGATCCGGGGGCGGGCCGGTTTACATCGAGACCCTATAGGATTGCTCCCCATCTGAAGGATGAGTTGGAAAAACAGATTAAAGAGCTCCTGGATTCAGGAATGATTAGGCATAGTAACAGTGCTTTCTCTTCTCCTGTGTTGTTAGTTAAGAAGAAGGAAGAAGGGACTTGGAGAATGGTGGTTGACTATAGACAACTCAATGCCATCACAGAAAAAGGGAAATATCCAGTGCCTGTCATAGATGAACTTCTGGATGAACTTGCAGGAGCTTGTTGGTTTTCTAAGTTGGATTTGAAAGCTGGTTATTATCCGATCAGGTTAGCACCAGGAGAGGAATACAAGACTGCATTCCAAACTCATAATGGTCATTATGAATTTAATGTGATGGGCATGTGACTGACAGGAGCACCTGGTACATTTCAAGGGCAAATGAATTTTGATCTCTCTCCTGTTTTGAGGAAGTTTGCCTTGGTTTTCTTTGATGATATTCTGATATTCAGTAAGACTTTGGAAGAGCATTGGAGACATTTGGATGAGGTGGTGTCTATTTTGCATAAGGAACAGTGGAAGGTTAAAATGTCTAAATGTGATTTTGCTCAGCCCAAGATAGCATATTTGGGGCATGTTATTTCTGCTGAAGGGGTTTCTACTAACCCTGATAAAATAGTGGCTGTTAAACAATGGCCTACCCCACAGAATGTGAAGGAAGTGAGAGGTTTCCTTGGATTGAGTGGTTACTATAGAAAATTCATTAAACATTATGGAATTATTGCAAGGCCTTTGACTGATTTGCTTAAGAAAGGGGTTCCTTTTGTATGGACCAGCATTGCAGAGGAAGCTTTTATTACACTGAAGAATGCCCTAGTGTCTGCTCCTGTACTGGCTTTACCAGATTTTAGTAAGCCTTTCATGATTGAGACTGATGCTTGTGATTATGGTATTGGTGCAGTGTTGATGCAACAAGGACACCCACTAGCATTTGTTAGTAAAACTCTGGGACCTAAAAACAGAGCTCTGTCAGTATATGAAAAGGAGTATTTGGCTATCTTATTGGCAGTGGATAAATGGAGGTCCTATTTGCAAGTTCAGCAGTTCACTATTAAAACTGATCAAAGAAGTTTGGCTCATCTGCAAGATCAGAGATTGCATACAGTTTGGCAACAGAAGTGTCTGGCTAAACTTCTTGTATTACATTATCAAATTCAGTACAAACAAGGTGTAGCAAACAGTGCAGCTGATGCTTTATCTAGAAGACCTCCTGATGATTCTCAGTTATTTGCCATTTCCAGTAACCAATCCACTTGGTTAGTTGAGATTGCTGACAGTTATAAACATGATGAGAAAGCCATGGCAATTATGCAACAGTTGGCTATGCAACTAGCTTCTAAACCACCTTACAGTCTGGTTAATGGTCTTCTGAGATATAAGCAGAGTATCTGGGTTGGCCCTGTTCCTGAATTACCTCACAATTTTTTTTTCTTTTCATGATAGTCCCTTGGGAGGCCATTCAGGGTTTCCAGTGACATACAAGAGGATTCACGCTCTGTTTACTTGGAATGGAATGAAGAAGTTTATTTTACAACAGGTGCAATCTTGTTTGATATGTCAGAAAGCTAAACCTGAAAGAGTACCTTATCCTGGGTTGTTATCTCCTTTGCCAATTCCACATCAAGCATGGGATACTGTTTCTATGGATTTCATTAATGGACTTCCCCAATCGTCTCAGTACAACTGCATTTTGGTGGTGATTGACAAGTTTTCTAAATATGGTCATTTTATTCCTCTCAAACACCCTTTCAATGCTCAGAAGGTGGCTGAAGTCTTCCTGTATAATGTGTATAAATTACATGGAATGCCTAGTGTCATCATATCTGACAGAGATCCACTGTTTACTAGCCATTTTTGGAAGCTGTTGGTTGCAAGAACGGGCACTCAGTTGAATATGAGTACACTAAATCATCCTGAAACAGATGGGCAGACTGAGAGGGTGAATCAGCAAGTGGAGTGTTATTTAAGATGCTTTATTAGTGCTCAACCTCATAAATGGAGTAAGTGGTTGCCCTTGTGTGAATTCTGGTATAACTCCAACTAGCATTCTGCATTAGGGAAATCTCCTTTTGAAATCTTGTATGGTTATACTCCTAGATATTTTGGTCTCTCTCAAGAATCGACATAGTGGCTCCATTGGAAATGCAAGACTGGTTGCAATCTCGCAAGCGATTCTGTAAACAGCTCGACAACACTTGTTGAGAGCACAGCAGCGCATGAAACATCAGGCTGACAAGAAGAGGACTGAACGAGTTTTTGCAGTTGGGGATAGTGTCTTTCTCAAGCTGCAACCTTATGCTCAGTTGTCATTGTATTCCAGAGCAAATCAGAAACTGGCTTTCAAGTATTATGGACCCTTTCCAGTGCTGGAGCGCATTGGGGATCGAGCTTATCGATTGGGTCTTCCTGATGACAGTAGGCTACACCCTGTTTTTCATGTTTCTCAGCTCAAGAAATTTTTGCCTCGTGAGATCATTCCCAGTCAGACATTGCCTACAGTCAGGGCAGCTATACAAGTTCCTCTCCGTATACTGCAGAAGCGAGTGCGCTCTCAAGGTAACAAGACTATTGCCCAGGGTTTGATCCATTGGTCTGAGTCTTCTCCTACAGATGCTACTTGGGAGGATTTGGAGCATTTGAAACAGCAGTTTCCGCGTGCTCCGGCTTGGGGTCAAGCCGGCTCTCAAGGAGGAGGAATGTCAAGACACCGGAGGAGGATTCTGTAATCAGCGGCAATGACAACGGCGAGGGCACTGCTCATCATCCGACAAGCAGCGACAAGGCCGGAAGGTTCAAGGCTCGTGGGCCTACTGCGCGCCCACTCGAGTCAAGACGAAGCCAGTGGCACGCCGCCCGGATTGGGTCTAGTTGAAATACCGCTGTAACGCTCGATCAAACCGGCTTGGGATGACCGCGGCTTCGGCCGATTGTAATTGACAGCGCTGTGAGGGAGGTTGGGAGGATATACACGCTGCCTAAATTTCCCCAAATTCGCCATGAACCCTAGTTTCCGCGCGTAGATCGAGCTCGTCAGACTGTCAGAGAGGCCTCTCTGACAGTGAGCACCGTATACTAGTACTATACTTGGGAGTACCTGGCAGGACACTGAGTGTCGTACTCTCGCCACAACGACTGACTGACCGACACTGCTCGGTTAAGTTTGAGCGTATTATAAAAGTAACATCGAGGTTAGTAACTAGTAACCCTAAAGCTCAAGCTTCCCTAAAAAAACCAATCTCAAGCCCTGATCCGTCTGGCCGGTGAAAGTTTAACGGTCGAAACGCCCACAGAGAAAATAAAAACTCCTCTTCGACCTCTACCTTTTCAGGCTTTCATCTAGTTTTGTGTTCAAGTTCTGCGAGATAGCTAACTTAACAAGTCAGTATTCCCTTTTTCATAGTTTAGCAGCTTCACTTTCCTGTACTCTCCCTGACAGCTCTGAAATTTAGAATACAGCCTTTGTCTTCGTTAATTTCACATGTTCACAATTTACTGCTTATTCTTCATCACACCATGTAATTTTCGAATCATGCAGAAATCTGCAAGATTGACGTGTTGTGCCACCTATAGCAGACAATACCTGAATAAGCATTCAGCATGCAGATGTACTTGTCACTTGAGTTTTCCTGCCTCTTGTCCTCAGGATCTCTTGTTATCTCGATTTTGTTCTCCTGCCACATGGCACGTTTTGTGCTCTCGATCATGCCTGAGAGAGGTTATGCTTAAGGTCGCCACCCCAGAGACTCGGATCTTAAACAGAACGACATATATTTTGCAGGCATAAAATCCGTAAACTTGTATAAATATGCCTAGTTTACAGCACTGGTAGTTAGCACATGCTTCCAACCTTAATTCCCGTCATTATTATCCAAGGACTTGATTAACATAAAGAGCCAAGAGAGTGTGTGCAGCAAAAGCGTCCAAAAGGTCTTTGCATCTTTTGCGCCAGCGAAGCCGGGAGAAAAATAAAAGAGACAGAAGTGAAGCCAATTTGTTAATCTTACTTGTCAACTTCAGTGCAACGTACGTCGTGGTGGAGTAGTAGTGCCCTCGTGTGTACTACCCATGAATAATTAGAAAGAAGTCTTCTTGCTTTAGGAATTAAAATGCATACAGGGTGTCACTTGTCTCGGTGCATATCACGCTGTATAGCATATCAAGCTTAATAAGCATCCATAATACTCAAACTCCAAACTATTTGTTTTGACTCGTACGAGATGTAGTACCTAGCGTGGTGCTCATCGTGTAAGGACAATAATGTATGGAGACAATGTATGCTTGGTGTGCTGATTGATGAATTTGTTCTGTTCTCACTGTGATCAACTGATTATAGCCAAGATAATGTCATACGGTGCCAAACACTAATTCTCCGGCATATTGTTTAGTTGAGAGTTTCGGAACTAAAAAATGAGAGACCATCTTTTGGAATCACCTAGAGACACACATAATAATACAACTGTCCACGAAGTTTAACATTGAAAATGTTAATACATCTTGATAAGGCGTTACCCATGATAAGACCATCTGTACTAACTAGCCAAGAACTTACCACATTAATGAGAGTTTTTCTTTGACATGACATTTTCTTTTCTTTTCGAAAAGGAGGTTGAAATCCCCGGCAAAAATATAGGGGTTTTTTTGTTGCGGGAAAAAAATATAGGCGGTTCTCCTAACATAATTGAGGAACTTGCTTTCATCATCGTTGATTTGTCCTTTGTATATATATATATATAGTTCAATGGGTGGTTGACGTTGACGTGCATGGCAAATTTTCCATTGTTCTTTTGCCGTAATCTACCGCAACTGAATCTTGTTGTGGTTGACATTGAACAACATGCATGATTAGCCATAGACGCACAATTGAAATGGTATACGTCTTTAACTAGCACCATGTTTGACGAAAATGATTAGCTCCCAAAATGATTAAGTCTGGTACCTAATAATATATCGATTTATTTATCCTTCCACCGATCCGAGACGCCCTTTGCAGTAGCTACAATGGAACGATATTGCAGAAAGATCTATATGCCAATTCATTCGTCGTTGCTAATCATATGTGGTGCATGCACCAAATCGAGCCTTGTCATGTGCCCTAGCTTAGATGCTGTACGTGTCAAGTACCCATGCTAAGTACGCACTTGAGGTCATCTAATCGTCATTTGTTTACTTAGCGTACGTAGTGGGTACGTACCTTGCAAACAACGCAAATGATGACTCCACAATGGTGCCGCATATGGGAGCATGTGCGTGACGCCGCAGCATTCCCATCTGCATACTAGGTTCTCATATATGACTTGTAGCCAATTTGATACGCCAAGGAAAAGGCGCTTTGTCTTAAGAGTAGCTTTGTATAATTAGTATATACTATAAACCTATAGGTTGTACCCTAGCCTCTCAAATCTAATCCTAGTCTGATGCAAGAACATGCGTGGAGGCGGCAATCAGAAGCAGTACTGGATAGTACTTTGATAGTCTACGGTTAGTACAACTAAGCACCAGAAAGGACGATGGATGCATCTGCCCCACTCCTGTGTGCATCAGAGAGAGAATATAACGATAATAATCATGTTTAGCGCCTGGGAATAAGACCTGATCTAATGATGCACGTAATCGTGTAGCTTATGAGAGGTGATGATGTGATCTCGCAGCCCAAAGGGACGCACAAATTTCGGTTGGAACCGCCCGCTCCAGTCCACTGGCCCAATCATGATCCCTCCCCGTTCCGCATGTGCGACGCCCCGGCGCGGTGACACACGTACGTACCCGCCGGTACGTCGAGGTCATGGCGCTATTCTAGCTGAGACGTCGTGCACGGACGCAGATGCTGGATCATGGCGGCAAAATTTTATTCAAAACGTCTCGGGTAGTCGGGCGCAGAGATAATGAGCAAGTCTAAACACCATAATGGCAGCCTCAATAATAATACAGATGCTGCCTATGCGATGCGCAAACTAAGAATTGTTTAAAATTGCGGAGATGCTAAATCTCAGTCGACTTAGACTTCGCGAAGTCTCAGTCGACGCCCCGTCCGTTGGATCGTTGGATGCTCCAAGATTCGTGCAACTGCACTAACAGACCATTTGTTTTTTTTTCTGTTTGTTTCTGGGCTGGGCCCTGTCCTTTTGTTCTTCTTTGTCGGGGCTAGCCTGGGCAAGGTTTCGGCCTTTTATTCATTGTTTGTGGCAGGTTTCTTATCAAAAATAATTATGTGTCGCAAATTTAAACACCCAGGGCTTAGGAGGGGAAATTCAAAGGGCGTCTTGATGTTGCTTTTCTTTAGGTGACCTATTTTTTGATATTTGTTTTACAATATAGTTTTCATACATTTCAACTGCACATAGAGTGCCAAGCTTGTATTTTTTTATTTTAAGTAATTTATCCAAATACGACTAATTTTATACATGTTTATTTTCCTTTTCTTTTTGCAGCTATACTTCTTTTGGCTTACACGTTTATTATAAATTGTTTTTCAAAATGTAAATAAGAATAAACAATAATGTATGCTTTTCTTTTATTTGGTTTATTTTTTCCATGGTTGTACTTGTTAGTAGATTAAAGTTCTACTCCGGTGAGGGAGGACGATGATGGGGCCCACCATTGACTCATTCTGGTGCTTATAGTTGTCGTTAGGTGGTCTACATGCATGGATGCAATTTTTCTTACTCCTGGTTTCTTTTGTAACGCCATGATGTCCTGATGAATAGATGGATGTTTTTCCCGCAACAAAAAGTTGCATGTACTTTCTTTGTTGGCTAAAGTTGTTTTTACAAATTGGTTGTTGCTGTCGAGGTAGAGGCAGAATGCAACTAAAGGTAGGGTTGGCGATATTCTTAAAATTTTCTTTTTGTTTCTAAAAAAACTTCTACTAACTTTCCGTGCACCCTAACATAAGGAACACTATGTTGGTAGAAATGAAACTTCTACTAACTATTTGTTTTTTGCCTACATGTGGCATATCTGACTCCCATGCCTAATCGCACAAGTTGCAACTAGGGCTGGAATTCGAGCCGAGTCGAGCCAGCTCGGCTCGACTCGCTAGAGCTTGTTTCGTTAACGAGCTAGCTCGACTCGACTCGTTATTATAACGAGCTCAAATCCAAGATTGGCTTGACTCGTATAACTCGCGAGCTGACTCGTTTAGCTTGTTAAGCTCGTTAAAGATATAAACATAAAACCCTCTAATATTGTAAAAATGATTATGTATATATTAAACATATATATCACTAAACAATAGTAATTTCCTTGTAACGCATGAGTCTCCTATGCGGCTGGGCCTTCAACAGCTAGGCCTTGTGTTTTGTGCCTGGGACATAGGGTGATGAGTGGCTGATTTTTTTTGTATTGGGAGTGGTTGATCTTTTGTACCGAGCCTAACGAGTTACACGAGTACTCGTGAGATTGGCTCGTTTAACTTGGTCTATAAACGATCTTAAACTAAAGCTTGACTCGACTCGTTATTCTTCGAGTTCGAGTCGATTCGAGCTGAGTCACGAGCTACTCGTTTAGCTTGCGAGCTTCGAGCTTTTTTTCCAGCCCTAGTTGCAACTATACGCAACATGTTCAATGCACAACTATATGTGTTGCGGCCCTTTTTTAGGATCAACATGTGACGCGACCTTAGGAGGCACTAGTTAGACATTTAGCAGTGGCGTTTTTCATTTCTATTCCTTTTTTGTTTTGCTTTTCTCCCACTGCACGAGAATAATATTCCAAGAAAATCTCCGGGGGAGGGGTGTCCTTTTTTTTTTCTCCAGTTGCATGTCCACCCTCGACATGAAATCCCCCCTAAAGGTGGCAGTTGCCTCTCCACCCTCGACATGCAATTGGCCCAGCTGTGTGTTGTGTGTGTCTGTGTGCGCGCGTCGCTAGGGGAGGTTGAAAGCACATTTGCTCCCTAGGTGGTTTTGGTAATTAATGACAACATACTTTGTGGTTGGACTAATGCTTTTAACAAGTATGTTTCAGGAAAGTCAATCACTCTGGTATGGCAAAAGGACTGAAGAGGTGAACCCCTAGGATGCTAAGGAAAGGATTGGCAAAAGCTCAAGACTTCATTTGTTTTAGTGATCCAAGATCACATTGAGTCCATAGGAAAGCCAATACTATTAAAAGGGGATGAGGTTATGATGATGATCTGGTTGCTCAAAGTGCTTAATGATTTATCTATCAAACTATCAGCAATCTTTCATTCCAACATAAACCCATAAGTAATCTCGGTCCCACCGATTCCATAAACTCACCACACCGAGATGAACCACCTCACCATATACCCAAACCCTAAGAATTTCGGATTTTCCGATTCCAAACTCGGTCATTCGAAATTGGTGTTGCCAAGCTTCAGAACATTCAGACTCAAATCGGTGTCACCGAGATGAGAAAGTCGGTCCCACCGAGATTGGCAAACCCTAGACTTTGGAAGAATCGGACTAACCGAGATTGTATTTTCGGTCCCACGAAAATCCCAACGCTCACAAGATTTGAACTTTCGGTCTCACCGAGTTGTCAACTTCGGTCCGACCGAGATTGGTCAAATGTGTGTAACGGTTGGATTTTGTGTGGAGGCTATAAATACCCTCCACCTCCTCTTCATTCGTGGAGAGAGCCATCGAAAGAACTACCACTCCTACCTTACATTTACGAGAAGAGAACTACCTACCCTTGTGTTGAGATCAAGTTGCTCCACTCCCACCATATGAAACTTGATTTCTAGCCTTCCCAAGTTGCTTTCCACTCAATCCATTCCTCCACCACAGCCAAATCAGTGAGGAGAGTTGAGTGTTGGGGAGATTATCATTTGAAGCACAAGAGCAAGGAGTTCATCATCACCAACACCATCTATTACCTTTTGGAGGTGGTGCCTCCTAGATTGGTTAGGTGTCGCTTGGGAGCCTCCGTCAAGATGTGGAGTTGAACCAAGAAGTTTGTAAGGGCAAGGAGATCGCCTACTTTGTGAAGATCTACCCCGAGTAAGGCTAGTCCTCCGTGGACGTAGGCCATGATGGCATAGACAAGGTTGCTTCTTCGTGGACCCTTCGTGGGTGGAGCCCTCCGTGGACTCTCGCAGCCGTTACCCTCCGTGGGTTGAAGTCTCCATCAACGTGGATTGACGATAGCACCACCTATCGGAACCACGAGAAAAATCTCCGTGTCTCCAAATTGCGTTTGCTCTTCTCCACCTCTCCTTTTCTATATGTGCAATTTACTTTCCGCTGCTCATACTCTAGAATTGCATGTGTAGCTTGTTGCTCGACTTGAATGCATGATGCTTGCCTTGATCTTCATTGTGAACTTGCTAAAAACTTGTTCAAATCAAAAGGCATAATTTTTATCTTGTCGAGTAGTCTAATCACCCCCCCTCTAGACACTCTTGCCTTCAACGATCCTACAATTGGTATCAGAGCTTTGGTCTCCATTGCTTTGGTTTGCACACCATTGGAGGAAGATGGACGTGTCTACGTTCGGGAGTGTTAGTCATAGAGTGCCTATTCTTGATGGAGTGTCCTATAACTCGTGGAGGATTGAAATGCTTGCTATCTTTAAGATGTACAACTTATGCAAACATGTTGAAACCCCATATGTACCACCATTTGACCCTTGCATCCTACTATAGATGAAGAGCTTGATTTGCTTCGTAACCTTAGAACTGTCAATCTTATCATTAGAGGTTTGCTCGATAACTTGCTTGAGCTTGTCACAAACTTTGAGTGCGCCTATGCTATGTGGAAGTTCTTGGAAGAACTTTATCCGACTTCTCTTTGAGAGGTCTTGATGAAATTCTATACAAGACTATTGAATTTGATATGATGCGCCCCAATGATCCCAACTTTGATAAATGCTTTTTGAGCTTCGTGATCTTATGAAAAGAAGGGTGATCCCGGTTTTATCAATGTTCAATTAGAAATGCTCTTGTATTGCATTCCGATGATTATTGTCACTCGACAAAACTGATGCAAGTCGTTGTCACATTGACCTAGGTATTGATGATGAATTGTCTATGGGTCAATATGATGATGAGCATGAGCAGGATGATGATTACTCCGATTCGGACACCGAGCTAGACAAGATCATGAAGAGTCTCAATCTTATGGCAAATCTGAGAGACTACATATCCGGTGGAAAAGAGTGGATTCTTGATAGTGGATGCACCGATCACATGACCGGAGATGAAGACATGTTTCGAGAGCTTGCAAAGAACGATGGTCCACGCAAGTATGTGACTTTTGGAGACAACTCCAAGGGTAAGGTACTTGGCCTTGGTAAGGTGGCCATATCTCATGATAGCTCCATTAAAAATGTCATGCTTGTTGAATCACTTGGATATAATTTGCTTTCCGTGTCTAGATTAGCCGACTTTGGATTCAATGTGCTATTCACCGAAGTAGATTGCCAAGTTTTTCGTCGTGACAATCATACCATGGTATTTACCGTATTCGTGAGGTGACCTATATGTCGTTGATTTCACTAAGAAAGCCCAACCTAGAACTTGCTTCATTGCTAAATCTGCTAAAGGTTGGTTATGGCATAGAAGGCTTGGACATGTTGGTATGCGTAATCTAGATAAGTTAATCAAAGGTGATCACATTCTTGGTGTTAAAGATGTTTTCTTTGACAAAGATAGACTCAGAGTGCATGTCAAGCAGAAAACAAGTAGGTGGAAGTCATCCGTGAAGAACATCATGACCACAAGGAGACCGCTTGAGCTTCTTCATATGGATCTCTTCGGTCCCAATGCTTACAAAAGCCTTGGTGGTAACTCCTTTGGTCTAGTTATTGTTGATGATTTTTCCAGATTTACGTGGGTATTTTTCCTCGATGACAAATCGCAGGTTCGAAAAATCTTCAAAACCTTTGCTAGAAAGGCCCAAAATCAATTCGAGGTGAAGATCAAGAAAGTTCGAGCGACAATGGAACGGAGTTCAAGAACGCCCATGTGGACTCCTTTCTCGATGAGGAAGGGATTCTACATGAGTTCTCGCCACGCACACACCTCAAAAAATGGAGTTGTTGAGAGGAAGAATCGAACGCTCATTGAGATGGCGAGAACGATGCTAGATGAATACAAGACACCGAAACACTTCTGGGGTGAAGCCGTCGAGACAGCTTGTCATGCTATCAACAGGCTTTATCTTCACAAGCTCCTCGGCAAGACTTCATACGAGCTCCTTACCGGTAACAAACCCCAAGTGGGATATTTTCGTGTCTTTGGTTCAAAATGCTATATCCTTGATAAGCATCGTCGGTCTAAATTTGCTCCTAAAACTCATGAAGGCTTTTTCCTCGGTTATGGATCAAACTCTCACACCTACCGTGTCTACAATAATTTCACCCGAAAGGTTGAAGAGACGGTAGACGTGAAGTTTGATGAATCTAATGGCTCGCAAGTAGAGCAAATGCCTATTGATGTAGGAGACAAGGAACCATCGGAAGCCATTCAAGATTTATCCATTGGAAAGATTCGTCCCATGGAAGTGAAGGAGAGTAACTCATCTACATATGTGGAGCCCCCTACCTCATGGAGAGATGAACCTCAAGGCAACATGGAGGCCTCCACAAGTGGAACTCACCAAGATGAGGAAGCGCGACAAGAAGATCCACCACAACCTCCTTCACCACCACCTCAAGACAACACCAACAAAGAATGATGAAGAAGAAGATGAGGATGATGAGGAAGCTCAGCCACGACCACGACAAAAGCTATCCCGAGTTCGAGCAAGAGTCAAGAAGGACCATCCCGTGGAACAAATGATGAATGACATCGACTCCGGGAGAATCACTCGCTCTAAAACTCGTTTAGCTAACTTTTGTGAGCACTACTCATTTATCTCTAGTCTTGAACCTATGAAGGTAGAAGAAGCGCTTGAAGACCCGGATTGGGTGAACGCTATGCACGAAGAGCTGCACAACTTCGAGAGGAACAACGTTTGGACTTTGGTAGAGAAGCCCAATGATGACCAAAACGTCATTGGAACCAAATGGGTGTTTCGGAACAAGCAAGATGAAGATGGTCAAGTCATCTGCAACAAGGCTCGTCTCGTAGCTCAAGGTTACACACAAGTCGAAGGTATGGACTATGGTGAGACCTATGCCCCCGTTGCTAGACTTGAGTCCATTCGCATTCTTCTTGCTTATGCCAACCACCATGACATTACTCTCTATCAAATGGACATTAAAAGTGCTTTCCTAAATGGTGAAATTGAGGAGGAAGTATATGTGAAACAACCTCCCGGATTTGTGAATCCTAAGAAACCTAATCATGTTTACAAGTTGCACAAAGCTCTTTATGGTCTTAAACAAGCTCCTAGAGCTTGGTACAAATGCTTGACTAGCTTTCTTCTTGAAAAAGGGTTTGAGATTGGAAAAATAGACTCAACGCTATTCACGAAAAGGGTTGACGGTGAACTATTTGTGTGCCAAATATATGTTGATGATATTATCTTTGGTTCAACTAACCCTCATTTTAGTGAGAAGTTTGGAAAGCTTATGTCGGAGAAGTATGAGATGTCCATGATGAGTGAACTCAAGTTTTTCCTTGGGTTGCAAATCAAGCAATCTAAGGAGGGTACTTTTGTCTCACAAACAAAGTACACTAAGGATCTTTTCAAGAAGTTCAACATGCAAGAGAGCAAAGGTATGAAAACCCCCATGCCTACTAGTGGACATAATGACTTGACTAAAGATGGAGAACCTGTTGATCAAAAAGTTTATCGATCCATGATTGGTTCTCTACTATATCTCTGTGCTTCTCGTCCTGACATAATGTTGAGTGTATGCATGTGTGCTCGATATCAAGCAGCCCCTAAAGAATGTCATCTTAAAGCTGTTAAAAGAATTGTGAGATATCTGATACATACACCTAACTTTGGCATTTGGTATCCTAAGAGGGCCTCTTTCGATCTTGTTGGCTATTCCGACTCGGACTATGCCGGAGACAAGATTGATAGAAAGTCAACTTCGGCACGTGTCAATTCCTCGTCGGTCTCTTGTATCTTGGTCATCCAAGAAACAAAATTCCGTATCATTATCTCTTCGCCAAGCAGAATATATTGCTGCTGGTTCGTGTTGTGCTTTCGCCACTATGGATGACACAAACGCTTAAGGATTATGGGATACATGCAAGACATGTTCCTTTGCTTTGTGACAATGAGAGTGCGATTAAGATTGGACACAATCCGCAACACTCTCGCATCTAAACACATTGAAGTTCATCATCATTTTATTCGAGATCACATTGCTAAGGGAGACATTGATCTTAAACATGTTCGTACTGACAAACAGCTTGCAGATATCTTCACAAAACCACTTGATGAGAAAGTGTTTTGTCGCTTAAGGAGTGAGTTGAACATCATTGATGCTTCAAACTTGGAGTGAAAACTCCATTGATGCATGCAAGGCATGAGCCTAATTGACTAATCCTTGATATTTCTCTTATGACGATGATCATATGTCTTGGACACATTTGCCCCCCTTGTATTGCTTCTAACTCCTTGCAGGTACTTGGATGGTCTACATTCCACAAGATTACCACACACTCAAATCATGAGTAATCTTGTCATTGACCAAGTATCTAGCTCTTTGGGATGTTGAGTTCAAGGAACAAAATTCCACATATCCTTTTTGACATCATATACTTCTAGTACTTCACTCATGTCATCTTGGATACTCTTGAGTATTTCCTTGCTTGCCTAACCCATGTAGGAAGATGAACTATGCATTTAGAAATGGTGCTCCAACTTCATATTCGATGAGGACCTACATCAAGTTCATCTACATGAGTACAAGCAACAACAAGCCCAAGGTATGTTTTTTCACATCTTGAAGGAGCTTTGCTCAAAGTCATGAGTACAAGCAGCTTCAAAAGATGTGATCACATCAAACGCTTAATCGAAAAATGGCAACCCCATTTTGAGCTTAAACGATGAGTATGACCTATGATCAAATGTTCTCATTTGACTCCTAAGTCAATATACTCAAACATAGGTGACCTAGTCACCGACCCCTGTCTAGATGAAGTCCATATGTTTTGGAGTTTGCTATTGTCTCTTTTGATACTCTCGTTGAGTTTTCCTTTTAATCAAAAAAAAAACTTCATCTAGCAATCTTTCTTTTTATTTTTTTTATTTATTTATTTTCTTACGTTTTTTGTGAATATCTTTTTGGCTCTGATCAATTCCCTGAAAATCATTTACAAATTCATTGCAAAACTTTTGAAACATTCCTTGCAAAGTGAGCTGAATTATTTCTGTATTTCCTTGGAATTAACCTCGGCGTCACCGATTTGATCACTTCGGTCGAAAAAGGATCTGCCCTAAGTCTCTGACTTTCGGACTCACCGATCCATATCAATTCGGTGTCACCGATTTACATTCACCAGGATATCATCTTCTGCAGCTCAACTAAATGGTTTATTCTTAATTTGCTCAGTTGTGATTCTTAAGGATCCCACTTCTTTCCTTCCATCTTTCCTGTACTTCCTAGTTTATCGTCCTTTTCGCACTTGATGTCAAAGGGGAGAAGATTTAGGGGAGCTAAGGGAGATTGGAGGATAAGGGAGAAAAGAAAATTTAAAGGAAGAAAACAATCTTACCTTAAGGGGAAAGGATCACATCAAAGCTTTGCCATGTCCCATATTGGTTGTTACATTTGGCATTATTCTCTTGATTTTTGCTTCTCTTACTCTCACAATTGGTATCTTATGAAAAGCACAATTGGTATCTTATGAAAAGCAAAATCTCTCAGAGCTCATTGAAAATCTTTTAGTCTTGGGAGACATGTTTGCTGATTCAAGCTAGTGCTCAACATGAGACACTCTTTATACATGTCATCCCTGGCTTGGTACTCTTGATGTTCTTGCTGATTGGATAAAGAAATACTCTTGTGTTATCTAACCTTGTTTTCTCAAGCTTCTTTCTTCAGGTACAATGCCAAGGAACTTCAAGGTAAGTATATGCATCCTGCAGAATGTGCATGATGGTGACTTGCTTGTGAATACCTGTTTGCAAGAAATCACCATGCACATATGCATCATCACTCTCTTATCCTCATCTGCTCTGATGCATATAGCCAAGCTGCATGTAGCACATCTTGCTTTTCTCTCTTGTGTGCTTGTGGTAGTCCAAAACCAAAATCTAAGATCTTGCACACTTGTAGGGGGAGCCTGTGTACTACATGCTTGTCAAAGCTTTAATGATAATCCTGTCCTTCCTTTAGTAAGCTTTGATATCTTATTTTGTGTGTTGCCATCAATTACCAAAAAGGGGGAGATTGAAAGCACATTTGCTCCCTAGGTGGTTTTGGTAATTAATGACAACATACTTTGTGGTTGGACTAATGCTTTTAACAAGTATGTTTCAGGAAAGTCAATCACTCTGGTATGGCAAAAGGACTGAAGAGGTGAACCCCTAGGATGCTAAGGAAAGGATTGGCAAAAGCTCAAGACTTCATTTGTTTTAGTGATCCAAGATCACATTGAGTCCATAGGAAAGCCAATACTATTAAAAGGGGATGAGGTTATGATGATGATCTGGTTGCTCAAAGTGCTTAATGATTTATCTATCAAACTATCAGCAATCTTTCATTCCAACATAAACCCATAAGTAATCTCGGTCCCACCGATTCCATAAACTCAGTCACACCGAGATGAACCACCTCAGCCATATACCCAAACCCTAAGAATTTCGGATTTTCCGATTCCAAACTCGGTCATTCCGAAATTGGTGTTGCCAAGCTTCAGAACCTTCTATACTCAAATCGGTGTCACCGAGATGAGAAAGTCGGTCCCACCGAGATTGGCAAACCCTAGACTTTGGAAGAATCGGACTAACCGAGATTGTATTTTCGGTCCCACGAAAATCCCAACGCTCACAAGATTTGAACTTTCGGTCTCACCGAGTTGTCAACTTCGGTCCGACCGAGATTGGTCAAATGTGTGTAACGGTTGGATTTTGTGTGGAGGCTATAAATACCCTCCACCTCCTCTTCATTCGTGGAGAGAGCCATCGAAAGAACTACCACTCCTACCTTACATTTCGAGAAGAGAACTACCTACCCTTGTGTTGAGATCAAGTTGCTCCACTCCCACCATATGAAACTTGATTTCTAGCCTTCCCAAGTTGCTTTCCACTCAATCCATTCCTCCACCACAGCCAAATCAGTGAGGAGAGTTGAGTGTTGGGGAGATTATCATTTGAAGCACAAGAGCAAGGAGTTCATCATCACCAACACCATCTATTACCTTTTGGAGGGTGGTATCTCCTAGATTGGTTAGGTGTCGCTTGGGAGCCTCCGTCAAGATGTGGAGTTGAACCAAGAAGTTTGTAAGGGCAAGGAGATCGCCTACTTTGTGAAGATCTACCCCGAGTAAGGCTAGTCCTCCGTGGACGTAGGCCATGATGGCATAGACAAGGTTGCTTCTTCGTGGACCCTTCGTGGGTGGAGCCCTCCGTGGACTCTCGCAGCCGTTACCCTTTGTGGGTTGAAGTCTCCATCAACGTGGATTGACGATAGCACCACCTATCGGAACCACGAGAAAAATCTCCGTGTCTCCAAATTGCGTTTGCTCTTCTCCACCTCTCCTTTTCTATATGTGCAATTTACTTTCCGCTGCTCATACTCTAGAATTGCATGTGTAGCTTGTTGCTCGACTTGAATGCATGATGCTTGCCTTGATCTTCATTGTGAACTTGCTAAAAACTTGTTCAAATCAAAAGGCATAATTTTTATCTTGTCGAGTAGTCTAATCACCCCCCCTCTAGACACTCTTGCCTTCAACGATCCTACAGAGGTCCCAATGTCAGTGTTTTTCATTTCTTTTATTTTTATCTCCCACCACACAAGAACAATATCCCAAGACTCCACCCCCCGTGCACTGGGGAATTTTCCTTGTTCCCCGGTTGCATGTCCACCATTGACACGCAACTGCCATCGGATGTGGGCTGTTGCATGTCTACCCTTGACACCCAATTGCCCCCGACCAGTTGCATGCTTATCGACATGCAACAACCGCCAGGTGTGTGTGATTTTCTTATCCCACCGCATGTGGCTCTATGTTGTTTTGTGGGAGGAGGGGAAGTGGGGGGTAGTTGCATGTTTGCAACTAGGCATGCAACTGCAAGTGTCGGTACCGGCTGCAACGACATGTCTTCAACATGACTGCAACTCAGTGGTGTTTTGTTGGGGGAAGGGCCAGTTATGTTTTTGCCCCCGACTGTAAGTACATGTCTACCCACTGTAACTGACCTTTTTGTTTTGTCGGTGGGCAGTGGGAGAGGAGGCGGTTGCATGTATGACACTAGGCACGCAATTGCAAGTGTCGCCCCCGCCTGCAATTGCATGTGCACCCCTCCGACTACAACTAGCCTTTGTTTTGTCGGAGGGTGGCGAGAGAAGGGGAGGGTAGTTGCAGGTATAACACTAGGCACACAATTCCAAGCGTCGCCCTCAACTGCAATTGCATGTGCCACCACCCGACTACAAGTGACATTTTTTTTGTTGAAGGGCGGCGGAGGGAGAGGGGGAGTTGCATGTTTGACACTAGGCATGCAACTTAAAGTGTGCCCCCGACCGCAATTGCATGTGCACTCACGCGACCGCAACTACATGTGCACTCATCCAACCACAACTGACCTTTGTTTTTTCGGAGGGCGGCGAGAGAGGGGAGGGTAGTTGCATGTCTAGCACTAGGTACACAATTGCAAGCGTCGCCCCCAACCGCAATTGCATGTGCCACCACCCGATTACAACTTACATTTGTTTTGTTGGAGGGCGGAGGAGGGAGAGGGGGAGTTGCATGTTTGACACTAGGCATGCAACTTAAAGTGTGCCCCCGACCGCAATTGCATGTGCACTCATCCAACCGCAACTGACCTTTGTTTTTTCGGAGGGCGGCGAGAGAGGGAGGGTAGTCGCATGTCTAACACTAGGCACACAATTGCAAGCCCCACCCCCAACTGCAATTGCATGTGCCACCACCCGAATGCAACTTACATTTGTTTTGTTGGAGGGCGGCGAAGGGAGAGGGGGAGTTGCATGTTTGACACTAGGCATGCAACTGAAAGTGTGCCCCCCGACCGCAATTGCATGTGCACACATCCGACCGCAACTGCATGTGCACTCATCCGACCGCAACTGACCTTTGTTTTTTTGAAGGGCAGCGAGAGAGGGGAGGGTAGTTGCATGTCTAACACTAGGCACACAGTTGCAAGCGTCGCCCCCAACTGCAATTGCATGTGCCACCACCCGACTGCAACTGGCATTTGTTTTGCTGGAGGGCGACGGAGGCAGAGGGGGAGTTGCATGTTTGATGACAGTAGGCATGCGACTGCAAGTGGCATCCTCGACTGCAACTGCAGGTCCACCCTCCCGACTGCAACTGACCTTTTGTTATGTCGGAGGATGGGAAGGGGTAGTTGCATGTCTGACACTAGGCACACAACTGCAGTGTCACCACCTACTGCAAGTGCATGTCTAGTTATGTGACTGCAACTCATCTTTGTTTTGTCGAAAGGCGGTAGGAGAGGAGGGCAAATGCATGTCTTTTTTTTACCAAGAGTGTGGAGGGACCATTTTCATTGTTGTTTTTATTATGTTACATAAAAAAGTTATAGTATCTTCTTTTTTTTCATTTCTTTTTTTTGTTTTGTTACTTAAATCAGTTATAAAGTCCCACTTATTTTTGTGTGTGTGTCTAAACTGTCGATGAAACTAACGAAGTAGCCAAAGTTTTTCCATTTATTTTTGTTGTCCAGTCCCCTTGTTTACATCTGATAGTTAGAAATATAGTTTTTGTTAGACTTTTTTTATCGCTGGACAAGATATTTTCAAACTCTATAAGAATTCATTTTTTGTATATTTTGAACTATGTAAAACATGCCGACAGAGGTTTTAATTGATGTGGCAAGTCATTTTTCGTCTTGCAAATTTGTTCAGACATCGTAAGTAGTAGCTGCTGGGCATTTGTTCCGATTATATATTTTTGTTCAGATTTTGATTTTTGAAATGCGGATCTCTCTAGTGTCAGAGTGGTGTCGCTAGCAAATTGTGTGCCAGGGCATGATATCCTGAATTACTATCAGTTATAATCAATAGTAGTAATTGTTTTTTGTCAAAAATCTTAGCAGTTGTTTTATTTTTTATTTTATATTTTATAAACACTGGTTTATAGCTGCTGGGATTTCTTTTTTCATAATCACACAAATTTTACAAAGCTACGGAAATTTTCCAGCAAACCAGCACGTATATGCATAGTTGATGCTTTTTCTTATTTTTTCCCCAAGCGTACCAAACAAGCACACAGACACATACAGCGAGTTGAGTGCTTCTTAGTACAAAGATCAAGCACTTAAACACATTGTAGGATCGAAAGTATGTCTAGAGGGGGGGTGATTAGACTACTTGACAATATAAAAATTCAGCCTTTTGATAAAGACAAGTTTTTGGCAGATTCACGATTATGATCAAGTCAAGTATCACCCTACACATGCAATTCTAGAGTATTGGCAGCGGAAAGTAAATTGCACATGTAGTAAAGAGAGGTGGAGAAGAGCAAACGCAATTTGGAGACACGGAGATTTTTCTCGTGGTTCCGATAGGTGGTGCTATCGTCAATCCACGTTGATGGAGACTTCATCCCACGGAGGGTAACGGCTGCGACAGTCCACGGAGGGCTCCACCCACGAAGGGTCCACGAAGAAGCAACCTTGTCTATGCCATCATGGCATACGCCCACGGAGGACTAGCCTTACTCGGGGTAGATCTTCACGAAGTAGGCGATCTCCTTGCCCTTACAAACTTCTTGGTTCAACTCCACATCTTGACGGAGGCTCCCAAGCGACACCTAACCAATCTAGGAGGCACCACCCTCCAAAAGGTAATAGATGGTGTTGATGATGATGAACTCCTTGCTCTTGTGCTTCAAATGATAATCTCCCCAACACTCAACTCTCCTCACCGATTTGGCTGTGGTGGAAGAAAGGATTGAGTGGAAAGCAACTTGGGAAGGCTAGAGATCAAGCTTCATATGGTGGGAGTGGAGCAACTTGATCTCAACACAAGGGTAGGTAGTTTTCTTCTCGAAATGTAAGGTAGGAGTGGTAGTTCTTTCGATGGCTCTCTCCACGAATGAAGAGGGGTGGAGGGTATTTATAGCCTCCACACAAAATCCAACTGTTACACACATTTGACCAATCTCGGTCAGACCGAAGTTGACAACTCGGTGAGACCGAAAGTTCAAATCTTGTGAACGTTGGGATTTTCGGTGGGACCGAAAATACAATCTCGGTGAGTCCGATTCTTCCAAAGACTAGGTTTTGTCAATCTCGGTGGGACCGACTTCATCATCTCGGTGACACCGATTTGATGACAGAAGGTTACAGAAGCTTGGCAACACTAGTTTCGGTGAGACCGAGTTCAGAATCGGAAAATCCGAAATTTCTAGGGTTTGGCTTTGTGGCTGAGGTGGTTCATCTCGGTGTGACTGAGTTTAGGAAATCGGTGGGACCGAGATTACTTATGAGTGTATATTTGAAGTGAGAGTTGCTGATAGTTTAGGAGATGTATCACTAAGCACTTGAGCAACCAGATCATTAACATAACCTCATCCCCTTTTAATAGTATTGGCTTTCCTATGGACTCAATGTGATCTTGGATCACTAAACCAAAAATGGAGTCTTGAGCTTTTGCCAATGCTTGCCTTAGTATTTTGAGGGGTCCACATCTTCAGTCATTGCCATACCCATATCACTGAACTTTCTGAAATGATTCTCAAGTAACTATTAGTTCAATGATATATATGTTGTTATTAATTACCAAAACCACGCGGGGATTAATTGCACTTTCAATCTCCCCCTTTTTGGTACTTGATGACAACATATAGATCAAAGCTTCGACAAATGATATAATCAATGAATAATATCGTCGCTTTGAGAAGTATGTGATAAGCAAGAGCTCCCCCTAAATTTGTGCATTATTTAAGATTTGCGTTTGAATGCAAATGCACAATCGATTAGGATCATGGGTCACTCTTCCATGTCACATACATCTTGGTGGAGCGCACAAAATGATAAGAACGAATAGCATTCACCCAATCACCAAGACATGAGTAAATGGTCATACAAGATATGAATCGCATATGATAAGCATTAAGCACACATTAAGGCATAGTACGACCAAGCACTCATCAAAGTAGAGCAAACGTAGTATCAAACACACTAACGCTCGAAAAACTCAAAAGTATCTCAAAAGACCGCAAATGAACGAAAGAGCAAAAGCGCAAAGACAACAAAGACTCTCTCTCGAAGTCCTATGATCTATACAATTTCTCCCCCTTTGGCAACAAGTTACCAAAAAGTTCGAAGGTATAGAGCTAAACGTCACTAGGGACTCTGCTGGCGGCTCCTGTCTGGGTTGATGGAGTTGAGATGGCAGCATCGGCGAAGACTTCACTGATGTCTGTGGAGCTGGAGGAGTGGACATTGAGCCGGAGCTGAACCGATGGAGCTGTGGGAGGTGCCGAGGTCTGTAGTCCGGTGTCATCACATCGAATAGCAGCTGATCGGGTCTTGTGGGAACCGGAGCAGGGCTATTCATAATCATCTGGACTAGGTCATCCTGCATCTCACGCATGAGCTCTTCCTTCTCCCTCTTTGCTTCCTCGATATCTGCCTCAAGCTTGTTGACAAGTGACTTGCACTTCATCGGCTTCACATCGAGCATGGATCTTGTCTTCAACAATCCTCTCAAGACTCTCCCGAGATCGCACAATGCTGGCCAGCGTTGTTCAATCCTCTGGTAGCTTCAAGGAGCTGCTCTCCAACACTCTTGGGTTTAGCTGCTGCTGCTTCCTTCTCAGCTTTGGCTTGCTTGGCAGCTTCACTCTTAGCTTGACCTTCAACTGACGTTGGGTCCTCTTCATCCATCACAACTTCATTGTCCTCATGCTCAGGCTGCAGTGGCAAATGTGGTCTTGTTGGGGAACGTAGTAATTTCAAAAAATTTCCTACGCACACGCAAGATCATGGTGATGCATAGCAACGAGAGGGGAGAGTGTTGTCTACGTACCCTCGTAGACCCAAAGCGGAAGCGATCACAACGTAGAGGAAGTAGTCGTACGTTCTCCTCGCGATCCGACCGATCCGGCGCCGTTACTCGGCGCCCCGAGTTCTTGACACACGACAGCTCGATGACGCCCTCAGACTCGATCCAGCCGAGTGTCGAGGGAGAGTTCCTCAAGACGACGGCGTGGTGGCGATCTTGATGTTTCACCGGCGCAGGCTTCGCTCTAAGCTTCGCGACGGTATGACCGAGGTGGAATATGGTGGAGGGCGGCACCGCACACGGCTAAGGAACGATCTCAGATCAAACTTGTGTGTCCTAGGGTGCCCCCTGCCCCGTATATAAAGGAGGGAGGGGGAGGCCGGCCGCCCCTATAGGCGCGCTAAGGAGGGGGAGTCCTCCTCCTAGTTGAGTAGGACTCCCTTTCCTAGTCCAACTAGGAAGGAGAAGGGGAAGGAAAGAGAGAGAGGGAGAGGAAAGGGGCGCCGCGCCTCCTTGTCCTATTCGGACTCCCACAGGGGGCGCCACCTCCTCGGTGCGGCCCTCTCTCTCCCTCTTGGCCCACTAAGGCCCATAACTTCCCGGGGTTCCGCAACCCTCCCAAGACTCCGTTTTCTCCGAAACTTCCGAACCTTTCCGTGTCCGAATATAGCCATCCAATATATCAATCTTTATGTCTCGACCATTCCGAGACTCCTCGTCATGTCCGTGATCACATCCGGACTCGAACTTCTTCGGTACATCAAAATACATAAACTCATAATAACCGCCATCGAAACCTTAAGCGTGCGGACCCTACGGTTCGAGAACAATGTAGACATGACCGAGACACGCCTCCGGTCAATAACCAACAGCGGGACCTGGATGCCCATATTGGTTCCTACATATTCTACGAAGATCTTTATCGGTCGACCGCATAACAACATACGTTGTTCCCTTTGTCATCGGTATGTTACTTGCCCGAGATTCGATCGTCGGTATCCAATACCTAGTTCAATCTCGCACGCAAGTCTCTTTACTCGTTCCGTAATACATCATCTCACAACTAACTCATTAGTTGTAGTGCTTGCAAGGCTTCAGTGATGTGTATTACCGAGAGGGCCCAGAGATACCTCTCCGACAATCGGAGTGACAAAACCTAATCTCAAATACGCCAACCCAACATCCGCCTTTGGAGACACCTGTAGTACTCCTTTATAATCACCCGATTCGCTGTGACGCTTTGGTAGCACCAAAGTGTTCCTCCGTAAACGGAGTTGCATAATCTCATAGTTACAGGAACATGTATAAGTCATGGATAAAAGCAAGATCAACATACTAAACGATCGTGTGCTAAGCTAATGGAATGGGTCATGTCAATCGATCATTCTACTAATGATGTGACCTTGTTAATCAAATAACAACTCTTTGTTCATGGTTAGGAAACATAACCATCTTTGATTAACAAGCTAGTCTAGTAGAGGCATACTAGTGACATGTTGTTTGTTTATGCATTCACACATGTATCATGTTTCCGGTTAATACAATTCTAGCATGAATGATAAATATTTATCATGAAATAAGGAAATAAATAATAACTTTATTATTGCCTCTAGGGCATATTTCCTTGATCTCCCACTTGCACTAGAGTCAATAATCTAGATTACATAGTAATGATTCTAACACCCATGGAGTCTTGGTGCTGATCATGTTTTGCTCGTGGAAGAGGCTTAGTCAACGGTTCTGCGACATTCAGATCCGTATGTATCTTGCAAATCTCTATGTCTCCCACCGGACTAAGTCCGGATGGAATTGAAGCGTCTCTTGATGTGCTTGGTCCTCTTGTGAAATCTGGATTCCTTCGCTAAGGCAATTGCTCCATATTGTCACGAAGATTTTCATTGGACCCGATGCACTAGGTATGACACCTAGATCGGATATGAACTCCTTCATCCGCACTCCTTCATTAGCTGCTTCCGAAGCTGCTATGTACTCCGCTTCACATGTAGATCCCGCCACGACGCTTTGTTTAGAACTGCACCAACCGACAGCTCCTCCGCTTAGTGTAAATACGTATCCGGTCTGCGATTTAGAATCGTCCGGATCAGTGTCAAAGCTTGCATCAACGTAACTGCCACGATGAGCTCTTTGTCACCTCCATATACGAGAAACATATCCTTAGTCCTTTTCGTATTTCAGATGTTCTTGACCGCTGTCGAAGGATCCACTCTGGATTACTTTGGTACCTCCTGCTAAACTTATAGCAAGGCACACATCAGTGTCCGTACACAAGATTGCATACATGATAGAGCCTATGGTGAAGCATAGGAACATCTTTCATTTTCTCTCTATCTTCTGCAGTGGTCGGGCATTGAGTCTTACTCAATTTCACACCTTGTAACACGTGCAAGAACCCTTTCTTTGCTTGATCCATTTTGAACTTCTTCAAAATTTTGTCAAGGTATGTGCTTTGTGAAAGTCCAATTAAGCGCCTTGATCTATCTCTATAGATCTTAATGCCCAATATGTAAGCAGCTTCACCGAGGTCTTTCATTGAAAAACTCTTAGTATCCCTTTATGCTATCCAGAATTCTATATCATTTCCGATCAGCAATATGTCATCTACATATAATATCGAAATGCTACTGAGCTCCCACTCACTTTCTTGTAAATACAGGCTTCTCCAAAAGTCTCACAAACCCAAATGCTTTGATCACACTATCAAAGCGCTTATTCCAACTCCGAGATGCTTGCACCAGTCCATAAATGGATCGCTGGAGCTTGCACACTTTGTTAGCTCCTTTGGATCGATAAAACCTTCGGTTGCATCATATACAACTCTTCTTCCGTAAATCCATTCAGAATGCAGTCTTTACATCCATTTGCCAAATTTCATAATCATAAAATGCGGCAATTGCTAACATGATTCGGACAGACTTAAGCATCGCTTCGGGTGAGAAGGTCTCATCGTAGTCAATCCCTTGAACTTGTCGAAAACCTTTGCGATAAGTCGAGCTTTGTAGACGAAATATTACCGTCGGCGTCGGTCTTCTTCTTGAAGATCCACTTGTTTTCTATTGCTTGCCTACCCTCGGGCAAGTCAACCAAAGTCTATACTTTGTTTTCATACATGGATCCCATCTCGATTTCATGGCCTCAAGCCATTTTGCGAATCTGGGCTCACCATCGCTTCTTCATAGTTCGTAGGTTCATCATGATCTAGTAGCATGATTTCCGAACAGGATTACCGCACCACTCGTGCGGATCTTATTCTGGTTGATCTACGAGGTTCTGCAGAACTTGATCTAAAGTTTCATGATCAACATCATCAACTTCCTCACTACTTGGTGTAGATGTCTCGAAACCGGTTTCTGCGATTTAACTACTTTCAAGTAAGGGAGAAGGTACAATTACCTCATCAAGTTCTACTTTCCTCCCACTCACTTCTTTCGAGAGAAACTCCTTCTCTAGAAAGGATCCATTCTTAGCAACGAATGTCTTGCCTTCGGATCTGTGATAGAAGGTGTACCCAACTGTCTCCTTTGGGTATCCTATGAAGACACATTCGATTTGGGTTCGAGCTTATCAGGTTGAAGCTTTTTCACATAAGCATCGCATCCCCAAACTTTAAGAAACGACAACTTTGGTTTCTTGCTAAACCACAGTTCATAAGGTGTCGCCTCAACGGATTTCGACGGTGTTCTATTCAGTGTGAATGCGGCCGCCTCTAGAGCATAACCCCAAAACGATAGCGGTAAATCAGTAAGAGACATCATAGATCGCACCATATCTAGTAAAGTACGATTCGACGTTCGACACACCATTACGCTGTGGTGTTCCGGTGGCGGAGTTGCTAAACTATTCCGCATTGTTTCAAATGTAGACCAAACTCAGAACTCAAATATTCACCTCCACGATCGATCGTAGAAATTTAATTTTCTTGTTACGATGATTTTCAACTTCACTCAAATTCTTTGAACTTTTCAAATGTTTCAGACTTATGTTTCATTAAGTAGATATACCCATATCTGCTTAAGTCATCTGTGAAGGTGAGAAAATAACGATATCCGCCACGAGCCTCAACATTCATTGACCACATACATCTCAGATGTATGATTTCCAACAAATCTGTTGCTCTCTCCATAGTACCGCAGAACGGGTTCTAGTCATCTTGCCCATGAGGCACGGTTCGCAAGTGCCAAGTGATTCATAATCAAGTGACTCCAAAAGTCCATCAGTATGGAGTTTCTTCATGCCTTTACACCGATATGACCTAAACGGCAAGTGCCACAAATAAGTTGCACTATCATTATCAACTCTGCATCTTTTGGTTTCAACATTATGAATATGTGTATCACTACTATCGAGATTCATAAAAATAGACCACTCCTCAAGGGTGCATGACCATAAAAGATATTACTCATATAAATAGAACAACCATTATTCTCTGATTTAAATGAATAACCGCCTCGCATCAAACAAGATCCGGATATAATGTTCATGCTCAACGCAGCACCAAATAACAATTATTTAGGTCTAAAACTAATCCCAAGGTAGATGTAGAGGTAGCGTGCGACCGCGATCACATCGACTTTGGAACCATTTCCCACGCGCATCGTCACCTCGCCCTTTGCCGTTGTTCGCAATCCGTAGTCCCTGCTTCGAGTTGCAAATATTAGCAATGTAACCAAGATCAAATACCAGTGCTATCTGCGAGCTCTAGTAAGGTACACATCAATAACATGTATATCACATATACCTTTGTTCACCTTGCCATCCTTCTTATCCGCCAAATACTTGGGGCAGTTCCGCTTCCAAAGGACTACCGCT
Organism: Aegilops speltoides; assembly: GCA_021437245.1. Lineage (NCBI taxonomy): Eukaryota > Viridiplantae > Streptophyta > Magnoliopsida > Poales > Poaceae > Aegilops > Aegilops speltoides. The sequence continues at coordinate 531,609,911 of CM038142.1, forward strand.
TGCGGTAGAAGCACTCGGCCAGTGTTTAGGTCCAGACTTGGGTTTCTTCTCCCGAGCAGAACTTGCTTGCTGTTCTTCTTGAAGTTCCCTTCTTCTTCCCTTTGCCTTTCTTCTTGAAACTAGTGGTCTTATTGACCATCAACACTTGATGCTCCTTCTTGATTTCTACCTCCGCAGCCTTTAGCATTGCGAAGAGCTCGGTATAGTCTTTACTAACCCTTGCATATTATAGTTCATCACGAAGCCTTTGTAGCTTGGTGGCGTGATTGAAGAATTCATCAATGACACAATCATCCGGAAGATTAACTCCCAATTGTGTCAAGTGATTGTAGTACCCGCACATTACGAGTATGTGCTCACTAATGTAACTATTCTCCTCCATCTTGCAGCTATAGAACTTATTGGAGACTTCATATCTCTCAATCCGGGCATTCTGTTGGAATATCAACTTCAACTCTGGAACATCTCATATGCTCCATGACGCTCAAAACGCCGTTGAAGTCCCGGTTCTAAGCCGTAAAGCATGGCACATCGAACTATAGAGTAGTCATCGCTTTGCTCGCCAGACGCTCACAACATCTGGTGTTGCTCCAAGAAGAAGTTCGGCACCTAGCGGTGCATCCAGACGTAACTCTTCCGTGCAGCAATGAGGATGATCCTCAAATTACGGACCCGATCGTGTAATTGCTACCATCATCTTTCAACTTTGCTTTCTCAAGGAACGCATTAAAATTCAACGGAACAACAAAGACGAGCCATCTATCTACAATCAAACATAAACAAGCAAGATACTATTAGGTACTAAGTTCATGATAAATTTATGTTCAATTAATCATATTACTTAAGAACTCCCACTTAGAAAGACATCTCTAGTCATCTAAGTGATCACGTGATCCAAATCAACTAAACCATAACCGATCATCACGTGAAATGGAGTAGTTTTCAATGGTGAACATCTTATGTTGATCATATCTACTATATGATTCACGCCGACCTTTCGGTCTCCGTGTTCCGAGGCCATATCTGCATATGCTAGGCTCGTCAAGTATAACCCGAGTATTCTGCGTGTGCAAAACTGGCTTGCACCCGTTGTAGATGGACGAGAGCTTATCACACCCGATCATCACGTGGTGTCTGGGCACGACGAACTTTGGCAACGGTGCATACTCGGGGAGAACACTTCTTGATAATTTAGTGAGAGATCATCTTATAATGCTACCGTCAATCAAAGCAAGATAAGATGCATAAAGGATAAACATCACATGCAAATCAATATAAGTGATATGATATGGTCATCATCATCTTGTGCTTCGTGATCTTCATCTCCGCAGCACCACCATGATCACCATCGTCATCGGCGCGACACCTTGATCTCCATCGTAGCATCGTTGTCATCTCGCCAATCTTATGCTTCTAAGACTATCGCTACCGCTTAGTGATAAAGTAAAGCATTACAGGGCGATTGCATTGCATACAATAAAGCGACAACCATATGGCTCCAGCCAGTTGCCGATAACTTCGGTTACAAAACATGATCATCTCATACAATAAAATATAGCATCACGTCTTGACCATATCACATCACAACATGCCCTGCAAAAACAAGTTAGACGTCCTCTACTTTGTTGTTGCAAATTTTACGTGGCTGCTACGGGCTTAAGCAAGAACCAGTCTCACCTACGCATCAAAACCACAACGATATTTCACAAATAGACTCCGTTTTAACCTTCTCAAGGACCGGCGTAGCCACACTCAGTTCAACTAAAGTGAGAGAGACAGACACCCACCACCACCTTTAAGCAACGAGTGCTCGTGGCGGTGAAACCAGTCTCGCGTAAGCGTCGCGTAATGTCGGTCAGGCCGCTTCATCTCACAATACCGCTGAACCAAAGTATGACATGCTGGTAGGTAGTATGACTTGTATCGCCCACAACTCACTTGTGTTCTACTCGTGCAAAACATCAAACCATAAAAACCTAGGCTCGGATGCCACTGTTGGGGAACGAGTAATTTCAAAAATTTCCTCGCACACGCAAGATCATGGTGATGCATAGCAACGAGAGGGAGAGTGTTGTCTACGCACCCTCGTGAGACCCGGCGAAGCGATCACAACGTAGAGGAAGTAGTCGACGCTCTCCTCGCGATCCGACCGATCCGGCGCCAACATCCGGCGCCCCGAGTTCTTGACACACGTACAGCTCGATGACGCCCCTCAGACTCCGATCCAGCCGAGTGTCGAGGAGAGTTCCGTCGACGACGGCGTGGTGATGATCTTGATGTTTCACCGGCGCAGGCTTCGCCTAAGCTTCATGACGGTATGACCGAGGTGGAATATGGTGGAGGGGGCACCGACACGGCTAAGGAACGATCTGAGATCAAACTTGTGTGTCCTAGGGTGCCCCCTGCCCCCAGATATATAAAGGAGGGAGGGGGGGGCCGCCGGCCCCTATAGGCGCGCACGGAGGGGGAGTCCTCCTCCTAGTTGAGTAGGACTCCCTTCCTAGTCCAACTAGGAAGGAGAAGGGGAAGGAAAGAGAGGAGGAGAGGAAGGGGGGCGCGCCCCTCCTTGTCCTATTCGGACTCCCACAGGGGCGCCCACCTCTGGTGCGCGCCTCTCTCTCCCCTCTTGGCCCACTAAGGCCCATAACTTCCCCGGGGTTCCAGAACCCTCCCACTCCGTTTTCTCCGAAACTTCCGAACCTTTCCGGTGTCCGAATATAGCCATCCAATATATCAATCTTTATGTCTCGACCATTCCTAGACTCCTCGTCATGTCCGTGATCATATCCGGACTCAACTTCTTCGGTACATCAAAATACATAAACTCATAATAACTGCCATCGAAACCTTAAGCGTGCGGACCCTACGGTTCGAGAACAATGTAGACATGACCGAGACACGCCTCCGTCAATAACCAACAGCGGACCTGGATGCCCATATTGGTTCCTACATATTCTACGAAGATCTTTATCGGTCGACCGCATAACAACATACGTTGTTCCTTTGTCATCGGTATGTTACTTGCCCGAGATTCGATCGTCGGTATCCAATACCTAGTTCAATCTCGTTACGCAAGTCTCTTTACTCGTTCCGTAATACATCATCTCACAACTAACTCATTAGTTGTAGTGCTTGCAAGGCTTCAAAGATGTGTATTACCGAGAGGGCCCAGAGATACCTCTCCGACAATCGGAGTGACAAAACCTAATCTCAAATACGCCAACCCAACATCTGCCTTTGGAGACACCTGTAGTACTCCTTTATAATCACCCGATTCGTTGTGACGCTTGGTAGCACCAAAGTGTTCCTCCGTAAACGGAGTTGCATAATCTCATAGTTACAGGAACATGTATAAGTCATGGATAAAAGCAAGATCAACATACTAAACGATCGTGTGCTAAGCTAATGGAATGGGTCATGTCAATCAGATCATTCTACTAATGATGTGACCTTGTTAATCAAATAACAACTCTTTGTTCATGGTTAGGAAACATAACCATCTTTGATTAACAAGCTAGTCTAGTAGAGGCATACTAGTGACATGTTGTTTGTTTATGCATTCACACATGTATCATGTTTCCGGTTAATACAATTCTAGCATGAATGATAAATATTTATCATGAAATAAGGAAATAAATAATAACTTTATTATTACCTCTAGGGCATATTTCCTTCAGGTCTATCCAACAAGTAGGTGCCCGTGCCAAACTTGGCATTGATAAGCATCTGAATGTGCGGGGCAAATCCACACGACCTCTTCTGGTCTGCTGCAGTCCTCTTGATAGTCTCAACTATCAGGTCCATCACCTTGAAAGGTGCCTTCTGATCAAGTATATGCAGCATGTTGATAGAATACCCTCTGATCATGCGATGATCTCCAGACTTGGGCATCAAGGTATGCCTCAGAATGGTGTTTGTGGTAGGTAGACCTGCCTGGAGATGATACACTGAGGCGAGCTTCTAGATTTCCACATCCTTAGCTGGTACCTCATTGTACATATTCTTCATAGATTCATGATTCTTCTTGGGAATACCATAGACATCAACATCATCCTCTCTCTGCACTGGAGCATTCAGCGAAGGTTGCCCATTCTTCAACAGTTTGAAGAGAATCTTTGGCCGGGAGGATATCTCTTCCTCACAAATGAAATCGAAATCTTCTTCATCGAATTCCTCTTCTTTCCGCCCTTGGTGGCTGCAGGAGGCAAACCACTTGGTGTGCTCCTCTCACCATCATCTGAAAAGCTGCTGGCCTCGGGACTAGTGCTCGCCTCGGAATATCAAGAATTGGTGACTCGGACCTGTTCGGCTATCACCGCATCGACATGGCTGACAACCTGTGAATAGATTAGGTATAGGCAGAGTAGAAGAGTTATCACAAACTGCAGAAGATTTTGCAAAAAAAATGAGTTTAAATTTCAGTTTTAGGTTTTCACAGAATGCATGTCGGTCAGACCGAGTTTAAAATTCGGTGAATCCGAAGTGTTCTAACAGAAGCATTCACACCACTTTCGGTGGGACCGAAGTGGGTTTCGGTCCTGCCGAAAACACTAGGGTTTCACTAAATCCTCATTTCGGTCGCACCGATTTGCACAACTCGGTTGGACCGAAGGGTGCAGTGCAATGGCCAGAGGCCAAATCGGTCATACCGAGAATGTAAAGTCGGTCTCACCGAGATGTATTCGGCGGAAACCTAACCCTAAAACTTTTACTCGAATTTCGTTCTAACGAACTAATCTGGTGTTAAGGAGGATCTCAAACGTGGCAAGATGCTAGGCAAACCAATCGTGCATTGAATCGGAGATGGGAGCACGAGAGGGATCGAAATTCACCCTAACTTGGTGGAGTTCCTCTACGGCGGCAACGGCGCGGAGAGAATGTCCGCTGACGGCGACGGAGACTCATGGGCGAGGGCGCAAAGCGATTTACGGAGACGATCCGGAGACCACGGCGACGGCAAAGAAGGGGTTTGGGGCGGCGGCGTTTTGAAGTAGGAATCAACGCGCTGCCCTCGGAGTATATATACCCTTAGTTGTCGGTGGGACCGAGTTGTAAAACTTCGGTGGCACCGAGATGGATAACTCGCAGTATTACACACTTCGTCACGCCGAAAATCACAACTCGGTTTCACCGAGGTGAAAACCTAGATCAATCCAAGTGCTTTCGGTCTGTCCGAGTTTGAGTGGGTTGGTCTGACCGAAATCACTTAGAAGGTTTTGGAAGTTTAGCCCTTGACGGATCGGTGGCTCCGAGTGCTCCTCACTCGGTGGGTCCGAAAATGACTTGTTCAAAGTTTGTGATATAAGCATGAATAGAATTTGAGACAAGAAAGCATAGATAGCTAGGGGAGGAACTTAGGCATTCTTGTCCATCCATTTGGTCAGAAAAATCCAAAAGACCAAAGCAACAAATGGATGTCCTCGAATGGATAAAATCATGCATCCAACATGCTCACACAATAAGATAGCAAATGAAATATGTGTCAAACATGCACAAACAAAACACTAGCTACTATCACACAATTTGTCGATGACTAGGTCATCTTTATATGAGTATATTGACTTAGGAGTCAAATGAGAACATTTGATCATAGGTCATACTCATCGCTTAAGCACAAGTGGGGTTACCACTTTTACATAAAGCATTAATGTGTTCACATCATTTGAAGATGCTTTAGCTCAATTCTTTAGAGCAAAGCTCCCCTAGATGTGAGAACCCTTTTAAAGGGTCAAACTAACCTTGGGTTGTCGAGAAGACTTCATGTAGATGTTGAAGATGTGGATGCTCAATGTTGATGAAGATCATCAAGAGTTGGGAGCAATCCTTTGGATTCGGCACTTTCAATACCTACATGGGTTAGTCCCACAAGGAACAAACAAGGATATCCATGGACATAGATTGAAGTACACAATTGATGATGTCCATGAAAGCAATGATTACCTTGTCCCTTGACTTACCAACAAGAGGGTTTGTGACTCCATGAACTAGTGCAAGATGTGGAAGTTGATTGCACAAGTTTTGCCAAAATGAATGTGAGTGAAGTATGTTGGCGGAGTCACCCTCAAGAACTCTCTAGTTCTTCTTCTTCGGATCCACATCATCTTGATGGGAATCCTTGGGGTTGTAGTTGAGCTTGACGAAGTAGAACTTGACGCTTCCTTGGGAACCCACTTGACCATGGCTTTAGGTGCTTCATAGAATGCATCAATCTCCTCTTGAAGCTTGTCCTTGACTTTTAGCTTGTGGTCTTGTGGTGGAAGGTCATCTTGAGCTTGTTCCACATTGGAAGAAGTAGGATCATACTTCTCCTTTTGAGAAACAAACTTTGGAGTAGGATATTGACCTTCTTCCCATTCAACACCCTCGGCGTTGAACTTTCGCTCAAAACCAATTCCTTGATTCTTCCGGTGCCTTCCTTGCTTAAGTAACAATTTCCTCAAAGTTCTTGCTTCCGCAAGGCTCTTGTAGACACCTTTCTCTATAATCCCTTTCAATAAACTATTTTCTTGCTCAAGTGTAACTTGGCTTGAAACATTGTTAGTGGAATCAAGAGAACTACTAGAAGTAACAACATTAGATTTAGCATGGTTATTGTTACTACTAGATGAAGAAATTTTCTTATGCTTGTCATGCTTAGTTTTAATAGGTGGCAAGAAATTAGACAAGAGAAGTCGTTGACAAGATATGAAGAACTCTTCTTCAAGATCGTCATTGATTGCTTTTAGAAACTCATGTTCTTGCTCTAGATTGAGCTTCTCGAAGCGTAGCTTCTCATGAGATCTTAGGAGCTCTCTATGATCTTCTTGAGTTGTTTCATGAGCTAACTTAAGAGTGTTTAGTTCTTTAGTTAAACGCTCAATCTCCTTCATAGCATTGTCATTCGACTCTTCTCGACTATAAAGACTACTAGCATGTTCATCATTACTAGGCTCACTAGATTTATCATGTAAAAGCTCATCTTCACCAAGCAAGTCATCCTCATCACTATCAAAGTCAATAAATTCAGGGTGTGATACCTTGGGGCCTTTAGCCATGAAGCATCTTCCAATTCCCTCATTTGGTGAATCAAATAAGTCTTAGGAGTTGGAGTTGGAGGACACGAGAGCAAGACCGAAACACCTTCATCTTGATCAGAGTCGGAGTTGGAGTGATAGCTTCTTTCGGAGTGATTGTCGGAGTCGGAGCCGAGACCCATTCACCTACATGAGCTTGATGTTTTCTTCTTGTGTAGCTCCTTGATGATTTGTCTTTCCTCTCCTAATCCTTGCTTCTCCGAGAGGATCTTCGCTCATAACGATCATCTCTACTCCTTCTCTCTTCCGAGGTGACTCTTCTCTTGAGCTTCTTCTTCTTGGAGATTCTTCTCTTCTCTTGTGGGGAGCCGAACACTCATTTGAGTAGTGTCCGGGTCTTCCACAATTGTAGAAGTTTCGATCACGACTAGAAGATCTCTTTTCATCATATGATCTAGACTTTGAGCTTCTTTCCTTGCTTCTACTCTTGTAGAATTTGTTGAAGTTCTTCAACAATAGGCTTATCTCTTCATTGGAAACTAGCTTGTCACTTGAGGTTGTGGGAGCATCACTTGTAGCTTTGTAAGCACCACTTGACTTGTTGTGAAGCTCTTCCTTATCTTTAAGTGTCATCTCATGAGCAACAATTCTTCCAATGACTTCGGTAGGCTTGAGATTCTTGTAGTTTGGCATCATTTGGATCAAAGTGCACACGGTGTCATACTTTCCATCCAAAGCTCTGAGAATCTTCTTGATGATGAATCGGTTGGTCATTTCTTCGCTTCCTAAGCCGGCAATCTCATTTGTGATGAGAGCAAGCCTAGAGTACATTTCAGCGACTCCTTCACCTTCCTTCATCTTGAACTTGTCAAGTTGACCTTGAAGAACATCTAGCTTTGATTCCTTCACGGACTCGGTACCTTCGTGCATTTCGACCAAAGTATCCCAAATCTCTTTTGCATTCTCAAGACGGCTGACTTTGTTGAACTCCTCGACACAAAGCATTGAAGAGAATGTCGAAGCTTGAGCATTGTTTTGCAACATCAGAATTCATCCGCAGTAGCTTCACGATCCGGAACTTTTCCTTCCTCAAGAATTCACCTTGCAAGCCAACACAAATAATGCCCCATGCGGCAGGGTTATGTCCAAGAATATGCATTTTCATTTTATGCTTCCAACTAGCAAAGTTTGAACCATCAAAGTAAGGACCTCTACGAAAATTACCCTCACTAGACGCCATACTCTCCTAGGTTGTGAAACCAAGCTTATGGAGTCCAATGCAATGGAGACCAATACAATGGAGACCGCAGCTCTGATACCACTTGTAGGATCGAAAGTATGTCTAGAGGGGGGTGATTAGACTACTTGACAATATAAAAATTCAGCCTTTTGATAAAGACAAGTTTTTGGCAGATTCACGATTATGATCAAGTCAAGTATCACCCTACACATGCAATTCTAGAGTATTGGCAGCGGAAAGTAAATTGCACATATAGTAAAGAGAGGTGGAGAAGAGCAAACGCAATTTGGAGACACGGAGATTTTTCTCGTGGTTCCGATAGGTGGTGCTATCGTCAATCCACGTTGATGGAGACTTCAACCCATGGAGGGTAACGGCTGCGAGAGTCCACGGAGGGCTCCACCCACGAAGGGTCCACGAAGAAGCAACCTTGTCTATGCCATCATGGCATACGCCCACGGAGGACTAGCCTTACTCGGGGTAGATCTTCACGAAGTAGGCGATCTCCTTGCCCTTACAAACTTCTTGGTTCAACTCCACATCTTGACGGAGGCTCCCAAGCGACACCTAACCAATCTAGGAGGCACCACCTCCAAAAGGTAATAGATGGTGTTGATGATGATGAACTCCTTGCTCTTGTGCTTCAAATGATAATCTCCCCAACACTCAACTCTCCTCACCGATTTGGCTGTGGTGGAAGAAAGGATTGAGTGGAAAGCAACTTGGGAAGGCTAGAGATCAAGCTTCATATGGTGGGAGTGAAGCAACTTGATCTCAACACAAGGGTAGGTAGTTTTCTTCTCGAAATGTAAGGTAGGAGTGGTAGTTCTTTCGATGGCTCTCTCCACGAATGAAGAGGGGTGGAGGGTATTTATAGCCTCCACACAAAATCCAACTGTTACACACATTTGACCAATCTCGGTCGGACGAAGTTGACAACTCGGTGAGACCGAAAGTTCAAATCTTGTGAACGTTGGGATTTTCGTGGGACCGAAAATACAATCTCGGTGAGTCCGATTCTTCCAAAGACTAGGGTTTGTCAATCTCGGTGGGACCGACTTCATCATCTCGGTGACACCGATTTGATGATGTAGATTACTGAAGCTTGGCAACACTAGTTTCGTGAGACCGAGTTCGAATCGGAAAATCCGAAATTTCTAGGGTTTGGCTTTGTGGTGAGGTGGTTCATCTCGGTGTGACTGAGTTTAGGAAATCGGTGGGACCGAGATTACTTATGAGTGTATATTTGAAGTGAGAGTTGCTGATAGTTTAGGAGATGTATCACTAAGCACTTGAGCAACCAGATCATTAACATAACCTCATCCCTTTTAATAGTATTGGCTTTCCTATGGACTCAATGTGATCTTGGATCACTAAACCAAAATGGAGTCTTGAGCTTTTGCCAATGCTTGCCTTAGTATTTTGAGGGGTCCACATCTTCAGTCATTGCCATACCCATATCACTGAACTTTCTGAAATGATTCTCAAGTAACTATTAGTTCAATGATATATATGTTGTTATTAATTACCAAAACCACCCGGGGATTAGTTGCACTTTCACACATATCGCCAGGGCCTATTCTTTTTCTGTTGAGTACCTTTTTTGCTGTGTCAAAAGAAAACAAATAAACAGTCTGCCCAAATACACAAACACAGTAAAGAGCCCGGCCCAAAATAAAAAACAAACAAACAGAAAAAGAAAGCCCAGAACCTAAGCCGAATATAGTCCAGCAGATGACGAGCTAAGAAACGGGCCTAATCTCTCTTAGATGACGTCAGCCGACTGAGACTTCGCGAAGTCTCAGTCGACTGAGTCTTAGACAATCCCTTAAAATTGAGTTGCATCAAATTTCGTCGCCAATTTTGTTATCCAACCGAACCCGCAATGGATGATCCTAAGGAGCCTAAGCATAAGCACGAGCACACAACATAAGCACATCACACATAGTGAGAATACGTTCTGGAGGGATATTTATGTACCGAGGAGACATTACGTTAACACCTCGTTCCCCGAGACAACCAAGGTAACCGGCGAGGATGCCAAAATCGGCGAGAGAGCCGTGGCGGACGCTCACGTCCATGAGCCAGTGTAGCATTGAGACGCTCTTACTAGTCTCGCCGGCGTTGGTGGACGAAGGGCAGCGATTCTGACGGTTGGATGTCTATTTTGGCGACGGGGTGCTAATTCTGAGAGGCTTGGCAGCGATTCCGACAGTGGTGTGCCAGGAGGTAGAGGGGAGGGGAATGAGAGGTGGGAGAGTTTCCTTCGCGCCATGGTTGGATTGCACTCCAAACGGCGCCTTGAAGACGCCAAATATGGAGGACACTTGAAAAATCATGATGATTTGGCACAAGATTGTAGACTATGCTAGAGTGCCATTTTCGGTCGCAATTGCCATATTGACGGTTATTATGATGATTGGGCACTTACATTGACTCTGCTAGACTTGCTCTAAGACGTAATTGTTGAAATCCATGCATGATGGTGCAAATGATACGCGAGATATAGTACTTTGTGAGAGTACTCCAGGTTCCCCGCCTTAATTGTCGGCCTATTCACTTCATAACCCTAATATAGAAATATTTGATTTGTTTTAGTTTCTAGTTAACTCTTAAAATATTACTTTGTCTCGTTTAATCGTTCTTTGACATATTTTAGTTTCGTCTTAATTAGCAACATCATATTTTCTCACTCCTCTCTACCACGTAGCCTCTTTTCTCTCTACACTAGAAAAAGAAGATTGTAAATGGCAGATGTAAATACGAGAATATCACTAATAAAAATTAATTTAGTGGCCAACCTGGTTAAATTTCAGATTAAATTTATATATTGTTCGAGAGAAACTTATGTTTTAAACAGAATGCAAAAATAAGTAACGTGTACTCTGGGAGTTTCCAAGGTTGTGAATCTTGCACATAAATAAGAAAGTTCTTAGTCGATGGAGAGTTAGCAAAGGAAAAGTAGTAGTTGAACCCCAGCTCGGTGCACCCATGCTATACCCATGCGAGAAAATATATCAAAACATTTCGGAAAAAATCTGATACTTTCTGGGAATGATTACGAACAAATGTTATATATGCTTTCAAAGTTTGGTGGTCAAATGACATTCCAAGAGCTCTGTACAAGAAAAATGTGCTTAATCAGTGCATGTAGATTTTGAGTAATTTCCAGTAATTTTTTATTTTTTGTACAGAGCTCCATGGATGACATTTGACCACTAAACTTTACAAACTTCTATAACATTTATTAATAATCATTTCCACAAAGTTTTAGATTTTTGTTTTACTATGTTTTCTTACGTGGGTGTAGCATAGGTGCACCGAACTGGGTTGTAGAGAAACCACTCTCTGTTAACAAAGCAGATAATACATGCAATAGCTAATGACACCCAAGGAGAGCCAAGACCACTGAGTCGGAACACATGACAAACAACAACAAAGTGAATGTGCAACATGGATCAATTCTTTATCATTAACGGCAAGGAATGCTACGATTGATTACGACAATCACAAAAATCGTCATCTTCATCTTGAAATAATCACTACAATTCTATAATACCTAAATAGTTCATCCCCACTATCATATTTCTCTTGACATGCAACCTATCCACCTCATCACACATGCCCCACATGCCACCTCAACAAATCTGCATATATCTCAACGCTTTTTTCCCGTCCCTTGGCCACCGAAGTTAATGCAATCGCTTTCTCTTCCGTCTCCCGTAAGCGAATTACTGCTCTTCCACACGGTTACTCCCAAATCACAAAATCCCATCACATCTGCCCCTTCCTTATCCCGTCTTCACTGCATCTTCAAGGATCCCTCCATCTCACCCCATCTCCTTATCGCGCCGGCGGCTGCCTCGTGGCACACCGCGCCTCCGCCCTTACCTGTTCCTGCTGGCACTCTCCACACGTACGTGGTCGACCCTGTCGTCCTCAACCTCCAATATGGCGTTCATTGTTCGCCTCTCGCGATGGACTCTCTGCTAGGGCGGCATCTTGCAGTCTGACTGCAAGCACTACCAACTCTGTATCCTTTTTTTGGGAAAACATCTCTCTATCTAGGGCTGCTGTCCAGTATGATTCATTGCCGATTGCCAAGGTACTCATCTTTCGATTCCAACGATGATTCCCAGGGCTCTTCTCCACGTAAAGAGCATCAACTGATTCAGATAGAACCTAACCAATTTTGTTTGGATTTTATTTTGGTGGATTTTGCAGCGCATGAGGCTGCTGATGACAAGCGGATGAGATATTTTAGGGGAAACAACTAGATACGAACCAGTGGATAGGTTAGTGTCTTATCGGAATTGCTGTTTTTTTTCTGTTGATTTAACATGCACATATGCATGGGTATGGTACTGCTATCGCTCAAAATATGGAGAGCAACCCATGATTCGGGTTAAGTTATTCATGAACGTTTTTATTTACCGGGTTATACCAGCTATGGCGCCCTTGATACGCATATATCCAGGCAGATGGGCAATGTTTGGTTTTTTTGCACGATAAGTACCTCTTTTGTCTCTGGTTATTTACAATCTATATCCTAGCATTAACATATACCGTTTCTAGATTATATTGTTCTAATCTGTTGTCTCCTATCTCGCATCCTGATCTGACACTTCATATTGCAGTCCAATGGATGTGGATAATGATATATCTCCTCAAGGATTAAGCAGGCAATATTTCTATCCCATTGTTGCTCATTTCTGTGTTTCTTTTGCAGGGCTCATTTATGCGTTTCGGTGTTTGTTGGATTAGGAAACAGTTCTGTTAATTTTTTTCAAGATGCAGTTTGCAGAAAGTTATGCAAAGAAAGGCAACGTTCGGCTTAAAGAAATATTTACACCTCAACCTTCTTTATGGTTTGAGTTAAACAACATTTGGAAGTCCAACTATGATAAACATATTCTTGAACCAAGCGCTAGAAAATGTGACCAGCAGAAGTTAAAGAGAGACACTCAGTATCTTGCTTTACTGAGTCGGGTGGGATTTCTCTTTAACTATTCAAGATCAATGCTTCCATGATTTCTGACCAAGCGATTCCAGAAACTCTAGAAACAGCAATTGTTTGAGCATACTAGGGCAATTAGATATCTCAGTGCTAGAGAAGAATTTAGTTATGTGCTTGCTATTTCAACAAATCGTACAGAAGATGTCTATTATGTTTAATTTGTTTGTCGTCTACCATTGCTTTTTTATAGTAAACTTGGAGTCATTTAAATGTATACAACATGCATGTCTGATTAAGCAATTTCATCAAGATGTCAACTCCTGTGTTGTCACATATAAACCTTCAATTTGCCCTCGGCCAGCATGTTACTCAACATCTTCTATTTTCTGTTGAAGCAGGGAGTGGAATATACAACGACACATATTTGGCTTAGCTGCAATAATTTAAATTTATACATCATGCATGTCTGATTGAGCAATTTCATCAAGATGTCAACTTCTGTTTTGGCACTGGCAAACCTTCAATTTGCCCTCGGCAAGCACGTTACTCAACATCTTCTATTTTTTGTGAAGAAGGGAGTGGAATATACAACGACACATATTTGTCCTAGGTTAACTTGGTCTCAGAATCGATAAATAAAGTCATAAACCAGTGTCTTCTCTGTAGCCTCAACCCTCTAGAGGCCTAAAAATATACTGTCTCCAGTGCACGCGGATGTTTGCTGGCTAATGATTCCATAGTGATTATATTGAAGTGTTGGCCATTGTTATCTCTTATGATGAATTGCAGTCTGAAAGAAATACTATGGGGTAAGCTATTTACTCACAAATCACTTTGGAACATTTTCAGTTGTCATTTCCCATCTTCTACTACTACTCTTAGACGTCATTCAAAAATCTGATTTGTTTAATATCACTTAACTTATTTATATGTGTTACTATGGACATATGCTTTTGTAGAAAAGCTCAAAAGACATAATTTGTTTCGTACGATTGTAAGTTCGTAATTTTCAAACCTTTTCACTTGCGGCATGTGAAATCCTTAACTCCCACAACCGTGATATGTTTGTATTTCCTTTTGCCAGTATTGCTACATAGTCATTTCAATCATTTGGTGTATTTCCATTCCCTTTTATTTAACTGTCATTCTACTAAAACAACAAACTATTACTACTATTGGATATTTACACTGCATAGATTTATTTATCAAGTTACTTCAACTTTATGTGCCAAATTTTTCCGCAGCAACGCGCGGGTATCATCTAGTTTCTTCTAACAACAGTCAACTTTTCAAGTCTTACAGAGCCTCGGTTGCTCCCGCGCGGCACCGTCCCCACTGGCCGCTACACCGGGCAACGGGGCACGTCTTCGAGCCTCGGGCGCTTGCCGTGCGCGCGGTTCGGCGGGCGGAGTCTTCCCGGCCGCGGCTTGCTTTCGCCATTTCCGCCTTCGGAAGACCAGTTGCTGCTGCCACCGCTGCCGCCGCCGGAGTCAAATTGCCAGGGCAAGCTTGCCTGAGAACAGAGACCATGTACGGAGTGGCCTATGCGTGTTGCCTCCCCACCGACCGATCACCAGACGAGTTCCTCCGCCACCACCCTCTGCAGCAACGGCCGCGTCGCCACGTCGCGGCTGCTGACGGCCGGCACGCCGCGGCGTTCCTCGGAGGACACGCGGCGAAGGACGGCCCGGAAGCGGTCCTCGTCGCAGGGGAGCGCGATCGGGCCGCGAGCGCCGGACGGGAACCCATACTCCTCCTCCGCCTGCCGGAGCAGCTCCCGGAACACTGGGTGGTTCAGGTGCGCCGCCCGCACCACGAACCGCCGCGACGCGCTGCCCACGCACACCACCACGTGCCCCGCCGGCACCGACACCGCGCCTTCACCCGCTACACCGCGCGCCGCGGCTCGGGATCGCCACCGCTGCAGGGTGTGGCGGAGCAAGACGATGTTGTGGATCTTGCCGCATTTCGCCATCGACGACAGTTGAGAGCTGAGCTGCTGGTCCGAGTCTGATGTTGTTGGGTGGGGAGAGGAAGAGCTGGCTTCATGTAGGTGTCGGGGTAGGGGTTTTATAGGAGGCAAGAGGGCTTCATTCTTACATTTTCCATTTTTTTCATATGCTTCAGGAAAAAGAAACAGGAAAAGACATGTGAAGCGTACAGTATCAGACAAGCCGTGCATGCGTCTGGGTACAGTTGCGGGCGTTTACGCAGGCTCACATGGAAATGTTCACATCACATTGGCTTGTGCTCGGGAAGAGAAGGCCGAAGAATCGTTGCCCATACCTTCCCCGGTGGATTGGATCCCCGCGGCGCTCGGTCAGGTGGTGGCGGAGGCTGTGTGCTCGTGCATGTGGCCCGGCGCTGTCTGACAGTCATCGATCCCGGCCGCATGCATGTGCTCATGCACGAAGCCACGCAGCACGACCTTAGGCCCAGCGTGCAACGCCTCCAACAAGTTTGTCGCCCGAGGACAACCACTAATTTAGTTGTACCCTAGTAATAGAAGGGTAGTGCACGTACAGTTGATTGCAAGCTAGTCATAGTAGTGTGGTGCAGGTGCAGTCAATTGCAAGTTTTTTTTATCAAAGAAGGGCTCGTCCCTTCCGATTTTCATTACTGAAAACCAACCTTACAGAATTCGAAAGATAAACAGCACAAACAGGTTCGAACTAATAGCATGACAATTAGAACCGACCAAAGGGGCCAACACAGGCCACAACCAACCAACAACCTGAGCCTTACTAGGCCCAGCACGAACAAGGTCCACCATACACCTAACAGAGTCATCGACATAAAACCTAGTAACTATCAGGCACCAGAAGACTAAAAACAGCAGCAGGGAGATGAAGATGTCGTAGCGGTTTATCCAGGGAGCCTCGCCACATTGATCCGCCACCCCTGCCCAGCTGTGTACACTTCATTTGCTGCCCGTTCTAGTACTCTTGCCCCCAGTTCCGGAATTTTTCTTTGTGACTCCTTTGTCTGCAAAATGGACCAATCAACGAACCATCGAACCATTAGTTTGATTATCTGAAAAAGATCATTAATCCTTTTTCTCTCAAAAACAATTGCATTTCTACTTTTCCAGATTGCCCAGAATAGAGCAGAAACCCCAATCATCACCATTTTCTTGTCTTCCTTATTGAATTTGTTAATCCATCCCCCAAAACAATCTTTAACATTTAAAGGAATGGTCTTCAGACCACAAACGCATCTGACCAAGCTCCAAAGCAAAGAAGCCGCAGAGCATGTGAACAATAGATGATCAATTGATTCATCTTGTCCACAGATCACACATTCTTCCCCCCCCCCCTTTCCACCCTTTTTTGAGTAAAACATCCCTAGTCAAAATACTCTTTTTATTAACTAACCACGGGAAGACTTTTATTTTAGCAGGAACTTTTGATTTTCCAAACATATTTCTGTGGAAATTTCAGGCCTGACGTAATCAATTCTTTGTATAAAGATTTAACAGAGAATTTTTTATCAGAAGTGAGGGTCCATTTGATCTTATCTTTTCCCCCATTCATTTTAATCTTTTCACATCTACTCTTTAAAGCATTCCGCAACTCTAGGGTTTCTCCATGCAAAGTTCTTCCATCCTTTTTGGATGGCCTCATACACAGTAATTTTATTATCAAAGCAAATGTCATATATTCTAGGGTAGGCATCTTTTAAGGGCTTGTCATCCACCCAAATATCCTCCCAAAATCTAATGTTCTTCCCCGCTCCAGGTTCTTTCTTCACAAATTTGTAGAAGATATTCTTAATATTCAAAAGACTAGTCCAGAACTGGGAGTCTCCAGGTTTTTTTTTCACTAAAGCTAGACATTCATTTTTCCTATATTTTTCTTTAAGAACATCTTGCCACATCCCCTTCTTTGTTTCCATTTTCCAGAACCATTTAGCCAGTAAGGCTATGTTCATTATTTCCAAATTCAGAATCCCTAGCCCCCCCCCCCCACCTCTTTGGGTAGGCAGCATTCCCTCCAATTAACTAAGTGATATTTTTTAATATTCTCATCTTTTTGCCACACCAATCTTGCCCTGAAAAAATCAGCTTTTTTAATGATTCCTTTTGGAACAGCATAGAAGGACATCATAAACAAAGGGACATTAGTCAGACAAGCTTGCACCAGGGTGATCCTGCCAGCAATAGATCCCAGCAGTTTCCCTTGCCAACACCCACACCTTTTCTCAATTTTATCTGTTACACAACTCCAATGTGTGTTCCTGATCCTAGAATCAGATACATGCATTCCTAGATATTTAATGGGCAAATCTCCCATTTTACATGTTAGTATTTCCTAATAAAGCCATTGTTTTTCGTTAGCCTTACCAAACAACATTAGCTCACTCTTGTGGAAGTTTATTTTCAAACCAGACATCTGTTCAAAAGCCCCTAGTATAAATTTGAGGTTTCTTACACTTGCTTCATCATCTTTAACCAGAAAGATAGTGTCATCAGCATATTGCAACATATTTACACCCTTATTATCATTCTTACTAAGGACTCCCTTAAATGTCCATTTTTAAGGCATTATTCATTAAAATAGCTAGGGCATCTGCAGCCACATCAAAAAGCAATGGTGACATAGCATCTCCCTGTCTCAAACCTTTATAAGTTTTGAAAAAAAGACCAATTTCATCATTGACCTTGACTCCTACATGCCCCCCTCTCATCGTTTCCATCACCAAATCACACCATTTATCTGGAAAACCTTTTTGTTCTAGCATCTGTAAAACAAAGGGCCATTTAATTTTATCATAGGCTTTTTCAAAGTCACTTTATAAATTAGAGCATCTTCTTTATCTTTATGAAAAGTGTTCAGAGCTTCATGTAGAATAACCACTCCTTCCATAATGTATCTCCCCTTGATAAATGCAGTTTGTGTTCTGGAGATGACAGGTGCAACACATTTGGTCAATCTGTTCATCAGGACTTTTGTAATAATCTTGAAACTCACATTTAGCAAGCATATAGGCCTGAATTTTTGTATTTGTTTGGCATCATTGGTTTTAGGTACCAGGGTAATAATGCCATAGTTAAGCCTGGCAATATTAATTTCCCCCCTAGCAAATCCCTCAACTAAGGCTTTCAGATCCAACTTAACCAGATCCCAAAAATCTTGACAGAAGTCAGTAGGGAATCCATCAAGGCCTGGGCTTTTGTTTCTTTTCATACCAAAAACTACTTGATGAATTTCATCTAAGGAAAAGGGGGACAATAACTCCTCTTTGTCCTGAGCAGTTATTTTTTCCATTTCTAAATCCCTTAAGGATATGTTAGACTCTTCATGGTGTCCAAAAAGATTTTTATAAAAATTAGTAATATATTCCATCAGACTGTTGTCCCCTTCTATGATCCCTTCATCTTGTTCTAAAGATATTATTCTATTTTTTCTTCTCCTCCCATTCACTTTTGCATGATAGTATCTAAGTGTTTCCATCCCCATCTTTAATCTCTTTTTCTTTATATCTCTGTATCCACTTCATTTCTTCTTGTGTCATGATTCTTTTAAGTTGCATTCTAAGTTCTTTCTGCTCAGTTCTTTCTGCAGCAGTCAGACCCATTCTCTCTGCTCTCTTATCAATATCATCCAATTCTTTTATGATTTCTATTTTAATCTTTTTATACCAAGCATCCATATTTTTATTCCAACCTTTAGCTTTTCTCCTCAATTCTCTCATCCTTAATTGCCATCTGTCCAACACATCTCCTCTGTATTTTTTATTCCATGTTTTATATATCATTTCCTTAAAGCCTTCTCTCAAGAACCAAGCGTTTTCATATCTGAAAGTATATCTAATTGTGTGTGCCTCCCCTGTGTCTAAGAACAAGGGGGTATGATCAGAAATTTCCCTAGCAAAGGCTTGTAATATTGCCAATGGATATTTTTCTTCTCATGCAGGACACATCAATTCCCTGTCCAGCTTCTCATAAGTGGGATCCTCCTGATTATTGGCCCAAGTGTATTGTCTCCCATTTAGAGGAAGTTCCCTCAATCCAGCTTGTTCAATTATAGCATTAAACATAAAGGACCATTGTTCATTTATCATGGGTTTGTTTTTTTCTTTATTGTTTCTAATGATGTTGAAATCCCCTCCAACCAAACAGGGCAAAGGATTGTCATGATATAATCTAGCTAACTCAGCAAGGAAATTAGCTTTTCCTTCCTTCTGTGCATCCCCATAAACTTTGACTAAATTCCAATGCATTTTGATATTCTTGTCAAACAGCAGAACTCTTAAAAAATATTGTCCTTTTTCAATATGTTTAATATCAAACATCTCTTTATTAATGCCAACTAGGATTCCCCCAGACATCCCTCTAGGTGGATTCCAGCACCATTGGTAACTTTTGCCCCCACAAAGCTTATGCAATTCATTTTTTGTAAAGTCTAGTTTGATTGCTTCAGAAATCCCAACAAAATCTAGCTTATGATCTATGATCATTTCTCTAATATATCTTTTTTTTTGATCTTACCCAAGGCCTCTCACATTCCAGAAAATTCCTTTCATTTGAGTAAATTCTAGTTTTTATGCCTTTTCTAGTCAAGTGTACCCTTTCTATCCAACCAGTTCCAATATTCCAAGGTTAGAGACTAATCAGTCTTCTTCCCTTTTTTCCTTCTCAAAACCCCAATCCCAATTGATTGCTTCACACAACTCAATGCTGGTGAGCTTTTTTTGCCTCCTTTTTTTCTGGATAACAATCCTTTAAGATTTTTATATTGTTGTTCCTCAATCTCAGCATCAGAATGATCCAAATCAGAACATAATCCATCAAAAATTCACATCTCCAGTATTTATGTATACTGGTGTGTCTCCTCCTTCTTCCATTACTCCTTTTACTTCTTTCACCTCATCTGTACTTTCTCTTTTGACACTTTGGAAATATATCTCTCTCCTAGCTTTCTCCATTTTATTAATAATATCTACATTTTTTTCAATCATATCAATGGAACAATCTAAATCAATTCCTGCCATGGAGCTAATTTGTAATAAGGAGGGGTTAACAAATTCAGGAACAGAATCCTTACCATAATTATCTCTTTCTTCAGCTCTGATTTTAGCCATCTCTTCTATTTTCTGATCTTCTTTTCCTTTGTTCCTGAGACTTCTTTTTATCTCCACTTCTTTCTCCTCCCCCTCTTTTTATGTAACCTCAGCACCATGTAAGTCTGCCATTTTCTCACCAAGGGTGCCAATTGATTCCTGACTGGCATTATAGTCAGTAGGTTCATTGTATTTTCTAGATTCGGATTCACCCTTTTTGTGTTGGTTTTCCTTTTCATAGTCTTCCAGATCCATGTTAGCCAGCTCCATTTCATATTGTTCCCTGTTAACTGCCTCTTGAATTAACTTTTGGATCTCCTCTTGTTGTTGGTTGATCTTACTCTGCATTGTGTATTGATTTTCCTCAAGCTCTTTAATTTTCTGTTCAGCCTTAGCCCACAGTGCACTATGTCTAGCTTTATCCTCTTCCAAGGTCTTGATCTTGTTGAACATGATGTCACTCTCTTTTTGCCACTTCCTTCTCTCAGTATGCATTTCATCTTGCCATTGCATCATACTCTCGTCCAATTGTTTTTTCATTTTGTTCATTTTTCCATCTACTTCCCCACTTTGTTTGAGAGATAAACATCCCAATTAAATGCCTCTGTGTTCAGTTTCTTCCACCCTGGATCTCTTCATGTTCTCTGTATCTCCATCCCCATCTTCTAGATTATCTATGTTTTCGTTTTAACTCTTATCCTCCTTATACCAGCCAATTTCCACCACCTTCTCCACTTCCACACCAATCCTGAACATTAGCAAATCAGGGGCAGTGATTTCCACTTGAGGTGGAGTTTTTTCCACATCTCTGATTCCATATTTGACCCTCACTTTTTCTTCATTAACTGTGTCCATGTCCACTTCCAGCACATGCCCCACTGCAGCAGAAACTTCACATATGCCCAAAAAGTGTCTGAAACAGTCAGGCACCCTACTCAATTTAACCCATACAGTATGCAAATTCCCCATAGCTTGGTGATCCAAGGACCAGGGCTGGACCTTGATGACCATCCCTGTCCCAAGCAGATTAAAGTCCTTGAATTTAGCCAGTTCTACCAGTTTTGCCTTGTTGCGGAATCTCATCATGAAACCATTTTGTCCAAATTCCTTAACTCTCCACTGCCATCCCCAATCAAACATCTCTCCCATAGCCTTTGTGAGCTTAGTTTCATTAATTTTTCCTTCTCTAACAATCACCACTCCTAAAGGATTTGTGTGTTCAGCAGCAAGCACATCTTTGTATCTTTGAACCAGTAAGATTCCTAGCTCTTTGGCAGCATATCCAACATATTTGGGGACTGGTTCATTTGCTTCAACAAATTACAAATTACATTCACTAGTGATATGGTTTTCCCTTCCATAAATCAAACAGTGTCCCACCCTACACTCCCTGGTAGAGTGTCTTGGGTCTTTGCATTTACCACAAACTTGCTTGTTAACTCTCTCCATTCCTTTCCTGCCCTCATCCAAATTTAGCTGCCAATTGCCTATTCCTCCCTGTTTCTTCATTTCTATTACTGGATCTTGGTCACCTCTCCTGTCAGCTTTCTGTAATTGATCACCCTTTTTCTCTTCTCTCCTCATGCCCTCTCTACCAGACTGGACCTCCACAGTTTTTCCAATTGTTTCTTCAATTATCTCTTTCTCTCCTCCTCTCAGCCCTTGCACTAACTGGGACAACAGAGAAGTCAACAGCTGCTGCTGAGCACTCTGTTCTTTCTGTGCCACCATCTTTTTCTCCTTCTCTTTCTCCATTCCAGAGCTCTCTCCCTCCTCAATTTCCCTCTCACTCATGTCTTCCACTGCCTCTTTCTTCCCTGTCTTAGCTTGCCACTTTAAATTTTATCCCCTCTCCTCTGCAGCGAATTCCTCTTCATCTCCATCTCCTCTACCACCCCCAATTCCAGTACCAAATCTACCATTTCCTCTTCCCAAGCTTCCAAATCTGTCAGCCATAGCGTGTCTTCCTCCAGTCCAACCCCCTCCCCTGTTACTGTAGTTGAATCTACCTCTGGCAAATCCTCCTTCCCCTCCACGATTGAATCTAGGACCTCCATAACCTCTTCCTAGGTTTCCAGCCATCTCTTCAGCTAGCGGCGGTGTGGGAGGAGGGAGAGGAAACCCTAGCCGATGGGGTTGTTCTGCCCCATCTCTCTCACCCACCTTTATATCTGCCACCCCACCCCCCTTTTCCTGGGTTGGGTTGTCATCAAGCCCATTGGGCCCCCACCAAGTAAAGCCCAGCTCCAGGTCCATTTTTAAATCCCTCCCTACGGAGCCCCTAAAGATAATCAGGGGTCTCACAAAATTATCGTCCTCATTCATCGCTTTCTCCTTCTCTGTTGAAGCACCAGGGGCCCCAATTGGATTTTCATGAATTACTAAGTCACCAAAATCAACCCCCTCTGGTTCAAACAAAGGCGGAATAGGATGTATAACATCTTTTTTCATATGCTCATACACTATGCGTGCATCAAACCTACTATCTCTACAATTATTATCAGCAGATTCTCTCTCAATCCCCTTCTCATAGTCCCTATGATCCCCATTATCATTCTCCTCAGATATTTCCTTGCAGTCATCTGCAATCTGGGATTTAAACCCTTTTTTTCTTATTGCTATTACCTCGGGATCTAATGTTCCCTTTTTTCTTCACCATTTTAGCATCATCCACCTCAATCGAAGCAGTTGATACCAAGTACTTGGGGTTGGGAAACATACCTGCAGAGTAGAAAGAGGATTCCCCCTCCTCCTCCGCCTCGGAGCCTTCGCCGGCCAGCAACCAGAAATGGTTCCCGGCCGGCGAGCGCCCTACTGGTGGCGGGAAAGGGCAAGGAGGCGAGGCAAGCGCCTCGGGAAGCGAGGGGAACGGCGAGGAAGCGTTGTTGGGGTCGCTGGCGTCCTGGCCCTGTGCCTTGGCGTCTCTGCCACCTCCACCTCGTCCTCCTCAATCTCGATTGGGAGTCATCTGGATCCCGGAGCCGGAATCCCCATCACCACCGCTGCAAAGCGCCTTTGGTCTGCATCGGCGGCGCCCTTGGCTGAATCAGACGGTAGCGGAGGGAGCGGAACACCTTCCACTTCTCTCGCTGCTCCGGATCCAGAGACTCCGCCTCGGACGCTTCCCGAGGAGCACCCCATCGCCGGTCAAGGTCGTAGTTGGGGAAGCAATGGAGGGTTTCTTCCTCGAGCATGCCCTCACCATCTCGGAAGCGTCGCTGAGGGCCTTCGCCGTCGGGAACCAGCGGTCGATCTCTTGAGCCTCCCATCAAGACTCGTCGCGGCGTGAAGCGCCACATCTGCTGGCCGCGCGATCGTCATCAAACCCTAGCTCATGGGCTGCGCACACGGCGGCGATTTTGGATCGGATCTGCGAGAGAGGGAGTGGTGGAGGAAGTGACGGAGAGCCGATGCGTCGGCCAAATAACCCCTCTCCCCTCGCCCCTGTCGTCATTACTCACCTCGGGAACCGCCACAAGCACGCCCCACCCGTCAGCCGCCGCAATACGTGCCAAATGGCAGGGGAACTCCACCATTTGACCCACCCTGATCTCATCATCATCTGGCCAACTTCGCGCATCCACCACCACCCCCTCAACGTCGACGAGCTCCAGTCGCCGTCCTCGCCGGTGATTCGAGCCCGGTCGGAAGATCAGCAACGCCGAGCCGAGATTAGGCACGTAATCACAGCGGATGCACCGGGGCGTGTCGCACGGGAGCGTGTCGCACGGCGTGTCGCCATCTCCTCTGCCCGGTTGATCTGCAGAGGGAAAAACAAAGCGTCAATTGCAAGTTAGTAGTATATGTCTTGTTTGGCATGCACTAGTAAGCGTGCACGTGCAACGCACGTTTTAATTAATACCCATAAGTTAGAACAGATACAATTGGATATACAACAAAAGTATCCAAACCAAATGCATGCGCATACACACCATAACACTATTCACCCATAAATCTTTCTCTTTTCGTCGTATGTGTAATTGTTGTGCAAAGAACATTTGTTATGGATCTGATACATTTTGCTGCCGATTCAACCTTCCAACCTTGGCTCAAAAATTGGAAGAGAGTAAACAAAACTACAAAAGCAAGAACCAGGGCTGAAAGACCTAAGTGCCCAGAGATTAAAAAAAAAAGCATATGATCTTGATGAGATTAGACCGTCAGAAAAAAAAACTCGATGAGATTAGTAAAATTCAGAAGGATCGAATATAACTGTAATGCTATGAAATAATCAACCCCATACAAAGTAGGAAAAATATGTCTTTCTAAATATGTAACATTCTCCAAGATAACTCATGTGCCTCACCAGAACAAATCTTATTATAGAATAAATATCACATCTTTGTAGTGAACTGATGTAGCAGTTACATTCAGATTCATAACTTAGAAATAAAATGTACAATAGAATATATGAATGGCACATGAACTCCATACGTATTTCAATTTAATTCAGAATTTGGATGCTATGCAACAGATGTGTGGAAACTAAACTGATGGATCTTAAATCAAAATAAGGATATCTATTGAAATTAAAGAGAAACTCCTAGTCAGATAGAATAAAAGTAGTTACGACATTGGTACTGTTAATTGCCAATACTTGTGAAAAAACATTGTCACCTCTGTCACCTGATCATCTTCAGTCGCATGCTTGCCGCCCCCATGTACATGCTAGAGAAGTGGTATGCAGCAGGGCAGGGGTGTGGGTTAGGTGCAATGCCGGATCGCTTACGACGGCGGGAGTGTGATGCTGGGACGGCTGCAGGCGTGGCCAACAGAGTGGCGTCGGACTGAAGCCCCGACTGACATCCATGTGTGAGGGTCTTAGCTACCAATGGTTGTGGGGCAAGTGCAGGTGTTCCCTTAATTTAGAGTCTCCATAACAAACTCTGCTAAGAAATAAGGGAAAGCATTGAAATGAAAATATGCTAAGGTGATTATTTAGAGAGAAAGGGAAACGACTAATTGGTTGCTTCCCAATCTTCCGTCATAACACCAAATTGACACAAAAAATACGACTATATTAAGGAAATTTTATACCTGCATTATCCACACTGTATCATTGTTACCTCTCGACATTGCTTCATTGATAAAAGGACCAAGTGATAAAATATATGCCGGTTTCATTGTTAGTACTTTCTTTAGGGCTGAATCCCTCTCTCATTTTGTCGGTGCAGAATTCTCATTGTACATGTCAACTGAAAGAAATAACCAAATGTTCATATATTATTTCCAATACCATCAACTGCAGTGAATGAAGACATCTAGTGAGCAACCACATAATCCAGACATTTAGTCTAATGCCTTAGCCTTATGAGGTTCAATGGGTGGTACTTACTCAGCATTCAGTCACACCATCATACATACTTGGAGGTCAATTCTGAAAACTGAACAACATGCGAAAGATGAAACAGAGTACTTTCAAACAGCGAGTATCACAATCACGAAGTCAATCAGGAAGCAAGCTATACCAAGAAATCAAATTAATCTAGTCTAATGTAGGTGCTTCCAATCTAATATTCCTAGTAGCAGCAAGGAATGTTGTAATTAGGTAAATTTGAAACAACTATGTATATCCAAGTGTTGCAGACAGGAGTTTATATGTCAGGAGCACGAAAGTTAGTACAGATAGAACAGATGAACAAAACACAGATTTTGCCACTTTATTACACAGAACTTCATTCTCTTTTTGCTGGTTCTTAACCTAGTGCCATCACGGCTCTGGAATCAAGACTATCAACTATATATATGAATGAGGGCATTTCTTTCATGAGAAGTATTTATAGATTAGAGTTACTACAAAATACAAGTACGTCTGACAGACTGATGTGAAATATGTCAACGTAAGGAGTTCAAAGTAAGCTTTGTATTGTAAGATGTAAGATTAATATCTTGGAGATGAGTGAATGCCATGGAGAGTTTGCAAAGAAGCAAACCTTCATTCGATCTAGACTGTAGATGTGGAGAAAACAAAATCTGGAAGGAAGACAGAGGACAAAGTGTCGGATGTGGAGTGTGAAGCGTGTGCCATGGAGGCGACCCTCTTTCTAGCCGCCTCTCCAGACCTCATAGCCTAGTCCTGCTGCACCCCCGCGGCACTCCATAGGCTGCCC
Source organism: Aegilops speltoides (assembly GCA_021437245.1). NCBI lineage: Eukaryota > Viridiplantae > Streptophyta > Magnoliopsida > Poales > Poaceae > Aegilops > Aegilops speltoides. The sequence goes on from CM038142.1 coordinate 531,636,293, forward strand.
TCCGTCTCGCACTCCAAGCTTTCCATGCCGCGGCACGCCGGAAGCCGGAGTAATGCGCCGCCTTCACGCACACGCTCTCCGCCGCGCAGCCGCCACGGCACCGTCGGGCCCGCGCCACAAGGGCCGCGACGCATAGCTACGCCGCCGTGGCCCGCCCCCAGCACCGCACCCGTGGCCGCCCCACTGCGTCCCGGTCCGCCGCCGCTGGTCGAGGGAGGAGAGGGACCTGGCCGCCGCTGACGCAGGCCGAGCACGCTGGTTCCACACCACCGCTGCTCGAGGCAGGAGACGAAGGCGAGCAGCACGCGGCATGCTGCGGGCGGCACGAGGCCGGGGGCACGGCGGCTCCTGCTCCCTTGACGGCATGGCGGCGACGGGAAGGGAGATTCGGGACCGTGCGTTAGTTTCAAGCAAGTGCTTGATTACAGGAGATGTGTTGAATGATTATCTGAGGTGAGTAATCTCCGTGCCTTGTGTGATTACGGAATTTACGGGGGATGCGTTTCGCGGACGTGAACTTTACCTCCGCGGTGGAATTTGTTCAGTCAATCTAAATTACTAAGTACACACAGAAGAAGAATTAGATTAAGATAAACCATTAGATTAAGTTTAGTGGGTCTATCTTATGGTGACAATGGGTCCGTGTATATTTCATGGGGTGTGTCTAGAGAAGTTTTTGTTGGATTGTTTAATAGTAGTGGAGATTGGTCGATCCGGCCGGTGATGAAGCTTTGCCTTTCGGTAATTGCCACAATAACTTTTTTCCTTTTCAATGCGGAGCACCAGGCCGGCCGGCGCCTTTCACTCCCTGAAGAAGCCGTGATTTCGGTTAAACTGTAGCAGGTTCGGAATTCCTGTCTAAAAATAATAATTATCCAACAGCAACTGACGGTGGATGGATGCACGCGCCACTGAAATCCTCAAAACAAAAAATAAATCACGCTCGGCTCGTGGTCGCATCCGCAAGGGTCCTTGTCAGCCCCAAAACGCTCGCTGTTCGCCGCTCCAGCGCGCGCAACGCTACAAAAATAATCCACAGTCCACATGATAAATTGCACGAACATGTCGGTGTGAGCAGGACAGCGAGCGCCGCATGCGGATCGCTCAGCGAGCGCGACAGAAACGTGCGCTGCGGGGCTCGCCGGGTGGTCGTGGCGTGGCGTCGTCGCTTGCCGGTGCCGGTCAACCGGGCGCCGGCCGACCGACTCGCTCCAGGATACGGAACTCGCACTACCGGAAAGTTGGCCTACCCCGACGGCCAAATCAGTGCCGACGGCTGCCGTCGGCCTAGCTTGAGATGTGCCGACAGCCTCGTCCCGCCGCGGCTTACATCGCCGCTTCGGGCTACCTGACATAAGCCGACGGCAGCCGTCGGCCTAGACCGCCGTCGCCAGAGATCAAGACATGACGACAAGAAATTGTCGGCATACATTGCGGCCCCGGCCCCCCGCCATGATCGGCTAACGCCACAAACCTATGCCGACGGCCGAACGGAGGCCGTCGGATACCTCCGCATGCCACGCCATCGATCCATGGCGTAGCTATGCCGACGGCAATTGCCGGCTTAGGTGCCACGCCACCGATCCGCTGCACCTCCCAAAACCCTCAGCCTGTTTGTTTATGTCCGACGGCAATGTTGCTTAAGATAGATATATATATATATCTATATATATATTTTCCATATGTTTTATGCTTTTTACATATGTTTTATATTTTTAATATGTTTTATGCTTTTTATGTATTATATGAATATATATGTAGTTTAGTGGCGGTTGCAAGCGCCTGCACCTGCCTCCTGAGTGTGACCACTGACGTCTGCATGTGTGCCCCTCACGGACGGTGTCGCCGCCAACATCTAGAGGGCTGAAAGAGCCACATCGGTCTATACGGAGGGACGCTGCTCCCAAGTGTCAGGGCATGTTCGAAGAGGCGGCATGCATCTCCGAAGCGTGGCCCCTAATCTGACGGCATGCCGCTTGCAGACTGAGGGGGCAAACGGACGACGGGTCTACACGGAGGGATGTAGCCGCCGGTTTGGCCCGGATGTTGCTCCCAGTGTCCTCTCGAAATGACCTAACACAACCGGGTGGAGAGGTCCACTGCTCAAAGCCCGTCCGTGGAAAGTCAAAGGGCTAGATCTCGTGGTCAACCGCTTAGGTTAGGCGGGACGGGGCCTGGGGTGGTAGCAATGCCACCGAGGCGTCAGACCGCCCCTCATACATGCGGGGTGGTGTGGTGGCATGTCCGAAGAGGCGACACGCTGCCTCGGTGTGCCCTCACGGACGGCCCGACGCCGCACTGGAGTGGAAACGGACGCGTCGGCCCACACGGAGGGATCTTGCTGTGGTCCGCCCGGATGTTGCTCCAAAATGTTCCTATGGGCTCACCTAACACAACCGGTGGGGAGGTCCGCCGGTCAAAGCCCGTCTGCAAAGTCAAAGGGCTAGATCCCGTGGTCAAACGCTATAGGGTTAGGCGGGACGGGGCCCGGGAGGGTAGCAATGCCACCGAGAGGCGTCGCACCGGCCCTCATACATGCGGGGTGGTGTGGTGGCATGTCCGAAGAGGCGGCGCTGCCTCCGAGGCGTGGCCCCTCACTGACGACGGCGATGACACGGTAGTAGACGGATCAGCAATGATAGTTACCGGATCGGCACTCTCGAACGGTACCCTCTACCAATTGCTATCCTATATATGTAGTTTGTAATTTTTTCCATAGATTATGAATATATATATATATATATAGTTTGTATTTTTTTCGAGCACATTAATACTGTGTCGTCATGTTCTTTTGAATATAGGTCATTATATTTTATTAAAATCAAAAACAACTATGCGATGAAGTTTAGTGGCGGTTGCAAACGCCTCGCACCCGCCTCCTGAGTGTGACCCCTCGACGTCTGCATGGTGTGCCCCTCACGGACGGCGTCGCCGCCAACATCTAGAGGGCGGAAAGAGCCACATCGGTCTATACGGAGGGGACGCTGCTCCCAAGTGTTGTGGCATGTTCGAAGAGGCGGCATGCATCTCCGGCGTGGCCCCTAACTGACGGCTACTGTCGGCAGACTGGAGGGGGGAAACGGACGACGGGTCTACACGGAGGGATGTAGCTGTCGGTTTGGCCCGGATGTTGCTCCCAGTGTGTCCTCTCGAGTGACCTAACACAACCGGGTGGAGAGGTCCACTGCTCAAAGCCCGTCCGTGGAAAGTCAAAGGGCTAGATCTCGTGGTCAACCGCTCTAGGGTTAGGCGGACGGGGCCCTGGGTGGTAGCAATGCCACCGAGCGTCAGACCGCCCCTTATACATGCGGGGTGGTGTGGTGGCATGTCCGAAGAGGCGACACGCGTCTCCGGGGTGTGCCCCCCCTCACGGACGGCGCCGACGCCGGCACCTGGAGGGGGGAAACGGACGCGTCGGGTCTACACGGAGGGATCTTGCCGTGGGTCCGCCCGATGTTGCTCCAAAATGTTCCTATGGGCTCACCTAACACAACCGGGTGGGGAGGTCCGCTGGTCAAAGCCCGTCTGCAAAGTCAAAGGGCTAGATCCCGTGGTCAAACGCTATAGGGTTAGGCGGGGACGGGGCCCCGGGAGGGTAGCAATGCCACCGAGCGCCGCACCGGCCCTCATACATGCGGGGTGGTGTGGTGGCATGTCCGAAGAGGCGGCACGCGCCTCCGAGGCGTGGCCCTCACGGACGGGCGATGACACTGTAGTAGATTTGGATCAGCGAATGATAGTTACCGGATCAGCACTCGATAACTGTACCCTCGACCAATTGCTATCCTATATATGTAGTTTGTAATTTTTCCATAGATTATGAATATATATATATATATATAGTTTGTATTTTTTCGAGCACATTAATACTGTGGTCGCCATGTTCTTTTGAATATAGGTCATTATATTTTATTAAAATCAAAAACAACTATGCGATGAAGTTTAGTGGCGGTTGCAAACGCCCGCACCCGCCTCCTGGAGTGTGACCCCCGACGTCTGCATGTGTGCCCCCCTCACGGACGGCGTCGCCGCCAACATCTAGAGGGCGGAAAGAGCCACATCGGTCTATACGGAGGGACGTTGCTCCCAAGTGTTGTGGCATGTTCGAAGAGGCGGCATGCATCTCCGAAGCGTGGCCCCTAACGGACGGCTACTGCTCGGCGACTGGAGGGGGCAACGGACGACGGGTCTACACGGAGGGATGTAGCTGTCGGTTTGGCCCGGATGTTGCTCCCTGTGTGTCCTCTCGAGCCGACCTAACACAACCGGGTGGAGAGGTCCACTGCTCAAAGCCCGTCTGTGGAAAGTCAAAGGCTAGATCTCGTGGTCAACCGCTCTAGGGTTAGGCGGACGGGGCCTGGGTGGTAGCAATGCCACCGAGTTGCCGTGACCGCCCCTCATACATGCGGGTGGTGTGGTGGCATGTCCAAGAGGCGACACGCGCCTCGGGTGTGCCCCTCACGGACGGCGCCGACGCCGCACTGGAGGGGGGAAACGGACGCTTGGGTCACACTGAGGGGATCTTGTGGAGTCCGCCCGGATGTTGCTCCAAAATGTTCCTATGGGCTCACCTAACACAACCGGGTGGGGAGGTTGAAGGAAATATGCCCTAGAGGCAATAATAAAGTTATTATTTATTTCCTTATTTCATGATAAATGTTTATCATTCATGCTAGAATTGTATTAACCGGAAACATGATACATGTGTGAATGCATAGACAAAACAACATGTCACTAGTATGCCTCTACTAGACTAGCTTGTTAATCAAAGATGGTTATGTTTCCTAACCATGAACAAAGGAGTTGTTATTTGATTAATAAGGTCACATCATTAGTAGAATGATCTGATTGACATGACCCATTCCCTTAGCATAGCACACGATCGTTTAGTATGTTGCTACTGCTTTTATCCATGACATATACATGTTCCTGTAACTATGAGATTATGCAACTCCGCTTACGGAGGAACACTTTGGTGCTACCAAACGTCACAACGAATCGGGTGATTATAAAGGAGTACTACAGTGTCTCCAAAGGCGATGTTGGGTTGGCGTATTTGAGATTAGGTTTTGTCACTCCGATTGTCGGAGAGGTATCTCTGGCCCTCTCGGTAATGCACATCACTTAAGCCTTGCAAGCACTACAACTAATGAGTTAGTTGTGAGATGATGTATTACGGAACGAGTAAAGAGACTTGCGTAACGAGATTGAACTAGGTATTGATACCGACGATCGAATCTCGCAAGTAACATACCGATGACAAAGGGAACAACGATGTTGTTATGCGGTCTCGACCGACAAAGATCTTCGAGAATATGTAGGAACCAAGATGGGCATCCAGGTCCCGCTGTTGGTTATCGACCGTGAATAGTTCTAGGTCATGTCTACATTGTTCTCGAACCGTAGGGTCCGCACGCTTAAGGTTACGATGATGCTTATTATGAGTTTATGTATTTTGATGTACCAAGGAGTTCGAGTCCCGGATGTGATCACGGACATGACGAGGAGTCTCGGAATGGTCGAGACATAAAGATTGATATATTGGAAGCCTATGTTTGGAGTTCGAATGGTTCCGGCGAAAACGGAATTTATCGAGTACCGGAGGTTACCGGAACCCCCGGAGGTAAATGGGCCTCGATGGGCCTTAGTGGAAAGGAGAAGGGCAGCCCTAGGAGGGCGCGCCCCCCCTTCCCTAGTCCTACTAGGACTAGGAGAAGGGGCCGCCCCTCTCTCTCTTTCCCCTCCCGGAATCCTAGTCCAACTAGGATTGGGGGAATCCTACTCCCGAGGGAGTAGGACTCCTGTATGCGCCCCTTGGCCGCCGCCCCTCCCCTTGGCTCCTTTATATACGGGGCAGGGGGGCACCTTGGAACACACAAGTTGATCGTGAGATCGCTCCTTAGCCGTGTCGGTGCCCCTCCACCATATTCCACCTCGGTTATACTGTCGCTGCTTAGGCGAAGCCTCGCGCCGTGAATCATCAAGATCGCCACCACGCCGTCAGGTCGACGGAACTCTCCTCGACACTCGGCTGGATCGAGTACGAGGGACGCCATCGAGCTGTACGTGTGTCAAGAACTCGGGGCGCCGGAGTAACGGCGCCGGATCGGTCGGATCGCGAGGAGAACGTCGACTACTTCCTCTACGCCAGATCGCTTCGCCGGGTCTACAAGGGTATGTAGACAACACTCTCCCCTCGTTGCTATACATCACCATGATCTTGCGTGTGCGTGGAAAATTTTGAAATTACTACGCTCCCCAACAAAGGCATCCGAGCCTAGGTTTTTATGGTTTGATGTTTTGCACGAGTAGAACACAAGTGAGTTGTGGGCGATACAAGTCATACTACCTACCAAATGTCATACTTTGGTTCAGCGGTATTGTGAGATGAAGCGCCTGCATCGACATTACGCCAGACGCTTACGCGAGACTGGTTTCACCGCCACGAGCACTCGCTGCTTAAAGGTGACCGGTGGGTGCCTGCTCTCTCACTTTAGTTAAACCGAGTGTGGCTACGCCGGTCCTTGAGAAGGTTAAACGAGTCTATTTGACGAAGTATCGCTGTGGTTTTGATGCGTGGTGAGACCGGTTCTTGCTTAAGCCCGTAGCAGCCACGTAAAATTTGCAACAACAAAGTAGAGGACGCCTAACTTGTTTTTGCAGGCATGTTGTGATGTGATATGGTCAAGACGTGATGCTATATTTTATTGTATGAGATGATCATGTTTTGTAACCGGTTATCGGCAATCGGCAGGAGCCATATGGTTGTCGCTTATTGTATGCAATGCAATCGCCTCAGTAATGCTTTACTTTATCACTAAGCGGTAGCGATAGTCGTAGTAGCATAAGTTTGGCGAGACGACAACGATGCTGCAATGGAGATCAAGGTGTCGCTACCGGTGATTTATGGTGATCATGGTGGTGCCGCAAGATGGAGATCATGAAGCACAAGATGATGATGACCATATCATATCACTTATATTGATTTGCATGTGATGTTTATCCTTTTATGCATCTTATCTTGCTTTGATTGATGGTAGCATTATAAGATGATCTCTCACTAAAATTATCAAGAAGTGTTCTCCCCGAGTATGCACCGCTGCCAAAGTTCGTCGTGCCTGCACACCACGTGATGATCGGGTGTGATAAGCTCTCGTCCATCTACAACGGGTGCAAGCCAGTTTTGCACACGCAGAATACTCGGGTTATACTTGACGAGCCTAGCATATGCGAGATATGGCCTCGAACACGGAGACCGAAGGTCGAACGTGAATCATATAGTAGATATGATCAACATAAGATGTTCACCATTGAATACTACTCCATTTCACGTGATGATCGGTTATGGTTTAGTTGATTTGGATCACGTGATCACTTAGATGACTAGAGAGATGTCTTTCTAAGTGGGAGTTCTTAAGTAATATGATTAATTGAACTTAAATTTATCATGAACTTAGTACCGATAGTATCTTGCTTGTTTATGTTTGATTGTAGATAGATGGCTCGTGCCGTTGTTCCGTTGAATTTTAATGCGCTCCTTGAGAAAGCAAAGTTGAAAGATGATGGTAGCAATTACACGGATCGGGTCCGTAATTTGAGGATCATCCTCATTGCTGCACGTAAGAGTTACGCCCCGGATGCACCGCTAGGTGACAGCCTCGATGCAGATGTAACCGACGACGTTAAGAACGTCTCGCGAGCAAAGTCGATGACTACTCTATAGTCCAAGGTGCCATGCTTTACGGCTTAGAACCGGGACTTCAACGACGTTTTGAACGCATGGAGCATATGAGATGTTCCAGAGTTGAAGTTAATATTCCAACAGTAATGCCCGGATTGAGAGATATGAAGTCTCCAATAAGTTCTATAGCTGCAAGATGGAGGAGAACAGCTCATTAGTGAACATATACTCGTAATGTCCGGGTACTACAATCACTTGACACAATTGGGAGTTAATCTTCCGGATGATTGTGTCATTGATGTAATTCTCAATCACCGCCACCAAGCTATAAAAGCTTCGTGATGAACTATAATATGCAAGGGTTAGTGAAAACTATACCGAGCTCTTCGCAATGCTAAAGGCTGCGGAGGTAGAAATCAAGAAGGAGCATCAAGTGTTGATGGTCAATAAGACCACTAGTTTCAAGAAGAAAGGCAAAGGGAAGAAGAAGGAACTTCAAGAAGAACAGCAAGCAAGTTGTCGCTCAGAGAAGAAACCCAAGTCCGCCCTAAACCTGAAATCGAGTGCTTCTACCGCAAGCGATCGTCATCGAAGCGGAACTGCCCCAAGTATTTGGCGGATAAGAAGGATGGCAAGGTGAACAAAGGTATATGTGATATACATGTTATTGATGTGTACCTTACTAGAGCTCGCAGAGCACTGGTATTTGATACTTGGTTCTGCTTGCTAATATTTGCAACTCAAACAGGACTACGGATTGCTTAACACCGCAAAGGACGAGGTGACGATGCGCTGGGAAATGGTTCCAAAGTCGATGTGATCGCGGTCGGCACGCTACCTCTACATCTACCTTCGGGATTAGTTTTAGACCTAAATAATTGTTATTTGGTGCTGCGTTGAGCATGAACATTATATCTGGATCTTGTTTGATGCGAGACGGTTATTCATTTAAATCGAGAATAATGGTTGTTCTATTTATATGAGTAATATCTTTTATGGTCATGCACCCTTGAGGAATGGTCTATTTTGATGAATCTCGATAGTAGTGATACACATATTCATAATGTTGAAACCAAAAATGCAGAGTTAATAACGAAAGTGCAACTTATTTGTGGCAATCGCCGCTTAGGTCATATCGGTGTAAAGCGCATGAAGAAACTCCATACCGATGGACTTTTGGAGTCACTTGATTATGAATCACTTGGCACTTATGAACCGTGCCTCATGGGCAAGATGGCTAGAACACCGCTTCTCGGTACTATGGAGAGAGCAACGGATTTGTTGGAAATCATACATACATGTATGTGGTCCGATGAATGTTGAGGCTCGTGGCGGATATCGTTATTTTCTCACCTTCACAGATGACTTAAGCGAGATATGGGTATATCTACTTAATGAAACATAAGTCTAAACGCTTGAAAAGTTCAAAGAATTTCAGAGTGAAGTTGAAAATCATCGTAACAAGAAAATCAAGTTTCTACGATCCGATCGTGGAGGTGAATATTTGAGTTACGAGTTTGGTCTACATTTGAAACAATGCGAATAGTTTCAAGAACTCACGCCACCCGAACACCACAACGTAATGGTGTGTCCGAACGTCAGAATCGTGCTTTACTAGATATGGTACGATCTATGATGTCTCTTCAGATTTACCGCTATCGCTTTTGGGGTTATGCTCTAGAGACGGCTGCATTCACACCGAATAGAACACCGTCAAAATCCGCTGAGACGACACCTTATGAACTGTGGTTTGGCAAGAAACCAAAGTTGTCGCTTTCTTAAAGTTTGGGGATGCGATGCTTATGTGAAAAGCTTCAACCCGATAAGCTCGAACCCAAATCGAGAAATGTGTCTTCATAGGATACCCAAAGGAGACAGTTGGGTACACCTTCTATCACAGATCCGAAGGCAAGACATTTGTTGCTAAGAATGGATCCTTTCTAGAGAAGGAGTTTCTCTCGAAAGAAGTGAGTGGGAGGAAAGTGGAACTTGATGAGGTAATAGTACCTTCTCCCTTACTTGAAAGTAGTTCGTCGCAGGAACCGGTTTCTGAGACACCTACACCAAGTAGTGAGGAAGTTGATGATGTTGATCATGAAACTTCAGATCAAGTTACTGCAGAAACTCGTAGATCAACCAGAGTAAGATCCGCACTGTGAGTGGTACGGTAATCCTGTTCTGGAAGTCATGCTACTAGATCATGATGAACCTACGAACTATGAAGAAGCGATGGTGAGCCCAGATTCCGCAAAATGGCTTGAGGCCATGAAATCTGAGATGGGATCCATGTATGAAAACAAAGTGTGGACTTTGGTTGACTTGCCCGAGGGTAGGCAAGCAATAGAAAACAAGTGGATCTTCAAGAAGAAGACCGACGCGACGGTAATGTTATCGTTTATAAAGCTCGACTTGTCGCAAAAGGTTTTCGACAAGTTCAAGGGATTGACTACGATGAGACCTTCTCACCAGTGGCGATGCTTAAGTCCGTCCGAATCATGTTAGCAATTGCGATTTTATGATTATGAAATTTGGCAAATGGATATAAAGACCGCATTCTGAATGGATTTCGAAGAAGAGTTGTATATGATGCAACCGAAGGTTTTATCGATCCAAAGGAGCTAACAAAGTGTGCAAGCTCCAAATGATCCATATATGGACTGGTGCAAGCATCTCGAGTTGGAATAAACGCTTTGATAGTGTGATCAAAGCATTTGGGTTTGTCTGACTTTTGGAGAAGCTCAGATTTACAAGAAAGTGAGTGGGAGCTCAGAGCATTTACGATATTATATGTGGATGACATATTGCTGATCGGAAATGATATAGAATTTCTGGATAGCATAAAGGGATACTTGAACAAGAGTTTTCAATGAAAGACCTCGTGAAGCTGCTTACATATTGGGCATTAAGATCTATAGAGATAGATCAAGACGCTTAATTGACTTTCACAAAGTACATACCTTGATAAAGTTTTGAAGAAGTTCAAAATGGATCAAGCAAAGAAAGGGTTCTTGCTCGTGTTACAAGGTGTGAAGTTGAGTCGACTCAATGCCCACCACCGCAGAAGATAGAGAGAAAATGAAAGATGTTCCTATGCTTCAGCCATAGGCTCTATCATGTATGCAATGTTGTGTACTGCACTGATGTGTGCCTTGCTATAAGCCTAGCAGGAGGTACCAAAGTAATCCAGAGTGGATCATCGACAGCGTCAAGAACATCCCGAAATACCGAAAAGGACGAAGGATATGTTTCTCGATATGGAGGTGACAAAGAGCTCATCGTGGCGGTTACGTTGATGCAAGCTTTGACACCGATCCGAACGATTCTAAATCGCAGACGGATACGATTTACACTAAACGGAGGAGCTGTCGGTTGGTGCGCTTCTAAACAAAGCGTCGAGGCGGGATCTACATGTGAAGCGGAATACATAGCAGCTTCGAAGCAGCTAATGAAGGAGTCTCGATGAAGGAGTTCATATCCGATCTAGGTGTCATACCTAGTGCATCGGGCCCAATGAAAATCTTCGTGACAATATCGAGCAATTGCCTTAGCAAAGGAATCCAGATTTCACAAGAGGACCAAGCACATCAAGAGACGCTTCAATTCCATCCGGACTTAGTCCAGACCGAGACATAGAGATTTGCAAGATACATACGGATCTGAATGTTGCGGACCGCTGACTAAGCCTCTTCCACGAGCAAAACATGATCAGCACCAAGACTCCATGGGTGTTAGAATCATTACTTTGTGTAATCTAGATTATTGACTCTAGTGCAAGTGGGAGATCAAGGAAATATGCCCTAGAGGCAATAATAAAGTTATTATTTATTTCCTTATTTCATGATAAATGTTTATCATTCATGCTAGAATTGTATTAACCGGAAACATGATACATGTGTGAATGCATAGACAAAACAACATGTCACTAGTATGCCTCTACTAGACTAGCTTGTTAATCAAAGATGGTTATGTTTCCTAACCATGAACAAAGGAGTTGTTATTTGATTAATAAGGTCACATCATTAGTAGAATGATCGATTGACATGACCCATTCCTTAGCATAGCACACGATCGCTTAGTATGTTGCTACCGCTTTTATCCATGACATATACATGTTCCTGTAACTATGAGATTATGCAACTCCGCTTACGGAGGAACACTTTGGTGCTACCAAACGTCACAACGAATCGGGTGATTATAAAGGAGTACTACAGTGTCTCCAAAGGCGATGTTGGGTTGGCGATTTCGAGATTAGGTTTTGTCACTCCGATTGCTCTGGAGAGGTATCTCTGGGCCCTCTCGGTAATGCACATCACTTAAGCCTTGCAAGCACTACAACTAATGAGTTAGTTGTGAGATGATGTATTACGGAACGAGTAAAGAGACTTGCCGTAACGAGATTGAACTAGGTATTGGATACCGACGATCGAATCTCGGGCAAGTAACATACCGATGACAAAGGGAACAACGATGTTGTTATGCGGTCCGACCGACAAAGATCTTCGTAGAATATGTAGGAACCAATATGGGCATCCAGGTCCCGCTGTTGGTTATTGACCGTGAATAGTTCTAGGTCATGTCTACATTGTTCTCGAACCGTAGGGTCCGCACGCTTAAGGTTATGGCGATGCTATTATGAGTTTATGTATTTTGATGTACCGAAGGAGTTCGAGTCCGGATGTGATCACGGACATGACGAGGAGTCTCGGAATGGTCGAGACATAAAGATTGATATATTGGAAGCCTATGTTTGGAGTTCGAATGGTTCCGGCGAAACGGAATTTATCGAGTACCGGAGGTTACCGAACCCCCGGAGGTAAATGGGCCTCGATGGGCCTTAGTGGAAAGGAGAAGGGCAGCCCTAGGAGGCGCGCTCCCCCCTTCCCTAGTCCTACTAGGACTAGGAGAAGGGGCCCCCCCTCTCTCTCTTCCTCTCGGAATCCTAGTCCAACTAGGATTGGGGGAATCCTACTCCCGGAGGAGTAGGACTCCTGTATGCCTCCCTTGGCCGCCGCCCCCCCCCTTGGCTCCTTTATATACGGGGCAGGGGGCACCTTGGAACACACAAGTTGATCGTGAGATCGCTCCTTAGCCGTGTCAGCGCCCCCCACCATATATTCCACCTCGGTTATACTGTCAAAGCTTAGGCGAAGCCTGCACGGTGAATCATCAAGATCGTCCTGCACGCCGTCGGCCGACGGAACTCTCCTCGACACTCGGCTGGATCGAGTACGAGGGACGCCATCGAGCTGTACGTGTGTCAAGAACTCGGGCGCCGAGTAACGGCGCCGGATCGGTCGGATCGCGAGGAGAACGCGTCGACTACTTCCTCTACGCCAGATCGCTTCCGCCGGGTCTACAAGGGTATGTAGACAACACTCTCCCCTCTCGTTGCTATACATCACCATGATCTTGCGTGTGCGTAGGAAAATTTTGAAATTACTACGTTCCCCAACAGAGGTCCGCTGGTCAAAGCCCGTCCGTGCAAAGTCAAAGGGCTAGATCCCGTGGTCAAACGCTATAGGGTTAGGCGGGACGGGGGCCCTGGGAGGGTAGCAATGCCACCGGAGCGTCGCACCGGCCCTCATACATGCGGGGTGGTGTGGTGGCATGTCCAAGAGGCGCACGCGCCTCCGAGGCGTGGCCCCCTCACGGACGGCGATGACACGGTAGTAGACGGATCGAGCGATCGCATAGTTACCGGATCGCACTCGATAACGGTACCCTCGACCAATTGCTCTCCTATATATGTAGTTTGTAATTTTTCCATAGATTATGAATATATATATATATAGTTTGTATTTTTTCGAGCACATTAATACTGTGTCGCCATGTTCTTTTGAATATAGGTCATTATATTTTATTAAAATCGAAACAACTATGCGACGAAGTTTAGTGGCGGTTGCAAACGCCTTAAGCACCTGCCTCTCGAGTGTGACCCCGACGTCCATGGTGTGCCCCCTCACGGACGGCGTCGCCGCCAACATCTAGAGGGCGGAAAGAGCCACATCGGTCTATACTGGAGGGGACGTTGCTCCCAAGTGTTGTGGCATGTTCGAGGAGGCGGCATGCATCTCCGGCGTGGCCCCTAACGGACGCCGCTGTCGGCAGCACTGGAGGGGGCAAACGACGATCGGGTCTACACGGAGGGGATGTAGCTGTCGGTTTGGCCCGGATGTTGCTCCCAGGTGTCCCTCTGAGCTGACCTAACACAACCGGGTGGAGAGGTCCACTGTTCAAAGCCCGTCCGTGGAAAGTCAAAGGGCTAGATCTCGTGGTCAACCGCTCTAGGGTTAGGCGGACGGGGCCACAGGGTGGTAGCAATGCCACCGAGCGTCCGTGACCGCCCTCATACATGCGGGGTGGTGTGGTGGCATGTCCGAAGAGGCGACACGCGTCTCCGGGGTGTGCCCCCCCTCACGGACGGCGCCGACGCCGGCACCTGGAGGGGGGAAACGGACGCGTCGGGTCTACGGAGGGGATCTTCTTTGTGGGTCCGCCCGGATGTTGCTCCAAAATGTTCCTATGGGCTCACCTAACACAACCGGGTGGGGAGGTCCGCTGGTCAAAGCCCGTCTGCAAAGTCAAAGGGCTGGATCCCGTGGTCAAACGCTATAGGGTTAGGCGGGACGGGGCCCCGGGAGGGTAGCAATGCCACCGAGCTGCCGCACCGGCCCTCATACATGCGGGGTGGTGTGGTGGCATGTCCGAAGAGGCGACACGCGTCTCCGAGGCGTGGCCCTCACGGACGGCGATGACACGGTAGTAGACGGATCAGAGCGATGATAGTTACCGGATCGGGCACTCGATAACAGTACCCTCGACCAATTGCTCTCCTATGTATCACCTTTCGCAAGACCATTGAAAAAATATACGTGATATTTTAGAAAATTGTTGTACAATAAAAAAAGATCATGTCATTAAAAATAATGTTTCAAACTATTAAAGAAAATGTATGGTACATTTTAAATAATGTTGATGCATGTAAAAAATATGTATAAGAAAACATTAAAATATTTATATAAAATAAGAAAACATTACAAAATTTATACAAAATAAAAAAGTAAAAATAAAAAAAATATATGCCTCACGGCTAAGCCGTCGATAGGTGCCACGTGGCGCCCAAGGTATGCCGACGGCTTAGCCGTCGGCATAGCTCATATTTATCCACTCGCAGCCGCCTCCTCCACTCGTTCTTTCCCAAACCACACAGCCTCATCCACTCGGCACTGATGACACACACACACCACCTTGCCCACTGACAGCCTCTGCCACCGCCCTCCTTGCCCCCGCCTCCGCCCTCTCCCCTTCCCCGCCTGTCCCCCCCCCCCCTCCACCCCCCCCGCCCCACCCTCCCCCGCTCCACCCTCCCTCCGCCTCCACCCTCTCTTTCTCCCTTCTCTCCTGTGCCCTTCCACGCAGCTCTGCCCTTCGCCGCCGCCGCCCACCTCCCTCCTCCTCCCCTTCACAAGACGCCTGCCCCCCTCGGCCCTCCCGAGCACGCCTGGCGCCACGGCTCCGGCTAGCGCCATGACCCTGCCCGTCCGCCGGCCTGGTGCTAACTCCGGCCATGACCGTCCCTCCCGTCCCTCCATCGCCGTGGCCCGCCCCCCCCGTGAGCTATGCTTTTTTTCATTTTTCCTCTCAGGACATTCATAGTTTCATGTTTATTTGCTGCAAATAACTACTATGTATATATGGACATGTGTAACTTATGATATATAATGTATTCAGCCCTAAGTCTATTCACATATGCATGCAAAACAAAATTTTGAGTTGATGTTTGTGTGAGATATATGATGTTTGTGTCTAAATCCTTGCTAAGTTTGTGAATATAGATGAATATATGATGTTTGTGAATATTTGACACTTGACGGAATATGATGGATGGATATTGGTCAAGTTAGTGTTATGGTCATGTAGATTCATATATAACAAGCAAATCGAGGCACTTGGTTTCTAAAATACTTAATAAAGATTTTTTTTGCAATTTGACATTTTGTTTCATGTCGATTCATAATGTTGTGCCAAATGGTTAATGTGAGGTGAAGACCTAATTTTTTCACTTGATGGAATTAACAGGATTTGTGGTGTTCCCATCTTCGCCGAGTGACCGTCGACGTTGGAGGTGTTGGTCCAGATCGTCCCTCCTTTGATCGACTACATCCTCTACATCGGAGGGTGAGCAGCAATTCCATGACCTCGCCCACTTTTTTCCATGTCACTAGATTTAATTTTGACATCAAGTCGCGTAACCTAGGTCTCCCGTCCGAAGGGTTGCATCGATAAATATGCATTCAATTGCATATTTATCACCGCAGCTCTTCGGATTGTCCACGCTTTCCACGGACAGCTGAGGATGTGTAGATTAGATGCGTTGTTCATGCTCTACCCGCTCGAGACAGATTTGGCGGCGCCTCCTGTTGTTCTCCGGATGCACATTCTCTCGGCATTTTGCCGAGACGTGTATTTGGAGAACAGCGGGAGGTGTCATCGAAATTTTGTCTCGAATGGGGTAGAGCATGGACAACGACTCAATCTACACATTCTCGAGTGATTAGGACCCATCTTTACCTATTAGAGATGTAGGTGGATTAAATGTCATTTCTCGTCAACCTTGTAAAAATAAAATATTGATGTGAGTAATTTAAATGAATCCTTAATTTTGTTGTGTGGCTTCCAATAAAGCGTAGATGGCGGATAATCGGTGGATGTATAGTGGGTTTTTCCGTCGGAATCAAGTAACAACAGAGTGGGTCGAGAAAACTGATGTGTTTTGAAAGAGATATTCCGTAGTCCAATGAGGATGGTGCCGAATGCCCGTGTGCCAAGTGTAAGAGGCGCCACCGCAGAGATAAGAGTGAGATGACTAAGCACCTTCGCACGCATGGTTTTATGCCCAACTTTAATATGCCGATAAACTTTGCCCAGTGGGACCGTGGTAGAGAGGATGTGATACGACAACGCCGCTGGTTATGAGGACGATGGGGTTAGAGACATGCTAGATGATGTCTTTGTCAAGACAATGGACACCTCCGCCACATTCAAATAATGAACCGGAGGAACCGGAGGAACCGGAGGAAACCGCAAAGGCCTTCCCGGAAATCTTGGCCTCGTCAAAGAAACCTCTCTATGAGGGTGCCAAGTCGTTCAGGCCGGATGCCATCTCGCAATCGATGGCGATCAAAGGCTGAGTACGGTAGTAGCCGAGGTTGCTTCAAGCATTTACGGGAGTATGGGCTAACAGCCTGCCTCGAGGGCCATGAACTGCCGAAACCATGTACGCTCTGAAGAAAATCATGAAGGCGCTCTCCATGGACTATGAGAAAATTCATGTTTGTCCAAAGAATTGCCTTTTATTTAGGCATGAGTATGCGGATGACAAGTACAGAGGAAGTGCGGTTCCTCTCGGTATATTGAGGTGGTCGATAAACATGGTCGAGCAAGCAGACTAAAATCCTGTGAAGGTTCTTCGGTATCTTGATTTTATCAAAGATCGCAACGCCTTTTCATCACCGAGGAGTCTCGCCAAAATGATGAAGTGGCACAAGGAAGGAAAAGGTACAATCCAAAAAATTGTACATCCATCGAGGTGAAGCATGGAAGTCATTCGATATAGAGTACCCGAGAAGCGGTACCGAGGCCGGGAATGTCCGAATTGCTATAACGGTGATGGGTTCAATCCATATGGTATGTCGCCTAAATATTACAGCTGTTGGCCCATATTTGTTATTCCGCTCAATCTCCTCCCGGCGCCATAATGCAACGGAAGACCATGTTCTGCCGCTTATAATTCCGGGCCTGAATATCCGGGAAGAATTTGGGTGTGTTTATGCAGCCGTTGGTGGATGATTTGCACCATTCTTGGTACTTCCCGAGGTTGACATACGACCGACATTTGCGTAAAAATTTCTTGATGAAAGTTTGGCTACAATATTGCATGCATGACTTTCCGGTTATGCCCTGCTCATGGATGGTGTACAAGTGGAAAGATGCCTTGCCCAAAGGTGCATGCAGCCTTGATTTTCATTTGGTCAAGAACGGTGGCAAGTATGTTGCATTTGACCTGCATCGACAGTTCCTCCCTCCGCACCATCCCGATAGGGAAGACAAGAAGAACTTCACAAAAGGCAAAGTTGTCCATGAAGTGAACGAGATTCCAACGTCAAGCGCGGATGTGCTTGCTCACCGAAAGCTCTTAAGCCCGCCGGTGAAGGGAAAGGCAAAGGCAAAGGCAAAGCCACGGCGAAGACGAGGGCGAGGGCAAAGGAAAAGGTAAAGGGAAAAAGAATTTTGAAAATTATGGTGAGACGCACAACCGACTCACATTACCCCTTCACGCAGCTTCCTATTTTAAAGACCTCAAACTTCCATACAACATAGACGTGATGCACACGAAAAGAATGTCGCAGAGTCCCTTTTTCACACGATCCTCAACATTCCCGATAAGACAAAGGATAATGTTAATGCTAGAGTTGATCAACGAATATTTGTGATAGACCACGCCTACACATGCAGCCTCCCACAGCAATCGAAAATCTTGGTTCAAGCCGATGCTGATTTCAGACTTAAAAGGACCATAAGATGGAGACATTTAAGTGGCTGAAACACGTCGTGAAGTTCACTGATGGTTATGCGTCGAATATAAGTAAGGGGGTCAATCTTTCAACGGGCAGAGTGACCGGGCTCAAGAGTCATGACTATCACGTATGGATTGAGCGGATTATGCCGGTGATGGTTCGGGGCTATGTTCCCGAGCGTGTCTGGCGTGTGCTTGCGGAGTTAAGCCATTTCTTCCGCACGCTTTGTGCTAAAGAAGTATGTCCTGAGAAGATAAAAGAAATGCATAAGAAGGCGCCGGAGTTGATATGCAAGCTAGAGAAGATCTTCCCGCCAGGCTTCTTTACTCCGATGACACATCTCCTTTTGCACCTCCCGAACGAGGTATTGTTGGGCGGCCCTGTGCAGAATCGTTGGCGACGCCCCGAGAGAGTAACAAGCATCCGAGATGTAAATGTGGAAACAAAGCTAAGATTGAAGCTTCCATAGCCGAGGCGCTTATCCTAGAGGAGGTGGCGCACCTCGGGACAGCCTACTATCCGGACCATGTTCCCACGCTGCACAATAAGGTGTCTCGATACAATCTGAAGAACCCAAGTATAAACCCAAGTTGCCTATATTCATCGGGCAAGGTGGTAGGGCTGGATGCTCAAACCTTATCTCATGCCACGAGATGAGTGGGAGGATGTCATGTTCTATATCTTGCACAACATCAAGGAAGTTGAGGATGAGTGGATGAGGTAATACCTTTGCACCATTCTTTTAGTCAATTCGTTATGTTCACTTTGCCTAGTTCTTATACCGCTTTTCTTATTGTAGTCGATTCGTTGAAGAAGAATGGACGGAATGCTGCCTCCCATCAAGCGGAGGCACTTGCTCTTCTCCGAAAGGGTGCCGATGGAAGGAAAAATTTTGTTGCGTGGTTCATGGAGAAAGTAATTTTTCACACTTTCAATTAAATTCATGCACCCTATAATTTCAATTAAACTCATGCACCCTATAATTTCAATTGAACTTGTAGGGAAATGATCCGACCGAATCAATGGATGAAGAATTGAGATGGGTTTCCATGGGTTTTGACCTGTCGTCATGACATGCGAAAAGTATGATGTGAATGGGTATCGCCCATACAGAGGAGCACCGTAATATCGGCTCGATCCCAAAACCATAAATACCGGAGTCTTCACCGAAGGAGATAATAAAGTAGATTACTACGGAAGGGTAGGAAAAATATACGAGCTTACGCTCAAACGTGGCGCGAACACCTAAGTCTCACTTGTGTTCAAATGTCGATGGTTCGACCCCAAAAGGGTCCGAGACATACGCCTTCATTGGTTTAGTTGAAGTTAAACCATCAACCGCCTATGCCGGAGCTGATCTCTTTATCGCCGCTACCCAGGCCACACAAGTATATTATCCGCCTTACCCATGCCGTAAAGAGTACCTAAAGGGTTGGGAAGTTGTGTTCAAGGTGTCGCCGCATGGTAAGCTACGGACCAACGATGATGATTACTACAACATAAACCCCATGACATACGATGGAGTGTTCTATCAAGAGGAACATGATGACGTGGTCCAAACAACGAGGATGATGACTTGGGTTATGTTGACTTGGACCCAAACGACGACGACGCACGGATTGATGGTGAGGCAGTTGTGAATCAAAGAGACATAATTATGCTTGAAAAGTTAAATGAACACGCCGACGATGAGGAAGAGCCTCCACCTCCGCCGACAACGAAGAAGATATGCGTGATAGTGATGATGAGACCGGTCCACAAATAGATTACAATAGTGATGATTCATATGGGTTCTAGAAAATGTAAGTTCTTTTAATGATCATTACAATAGTATGCTTAATGTGCTCTTCCGGTATTAATGTTTTTCCCGTATGCTTGTTTAATTGATATCCTTACTAATTGTTTATTCTCTTCTTAATGCAGGTTTGCTAATCATGGGCAAGTCCAATGCGCTAGTTTCCTCAAGAAATTTAAAGGACTTACTCGGGTGGACGAGCCCACAAGGTTCCCTCCCGACCACGCTGAGGATGACACCTCACAGGAGGTGGAGGGGTCGGGGAGGAGACCCTAGAGGAGGAGGCGGTGGGGGAGAGCCCCTAGAGGAGGAGGAGGTGGGGGACAGCAACCGGTGCAAAAACTCCGGTCCGTGTCTCAAATAGGAGGGTCTTCTTGATGCCCTCCTATCTGAGGCACCTTCTCGAGTCTCGAGGAGGAGGAGTATGTTCTGATGGCGAGGAGGAGGAGGCCGAGGAGGAGGAGGAGGAGGAGGCCGAGGAGGAGGCCGAGGAGGAGGTGAGGAGGAGGCGAGGAGGGTGGAGGGAGGTTGATCCTGCGTTGTGGGGTGACTTGCCACCGGGTGCTCCGCAGGGTGGCTGCGTGGTAATGCCGGACTACCTACACCACCTTCTATCGAGGAGCACAAGTGGCTCATTCAACTGTGGGGACAGAGTAAGTGCCTCTCAATCATATTTTCAACACATGACAATATTTTCTTATTGTACACATGGCAATCCTTTGATTCTTTTGCGTAAACTGGATCCTTCGCGAAAGGGCCGTAAACCGAACGGCCTTCTCACCGCCCCGTTGAAGGAGTTTTGGCTCGCCTATTTTGCCCGCGGCCAGACAAGGACCCGCAGCAGCGGGTTTTGGCCATGAGCTGGGCCCACTACGAGGCTTGCAGCAACGCGGAGTATGGGACGGCCGCTAAGGCCGTGATCACCAAATTTTGGGTAGGTTCTCTTCTGAATCACTTCTCTTCGCCTGCTCATGGTTTATCATTGAATCACTCAACTCATGCCTTGTTTGCTTCTGGTTTATGCATGATTGCAGCAACTCTATAGAGTTCTTGACGAGCACAAGGCCAGAGCCGACGTGGTCTTGCTTGCGGCTGCGAAGAAGAAAGCTCGTCGATTCAGCGACGAGGTGCTGCTGGTTTGCCGCCTCGCAATATTACCACATCTACCGCACTAAAAGATGACCAAAAGCAAGCATGTATAACGACTTACCTTGAACAAAGAGCAGTTCATGATGGTAACTATTATTAACTTTTCATTGTTTCAAGCAAAGGAACTATATGTTTCGTGCTCACATGTCATGCTTCCAAAATTTGCATAGGTTGTTCCTCGTTGGTGCTATGGAAGGCATGATGGATGGGCGAGTTTGGTGGATAGGTGGCTCGGCGACGATGCGAGTTTGTCGCCAAGAGCATCCAGCCCGAATAACCGTGGAATCGACGGTACACATGGCCAAGGAAACAGAACCACTTTGGGCTTCAGGCCATGAAGGTATATCTATGTGCATGATGCATTTTGTTCTTCTTTACCGTCATGTTCTTATGTATGGCTAACTTCGCTTGACGTTGCAGAGGACAAGTTGAAGAGGCCTCTCTCAGACATGGAGTCGTGGATGATGGCCCGTGAGCGGAGTCATCCCAAGGAGGGCGAGAGCAAGTACTACGGCAAGACCGAGAAGCACCGGGTCTTACACTCATCACTATCGAGTTGCATCCGGATGTTCTGTTCTTTGAGATCGCCAAGTCTCGGATCGACGACACGGCGGTGGTGGCCATCCAGGAAGTCACATGGCGGTATCCGTGTTTCGATGGGTTGATCACTCCTTCGATCTCGTACACACGGCTTGGCTACACACTCGAGCCGCTTAGAGAGTACGGGCGCTCACAGACTCCCTAGCCCGCCAAAGATGTCAAGTACTTCCCTTTATCTTTTCTCTCTAGCATTCTCGCTTATTTTCAAGATTGCTCACTTAGAAACAACCTAATTTATGTAGGCATATATGAGTTTGTCGAGCTTAGGAATCTCGAGGTGCGGGAGTACTTGAAACGAGTGAAGGCAACGATGATTACAACCGCCGATGATGACGGTTAGTTTCATTTCTTAAAACCAAGCTACATTTTTGTAGTTTCATTCCTTCCGACCTTCTAGTTTGCTTGTTTAACTAACATCCGTGCTATGTTGGCGTCTTGGAGTAATCGCACGGATCCACCACAAATGGGACCCCCACCACCACTGCAGGAGACCCCCACACGCGCCCACGCTCGATGAATGGGTGGCACTAGGCGGTAATAGTCCGGTTAGTACATTTGCCTAACTACTAGCAAACTAGTTCTCGCTCATTCAACACTATCATATCATATTTACCGTTAGAATCGCCTCGAAACATGTAGGGGACCAAAGTGGCTCGACTCGCTTGTCGACCCCACCACTCCGATCCGGCAGAGTGATGCCGGTCGCGTGATGACGGTTTTGGTGGAGGTGATCTTGGCGGTGGTGGTTTTGGCGAGGTGGTCTTGGTGATGTCGATGATGATTCCGCATGTGGCCGTCCGTGCCATGCCTTTCATGTTCCTACTTTTACGATGTTCCATGTCTTGCACTACTTTTATGTTCATGAACTTCCTATGTGATGATGATGAACTTGAGTATGTTTAGATGATGATGATGAACTCGAGTATGTTTAGATGAACTTGAGTATGTTTAGATGATGAACTGTCATATTTCGCATTATTCCATATTATTCGCTTTGAAATGTCACAAATGAATTGGAAAAGAAAAAGAAGGAAAAAAAACTATCTATGCCGACGGCTTTGCCAGAGGCATAGATGGATACCTATGCCGACGCGCTATGCCAGAGGCATGACCGCCGCCAGAGGCACGAGGAGCGACCGTGCAGCATAGCTATGCGACGGCTTGGCGTAGGCATAGATATATCTATGCCTACGGCCAAGCCGTCGGCACAGATATATCTATGCTCACGCCAAGCCGCTTGCATAGCCGCGCCACGCGCGCCGCGCGATTCGTTAGCGCTTTTGACGCGCGCGCGCCGCCGCCGACGGAAAACATCGCCGACGGCTAATCTATGCCGACGGTCGACGCAGGCCGTCGGCATAGGTCCCTATGCCGACGGCTATACTATGCCGACGGTCTGACAAGACTACGCTGACGATATCTATGCTGACGGCTCTATGCCGACGGCAGCCGTAGGCATAGATCTATGCCGACGGCCTAGGGGGCTATGCCGACGGCCCTTGGCCGTAGGCATAGACCGCGATTCCGGTAGTGTCGATACGAATATGATGATACGCCCGGCCCGGCACCTAGCTAGCTACCCAAGTTCAGTGGAACCGGCGTGGCGCGCACGTGCCGCCGCGCGGCGTCGAGAGCAGATGGGTAGAAACTAGAAAATGTGGGAGCGGCGGAGCGCGATACGGCAAATCCTGCGGCTTTGGCCGGGTCTGGTCATGTATAATGGCCGGCCGGTATGGTGGTTGACTGGTTGCCGAGTGCATTCACTGAGCGCGGTCCGTCAATGATCCGTGCATTATTAAGCTCCGAGGACGTAGAGAGTGTGGCGTCCATGCTCGATCGCTGCAGTGTGAACTGGTCGGCTGGTCCAGCGTTCTTTCGTGTGCGCGCGGCTGGAAATTAACCTGGTCCAGCCAACACGTACTGCTACGTACTCCCTCCGTCGACAAGAATTTTGGGACGGAGGGAGTACGTTGCTGCCAGGAGTGTGCCGGACACGGCCACGTTTGTCGAGTGCCACTGCCGGTGCATGCATGCACGTACCTGCCAGCCAGTTGTTGTTGGTAATTCCGTGTGTGTACCCTACGGCTCATTTGGTACTAGTAAGAGAGAGCGTGAAAATGACGGCCTTTGCTCAAAGATAAAATAAAAGCGACGGCCGGCTTACATAGCGATGGTTGTGCAGATCACGCCGCCCTCACTTGATGGCATATATGGAGTCAATTTAGTCTTGGGCACGCATGGTCAGAGGCTCAGAGCTTTGCCTTGGTTGCCAAGTCCCCATCGGGCTAACGAGCCCTGCAATTAGAAGGAAGTCGCGTCGTTAAACTGTCACCACAAGAGGAGATAAGCATCCATTGCCTTTGCCTCACAATCATTATGTCAGAAATTATAGCAAGAGCCAGAATTAAATTGGTGGGACAAGCCAACCGTTGCTTTTCCATCGTACGATGAATCGTACGTACCTCGAACCTTCTCATGCATGAGTAGTCGATCAGGACAACATCTCCGATTTCCGATCAACCATGGACGGACGTACTAAGTGCCAAGTGTAGACATTCGCAAAAAAAAAAAAAGATGCCAAGTGTAGACTCGATTGCTCGTGTACGTACGTGAGAGAGTAGTACCTACGTACAGTACTTGACTTGATTCTGGTACGAGCGAGCTGTCGGTCGGCTCGTGCCATTTTGGCGGTGTATCACGGTAGGACAGAAGTACAGTGCGAGTACCTACTTGATTCTGGTGTTGGCGAGCTGATCGATACATGTCATTTTGCCATTTTGTGGACGTCTCACCGAAGGACTGAACTTGTACGTGCGTAAAAGCATCTACAGCCGATCTAGATGCACACCGACGCAACGCAGAGACTTGGAAGGACAGGACAGGAGCTGCGTACTTTCGCCACCACGGCTGACTCTCCCTACCTCCATGATTAAGTTTTAGCTGTATTTTTAAGATGGGGGTTAGTAACTGATGTACGAAAAGGTGGGGTTAGTGTAACTTTCCCAAGATAAAGTACATAGGTTAGTAAAAACATTCTTATATTAGGGACGGAGGGAGTACTTAATAGTTTGGAAGTCTAAAGCACAAGATTCCTTGGAAATTTAGAGGGTGCTTGGATTCAATGGACTATTTTTAGTCTAACTAAAAATAGTCTCTTTTAGAGGCTAGAGGCTAAAGTTCCAAGCACCCCTGACTAAAGAGAGGCTAGGACTAGTCTTGAGGCTAAAAAATTTTAGTCATAGGAAACCTACTAAAATATGTATTAGCCCTCTCTCTCCTCATTTAATTCCTCCCCTTTAGTTCTGGATTGGAGGGTTTGGATGATAATAAATGCTCAATAACTTGATTTTAGTCTCTTTAGTATTTGGATCCAAGTATGGGTGAGGCTAGCAAGTTTTAGTCCCACTACTTTTAGTCATGGGACTAAAACGTATCCAAGCATAGTATTATATACACTCTCCGTCTAGGTGCATTAAGTATTTTAGAAGGTGCGCCGCAACCTAGGCATGAAGAGATTTGGTAGGAGAAAAATTGAATAACTGAGGAAACCAATAACATAATTCCTTTCTCAACTAAAAACATGCTATTAATTAGGAGACTCCTTCAAATTTCAATAGCGTGCCGCAGAAATTGCATGCATTGGTCCTCCAATTAATAGATGGGGTCTACGCAGGCAACTAATACTACTGTTTCATGCCTTAGCATTTTGGGATTATTTGATCTTCGTTAGATGCCTAACGCACCGAGACGGAGGGAATAGAGAGAGCTCAAGCCCTGATTCGTTCTGTCATGTTGCCCTTTACCTTTTCAGGGTGGACATCATGTTTTTCTATTCAAGTTCTAGCAACAAATTAAATGCAGGCAATAAAAGGACAAAAAGCTTTACACGAAAGGTGGATAAAACTCACTGGAGTGAACTAAACAAGTCCTCCTTTTTCACCCAGTTTAGCACTTCGTCCAATCAACATTCTGGGCTGTTGTCTGGCCCCAGCCTCAGCCATGACAATGATGCCTCACTTTCCTGTACTACTCTCTTCTGCATCCTGACCAACTGCCTGCCACCCTAAACCCCCTTAATTATAACTATAATATGTTTGTGTTAATTAAGCAGTGTCGTCAACCGAGCGATGATGTGGAGAGCTGCTGACAGCTCTGAGATGCACAATGCAGCTTTTCTTTGTGCAAACTATTCTTCTTGTTTTCCATCACAACAGGTGTTTTCAGAATATGCAGAATTTTGCAAAATTGACGTGTTGTCCCACCCTGCAGACAGTACCTGAATAAACATCAGTATACAGACATGCTTGTTATCTCGATTTTGTTCTCCTGCCACATGAGTTTTCCTGCATCTTGGCTTCAGGATCTGTTGTTATCTCGATTTTATTCTCCTGCCACATGGTTCATGTTGCGCCCTCGATCAAAGCCAGAGAGAGATTCGGCTTAAGATTGCCATTGCAGAAGTTCAGATCAAACAAAACGAAATATATTCTACTAGTAGAATTTGTAGGCAAAACACCCATAAACTACTATAAATATGTCAGATTTAATTACAACATCGGTAGGTAGCCAAGAGAGTGCGTGCAGCAAAAGTGGACGAAAAGGCCTTTGCATCTTTTGTGCCAGCGCAGCCGCGGGGATTTAAACGGACAGAATAGAAGCCAATATGTTAATGGTACTTTGTCAAACTTAAGTTCCGGTGGAGTAGCACTCTAGTGTGTACCCATGAATAATTAGAAAATGTTCTTGGTTTAGGACAGAGTGTCACTTGTCCTCTGGTGCATTCAAGCTGTATAGCATATCAAGCTTAATTAGCATCGAAATGCGAAAACTATTAGTTTGACTCATACGAGATAATGTATGCCTTGTGTGCTGATTGATGATTTTTTTTCTGTTCCCACGGTGATCAACTAATTATAAGTTCGTTATCTTGAGAAAAATCAAATGTCATATGATGGCCAAACATTTTTATTCCTTAATTAGCGTATTGTTGAGTTGAGAGTTATCCGACGTGTAGAAGTTTTATTTTGGAAACACCTATAAACGCACATAATAATACAACTTTCCATGAAAATCTTGTCTACATTGAAAATACTCCCTCAGTTCCTAAATATAAGTCTTTTTAGAGATTTCACTATGGACTACATAGGGAGCGAAATGATTGAATCTACACTTTAAAATATGTCTATATACATCCGTTTGTAGTTTGTAGTTGAATCTCTAAAAAGACTTATATTTAAGAACGGAGGGAGTATTAATTATGCATGGCATACATGACATCAACTTTGCAGTCAGTTTGGACCCTGAAGGTGGAACTACTGATGCAATAACTTGCCTCATGAATGAGAGATTTTCTTTGAAATAACATTTAACAATATGAGAGAACATATAGTTGGCTACCTTAACATAATCGAGGAACTTACTCTCCTCATTGTTGATTTGTTGTTTCTATAACAAAATGGGTGGTTGACGTTGACATGCACGCATGGCATAAAACTCCACTGTTCTTTTGCTGGAAACCACCACGACTAGATCTTAGGGCATCTCCAGCCGCGCCCCCAAGAAGGCCTCCCCAGACAATTTTTTCGCGCCGGCGCCGAAAAAACGGCCCAGTCGCGCCCCCAGGACGCCGAAAATCGCCGGCTTGCCGAAAAACAGCGCGGACCCAGCCCAACCCGCGCTGTTGGGCGCCGGGCGCCGGGCGAAGAGTTTTTACGCTGAAGAAGCAGGCCAGGCCAGCGTCGGCGACTTCGGCGCCTCGTCTCCCCTAACGGCCTCGGTTTCGCGGGGAATCAATGGCAAGGCTGGCGCCGGTCAGCCTTGCTATTGATTCCTTCACAGCGGCGCTTCACGGGCGGCGCCGACGCCTCCCTCCTCGCATGCGCATACACGGACGCGACCGGCTATAAAAGCCGGGGCCTCCACTCCACTCTCTTGTGCCCACACCAGCCCCGCCCGCCGCCGCCGTCCAGCCCTCCTCTCTCTCGCTTCCCGCGCCGCCGTCGCCATGGCGTAACGCTTCGGGGACGAGCAGCGCCAACGGCCGGCCGCCGTTCGCTCCGCTTCGAGTCTCGCTCTGTTCAGCGAACATCCGGCGCCAGCCGACATGCGCGCCGCCATCGGGTGGAGGCTCGGCGCCGGGGGTGCCCATTCCCCGCCGCTCAAGCCGAGTATTTCGCCGTGGAGGTCGAGATCGTCCGCGTCCCTCACCGACGCCCAACCCTCCCTCAAAGACGCCGCCGACAACCACGCTGCCGGGCGGCGATTCGAGCGCCGCCAAAGAAGCAGCGTTGGCGCCCACTAACGGCGCGCGGTGGTCGGCGGCGGCAGAATAACGAGGGCGCCACCTTTGGTGGGCGCCCCGCCGCACACTCGAGGGCGTGTTCACGCACCTCGAGGGCGGCAACGACCGCCGCAGAGTATACCTCGGCGACGCACCGCTGCCGGGACATGGGTGCCAAGGCGGTTCGGTCTTCCTCCTCCTCTCCTCCTCCCGATCCTCCTCGCCTCCTCCAAAGATCCGCCCTGCTGCCGTCAAGGCCGAGCTCGCGGCGGAGTCGCCGCTTCGTCGGCCTTTTCAGCGCCGCATCGCTATCAACGAGGGCGGCCGCGCGCTTCCTCTCGGCTCGCCGTGCTTCGCTGTCAAGACGGAGCCGGATCGGCGCCGTGAAGACGGAGCGGGCCGGGCGCCGTGAAGACGGAGCGGTTCGGCGCTGGCGGCGGAGCTTCGCCGACGACGACGCGTTTTAGAATGGGCGCGCCAAGACTCCATTGCGATGGAGAAGGCGCGCGGAGAAGGCGCGAAGCGAGCGCCAGCGCCGCCTCTTATTTGTTCGAGGAGCGCCGATGCGGCCGCGACGAAGACGGAATCGTCGTCCTATGCGACAGCGACGACGACGACGACGCGCCGCCGCCAGTCCACCATGGCGACGTCGGGTCCAGCCGGGGCGTCCGCGTCAAGGAGGAGAAGGCCGACGACGACGATGGCGGCGACGGCGGCGACGACTTCAGCCCCTTTCTTTTTTAGATTAGCTTAATAATGTAATGAACCATGTTCAGACGAAATTTAACTACTCTTTGTCATAATCGCGACAACGCCTTTTTTTTACACTCGCCTGTGGGCTGGGCGACGACTCGCCCCCAGGGCCTTTTTTTTCGCCGGCTCACCCCCAGGCGGTGCTTTTAGACGCCCCCTGGGAGGCCAACGGCTGGAGATGCCCTTATTGTGGTTGAACAAGATACATGCATGGTTAGCGGAGACACACAATTGAAATTCCGCACGTCTTTACCTAGCACCCTGTTTGACGAAAAATGATTAGTTCCCAAAATGATTGAGCCTGCTACCAAGCAGTAGTATATTGACTTACTAATCCTTTCACCGATCGGAGATTCCGTCGATCTGCATTAGAATGAAACGATATTGCAAGAAGATCTATACGCTAGCCTATAGGCTAATTTATTCATCGTTGTGCTAATCATATACAGTATATGTGGTGCATGCACCAAATCGAGCTTCGTCATGTGCCCTAGCTAGATGCTCTACGTGTCAAGTACCCATGCTAACTACGCAGTTAAGGTCATCGAATCGCCATTTGTTTAACTTAGCGTACATAGTGGGTACCTACCTTGCAAACGCAAATGATTACTCCGGGGTCGTAATAATCATGGTGTGGCATATGGGAGCATGTGGCTTTGTGTACCCATCTACGCACTAGATTCGTATGACTTTGTGTAGTCAATTTGATACGTCAAGGAAAGGCGCTTTGTTTTCAGATTAGCTAGGCCTACAATGTGCAGAAACTTAAGCTGTACTACTATACTATAGCCTCTCAAATCTAATATATTAGTCTAACCCAAGAACATGCTATGACAAGCGTGGTAGTGCCAATCAAAAGCGGATAGTCCACGGTTAGTACAACTAAGCAACTGAATGGCCGGTGCATGCATCTATATATCTACCCCCACAAACGTATACACCCGAAAAAAAAGTATAGTAATGTATAGATTTAGCGGCGTAAGAATAATACCTGATCTATACATGTAATGATGTAATCGTGTAGCTTATGAGAGAGGTGGTGATGTGATCTCGCAACCCAAAGAATTTCGGTTGAAACAGCCGCTCCAGTCCACTGGCCACAATCATGATCGCTCCCCGTTCCGCATGTGCGACGCCCCGGCGCGGTGAGCCGGTGACACACACATACGTACGTGCCGCCGGTACGTCGAGGTCATGGCGCTCTTGTAGGTGAGACGTCGTGCACAGGCGCGGATGCTGCGGGATCGTCGTGGCATCGTTCTATTCAGAACGTCTCGGTCACCTGCTGGTCGGAATCGATATGTGCGAGACGAATCAAGTCTCAAATCTCGCCTCGCGCCGTGCCGTGAATATCCCTTTGTCCAAAATGGATTTGCTATTTTGCACTACACCTCTGGAGCGGTTTGGTGATGGACAAAAGGTCGAAAAACAACTGGTGCGCGTCCGAGGCCTACTCGGCAGAGTGAAGTCCATCGCCTGGTCGCTGCTACCAGAATTGATGTTCATGATCTATTACTTCAACTGATTTGATGTTCTCGGAAACTGCCTTCTAACGATATTATCGCTTGAATCAATTTCCGGATATCGTCAGCCGGGCACGCATACTCTCAGTCCCGTTTCATCCTGCTAATTTGTCATGCGCACTTGTAGGAGCCGTGTGGGAGTCCCTTATCAGCCGTCAGGTTCTTTGTGTTTTCGTTCTGATCTGATGCAGCACAAGAGCAACTCTAGCAGAGTCGACGGTTGCAATACTGGATATGGAGAGTCGTCAATATGAATATGTGACGCGTTTGGTAGCCTGCGTCAAGCCCAACCAAACTCTGACGGGCTAAGTACTCAGCTGTTTGGTTGCTTGGCCTGCATGCAAAAGCTGACTCACACGAAACTTAAGCGCTCTCGACCAAGCCCACCGAGAACGCTCAGATCGATCGTTTTTTCAGATGCAGGCTCAGCCTAGGCAATTTACACTACGGGGAGGATGCAAGTTGGACTTGATGCAGCCTACCAAACGACATGCAGAACATGGCTCAGAGCATGTATACCTTTATACAGGCTCCACTAGGCCAGACTCCACTGAGAATGTAACCAAACATGTCCATGAAGACCCCGATGGCTGTGCACGGATTCAGATTGGCTAACGTTGTGAAGCCAAGTCTCCCGCTGACTTAGCCACATCATCCACCATGCAATCTACTCCCTCTGTAAACTAATATAAAAGCGTTTAGATCACTAAAATAGTAATCTAAACACTTTTATAT
The DNA here is from genome assembly GCA_021437245.1 of Aegilops speltoides. Lineage (NCBI taxonomy): Eukaryota > Viridiplantae > Streptophyta > Magnoliopsida > Poales > Poaceae > Aegilops > Aegilops speltoides. The sequence continues at coordinate 531,667,386 of CM038142.1, forward strand.
TAGTTTACGGAGGGAGTACATCAAACGGCTGTTGTATCACTCAACTTTCTCAGTGCAAAAGAGGCAGCTCAGTGCAGAAAAAGGCCCAAGTAAGCCCAGTTCGTCGACAGGTGCACAGCGATAATAATACCAGTGCAGCAGCCTAACAAATCTCTGCTTTAGCACAGAATATTCACACAATCTCACTCTATTTAGCATTAGATTTAAACAAGAACCCACTGTCCAAACAAAAGACCAGCACCTAGCAGAATACAGCATCAAATTAATCGCTGCAGATCATTGTAAAACAGTACCAAACAGAGTAGATTCAGTTTTGGCACTTCAAACTAGACTGCTTAGTTTCAGTACATCCATTTCAGGGGCCGAGAACAAAATAGCTTGCACCTTAAGATTTACTAATGAAATAACACCGCTTCATACTTGAATGGCTCCACTATTCAGCTTGAGCACATCCATTCCAGGGGCCTAAAGAACGTGTCCAAAAGATAAATCACCAATTTGACTATGACCCTGCAATGAGAAAACAACTAGTGAAACAAAGCAATACATTTGAAGTGCATTGTTAACTAAAACATATATGTTGTATTACCATCAACAGATCAATAAAGCTAGTGTTGTTGTCCATGCCATTAAAATCATCATACTCACTGTTATTGTCCGTACAGGCATTATCCATTGCTACTTTGTTTTTTACAGCACCGCCATTCTCTTGTTCCTACATTAAAAAACAGCAAACTTGTTATTCTGTGAGTAAGAACAGAAGATTGCAAGTTTTCCAGGAACATACGCTAGATTTTGTTGGCACTTTCCTTTTGAACTTGCGTAATTTCTCAACCCAACTTTTTTTCCGTTTGGAACTTCTTGGTTGAACCTCCTTTTTCTTTAGGCGTGCAGCACTAAGCAAATCTTCTTGTTGAACATCTTTTTGGGCATTATGTGATTCACTCACAATATTTGAGGATGCACTCATCTTTTCTCCAAGATGTTTACCAAGAGAATCAAGTGCATTATCCACTAACAAGCAATATTCTTGAGAGTTAGCTGCTTGATATGCCAAGTTAAGAAACTTGCCGGAGAGATACCTAACACGGAGCATAGCATCCAAATTTGGATTTTCTACAATGCTTCTTCCTTGATTATCATGTATAGTTCCAGAACATGCCTCCATTGTCCATCGCCTCAAAATATAATGTGTTGGCAACAACTTGATGCTCATCAAGTCAAGAACTTTCAAAGCATGGCAACACAATATTCCAGTCCGTACAAACAACCCACAACTACATATGCTTGTTTGGTCCAAAGGATTGCCAACAACAATGCGCTCTTTCTCTACAAAGGCTAAACCATTGTCTCCACTCCCAATTGCAACAACATATGTGTTATTTCCATCCAATGCTCTTGTGTATGCAGCCATGGATCTTTCATACTGGGAAGATTTTTAATCTGGGACAAGGAGAATCAGGGAAAGGAGAAATACCTAGCCGATGCGAGCGAGAAGATCGACAAGGCGAGGAAGATCCAGTCGCCAAGTTAGCCCCAGAGCGCTCTCGTCTCGCAGTTCCCCGCCAAAACCAGCCCTTCTCCCACTACTAGGGAAAACCTTATAAACAGAAATTTAGCAACAGCGTGGGTCAAAAAAGGCGCTAGTGCTAGATAGCAGTAGTGTTTGAGAAAAAACCGCGCTGCAGATACAACCTTAGCAGTAGCGCGTGTAGTGGCAAAAGCGCTACTACTAATATTCCCATTGCTAGAATGATAGGCTACGATAGCAGTAGCGGCTTGAAGAAGCGCCATACCGCTAGAACATAAGTAGCAGCGCGTTTCCTAAGAAGAGCGCTACTACTAACGGAAATAAAATAAGATGAAAACCAAATAGAAAAGTAAATGAAAATGAAAGAAATAGAAAAAGAAAAAAGGAAAAAATAAAATGTAAAGCAAAATAAATGAAAAAGCGAAAAAACGGAGGAAGGCATAGCAGTAGCGTTTGTTCGTAAGAGGCGCTATAGCTAATGTAGCTGCAGCGCGTGTCCTAGACCCCCGCTATAGAAACAGAAAAGGAAATTAAAAAATGGAAGAAAATTACATAGCTATAGCAGCAGCGCGTTTCGTAAAAACTGCTATAGCTATCTTAGCTATAGCGCGTTTTACCAAACGCGCTACCGCTAAGTTTGACTTAAACAAAAAACCGTTTCCCCCCGGCCACCACTTCTCCCCCAAATCCCTCAACCCACCCAGCCGTCGTCTCCCGATTCGCCGTCGCCCAGCCGCTTCGCCGTCTCCTGCCGCCGGCCGACGCCACTCAGAGCTGTCGCCGCCGACGCCACCGAGCCGCCTCTAACGCCACGGAGCCGCTGCCTCATCAATGCCACCGAGCTGCTGCCGACGCCACCGGATCCTTCTCGCCACAACCGCCTCCTCGCCTTGACCGAGACGCCTCGCCTCCTCGCCACCACCGCCTCCCTCGCCACCACCGAGCCATCCTCTGAAGCCCCACCCTCCTCTCTCTCATGCATAGGTTAGCTAGTTTAATTAGGTTAATTATCTAGGTTAGGGCAAAATTTTAGTTAGGGCTTTGACAGAGAAGTAGTTAGGTTAACTAGTTTAATTAGGTTAATTATCTAGGTTAGTGCAAAAAATTAGTTAGGGCTTTGATAGAGAACTAGTCAGGTTAACTAGTTTAATTAGGTTAATTATCTAGGTTAATTAGTGCAAAAAATTATTTAGGGCTTTGACAGGGAACTAGCTGCGTTAACTAGTTTAATTAGGGTTAATTATCTAGGTAAACTAGATTAACTAACTAGGTTAAATAGATACGTTAATTAGGTTCGTTGGATTAACAAGCTAGGTTAAGTAGGTTGGCTAGGTTAGAGGAAAATTTTATTTTAGAGCATTAGGTCAGAAGGGTTAGAGAAATGGAGTTCCTTTGCAATTTAATTGGGTTCTGTCCTAGGCAGAGAAGGGTTAGAGATAATAATGTGTGTTTGTGTGAGAGAGAGGAATAGCTAGATCAACATAATTTGGGTTCTGTCCTCGGCAGAGAAGTGTTTAGTGAGGTCATTTTGCAAAGGTTTTTGATTTTTGAAAAGACCACTATTTTTCAAGGAAAAGAATTTAGGCAAATTTTATTTTAAAGATGATCCCTTCCTAGACTTTTATTGTTGATTATATCTTTTCATTGAAGTGGTCATGTTATATCTTTTCATTGAAGTTGTTCGATTGTGCCCAAGTGGCTTTATTGTTTCCAGTGAATGATGTTTGAGTGGCCTATGTTTTGCCGAATGTTGATTCATTTCTGCTTTGGTAATTTCAGTTCTCGATTTGTCCACTTTTTAGCAAAGGTCATGCCGAAATTTTCCGTGAATTTCGGCATGACTTGTGCTACAAACTAGGACATATCGAGTGCCCGGAATTTGCCGCACCAGGAAGGAGTCAACATTCCTGCAAAACAATAGGCCTTTTTTATGTTATTATTCATTTTATTAGGTCTAGAATTAATTGACTAGATTTAATCATATGAGACATGGCTAGCAACGATGAAGGACGTGGTTCGGTGATTGCGGCGACGCTCACCGGGCGGCGAGCGAATTTTTTAGCCTTACCGACGATCAACCGATGTTGTTGCTAGGCCCACCGGTGGCATCGGGATCGAGACCGACACTCGACCGGTGTCGATCATCGAGACGGCTGAGACTCGACCGCATCGAGGCCGTCTTGAGATCGAGACTGTGCTGCCTCGGGGAGCGAAGCCGGTGTAGAACCGAAAGCAAAGAGGCAACGGGTTCCTAACTAACTCAGGACTATTAGACTGGTGGTCACGGAGGTGGACGACGACAATTTTGAGCCAAAGGCGCCCGATGAAGCGCGCGCGTGCTACGGCAATCAAATAGGCTGCATCGTACGGACAACCGCCACCATCAACGATGAGAAACTACAGAAGATAGAAAATATGAGGAGCTCCCTCCTAAAGAAGTTTCACCAGATATTCTTGTTCCCGGGCCGGAATGAGAAGGATTATGAAGATCCATATGAGGACCCGGCAATGAAGAAGATAAACAAACACGCCATGACCAAGTTTAGCGCCGCGTTGGCCGCCTGGAAAACTCGAGTGAAAGCAAAGATCATCGACAAGAAGGAACCCTACTCCGAGATTGTAAAGAATAATCCGACAATCACGGAAGATCAGTTTCAAATATTCAAGGAGGCTTGCGAGGCCGAAGCTGCCAAAAAAAAGTCTATGTACATGAAGGGGCTTCAAGACAGGAATATTGGGAGCCACCACCTCGGAAGCCGTGGTTACGGCGGAAAGAGGTCCAAATGGGCCAAGGAGGACGCGGAAGCCGCGAGTCTGGGCATCCCAGACCCCTTGGCGGATTTCACCGTCCCGCAGGAGCGTGACGTCCTGAGGGCCCGGCACCATTGGTACCCCGTGAAGAAGGTTTACGAGACAACACCGGTCATTACGGAGTTCATGAGGCTGCTGGTAATTTTAGTTTCTGATCAATTCGACTGCACACGTTAGTCATATTTGTAAACGGTCCTTGTGCCTTTTGCAGAGAGAGCAGCACTGGATTGCGGCCGAAAGCGACTCGCCGTCTGAGGCATTGGCGAGGCCCAAGTGGGACAGTCCATTCAACCGGGCGTTGAACATATTGAAACGACAACCGGTGGATACTCAACCATCGTATGGACGCGTGCACGGTGTCGGAGACGGCGCCACGTGGAAGAAGTACTACCGTGAGACCACGGAGGAGAGAAAGGAAAGACGGAGGTTAACTGAAGAAAACATGGACAAGAAGGTTGAGATTGTGGTTAAGAAGAAATCATCTCGATAACAATCATAGCAATGTAGCTGTCGCAAAACAGTGGTTGCAGATTTGTCTACTTCCTTGGTGACGGGCGTTTTCACTTGGACAAGGCAAAATCTAGAAAAAATGCGAGGACTTTCCCTTGTCGACTTCTTGGGAGCACTGCTCCCGCTGACGGCTCCCGCACCAGCTCCCGCACCGGACGTGCTCGGTGGTGCCTCATCTTTGGCTGAGCTCGACGCCCTCACGGTATCTGTCACACCGGCCCCCTTCAATATAAATGTATAATCTCCGTTTTCGTTGCCTTTCGGATGTCTCACGTCGCAAACTTTTCTTTGCAGGCCGACGATCCATATTGTACACCATCGGCGAACAGAAGGTGGACGTGGGGAAGGCGACGATAATGGAGCCGAAGAAACCATTGTTCCATAGCCGGCCGATCCCTCCGAATGTCTTCAAGGTTTCCGTGGCCAGTGTCAAACCGGGCCACGAGAATTTGCCTCCTCTAATACTAGTGGGGGAGGACGACGAGACCCCGCGGCAGCTTGGTGATTGTTGCAATGGGTGGGTCTGTTGTGGCCAAAGAGTCTCGCTTCATCCGAGGCGGCCGAGCACACCCACGAGCACGCAGCCTCGGAAGGTATGAACATCAACACCCCACCTACCCAATTAGCGTCGGGTGTCGGGTTGGGTGATAGCGGACGGGTAAGGAGGAGGCTCCATTAGTCGCCGATGACGCCGCCATGGATGAGGATGAGGATGACGATGGCGCCGAACAAGATGTCTATACCGGCGCCTCGTGGTTTGAGCGTCATGAGTCGGTGCATGAATTACCGCCTCAACATATTATGGACGACCTTTCGGTAGTAAAGAAGTCTAGGAAGAGAGCGAGGAAAGGCAAAAAGCTGATTCTATGATCCTGCGCCTCCAAAGAGCCTCGGCTTCAGGACCGTATAGATATCACGATGCGGATAAATGGCATATCCCCGGTCAACCAATCCTACCGCAATAGCGCTTACAGCCAGATTCTGCGATCTAAGGAGACTTCATGACGATGTGCTGCGGGTAGAGAAAGGCCTCATCGCCTCGAAAGATCCAGGATACCCACTCTACGTGGGTAACGTTCCGCGGCAAATGTCGTATGTCGACAGCTTCCCCGCGGATAAGTTCTTCCTCCGATTCGATTACATATTCGACATGTTTCACATGAAGAAGCTGGATTTTACGTTTGTCCGCCTTTATGCCTTGCACATAAACTACATCACTGGGGTTGAGCAGATACGTCATATATGTGTCGCTGACCCATACTACATGCACGAGGGCTTCTTGGGAGCCTGCGCAGAGCACCGTGAATACGCGAGGGATTACATCGTCAGTTTCATGCTCGCCAATAAGGACAAGAAGGCGATTCTCGTGCCTTATCATCCCGTGTATGTCATCCGCGCTGCTATCCTTCCTTCGATTTCAATAGTTCATTTGCACGGTGGAGGCTAATTAATTTGAGGTGTACTTATTTTGCGCAGCGGCGGGCGCGCCGTCCTCATCATCCTCTACCCCCGATTCTCCCACGCTCTTTACTTGGACTCGTCAAGAACATTCACAAAAGGATTACACCCACATCAAAGATGTTCTCGATGATGCTATGTTTTACTACCAAGCAAGGGGTGGAGAGGTTAGGGACAAGAAGAGAAGGGCGGCGGGGGTCGCCTTCACCATAACACCGACTTCGCTGCATCCAAAGAACCGAACGTTTCTCTTAATGATGGATTCTATGTCCTACACCACATGCTGGAGTACAAACGGGATCACCAGAACCTTCGCATGTCACCTAGATCTGGCGATGCCCATATTCTGCAATGGGCAAAGGACATAGGAGATATCGAGGATCATCGACTACGAGCTGAGTTTTATAACAACCAGCGCGAACTTTCCCAAATCATCATGAAGGAGGTCGTCGGAAAAACAGGGATGTTCTACGGAGAAGGACAAATGTCGCGGGAAGACGTCCGAACATGGATAGCCTCTCAGCGTCTCAGCATGAAGCCTTTCACTAAGCTCGAGGACTATCTCCCTGACATGGATGGATGGCACGACATGGTGGAGTGATTGTCGATGTATGACAATGTGTCCGTTTAGTCCATACTTTCTGTATGACAAAACTTTGAGTTATGCACGGTGAAACTTTATTTGTGATGTAATTAAACCGTCCTCCTCCTCGACTAGCGAAAATCACTCTAGTTAGGGCATTTTGGGTACGATGAACTTTGTTATTTATGCTTATGATATGTTGTTTCTATTTTTGCCAAATCTGTCTCTTTCTGTTGCTCAACTATATATGTTGCATATCATCGACTCATGTGACGATGCAGGTGCATAGAATATAAATGGCGAAGAAGTGCTATGCCAGGAGTATATATACGACAAGTGGCCGGAGTGTCAGGCCCATGTGTACCGGTTTCCGGTTTCCGAGCGACAGGCAGTAGTTAGTTTAGGTTCACGCTAATGCGAGAGAGGGATACGAAATCATGTACTCAAAGTGATAGCTCTTCTCTCGTATATCATTGTTTAGATGGATGACGATGTATTTGCAAGTAATCGAGACTTGTATCGCTACTTTCGGGATTGATGACGAGAGACCACTTTGTGTTGGATGATGATTATGACGATGACATGATTTGATGAGACTAATTGTATGTATATGTTATGATTACATTTGTATATGTATGATATGCTAAAGATTACTAGACCATGATGGCGCGCGTTGCCGCGCCCGTATATTTTTCCAGTAGAATGATAGGAACATTTGTAAGTATAGAGGCCCAAAACATGTGGGATAAGTTTGTAAAGATGATATATGTATTAGAGATTAACAGAAGGGCAAATTCTATTCGTTGATAGTAAAGGAGTGCAGAGTCGTAACAGCATAACACCACTGCTCTGCAGACAACAATACCGTTCATACTTGACAATTATTTTGATCAGCCAATATTATGTGTATCAATAGAACAAGGATATATACAGAAGAAACAGTCTTTGTAAGTCAAGACCCCAAAATTTTGTTGACTCTCACCCTACGGTTGGATGGACAACACTCAGATTGTAAGCAAGTTCGCACTTCATACATCAAGGTCATGACAATTAAATATTGCATATATGGCATAATTTCTTCCATTACCTCCAATTAAAAAATAGAATAAGGTGTTTCTCAAATTGGAAACTTGCATAACATCAAGTATGTCGTGGAGAGAATGGCAAGGCTTCCACCATGATGGACCATGTTGCCTTGCCCATACTTTTCAATGATACAATAATCAGTAAGCTTGTAAATAAATGGAAATGAAAGCAAGCATAAAACTATAGAGATATAAAATGGACTAAAACAAGTTACTTCATAGAAGTTTTCCCTTTCCTTACATACAAGGTACTCCAACCAGTAGTAAGTAATAACACAAAAGAGAAAAATACTGAGCTGGGAGGTCTATTTTTTTATAATTGTATATGTCCATCTGTACATCGAGTTGATTTATACTCGCTCTTGAACTATGAATATACTCCAAAGAACATGGAGTATGAATATAGTTCAAAACACATATGAAAGTTAAACCATGATCGGGAGCAGCAGCTGGCCTTCACTGATTGGAGGAATGGCAGATTGACAAGAATCAAACATGATTTTGCAGGAAATGGGAACAAACATCATTGTAAGGATGAACTAAAGCCAAGCAGCTGGATGGAAAACTATGGTTTCGCGTAGTACACTACTTCATGACAAGTCCACAATTGCCGAATCTTAATTCCAAGCGTACATTTCATTATAAGATGTATGCATATACCTCCGCTCAATGATCATTATACTAATTTCCACATAGAAGTAAAGTTTTGCTAATTTTACATGGACTGAGATTTTGTTCAGTCGAGATCCATTTCCAAAAGGTGCAAACTCTAGAAGTAGCATCAAACATTATTCCTTACACTTGAGAAAGTCAAAGATATATAGAAAATGTTTCACAAGTGCCAAGCCAAACCTAAGTTATGCCCATTCGTAATCAAGTAGGAGTATCCAGAGAATGCAGATTACATAGCAAGGATATTCATGTTAATGTTTACATGTTTGTTGGTTTGTGGTATTCCATTGCAACTTTGGAACAAAAAAATAATTATCAATTTTTCAAACATACACCCTGATCTCCTTACTATTTGCTAGTTGGCAGAACTCATATAGTACACATTTACATTGATGGTTGTATGCATATGTTTATGTTTTTGGTTGGTTAATTGATTTTTATGCTCTCAGCTCTGTTATATCAAGATTATGGTCTAAACCAGATGATGTAGGATTCAACTAAGAATGGCACAAGGGAGTCTTATAATCTACAATGAAGATTATAAGATTGCTTGCTTATTTTAGATGAACATAATAACCTCATAGGCAGTGCTTAAAATATGGAGGAGCATAAAGTTTCAAATGAGTTAAACATTACAACATTGTTAATCCACCCAAGAATACGTAGACAGATAGGAGATGTTCAGCAAATCATAGAGCCGGCACAGATCGCCCCAACAGTGATAAGATAGATAGGCAAAACATAGAAGGACAAAAGTAAGATAGCTTATTTGAATGATAGGGAGATCACATCTCAGACAAATTAAGATAGCTTACTTGCAAGACTGGGAGATCCTTTCATCCCAAATAAATCATCTCTCGCTGATGGCTAGAATCTCGCTTCACAATCCAACAATCTAAAATTATCAAGGAGGTCATGCGGCTAGGAAGAAGGGATGATCGCCACCAAGACGGATGGAGATGGAGCTGAATGTGCAAAGGCACCATGGACCAAATACCACCCCTTGTTGAATGGACACCATCTTGTACCTTCACTTGTCGATCCGAGAGCTCTGCATGAGAAGAAACAATAGGCCGATGAGACTATATGGATGCGTGTGGATTAAATAAAGAGCACCAATGGATGTGCTCTGCAATTATCCGTTGCTTGCAAGTGGCACACGCCGATCAGTTGCCATTAAAATCTTTTAACATCGGTTATTTACCTACTTGATTTCCTGCAACTAATCACTGCTCATGCGGTGACCCTCTCGCTTTATGTCGAATGGAGAAGGCATAGAATTGCCGAACCAGCAAGGCATACATGGAACAGTTGACCCATACGCCTAAATAACCGATTGCCGATTTTGTTATGTGAGCATCGGCCCAGCTTGTATAGCACTCGGTGTTTAGCACCAAAGCCCACATCGGATTAAAGTACTCCTCCATTTCTAAATATAAGTCTTTTAGATATTTCAATAAGGATTGGATACAAATCTATATAGATGTATGTTAGAGCATACATTCATTCATTTTATTCCGTATGTAGTCCATATTGGAATCTTTAAAAAGACTTATATTATGGGATGGAGGGAGTACATCCAAGGGTTAGAAACGTATAGAAGTTAAGATAGAATGGCTGAACATGTTGACAACCTGAGATTGATAGATTAAGCAAGGTTTATGCGAGAGGAAATTATTTGTATACCTCGGAGAAGCTGCTGCAGTATAATTTCAATTTGGGTAACTGGGAAACAAATTCAGTTTCTGTTGGGCTTTAATTCTTGTGGCACTTTATGATAAGACGAACAACCTCTTGTCTGATGCCAGCTCTAAAACAAAAACAGTTATGCAATTAGTCCAGGGCGTTTCTGCAGGGATGAGTTGGGTAAGAAATCACATGAACTCAACATAACTTGAAGGTTTCCCACGCACAAGTGCTCACTATCGATTGACTCTATGATAAGACCTGACAACGGCTGCTCTAAAAATGTAAGCACATTCAGTTGCCTCCTAGTCAGTTTTAGTCCTAAACTACAAAAGAAAACGAGAATAAGATTGCACTCAACTTTGACAACTTCAGGTTCAGATTTCTTGAAAGTTATTGATCATCTTCTATTGCCATCCACATATAAGGCCCCGCTTGGATTGTCGGTTGCCTCCCAAATACCTCCGTAATCGATACAAACCTCCAGCCCTCATTTCTATTCCAGATGGAAAATACACTGCGGCTGGTAATTTACACCTGTAAATTAAATCTGGGTGTATAAACTTACACCGAATCCAAGCAGGGCCTAAACAAGTTAGATGTAGAATAAACTTGGTGCAGATGAAGGAACGTGTCTAGTGGCATACCTCTGACCAGGTGCTCAGGCGAGGTTGGATCTGGCAGCAACACTCCCAAGGACTATAGATGTTGTGTCGGAAAAATCAAGTACTGGCTCCCGTGGTGTGGTGCCGCAACCGGCCTGAGGTGGAGCTCGTCGCCGTCATGAGAGAAGACAGGAAAAGGAGAGGGCGGCCGGGGACTGAGGCATGAGGACCTGCGAGCCAAAGGGAAGGAAGCGATGGCGGCGGAAAGGTCGTGGGCGAGAGAGGAGAGATCCGGAGACTACGAGAGAGGCGAGAGGTCGAGGTCGAGGTCATTGTAAAGAAACAAGAGGGCTTTGATTTTGTTTCGGGAATAGCGGCCCGTACATATTAAGCCCAGGAGCGGCCCACGCGCGAGAGGAGGGGGGTTGGATGGCCGCCAATTTTGTTTAGGGAGCATCTGCCCAGCCCATGTAGCACTCTCAGCGGGATTGAAGTTGCATCCAACGGCTAGAAATGCTGAGAATTGTAGATCCGACGGTCAAAACGCTGATGGCCTGAGAGGGCTCGATTAGTGCACAGTTTTAATGTATCTAAATTGTATAAAGCCTATTCAAATACAAAACAAATACAAAACAAATATGCAGGAAAAAACTAATAAAACTAGTAGTAGCGAGGGGGGAAATTTAGCAGTAGCGCCGCCTTACCAGTAGCGCTTCCCTGTAAACAACGCTGCAGATAATATCAGTAGCGCCCTTTCCTAAAGAGAGTTACAGCTATTCATGTATCTCTACTCCTAATGTCTCAGCTGGTAGGTCGCGTTCCGGGTTTTATTTTCGTCCCACCTCACCCGGTCTTTTTTGGTACTTCTTTGGTACTTCCTCCCACCTCCCACCCGTTTTATTTCGCTGGGTTTTTTTCGTCCCTCCCCCACCCCACCGGTTTAGTTTCGCGTCACCCTCTCACACAACGAAAAAAATCTTAACGGGTCATAACTTTCCATGCTGGTGCAAGTTATCTCTACTCCTAATGTCTCAGTTGGTAGGTCGTGTTTCGGGTTTTATTTTCGTCCCACCTCACCCGGTCTTTTTTGGTACTTCTTTGGTACTTCCTCCCACCTCCCACCCGTTTTATTTTGCTGGTTTTTTTTCGTCCCTCCCCCACCCCACCGGTTTAGTTTCGCATCACCCTCTCACACAACGAAAAAAATCTTAACGGGTCATAACTTTCCATGCTGGTGCAAGTTATTTTTAGTAATGTCTTTATGTGAAAGAATCAATCATGATCAATCTCTAAATATCAAATCTAAATTAATTAACCTTACCTTAAATTGCTCAATCACATTAATTAGGAAACAAAATAACCGATTTTAAGAAAATATCTACTCTTAATTGAGGGTATTACATACCAAACATAGGTACGTCATTAGCTCGCTTCCTTCCCTTCTCTTCCTTCGTCCCTCGGTCCCATGCTCGTGGCGCTGAAGTGGCATCGACAGTGATGGCGGCGAGGACAGCACGTGGCAGCCCTCGGCACGAACACGACCGCACCTCGGTCTGCCGTCTCCCAAGATATGGGTGAGTTCTCGTGATGCCCACCCTAAACCCTCACGTCCTACAAATTCCTCAACCTCTACCATCACGATTTTGTCCATGCTCTGATCCAAATGACGATGCAGCTCCGGCCGATTGACAATGGAGGTTTGCCATCCTTCCTCTCAGCACCCACTCCTGGAGGAACGACACGCCATGCCGATCGAACCCGGTCGAGATCACTCACCAAGATTGCTATTTGGAAGTTTTTGTCAAAAAGTGAAGAGTGGGACGAGATCTGCACTTTTGTTAATATCTCTACTCCTAATGTCTCAGTTGGTAGGTCGCGTTCCGGGTTTTATTTTCGTCCCACCTCACCCGGTCTTTTTTGGTACTTCTTTGGTACTTGCTCCCACCTCCCGCTCAGCCGAGACAGTTTATTTTCATACTCCCTTCCACCTCCCAGGTAGTTCCCTCCACGCAAAAAAAATCAAACCAACCAATCTCTACTCCTAATGGAGCAGTTGGTAGTCTCCGCCGGTCAATTTTCGTCCCACCACTTTCATCCGGGTTTTTTTGTAGGTTAACCGTCGTAGATTTTTTTCGTCGCCTCCCCCACTTCATCGGTTTATTTTCACTTCACTCTCTCACACAACGAAAAAAACTAAACGGATCAGAACTTTCCATACTGACGCAAATTATTTAGTAATGTCTTTATGTAAAAGAATCAATCACAATCAATATCTAAAGTTCAAATCTAAATTAATTAATCTTCATAGCGTTTGTTTCCTTTCGAATCACGTCCATAACTTTCCTTCCTTGTTTGGGCAGAAACTGTTTTGGTAGCAGTGATTAGGAAGCTTCCTATGAGTGTAATAATAGGAAGTATTCTTTTTCTTGATGATTCGTTTCCATGCGTGATGATAGTAAATTATGCTAACATTCACCACTATTTATCAACGTCATCAATCGTATCCATTTCTACCAGTTTTAAAGGAATCTGCTCGCTATGTCTTTTTTAAGGGGATCCGCTCGCTAAGTCGTCGTCGCACGTTATTTTCACAAACAATCTCTACTCCTAATGGAGCAGTTGGTAGCCTCGTACGATTTATTTTTGTCCTCCTCCCACCTCCCCTGGTTTTTTTCATCCTCCCTCCCACCTCCCAATTTCGTTGGGTTTTTTCGTCGGTTTTTACTCGCCCCCTCCCACCTCCCAATTTCGTCCGGTTTTTATTCGTCCCACCTCCCACCACCCCCTCGTACTGATTCTTTTTCTCTCCACTCTTTCCTTGCAAACCAATAATTTCCTAACATACAAAAGATCACGAATCTATCTTTCCTTACCCCAACCAATCACGCCCTACATTAGTGCATTTCTTTATTAAGAAAACTAACACGTAAATCTTAACGCATTGCAAACAAATCCCATTATGGACCTAATTAATTTATTATGGAATCTATACGTGGTCGCATTGGTTCTTTTTCTATCCACTCTTTCCTTGCAAACCACTAATTTCCTAACATACAAAAGATCACGAATCTATCTTTCCTTACCCGAATCAATCGATCCCTACATCAGTGCATTTCTTTATTAAGAAAACTAACACGTAAACTTAACGCATTGTAAAGAAATCCCGTTATGGAACTAATTAATTTATTATGGAATCTGTACGTGGTCGCATCTCTCCCCTCGTGAAAAATCGCATCCATCTCCCGTTAAAAAGGAAAAGAGAACATGAACGATCAATCCCACACCTGCATCTCAAGAGCAAAAATCGCCCCGCCTCGCTCTCTGCGCCTCGCAGTGTGCCCGGCTCGACCCATGCCTCGCTTTGCATGGCTGGACGCCGCCGTTTCACCGCCACGCATAAGAAAACGGTGGGCGAACCATCCATTCAAATCGCACACCCCATCCTCCTCCGCAATCCCTAGCCCCGCATCACCCTATTGCTTTCGCCTCTCTTTCTCCTCGATGTAGATGGTGCCGAAGCGGCGGCCTCGAGCACCGGCAAGGCCGCCCTCTCTATCTTCGCTGCGTCGAGATGGGCCGAGGCTATCGTCGGTTCGCCGCCCATGATTGGGCCGCCTCGGTTGTCGCGCACCACCGCTCCACCTAACGTGCCCGACCCTCTCCGCTTCGACCTTCCGGTGACCACATCCTCCGCGCCTCCATCCATCATCCACAAGGCCACTCCATGCACCCACCCTCCTAAATTCTCCATACCGCGACAATCACCGAAGATCCAAGTTGGCCGAATGGGTTCCAATTTCTCTCTCGACCGTGGATTCGCAGCAAGAAGCGCTTCTACATGCATCCTCCTGTCGGTCCCTAAAGTACCAAGGTAAATGGTTGATGTTGCGTTTGTCTAGGATGATATATGTTGGCTCTGTTCCATTCATCCGAGCAGTTTGGTGACTAATTTATGATAATTTAATTATATTAATTAAATGAGTCGGTGTATCGTCGTGCATTTATCTTGCCAAGAATGTTACGTGATGCTCGATGCACTTTGAGAATTGTTTATCTTGTCTTGATCAGAACATTTGTTTATTAATGCATGAGAAGAATCCTTGTTACTACCTTGAACCTGTTTTATAATCCATATTGTTATGCACTAAGCGGCGTGTGCGTGTGAAATAGATGGATTATGGTCCCGCACTCCAATAAGATGGATATGTGTGTGTGTTAGAGAGAGAGAGAGAGAGAGAGAGAGAGAGAGAGAGGAGGAGGAGGAGGAGAGAGTGTTTGTGAGAATTTGATGGTAAAAAGGTCGCCAAGGTCACTTGATATGTATGAGAATATTAAATGTAATATTAACATAATTGATATTGAACTCTTAAAGTTAATGTGGCCCCAGAAGCATTGCGGTGTTCTTCTAATAGCGATGGCGTGGGACAACAGCGCCATCGCTATATCGCTAAACAGAAGGCGCTTATTAATAGCACCGGTCCCCGCGCTACTGAGAGGCCCAAAACCCGCGCTGCTGCTAGGCTTTTCCCTAGTAGTGTCCCCGCCAAAACCAGAGTAATATCCCCTGCCTCCAAAACGTGGGCTTCTTGGGCTGTATCTGGGCTGCCTCTTTTTGCACCTGGAAACTTGGGTGGTACACCAGCCGTTTGATGTAGATTGCATGGTGGATGATGTGGCTAAGTCAGCGGGAGACTTGGCTTCACAACGTTAACCAATCTGATATGTGGTTTTCACATTTTTCCTGCAAGCAGGACCAAAATATGACCGGGTTATATGTTCTTTCTAGCGTATTTAGATCAAACAATTTGATAAATCAAAAAAATACTAATACAAACCATTAATTTGAATATAGAAATATTCTACATTAATAAATAATCTGAATGCAACAAATAATCCAATCAAATAAATTATTCAAGAAGAAATAAATGAAATTTAGGCCGAATTAAACACACTGTCTTGTAGCTAGCAGCATGTATTTTCATAGTTAACAAAATTATGAAATCTTACCCTGCGATGAAAATTCTTAGTCGACGGAGGATTAGCAAAAATCGTCAGTATAACGGCTTTTTAAAATGCGAGTAGTATAACAACTAAACTTTCCTTTGTAGAAAAAGTAGTATAACAGCTGATGACACCATGGAGAGCCAATAGCACTAGTTGGCTACATCTCCGAAAAAAATTGTATGAGACCAGGTCTCACTGTGCATCCGTTGAGACCCACTCAGATGAAGTGACTATCGGATTTGAGTCAGTCGATTTAAAGTTTGCCAGAGGGGTGAGAGGATAGCCGGGGAGGACGGCAACAAGATGGTGGGCCGGGTTGGGGGGAGGACAGTGCGGTGAGGTTGCACAGCCGGCCGCAGTGGTTCGAAAGAAAGAGATGAGCTAGACGAAGAAGAAGGGCTGCCCGCTGTTGGATTTACATCCGACGCTCCAAAACGGTCGACCGACCCAAATTCGACAATCAGACGACCTACATCTAGCCATTCCAAAAAAAGAAAAAAAATCCCCTCCCCAACATCATGACAGAGGAAGACAAGCTTCTGATGGGTATTATTTCCCAGCAAGGAGTGTTACCAATTACGACATCACAAAAAATGGTCATATCTATAATACTATAATAGTTCATCCCCACTAACCTATTTAACTAAGCATGCAGCCTATCCACATCAGCATCCATTCACCTACTGCCACATCAGCACTAACCCTCCACTCCCTGCATGCATGAATCACGTATACCGTAACGCCCCGTGTATTAAAACTCTCGCTGGATCTCTCGATTCCCTTCTTGCGCATGGGCTGCCTTTTTTCTCTTGCGCCTGGGCTGGCTGTACGAAGCATTTTTTAACCTAGGTTGTCCAGCCAAGTTGTGGGCTAAATTACCGCTTTGGACGTTCGATGCGCCCATGGGCTTTGCATCGCTGAGAGTTCATCTTCCCCATCGTCGTCCTTCCTGCAGCCGCCGCGGCCGCCGCGACGACCCACCCTCTCCCAGCCAGTTGCTGGACTAACCGTCGTCGTTAGCCCTTCTGCGGTCCACAGATGTGCACTAACTCCAGCTTATCCGCTCATCTTCCAGTTCCCGCTATTATTGCCTCCACTACGTCTTCCACCCTTCTTGAGGGACACTCTGCCGGCCACAAATGCATATGAAACGGCCTCACGCACCACAACATTTAGAGCGGACTAGATGTGCCTAGAAGTTCAACAGTCTTCGCATACAATATATTCTCCCCTCGCCAGACCCTCGACGGCCTCATTCGCCATCCAGGCATCCATCTGTCACTCCATCCCTATTGTACGATACGTTTAACTCCATGTAGTACTTCACCGGAGCTATGAGTTAATCAGAACCCATAGCCCCAAGAGCAACGACGACCTACTCCTCGTGGGATCCTCTGGAACGACTACGAGTCTGCAGTTACAGCACAGGAACAGGCTGACCCAAATTCCAGCCAAGGTCGTTAGATCCACATGATGCATGGCCTGTTCACGGGACATCTTATACATGCACGTCTCCAGCATCACGGATTTGTGCATGCATTATACCATTACGATTTTGTTGTTGTTTGTTTTTGTAGATCCATACGCTCTCTGCTCTCAAATATGAAGTTTGGTAAGCTTTTCCTAGATTGCAGGCTCAAACTGAATTAGCAAACTTACAGCCGTTAGTGTGCTCTTTTTATGTTGAATCATCTGTATGAATTTGATTAGATGGGATTAAATACCACCTCTAATTTTTGGCAATGCTGATACCCATGATCCATCTCTGGTGTTGTTTAGGTACTGTATTCTCACCTTCTGGATCTTTGTGCGTACGTCCAGGTTATAACCCCCCCTCCACACACAAACAGAGACAAAGGTGTGCTCTCTGGATTAGTTTTCTGCATTTTTCTTCATCGAGATGACTACTCGTACTTCTCTCTCTCTCTCTCTCTCTCTCTCTCAAATCACGATCATGTACATCTTACTCATCATACTCGGTCAATATTTCTGTCTGCTCGCTGTACGCATGTGCCCCTGAATGTCTACTTATAGTCCTCTGTTAACACTTTCAGACCTTAAACATATGAAAACTACACACAGATTTTGTTGGCTGCGTTTCACATCTTACAGTTTATGTATATTCTCAATTAGGTAATGAAAATGCTCTGATAAAAGTTATTATTTTACTCTTCCTCGGGAATATCTCTGATGCAATTGGGCAAGTTTTGCGCAGTTTACCTATGATCATGTGAGTGCATATCAGAAATCTTATCGTCAATTGATAGTATTCTATAACCTCCAACATATAAGTGGTGGCTCTCAACTACTGCTATATTATATTATCCTAAAAAAGGCATGTTATCATTGCCCTTCAAATTTTGTTAATATAATTCACGAAGTACCAATACGCCTTATTTATAAATAATTTCGCATCAAATAAAATGTTGTCCCTATGCATCAATATTTTATGCCTGTGCATTTGAGAAGTAATTTTAAGCTTCAGTTATTATGTTGTCGACAATTTTTCTTTCATATAGCTCCAAAGCCGAATCGTCTTCTTTGTATAATTGAAGGTGTATGTTTCAAACGTATAATTAAGTTCAATTACATTTACTTAGCTCCTTTTTTAGAACAAGATTTGAATTTATAAACTTCCAGGGTTCAAGTTACAGTCCTCAACCACAGACTGTCTCAGAGCATCGGGAACATCGACTATAGTTAGACAATCCCCTTGCCTTCTAGCGAAGGCAGCCAACTCATGGGCCAAGACGTTGCTTTCTCTGTTGGCTGAAGCAATAGAGGCTGACGCAAAGGAACACATAAACTCTTTGACATCAGCTATGATTGGGAATGGCCCTGATCTATTTCGTGAACCAGGCTGGAGCCAATTCGAGACAGCAACACAGTCTGTCTCAATGCAAATTGGCCCCTTATAAAATTCGTGCAGCTCTGAAGTCCCACAAAAATGGCGATCGCCTGAGCTTCCATTTCTTTTTTTACACATCAGTACAACACAACTAGGCAGGTAACAATTATATTTTTTACTTTCAAGATATTTAGATATCTAAATATGATAACAAAATCTGCGAGGTGGCTGTTCTGCCATTTATAGTACCTTCGTATGCCATTTATATTACCTTATTCCATTTCGCTTTGCGGTGTGCTAATAGTTTTTGCATCTCAATCCATCCGTATGAAGCAACACATCATGCTTGCGCCATTCCCACGTCCGGAGGACCAGTCGCCGCTGCCGCCGCAATTCGCCACGGCTAGCTTGCCTTAGAACAGAGCACGTACACCGAATGGCCAATGCGAGTTGCTTCCATCGACCCGTCACCACACGAGCTCCTCCACCGCCGCCCGCTGCAGCAACGGCCGCGTGGCGACGTCTCGGCCGCTGGCGGCCGGCGCGCGGCAGCCGAACGAACGGCCGCGGCGGTCCTCGGAGGAGACGCGGCGGAGGACGTCCCGGAAGCGGTCCTCGTCGCAGGGGAGCGCGATGGGGCCGCACGCGCCGGTCCGGAACCCGTACTCCTCCTCCGCCTGCCGGAGCAGCTCGAGGAAGACGGGGTGGTTCAGGTGCGCCGCCCGCACCACGAACCGCCGCGAGGCCCCGCCCACGCACACCGCCACGTGCCCCGCCGGCACCGTCACCGTCACGGGCGCCGCGCCGCCCTCGGTCACGCGCGCCGCGGCGCGGGACCGCCACCTCCGCAGGGTCTGGCGGAGCCAGACGATGTCGCGGATCTTGCTGCATTTCGCCATGGGATGGGAGGTTGAGGGTGAGGGGCGAGCTTCTGCTGGCCTGCTGCGCTGCTGGTCGATGGTGGGTTGATGGCACGGGAGAGGACGAGTTGGTAAAATGGAGCTGGCTGGCTGGCTTCTCGTGGAGGGTGGGGTGGGAGGTTTTATAGGATGTTGGAAATGTTGGGACCCTTTTTGTGCGTGATGATGAGGCACGGAAATGTTGGGACTTGGGTTCGTCATCGGCCACTTGGCCTGGATCAGATAATCTGAGCTGTGTGAAGGGGATGGGGCTATGTTCTTCCATTTAACATTTATTATTTCCCCTATATAGTTGTCATTCACATTTTGAGCCACATACTTCCTATGGTGGTTATACATCCTTTGTTAGTCAAAAACTTTCCTGACGGAACTTGGAAAATCGAGGGGTATGGCCTTCTCACATGCGCCGATGCACGTACGGCCGGCGTCTCGTGACTTCACTGAGTCCGGTACAGAAAAGAGTGCGGATCACGAGGCACCGTCTGCCCCATTTCGGCTCCTGGCCAACATGTGGTGCGCCAGTATGATCATCGCGAAACACAACGATATCGCGCTCACTGTTGTCGCTGCCAATCAACTAAACGAAAGAAAAGGCTCAAGAATTATTAGACAAGACATGTACACCATACACACACACACACACACAGTGCTGCACCATAACAGTTACGGGCGTTACGCGGGCTCACGTGCACACGGTCAGGTCGCATCGGCGTCTGTGTGGTCGGGGAGAGCCGAAGATGGAGGAGAATCGTCTGGTCTCGAGCCCATGCGCGGTCAGGACGTCAGGTGCCCGAGGTGCATGTGCCCGGCGCTGTCGATCCCAGCAGCAGCATGTGCCCGGGATTCTGGCCTCATCTCGTCTGACAGGGACGATATCTCGCCGGATTTTGGCACCGCGCTGTGCGGTATATCCTTGCCGGAGTTGTGGCTCTCAGAAGATCGCCATGCGGATTCCAGGCCACGCAGCCTCGCGTTTAGGTAGCTCTATGGATGCGCCCGTCAACTTTTGTGCTATTCTTTCAAAGAAAAAAAAATGGTGCTATTGGGTGACAGGCCCATTGCTAGCTACTGTACTCCATAGTGCGTCTCAGTAACGGCTGATTAGGGTTAAGACTGAAGAATCTACCCCCCCCCCCCTTCTTTCATGCCATGTTGGTTATGAAGGCACGCTTTGTGGTTAAGCAAGTTATTACGGCTTTCTACTGATTCATCTAATTCTAGCTACTCGGTCTGCGACAATGAAGAGATAAACACCGAACTATTACGGCTTTCTACTGCTCCTCTCTAAAAACATATTTTCTCCAATGAGAATTAATTGACACAACCTCTATACACTATAAGATACATTGTAAAAGAGCTGCGTCAGTAAGTTCGAATCAAGAGGGGGTAATTTTGTGTGTGAATACAATGTATATAGTCACGTTTGAGTGTGTTTGTTAACTTATTTCATTATTTCAGTACAAGTCCGTACATAGTCCGCGTTGAAATATCAAAACATTTTATATTTTTTGTAAACGGGTGAGTGCTATGCAACGACCGACTGTGAAGATGCATGCTACACTACCACGCACTGACGCACGTATATGCGCCTGTATATAGAAATCGCAACTCCTTGTCAGATCCAAAACGCTCCTTATTCGCCGCGCGCTGCAGAAACGAGATACTCCAAGATCACAAGGCACATGATTGCATGGACATGTCAGTATGAGAAGGAGACCGTCATCTACGGATCGACCAGTGACCGCGGACCCGGAGAAGCTCGTCGCGGCGTTGCGCTGCCGGTCGAATGGTCGGGCCGGGCGCCCGACCGGCCGCAGACTCCACGATTCGTGCGGGATGCGAAGCCCTCGATACGGATACGATGCCGGTCGAGAGGCGGGCGGGGAGCAGGCGGAGCACGCCCGGCGCGGCGCGATCGGTCGATACGATGCGCACCGCGGCGTGCGATGCCCCCACCGGCACCCATCCCATGTGCGGGGCTGGTGTGCCGCCGAGGGAGTGGGCGCGGCTCCTGCTTATCTCATCTCCGCCTCGAAGCATCGATCGAAAAATGTGGGCGGCGGCGCCGGATTACCACAGCAGATCTTGGCGACCTGGTCCGTTGCGGCGGCTAATAACATGGCCGGTTTTGCTACGGTGGCTGCTGGGCTGGGGCCGATCGGCGCATTCACCTATTCATGTGCGCGACGGAGAGAGTGCGTCAAGTTCGCTGCTGCTAGGTGTGTATGGGCACCGGCCTCCTGGTCGGGCTAATTGGTCCTGCGCGCCGAAATTAGCCTGGTCCAGCATGTTATCTACGTACTACGTTGCCACTTGCCAGGACGGTACCGGCATGCAACGTTTCTGGAGTGCCACTAGCCGCCGGCCTGCCGGTGCATGTATCGGGCGAGTTGTTGGCATACTACACTACACTACACGACGATCCGGCGATGGCCATCCATGCAGTCCTTCCTCTCTGCTCTGTAACTTAGCTGATAATAAGCTTATCAGAGAGAGCTTTGGCATGGTTGTCAAGTCCACATCTCGCGCGTTACCACCAGACGATTGTGTTGGTACAGCAAGCTGACAAGCCTACGGACAATACTCGTCTCGTTCCATCGCCACCACAAGACGTACGGGAGCGTTCCGCATTCCCCGCACAACCATTGTGGTGAGTAGAAATTACACCATGAAACACAGCCAAACGTAGTGTAGTTTAGCTCGCCCGTATATTATAGTACTCCCACCCTAAAGAAATATAACAGCGTTTAGATCACTAAAGTAGTTATCTAAACGCTTTTATATTTCTTTCTTTGCAGAGGGAGTACTACAGTATATCCACGCAAAAAAAAGTACTGCTGTATATACTAGTCATCGGTACACACCTTTTTTTTCTCGTCGTACGTACGTGTTCCGTGCCAATCCCCCAAATCCCGATATGAACAACGTTGGTTCACGGGTGGTAGCATGGGCGCGATCGAAACACAGCAATAAGACGAGCAGCGTCGTCGCAAGTTGCGGCGAGCTCCCCTGGTTTTCAGGGTGGTTTGTTGTCTTCGTCAGAATATCAGAGAGGCTCGACCTGTGAAAATGACCACCCCCTGAACCGAAGAGGCAAGACGAGTCGTACGCAATGGCACTTGCCAGAAACGACATGAGCAGCGTACTTTGGCCACAACGACTGGCCCTGTTAACCTCGAAGCGTACTAGTAGCATCAACGTAATTAGTGTCTGATGTAGACAAATGGCGTGGGGTTAGTATAACTTTCCCTAGACAAAGTAGGGGTTAGTAGTAATAACTAACTCTAAAGTTCAAGCTCTGTACCATTTTGTCCGGTGAAAGCTTCAAGGGAGATGTTAGAAGGGAGAGAGGGATTTGGTGGAATAGTTTGATGTATTGCTTGAGCCTCGTGGGCGTATATATAGAAAGACACGATCAACTTGGAGTCAAGACAATGCCTGAATAATTCCTAGTATATCTTATGTTTCCTAACTAATCACGATACTCAACATCCCCATGATCCAACGGTAGCGGCGACGGTGAGGCGGAGAAGAATCGAAGGCAAGCCGACGGACACCCCCACGTAACAGAATCGGCGCGACGATCGCGAGTCGTGGATCGAGTGGAAACCAACGAGGTTGCTCAGCGCGGTAGCCCTTTGTCTTTGTTTGTCGATGTGGCCGAGCGTGTGTGGTGGAGCCGTGGTCGAGGTAGGCGTGCTAAGAATGCCGTGGTCGATGTCGAGTCGGGTGGCGGTGTCAAGGAAGTCGCCGTGGAGCCCCGGCGCAAAGGCGCCGAGTTAGTCGTGGCGCGATGGTGTCGAAGTAGTGGTGCGCCAGACGGAGATGATGTTGACGACGCGTCGCGCGCGGTTTGCCAAGCCCGGGACACATCGTGAAGCGAAAACGCACGCACCGTTGCCGGCGCCGGGCATGCGTGAACGCGACGAAAGACGAAGTTGACGACGCCGCACCGAGCTTGCTGAGCCCGGGACACGTCGTGGATGAAGGCAAGCGGCGGTGTTGCAAAGACGGGCATGCGGAGACTAGGACTGCACCACCGTGACGCCATGTCGAAGAAGTCGGAGGGCAGCGAAGAAGAACTCGGCGACGGTTGCGGCGTCCATCGGCGCTGAGGCCAATGTCACCAACGATGGTCGGAGTAGAAGTGGTCGGGTATATGATGGCGACGCCGACGACGGCTGGTCTTTGGATGAAGACGAAGAGGTGGACGGTAATTGCGCGCGCTTCTGAAGCGGCGGCGGCGGCGAAGAAAAGCGGCGGCGGCTGACGGCGGCGGTGCTCAGTAAGCGCGAAGAACCACGACAGCGATTTAAGACCGGCGCGACGGTGGCGTTCAGCGCCAAAAGAGAGACGGCGCGGCGCATACCACGAAGGTCGGCGCGCGGTGACGGCGAAGTGGACCGTGGGCAGCGGCGCTTCGGCCGGCGGGAAAAAGCGCAGCGGCAGCGGGTCGGGCGACGGCAGAAGACCTTGGGCGATGGCGAGGACGCGGGCAGCGACGCTGCGGCTGGCGAAGCGACGAACGGCGGTTCGTGAGTTGGTGCAACCGCGAGGCGGCCTCGGGGCAGCGGCGTGGACCACGTGCACGCTTCTCGGCCCGACGGGCGACGCAGCAGCAGCGCGCGAGGGTCGGTGCAGCCACGGGATGGCTCGAGCGGACGGCCCGGAGCGGCGGAGGATCATGGGCGCGGCACTGGCCGGCGAAGGCGGCGCAGCGCGTGCTGGTCGGTGCGGTATGAGGAGGACCACGTGGCGGCGGCGCGCGGCCCGACGGACGCGACGCAATGGCGGCCGATGCTCGATCGGCGGAGGCGCGCTGAACTCGAGGACGATCTTCACGGAATCGCTGAGGCGCGTAACCAACGGCGGCTCGGTCGCGGCGTAGATGAGGCGGATCGTGGCGGCGGGCGGTGATCAATCCGATCGCTGCGAGTCGGGGACGCCGCTTCGATGGAGGAGTGGTGGCGGCGGAGTCCGGATGAGGCCGGCGACGACGGACGACGGAGACGTCCAAGACGCGGCACCGGCGCCAAAATAGCGCCGACGCCGGCAGCGAGGCTTAACGACCAACGGAGCAGCGGCGCCCGAATTGAGGCGACCGACGAGCTGATCTGGCCGAGGACGAGGTGGCGATGTAGACCGCCGAGCCGCCGGCGACGCGCGGGCGAGGCGGCGACGGATCGATCGATGGGCGGGCGCGAAGCGTCGGCTATGATAGGCCGACGCATGGCGCGAGGCCACCGGTCGCGGCGATGCGGTGTGTCCCGGTCGGTGCGAAGCGATAACGACCGCGCGCGAATGACGGGCGGACCGACACGCGGATGGCGTCTGGCGGACGGGCGCCTCGCGCAGCGTACACCGGGTCGGAGGAGAGGCGGCCGGTCGCGCGGGGTCGAGTAGAGCGCGACGGGATCGACGGCAGCGGGCGACGCAAACCGATCACGAATAGATCGGAAAACCAAAAAAAACGCCGATCAAAAACGCACCGACGAGAGCGAAAAAACCGAACAAGGGCTCGGAAAAAGACTCTCTAGGGCAGCCGCCAACACGGCCGTGACGAACCTTAGGTACGGCGGCACGGCCCCGGCGGCGGTCATGGAGGTCGACCGCCCGAAGCGGCGCGCAGTCTTGAAGCGGTGGCGGCTAGGGTTTAGGATCGACTTGCGATAGATACCATGTTAGAAGGGAGAGAGGGATTTGGTGGAATAGTTTGATGTATTGCTTGAGCGTCGTGGGCATATATATAGGAGTACATGATCAACTTGGAGTACAAGACAAGCCAGAATAATTCCTAGTATATCTTATGTTTCCTAACTAATCACGATACTCAATAGGAGACACTCAAAAAAAAAAAACTCCCTTTCAGGCTGGACATCTGTAGTTTAGTGGTAGTACTGAATTTCTGCCAACAAATTAGGTTGAATAAAACGGACAGGGGCAAGCTAAACAAGTCTTCATTTTCCACCTCCTTCAGCAGCTTTACCCAAGCATCCTTGGCTGCTGTCCGGCCGGACGGTTGTTCCTGGCCTGAATGATGACGGTGATGCCTCACTTTCCTGTACGAAGCTCTCTTTTATATCCTACTAACAAACTGTCTAGCACTCTAATTAAGCCCCCCTTAGTTATGAACAGATTTGCGTTAAGCAGTTTGGTCAACTACGTGACGATGTCCAAAGCTGCTGAGCTGAGAGCTCTGATATTCTCGATTTGGTTCCACCTGTTTCTGCTTATTTTCTACTCCCTCCGTCCGAAAATACTTGTCATCAAAATAAATAAAAGGGGATGTATCTAGATGTAATTTAGTTCTAGATACATTCCTTTTTGTCTATTTTGATGACAAGTATTTTCGGACGGAGGGAGTATTAATTAAGAATCATGTCCTGTTTTGCCAACAGATGGTAACATTGGGCAGCTTATCATGCAACGCCAACAGGTAATCAGGCTGAAATTTTCAAGATTGACGTGTTGTGCCACCTTGCAGACAGAACCTGAATATAAGCATCAGTACGCAGACATACTTGTCACTTGAGCTTCGTGCCTCTTGTCTGCAGGATCTTTTCTACTCTCGATTTGGTTCTTTTGTCACCTGGCACATTTTGTTCTCTCCGATCAAGCCAGCGATTCAGCTTTAAATTGCCTCTGCAGATTTGCAGATCAAACAAACGAAATCTACTCTGAATGCATAAATCCACCCAAGGACGTATGCCTGTGGTTTACACCAACGGTAGCTAGCAGATGGCTTTTCCAACCATTAATTTCTAGTATTAATATTATCCAAGGGCTTGACATAAAGAGGCAGGAGTATCGTGCGTGCAGCAAAAGTGGAGGAAAGGCGTTTGAATCATTTGTGCTAGCGAAGCCGCGGAAAGAAAAAAGAGACAGAAGTGAAGCCAATTTGTTAATCCTACTTGTCAACGTCAGTTGTGGAGTGGTGCATGGTGCAGTACACTAGTCCAGTATGTACCCATGAAATAGAAACAGGTCTTCTTCTTGCTTTAGGACAGTGTGTCATTTGTCTTGATGCATTCAAGCTGTATAGCATATCGAGCTTAGCCTCCATAATATACTCGCAAAACGATTAGTTTGACATGTACCCCGTGCTTTATGTGCTGATGAGTGAAGTCTGAAACGAACCTTGTGGTTGTAGACGCAGTCGCAAATGAACCCCGACCTCCAAATCCCGGAACTCCATACCCTGAACTCTCTGATCCCGGACTTTTTAGTCTTAAGCTCGTTTTAGGCCAGGATTTGCTGATGTGGCAGCGTTAGAGGGTGGGATTACAAATTAATAATCCCACCTGTGCTCGGGCAGTTCTCTTTTTAACAGCGGACGCAGCTGAGGAAATTTTCTAGGGTTCGACGGCGAGAGAGGAAAGGGAGCGACTTCAATCCAGAGCAAGGCGACCAAGCTAGGGCGGCGATTGTCGGCGGCCGGGGCATGTCGTCGTCGTCGATTGGTTCCGCCTGTTCACGCGGCGGAGGGATTCGACGGAGAGGCGCTGCATCTAGGTCGCCGGTGCCGTATCGCGAGCGGCCGATGGAGTACGAGCCGGCGGTTTTCTATGGTCGTTGCGGGAGGAAGGCGCCGCGGTGGATATCATGGAGTGTGGCGAATCCTGGCCGGAGATATTATGCATGCGTCGAAGCTCAGGTATGCTCTGTTCTTATCTATGTCGTGCTCTGTCCTCCTCTGCTCTGTTCAATTCCCTTGCCTTATAAACTTCCGTTTTTTGAACAGCATGGGTTCATACAGTGGCACGACGACCCAACATCTCCATTCCTGCGTGTATTGCTGGGAGATCTTCGAGATAGGGTGTGAAAGCTAGAGGATGATGTTGCAGCATTATGTACAAATGGAGATGTAGGTGTTGGTGCATTGTGTGTGGAAATGCAGAAGAGAACTGGACAAACTGCAGGAGATGATGGTGCTGCTGCATCAGTTAGTGACAATTTAGTTAGGAAAGGGTGGATGTTGGTGTGTGGCATTCTGATATTTAGCCAGGCAATGTACTGAATATTTGAAAGGCTGTGTATTGAATTCAGTTTGCAAAAAAAATTTAGGCAATGTACTGTATTTTGAAAGGCAGTGTACATAATTCAGTTTGGAGAAATTGTGAGGAAATGTACTGAATTTTCAACAAATAGTGTACTCGATTTAGTTTGAATTTTCATTTTGTACAACAACAAAATAAATTGTAGGCAATGTAAAAGAGCAACATTTACTCATAGAGAATGTTCACAGTAATGAACTGAATCCATGCTTATTTTTGGAAGAACTAGAGAATCCATGCTCATTATTTGACAGCAACAAAATTATCTGAAGCCATGCTCACTTTTGACAGCAACAAAATAAACTGAATCAAGCTCGTTTTTGCCAGCAACAATCTAAAGTAAACCCATGCTCATTTTTTGGCAGCAGCAAAATAAACTGAACCCATGCTCATTTCTGGCGGCAACAAAATAAAGTGAACCCATGCTCATTTTTAGCAGAATTCACACATCCAAAATAAAGAGTACTGCTGCAAGCTGTGCTTGCTCTGCTCCTTCATGTGTTCCTTGTGCTGTTGCTCCTTGCTGTGTTCCTTGTTCTGCTGCAAGCTGTGTTCCTTGTGCTGTAGCTGCAAGTTGTGCTCCTTGTGTTCCTTGATTTCTTGCTGGAACTGCTGCTGTTTCTGCTGCAGACACTGTTACAGATTGGGTAGGATTGCACACTTGAGAACTCTGAGAAAAATTGCAAACTTGAGAACTTTGAGAAAAAGTGCAAACTTCAGAACTTCTTTTCTTCAATGGGCTACATATGACTGCAGTAATAACACCAATATCATTGGGGACAAGCATTTGCTCTAGTAATTCTTCATCTCTAGTGACATTCACATGTTCCAACTGCACATCTTCAGCACTGATGACTGCAGGCATATCTTCTTCACTTCCACTGTCCATGTGATCCTGAATTTCACAAAGCGAAGAAAAAAAGTGAGATTGGAGAGGGTAGAAGGACCAGACGTACCTTGCTCTTTTCTGCTAGAGTGGTCGGCGGCGGCCGCCGCGATCATCCGCTCGTCGTCGTCGTCGTCGCCGTCGCCGTCGTGGAAGAGGAACAGAGCCTCGTTGTGGGAGAGGAAGGGGCAAAGTGGAAGAGGAGGGGGTCAGCGAGTTGGTCCGGCTCGACCAGGTATAGCCTGAGACCCCACCCGGCAGGTGCTGACTCAGCCCGTTCCCAGCCACGTACAAATCCCACCGTTTGGATACGCACACAAGGATAAAAAGGTCCGGGACCAGAGAGTTCAGGGTATGGAGTTCTGGGATTTGAAGGTCGGGGTTCATTTGCGACCGCGTCTACAACCACAAGGTTCGTTTCAGACTTCACTCTGTGCTGATTGATGGTTTTATTCCGTTCACGCAGTAAGCTGTTTTCCCTTTTTCGAGGAATCTGACCAGATATAATCAAGGAAAAAAATAGCGCCTCTGAATAAAAATCACAAGTCGTTGTCAGATCTAAAACACGCCTTATTCGCCGCCGCGCGCTGCAGAAGCGATACTCCCAAGATTACATGGACATGTCAGTATCAGAAGAAGAGCGCCACGCCATACATACTAGTAAAATGCCCGTGCGTTGCTACGGGCCATAATGTGGGTAAATGAATCAAATAGATTATTAAGTGACATAAGCAAGTGATGAAAGTGAACAAAATCATGGCTTGCATTCTTCATTTCAGATTGGTCAGCAATATGATCCATCCACCAATAAGACTTGATTCATGCACAAGCTTTTGCATCACATTTGTAGAGCAATCAAGGTTTTAGCAACTTCATAATTGAATAATTATATGATATCTCAATGTTATAAATTCTCCTTCACCTGAAGGTCCACGGGAATGGTGAACACGGTCTCCATCTTGAGAATTTTTTTGTGGAACAGGGCATGCAGTAGGGTCACGAGGGCTTCGTTGCATGGGGACATTGACTTTGTTGGTTTCATGTTGACAAATGAAGTGTGAACCTTAATTCAATGGAAGTCACTGGCTTTTCAATGCGCGGTGATTGGCTTTGTTCCTTTTATGTTGGCAAAATAAGTGTCACCCATATCATGACCAGGAGTATAGTACATTTCTAATGCTTCCTAGGCAAGTATTTAGTTGGTTTAGCAAATTCAAATGAATGTCAAAAAAATTGAGACATGCTTTATAGCCAATAGTAAACGATATGCGTGCCAACATAAATAAATAGAAGTAACTGTGTGTGGCAATGCACATATGGACTAACGCACAAAAGTTTGGAGTATATACTAAGTATACTGCTTGAAACTCAAGCTAACATTAATATATATGTTCATGAAAGTAAACATCTCTTGTGAAAATGTGTTTGCTTCACCCAAGGAATCGCAAACCAATACAAAAGGTGTACTTATCTGCTAACGGAAAATAGTTTCCACTTCTCTTAAAAAAAGCAAGTCATGAAATAACAATAACAACAAACTACAAAAGTTCATATTTCTAACTTGTAATGGGGCAATGAACCATCTCAGCAAAAGTTTTGACCATGCGATTAAATGAAACTTTTTTTTCACAATAATGCAAATAGTGAACATACCCAGAAAAATATCTCCAATTTTTTCTTTCGGCTGCATACAACAGTTTGTTTCAAATAATACTAATTTACATAGAGCCCGATGGCAGCAATACCAGGAATATAAATTGCTCAATGGCAGAAATCCAGGAGACCAAAGAATCGACGAGGGATATAGAAATATCTAGCCTATACATACATACCAGCCATCCGGCTGCACTTTTGGCTTAACATTGCCCAACTCCACTCCGAGTTGCTCCAAAGTCTTCTCTAACTCGAGCAAACATACCCAGGTAGGTTCAATCATTCTCATGCCCCTCATGTTAGGCAATAACAGTGAAGAATGGCCTTGTAATGCCATCAATGGAGGTTACCCCTAATGATTCATCTATAATGGTTGTCATAGTAAGCAAAAGAATAGGAATTAAACGCTTCCTGTAAAAACCTAGCTAGATCCTACAACATTGCAGGAAGGTGGAATCAAGTTCCGTAGTGTAGCACTTGATGGCACACCATCATGCATATTTTCAGTAATCCAGACTGAAGTAGGGCTGTCGGGAACACCGTTGAGGAGAATGTTGAAAGTGGACGTCAGCAACAATGTCGTCATCCACTCTCGAAACCTTGGGGGAACCTCCTCCTTTGGAACAGGTCAAGCAGGTATTCCCTTTTAACTGAATCAAAAGCCTTCTTGATGTCCAACTTATGCAGAAGCGATGGCGTGTTGGTTCGTTGGAGATGGTGAGCATAGTTGCGTACATACATGAAGTTGTCATGAATGCATGCTTCAGGGTGACCCGTTATCGCCCCTTATTTTTGTCCTTGCGATTGACCTCCTTGACAGATTTTGGGCGTGGCTACGGCCAATGGTAGCTACACAAATTACGTGGTTCGGGGCTTGTCTTCGTGCCTCCTTGTGTGCGAGATGATGCAGCGTTTTTTTAAGCCTATTAAGGAGGACATGGACATGCTTGCCTCCATCCTCTAGAGCTTTGGCAATGTCACCGGTCAAGTTACAAATATCCATAAGAGCTCGTTGGCCCCTATCAGATGCTCCAATGTCGATCTGGACATGATTTTGGGTGACTTCTGGCGGTCCGAGCTCAATTCCCTTGAAGTACCTCGGCCTTCCTCTCTATTCACGGTTGTGGGCTGTGGGCGTCCGAATTTGCTTGATAAGATTGCGGAAAAATCATGCCCGTTCGAGGAAGTTCCTTCGATGGTGGCGAGAAGAACTTGGGTAAAGTCGGTTGTCACTTGTTGGCCATCCACCACCTCACTTAAACTTGTCGTACCCAAAGGAACAATGTTTTCCATTGGCAAGTTGCAACAAGCTTTCCTTTGGGGTGGCATAGATAAGATTTCCGGTGGAAATGTAAGATCAGATGAGCCAACGTTTGCAAGCCTAAGGATTTGGGCGGGGGCCAACATTTGCAAGCCTAAGGATTTGGGTGGGTTGGGCATCCTGGACATGGAAAATTCCGCGCGTGCATTGCGTCCCCAGTGACCTTGGCAGGCTTGGAAGGACCCGAGCTGAGCTTGGGTTGATTTATGGCACCTGTGCGATGAGGAAGACATGGCACTCTTTTATGAGTGCACCACCATCACCATTTTCAATGGAAAGAGGACCCCCTTTTGGCACTTCCCCATGGCTTGGGGGGCACAAGCCAAAAGACATCGCCCCCTCCATTTTCACAATTCCCAAGCACAAGAATGTCACTGTCCATATGACTCTCACTACCTAGCTCAAATTTGGATAACTAATAAACACAATCAGTTTGATTCTGGCTCAAATATATGGTACAGGTATATTTTTATAGTATCAAGTTAACATTGACAGGAAAAGAGTACTGATATATTTTTATAGTACCTAGTTCACACCGATTAAAAAAAAGTACTAATCAACAGGTAGGTGAGTTCACTCCGTTCAATCATTTATAGGAAGTCCTCATCGCTGATGTCCATCTAGATCATCTTGTCTTCCTTGTCCTGCTAGTCCCTCAACGTCTTTTACTTTTACAGAATCTTCTACACTCTAGGGAGAGACTTTATTCCTACATCCAGGGTGTTAGGCTTGGCAGTATCTTGCTATAACTTTAGCGGTCCAAAACATATCTTACTAAACCGCCCTGCAACAATGAGGAGATCAGCACTGACACAAAAAAACTTATAGCCAAGCAATAGTACAAAAGTCATCCCCTAACGATACGTCAATAGAATTATGTTGCCAACCCGTAAATACGAACCAACTGTGGTTGTCCAATGTGGTCGCATCGACCCATGTCCTGCAAAGGATGCTCAAATGTCGGACTTCAACAACGGAGCGACTATGCCATCTAATTTAGGAATTTCTATTTAATCTCAAAAAATCATTTATGTTCTGAACCTTTCAAATTCGTTAATTCAACGTCCAGGTCGGCGAAATGCAGTTCCTCTAAAAAACTTGAATGAGTGACTGTAGGTACAGTAGTGTGACCGTAAGTATGGGCGATGAAACTACATGTTACCGTCCATAATCATGTTCTTGGGCTCTGCTTTGCCATGTGCATACCAAGGTGCCTGAAACCCCAAACTTATTATCTCCCAAATAATTACCAACCAAACAGGAAGACGACGAAGGATTCCAATAGCTAAATTAATGTACAAGCAAGCATTAATAGCAATACTTCAACACGAGAAATTGGAGATTAAAAAGAGGAGTCATAATATGTAGTATCATTTACCTTAGACTGAAGCTTGGTTAAGAAGAGTGCAGTCACCAATTAAGCTTGGTTCCTGGTAGCAGCTAGAAACCACTTCATCAATCCGTGGCACATCACACTTTTTTTTAACATCACTCCACTATGGCACTCCTTCAAAGAATTATTATGTCTGGACCACAACGCCAGCGAAACCCATCCTGCCCAGCAACCGTGAGATGAAGTGAGTAGTTAAAGTAAAGATAAATCAAGGAATGAGAGCATATGCCGACATCTGTGCTCTGTAGCGAGGCCAGTCTCCATCGTAGAGGTCGCGCACTCTGTGGAGCCCGTTACCATTGTCAAGCACTTAGCATGTGGTGTCATTGGCCTGTCCGGGCGTCCTACGAATGTCGACTCAACGTAGGAAAAAACAGACCACTAAACCCACGATACATGGGCAGCAAAGAACACATCAAGATCAAGCGAAAAAAATAAGATTATATCACGATGAGGAGAGCCTGTGCCGCTACCTTGTCAGGTTATATGTCAACGATGGAACCGATTCCTCATCGGCGTCGGAGAATCGATGGCCACCATGTCTTGGAGCCGGTGAAGGCTCCTGGCGTAGCAGCAGAGAAGGACACGCCTGATCTCCTTGGCTACAAGGCGGTGAAGCAAGAGGAAATAGTTGTCGCCCTTGGCGGCGGAGGTGGGTTTCACGTGGCCTCCGGCCACGACGCCTGTGACAACACACAAAACAATCAAGAAGAGGAATAACTACCAGCCTTGATAGGAAAAGGACACGAAGGATCGACGCAAACCGAACGAGTTATTGCAAAATAGAGGAGGACGAGAACAGATTTCTTTCTTGACTGGACTATCAAATATCGCAGATGCATTTTCCTGTGTGTGAGGGTCGTGATCAGTGGAAGTGTGTTAATCGATATGAATTCGGCAATGGCAGATGCTCTGAACTCGCTGTAAGCACAATGAATGGTACATTTATATCGAATTCATAGGCCAAAATCATCTAATATACATAGAAAGGCTGCTGGAAGCTGAACCAAGTTAGTGATGAAAATACCTTATACGTTCAACTTCTCCTCTTTCTTCAGCAAGACAAGACTGTTAGCTTTGTTAATCTTGATTCACATGTATCTGCATATTAGTTTGCTTGTCCATGCATATAGGTAGTTGTATCAGGTGGAGCCTCGGAGAACATGCAGGAGGTGAGATGCGAGGAGCCGTGAGATATGGCGCATGGCAAGATGCTGAAAGGTGGCGAGAGGCTGCTGTGTATGCATGTCCGAGGTTGCTAGCTGCTGTTGCATGAGTGGCCGGGTCGTGTGGTTCCCAGAGTGATTCTAGGAGAAGATCAGGTCATTAGTTAGTGGTGTGAGTGGGTGCGTGCATGCAGTTAGTGGGCGAGTGTGTGGCCCGGCTGCGTGGGCATGAGTCTACTTAAACACTTGTACGCATATTTGCTTTGAGAAAAGTATACAGAGAAGAGAAAAGGGTCGGCTGTGTGATATAGCGGCCACCAAATATCTGTGTTCTTTTGTTCTTGCGTGAGCTTTGAGAGGAAGCTAGACAAAGAAGAAGAGGAGCTGGCGATCAGCTCCAACAAATACTACAGAGGTGCACTTGGCTTCAAGGTCAATGTGGAAAAGCTTAGCTACATCAGCACTTGTAGTATGCTAGAAGTTGAATGTGTCTTCCAGCATTGAAGCAGCAGCAAGCTCATTACTTCGAGCACCCTACAACATTTGACATGATTTATTGACCACAACACTACAGTCTGCAATATCTAAACTCCAGGCACTGCTACTCTTAGTGAAGGTACACATATGAGTATATGACTGCTTTCCTTTGTAGTTAGTAGCCATGATTGGTGGTTGGAATATTAATTAAGCTGGCCATATGATATTACTGCTACTCTTAGTCATCTTTCAAACACAACAAACTTGACATGCATATATACAGAGAATATAATGCTAAGTAATGAATGGTAGAAAAAGAATAACATAGTTGAGACACTTATTTTGCGATGGAGGAAGTAGAAAATAGGATGACACCAGAGCTCAGCGTTAAAAGATAGCTTGAATAAATAAGAAGGGTATCTATATATGAGTGGAGTTATACCTAAATTCCTTGTTCTGTCCAAGCAAGATGAGCACATCATTAAATTGGTACACTATGCAACATATATCATCAGTAGTGCAAGTGGCAAACTTTGCATTTGATTGTCAGGAAATCCCTCTGCGAGAAGAAACATCTTGTTGTAAAGAAGTACAAGATATGGATTGCATCAATGAATTAAGTCTCCGCAAAAAAAAATTCAATGAATTAAGTCCCCCAAAAAATTAAATAATGCATGCTCTGTTGGTGTTAACATAGATTTGTCTACATTGCTTAGTTTGTGTGATGCAGTTTAATATACCCACAAAATAAGTTGTATTTTTTGTAATTGGTGCCACTAAATCACAATGTGAGCCAAACTTAGGACTGAGAAGGGGTTAGCAAGAGAGGGGCTATTACATGAATCTGCTACCTGCTGACGGTGGGGGTGTATGAGATGAAATGGCTTCTTGCAGGGGGAGAGAATCAAAATAAGATTTTTAATGTAACGAAATGAGATGTCCTATTCTTCTTCTTTGGAACTGATTACACACTACATTGTCTCCTTGAATATAGCTAAATACCAAATTATCGGCTGAAGTTATTTTCCATTTCACCTATTTGTTTTGTAGGGAGAGACTGCTCGGTGCTCAAGTGGTCTGAGGTCACGTAAATCAGTGCTATGATCTCTCTACTTAGATAAGTCATGATGAATCCAAAGCTATAAGCAGAAGACAACAATTCTTAAAATGCTCTGACTTGTTATGTTTTCCTAAATGTGGTGACTTTAGGAGCATCTCCTTTTCAGTTTCTTGTGCCAAGACCTGATGAAAAAATGCAGAGTGTGGGGGCTGACCTTGCTGCTGCAGGCTAGCGTAGATCGAGGAGGCAGTGGCTGCGGGAATATGTTTTCATCATGAACTCTTCAAACTGAACTATATGTTCCCTAAAAACCAAAGGATTGGAAGCTTAAACTCGTATTTTCTGGACCTTTTTCAGAAAGATGGCAATAATTTTGTTGCTCTTATAAATTAAGTTAAATTACTTCATTGTGTGATGCTAGTTAACTATGTTATATCCAGTGCAGTGAAAACTTATTGTACTGGCATATCATAACAAAGCTTAACCAACCTTATTTTAGAACCCCTATATGCAGCACCGACGCAGGTCAGAAGAATTTAAAACAAGGTAGCAAGTGTTAAACAGGAACAGAATATACCTGTGGGGTTCCTTCCGAGTGGTTCCACTTCTCCACAAGGCTAACTATCCTGCAGTTGGTTGAAAGAGCGATTCTCAACTCTGGGATTTCAGTACTAACAGAACCTCAAAATCAGGACTGCCAAAAAACTACCAGTGTGACGTATCATTCATGTAGAAGATGGGAGGACTCGTGTCCAAACATACAGCATGAAACTGGTTGCTATCTGCACAAGTTAACCTGGCAAAGGATTCAAAATCACGATTCTTGATGGCCTCTTCCATTTTCAATATGCGACCTGGCACTACAGTCTGGAATACAAGAAAAAGTAGTGCAATGCAGAGTGAGAGCAAAAAACAGTAAGCTGCAGCTAAAGAGATAAATGGCCAAAAGACTTGATTAAAACATTGAAACAACAAAACTTGAGGGTCCACACAAGAGGAGGGATATTTTGTTTCCTCGATGATTCGTAAAAAAAATTGTACTATATGTGCCAAAAACAAGTTAAAGATGAAAATGCAATCACCTGGGCCCTGTACTGCAAGAGGGGGCTTGTTTCAACAGTGTCCCGCATCCCACTGGTGCTACTGGTTTCCTTCTGCTTTGAACTGACCTACAACATAATATAAGAGAAAGATGTTGGGATAAAAATGGTAAAACGGTGTCACTATATAGTTAAGGATTGGTGTTAATGGACCCATGACTCGATGAGCAATATCTGTTACACAACAGAGATCACAATGACATACCACTGCTATGATTATAACAAGATCAGACCAATGCGATTCGTCAACAAGCTGTACTGGCATACTGTCACTTCCATCATCATTCTACAAGTATAGTGTCAAACTCAATCGTTTTATAATAGAAAAACATGCATTTTAACCAATTCAATTTCCCCGCCTTAACCAAGAGATCACTTACTTTTCCCATACACCATTTCACAAACCCACCGTATATACTGCGGCATGCGCTTCCAGACCCCTGCCTGCATTGAAATTTGTCAGCCAGAGAGAAGTATAACTAAAGAGAGGACATAAATATACAGAGTAGGATGAAGTAAAATTGTTGCTATATCATCAAACAAACATCACGAACAGGATAGTGCACAAACAGAGTGTTGCTACATAATGTATCAGTACAGAGTACAGACCTTGCTATTGAAGAAAGTTCTCCATAATCTTCATTCACGTCCATTAGCTTTCCGAGGGTGAAAACTACAAACGGTATTCAAATTACTAATTTGTGTTGTGATATTGGTATGAAAGCAAGACCATGTTTAGCTTCTCCCGTGTCTTCTCATGGCGACCCAGACCGCCGGCGCAATGGCGAGGACCATGAGATCTGGCGGAGGGGATTCACGCAGCGGCGAGAGGGGATTCGCGTAGTGGCGAGGAGTGCGGCATCCGGATCGGACGTAGAGGAACTAATTTGAGACTGAAATCCAAAATCAGTAGAAATCAAGGATTCTGAGTCCTTTTCCATTTGCCAACACAAACAATCTAAAAAAATTAACATGAAAAAAATGCAAAGAGGAAAAATAGGGCACCTTCTGTGCGAAAATTTGAAGGATTAACGGATTGTGTGCCCAGCCACAAACATACATGCAAATGAGCCGCCTTGGCCTTCATTTTCTATGCGCTAAACATAGGGAGCAGCGTCTCCATGGCCTTCCTTGTTGTGCACAAGCAGAGATGAGTCGGGCCTGCACACAACAGCACGCACGCACACATCAAATCGAGAAGAAGAAGAAGAAAAAGAGAAGGGGATGCACCTCACGCATCAAATGCTCTTCTTGGAGGGGATCTTGCTGGCTGGACCTGCAGTTGGAAGGAGGGGCTAGGGTTTCAGGCGGCGGTTGCGGTCGGACGCGGCGGCTAGGTCCTCTGCTGCTCGCTGCAGGCAAACATGGTGGCCGCACGAAACGGGGCTCCTCTGCAGCGACCGGAGAGGAGACGAGATGGGGGAGGAAGAACGCGGGCGCGGGCTACGTCGTCGCCGTCGAGGCCATGGACCAGATGGTGGTCTGCGGCACCACCGCCGCCGGCGAGGGAGGCGACGGTGACATCTTGAGTAGGAGGATGAGGGCGAGGGCATGAGGAGGAGGTCGGAACGCCGCTGGCTGGCTTCTCCCGGCGAGGTCCGGGAGGCGCCCGGGCGAGGCCAGCGAGGAACGTGCAGCGGCGGCTGAGGAGGGGCTAGGAACCCTAGCGAGGGTGAGGGAGTCGTGGGTGGGTGGCGATGGATTGTGGGAGCGGGCTGCCTGTGAGCGCATCGACCGTGGGGAGGTAAAAAACCAGACGAAAAATAACCAACGAAAACAAACCGGCGGTGGGAGTATGACGAAAAAAAACCAGCGAAAATTGACCGGACGACTATTCACCAAGTCGTCCATTAGGAGTAGAGATACGGACCGGTCGACCCAACGTGCAGCTCGTCGCGGCCCGATCCCGACCGGCCGCAGACTCCATGATGCGTGCAGGATACGATGCCGGTCGAGAGCTCGGCGGAACACGCCCGATGGATTCGATGTGCGCCGCGGCGTGCGACGCCCCCAGCCATCCCATGTGCGTGCGTGCGGGGTTGGTGTGCCGTGTGCCGGCGCGGCGAGGGAGTGGGCGCGGGGGCTCCTCTCCTGCTTATCTTACTAATCTCCGTCTCGAAGCACCGCAAGGATGGAAAGAAAAATGTGGGCGGCGGCGGCGGCGGCGGAGCACCACGGCAGATCTCCGCGAGATGGTCCCGTTCCGGCGGTTATAACATGGCTTACGGCGGCTGCTGGGCTGGGGCCGGCGCGCGCGGTCCAGCCGATCGGTGCATGACGGATTCATGTGCGCGACGCAGAGAGTGTGGCAAGTTCGCTGCTGCTACCTGCTCTACATGTGTATGGGCACCGGTCTCCTGGTCGGCGTAGCTGGTTGGTCCTGCGCGCCGAAATCAGCCGGTCCAGCACGCACGTACGTACGTTGCCACTTGCCTGGACTGCGTACCGACCGGCGGCGTTTCTGGAGTGCCACTAGCCGCCGGCCTACCGGTGCGGTGCAGTGCACACATGCAATGTATCCGGCGAGTTGTTGGCACACATGACGATCGGGCGATGGGCATGCATGCAGGCATGCAGCCCTTCCACTGCACTCTGTAATTGAGCTGATAAGATCAGACAGAGCTTTGGCTTGGCTGTCGCGTCCACGTCTCGGGCGGTTACCACCAGACTCGCTGTTGGTACAAACAAGCTGACAGGCCTACGCGCAAAGCTCCCGAATCCCGAGATGAACGAGTGCACAAGTTGGCAGGTATGTCCAGGAACAACGTTAGTTCACGGGTGCATGCATGGGCACGATAGAAAGCAAGAAGAAGACGAGCATCGTCGTCGCAAGTTGAGGCGAGCTCGCCTGGTTTTCAGCGTGGTTTATTGTCTTCGTCGGACTGTCATAGAGGCTATGTGAAAATGACCACCACTCTAGTTAGAGCATCTCTAACGGACCCTGTATAATGCCGACCCGTAAACCGCGTTTACAGTTCGCCGCATATGAGGTTTGCGAGTCGATTTCGTGCGCTGCAGATCATTAGTTCATCTACGTATTACATTGATCATACATAGTTCATCTACATTGATCATACTTGTGGGAGAATCTACGGGCCCAAGCCTAGCTACCAAAAATCGACGAGCTGGTGGCGGCGGTGACACGGCGGAGGAGCCGGAGGAGCTCAGTTCTCGTCGGAGGAGCCGAGATCGATGAAGAACTTGGCCTGCTCCGCCTTCATGGAGCGTAGGTCCGCCTCCTTGGACGCGTGCGCCTGCGACGTCGCGACGCCCGTCTGGAGGTACATCTGCTCGTACTCAAGCTCGCAGCGGTGGCGCACTTCGGCCTCCTCCTGCTCCCTCGCCGACCGCTCCATGACGACACGCTCTAGGTGCTCCTCCTGCCCGGGGAGGAGGTAGTCCTCGGGGCCGATCACTTCTCGACGCGGCGGTCCGTCGGCCTCGAGCTTGACGGTGAGTGGCCTGAGCTCCTCCGGCTCTTTCTTCACTGTAGTGAGCCGCGAGCTCGAGGCGCCCGCGGACGAGCTCCCCTCGGCAGAGGAGCCGGAGGAGGCGTGGCGGCGGAAGGCGACCTTGCGCTCAAACTCGTCCAGCTCGCGGCGTTCGAACCCCGGCGGCGGCTGGCTACCACGGTTGAGCCACCTCCGCGCGCCCCGCTTGCGTGCGGCGTCGGATCTAAAGCGGCGGCGGCGCTCCGCGTCATCCCCAGAGCTCTTGTAGCAATCCATGGCTTTTTCAGGCTCGCCGGCGGCAAGAAATTGGGCGGAGGAGGAGGGGAATTACGGCGAAGCAGCGGCGGAGGTGGATAGGGTTTGAACCGTATCCGAGCGGTGAAACCGCATATATAGCGGTGGGGAGAGAGTTTTTGCCGGCCGAGGTAAATTTTTTACGGGCCGGCCCGCGGATACAGTGTCTATTCTGGCAGAAAAACTGGCCGAACCCGTATACTCACCGGAATTTTACAGGTTCGGCCCTTTTACAGGGTCTGCTAGAGATGGTCTTAAGAGGCAAACGAGTGGTACTTTGCAGGAAAGACATGAGCAATTGAGCAGCGTACTTCGGGCAGAATGGCACTGTTACTTTTTAGGTGTACCGAGAACAGAGCA
Source organism: Aegilops speltoides (assembly GCA_021437245.1). Lineage (NCBI taxonomy): Eukaryota > Viridiplantae > Streptophyta > Magnoliopsida > Poales > Poaceae > Aegilops > Aegilops speltoides. Next base: position 531,708,315 of record CM038142.1, read on the forward strand.
GCAGCTCAGTGGCAAGGGCACAGTGGTGCTACCTTGCCGTTCGACTACCGTGTGGGGTTCTTCTATAAAAATATGTTTTCAATGCTAGGGCCCATGGAATTTTTTGAACTTTTTAGGTGTATTGATATATACTAAAACATTGAAACTAACATGGGGGTCAGTGGCTGATGTTAAGAAGTACTGGGGTCAGTATAACTTTCCCTAGACAGAATAGTGGTTACTAATAACAAACTCTAAAGCTCAAGCCATGATCCATTTTGTCCGGTGAAAGCTTTAAGGGGGCACCCAAAGGAAAAGAAACTCCCCGGACTTGACCTTTTCAGGCTGGACGTCTGTAGTTTAATGGTGCCCAATTTCTGCCAACAAATTAGGTTGAATAGAACGGAAAGAAGCAGGCTAGACAAGCCTTCATTTTGCTCCTAGTTTTAGCACTTCATACAATCATCATTGGCTGCTGTCCGGACGGTTGTTCCAAGCCTGAATGATGACTCTCATGCCTCACTTTGCTCTACTAACTCTCTTTAATTTGCATCCTAACCAACTTTCTAGCACTCTAACTAAGCTCCCCTTAGTTCTTAACATCAGCTTTCGACATCATCAGTTAAGCTTGGTTGATATCTGAATTTCAGCATCCTAACCAACTGTCTAGCACCTTTTTTTTTTTTTGTCTGGTGAACTGTCTAGCACTCTAACCAAGTGATGATGTCGAAGGCTGCTGAAATTCAGAATGCTGCCTTTTGGTTTTACCCGTGCACAGTTTTCTGCTGTGATCAGACTGAATTTTTCAAAAGTGATGTGTTGTGGCACCTTGCAGACCAGACAGCGCCTGGATACAGGCATCGGTATATATGCAGACATACTTGTCACTTGAGCTCCGTGCCTCTTGTCTGCAGGATCTTTTCTACTCTCGATTTGGTTCTCTTGTCACCTGGCACATTTTGTTCTCGCCGACCAAGCCAGCCATTCAGCTTAATTAAATCTGCCTCTGCATATCAAACAAAACGAAATGTACTCCCAGGACATCAAATCCACCAAAGTACATTTGCCTGGTTTAATTACAGCAACGGTAGCTTGCACATGCCTTTCCAAGCTTTAATTTTTGTTAATATTACGAAGGACTAGACATAAAGAGCCAGGAGTGTGTACGTGCGTGCAGCAAAACTGGACGAAAGGCCTTTGCATCTTTTGTGCCAGCGAAGCCGCGGGCCGGGAAAAGAAAAGACAGAACTGAAGCTAATTTATAGTCTAGTGTGTACCCTGAATTTGAATGAAGCAGTCTTCTTGCTTTAGGACAGAGTGTCATTTTGTCTTGATGCATTTCAAGCTGTATAGCATATCGAGCTTAGCCTCCATAATATACTCAGAAGTCGATTAGTTTGACACGTACGAGTTAGTTAGCTCCTCATCGTGTAATAAGAACAATAATGTATGCTTTATGCTCTGTTGATGATTTTGTTCCGTTAGTTAGAGAATAAGCCGTTTTCTTTTCTTTTCGAGGAGTACTTGTTTCTTCAGAAAAGTCGAGTGCTATGGAGGTGGAGTCGAGAGTTATTCCATGAAATAAAAAGAAAATACTTTATTTAGATGAACCGAGAGAACAGTTCATCTCCTACGAGAAATATTGATCTCCGTCAAGGCAGTGAAAAAATGGCAAAGGATACAACCATATCTAAGAACAGTTTATCTCTTGTGAAGGAGTTTTTTTTGGGGGGGGGGGGGGAGGGGGGGGTAGGAGATATTTTCTTTCGCAAGACATTGAATGGAACATAGGAAATATAGGCGGCAGATAAACGAGGAACTTACTTTCCTCATTGCTGACTTTGTATAGTCCCCTAAAAAAAAGACTTGTTGTATAGTTAAATCACTTGGTGGTTGACATACATGGCAAATGTCTATTGTTCTTAATTTTAATGTAAAAATTGCCACGACTGAATCAATTGTGGTTGAACTGCACGCATGATTAACTTGATCAGGTACACAATTGAAACGGTGCACGTCTTTAACTAGCCCCTTGTTTGACGAAAAATGATTAGCTCCCAGAATGATTAGCCTACCTAATATGATGATTTATTTATACCCCCACCTATCAGAGATTCCTTTTTCCGATCTTACACTACTACTACAGTACTAGAGAGTAGAGAATCAACATGGGAATGAAATAATATTGCAGGACGAAGATTTATATGCAGGCTTCTAGGCCAAGATTGGATTAGGGGATTCGATCGGTTCATCGTTAATTTCGCTAACTAACTAATCATGGAATGCAGCAAATCGAGCTTTGTCATCTGCCCTGGCTCTAGATGCTCTACGTGTCAAGTACCCACGCTAAGTACGCACTTGATCAGATCGTCGCCATGAGTTGTTTAGTTATAATACGTAGTGGGTACCTTGCAAACGCAAATGATGACTCCATGCATCATACTAACATCGTGGTGTGGCATATGGGAGCATGTGGCTGAGGCCGGAGCGTAGTCGTATACATATAGTAGTACTCCCTCCTATCTACTTTATTTGCCGATTAGACCGATGTATCCAGATGTACTTTAATGTAAGATACATCCATTTGAATGACGAGTAACAAGGATCGAAGGAAGTAGTAGATTCGTATGACTTTGTAGCCAATCTCACAGTGTATAGTACAACATTAAGAAAAAAGCGTTTACTTTTCACATTAATTAGCTGGATAGCACAATGAGCAGAAACTCATCGTCTACACTGTGGCCTCAAATCCATAGACTAATCTATAATCCAACCGCATCAAAGAACATGCTACGGCAATGCGTGCGTGGTGGTGCATGCCTGGCCGGCCGGTGGCACTTGATAGTCACGGTTAGTACAACTAAGCACCGGAAAGGACGATGCATGTACCTGCACCAGCCGGTCCACGCATGAGAGAGTAGAGTCATAGAGTGATCGGAGTAGAGATTTTAGTTGGAGTAGTTATCAATTTAGCGCCTAAGAATATGACCCCGATCTCATGATCTTGTAGGTCATTGCCTTAATTTGAGGAGATGATCAGGTGATGTGATCTCGTGACCAAATGGACGCAGGAGCTTCTGTTGGAGCTGCCGCTTTTTTTTTTTGAAGGAACCCGAGGGCACGGAGCTCCCGCATTGCATTAAGAAGAAGAGAATTGGTCCAGTTAATAAGGGAGACCGGATCAAATACATGGTAAGTTAATCGAGGAGAACCGGCCAAGACCACACACGCCCGACTAGGTTCACTGCCCCCATGATCGCTCCCCGTCCTGGAGATTCCGGGGTTCCGCCAAAACTCATGTGCTACGACGCGTACACCGGTCGAGGTCATGACGCTCTTGTAGCTGAGACGTCCCTGCGCGGACGAATGCATATGCCACTAGATCGTTGCGCGGAAGAAAACATTCATAAAGTCTCGGATATTTTATTGCCCGAATCCACGCCATGGTGGCACCGACGAATTGGTCTTCCCTTGATATCGTGGAGCATACAAATCAGCCGAAAATTAAACGCTTCGATCGGTCACTGCAAGGGACTAATTTACCGTGCCTACACCTTGATAGGGCACGTTCCCGGGCTCCGCACCGTAACCTGCCGAAACTCCGGCGACCACCGGCGGCGGCTCTGTCATCTATGGAAAGACTACGGCGCTGCAGCTATGTCTCGCCCGAATTGCTATTAGGAATTGCCTACGGGCGGGCACTATGGGCCGGCCCACACTATAGTGTTAGTTTTTTTTTTGTTTTTTTTGGTTTTCCACTGCTGTACCAAGTTATTTCTTGGGTTTACTTCGATATTTTTTGTTTTTTCTTCTGTTTATCCTTTATCGTATTATTTTGTGTTTTTTTCTCTTTCTGCTTTCATCTGTTTTTTTAACACGTGTCTAGATTTTTCACACACAATGTATATTTTCGTATACATCAGTACATTTTTACTATACATATTCAATATTTTCTAAATACACGGTTAATATTTTTCTAAAATATGTTTAATGTCTAGCTTTTTCATACACATTGTACATTTTACATAAAATATTTTTTTAACATGTTTGACATTTTTCAAATTTATATTTTGATCACTTTTTTGTGTACATCAGTAACTTTTTATACATATTTAATCTTTTACAACACATGATTAATTCTTTTTGTGTACATCAGTAACTTTTTATACATATTTAATCTTTTATAACACATGATTAATTATTTTTCATGTACACTTCACATTTTCGTATACATCAGTAACATTTCTTTATACATTTTAATATTTTAGATTACATGATTAACATATTTTTCAACACATTTTTAATGTATGTAGTACATTTTCTGTATACATCAAGAACTTTTTTTAACATTTACTAAATACGTAATTGATATTTTTATATAATGTCAAGTACATTTTCTTGAAACAAATGAATATTTTTATTGCAAGCATTTATTTAGCGGTATCAACCTTTTTTAAAACTACGGTAACAACTTTTGTACACTGCGTTAACATTCTTTAAGTCGCTGGTTTTAATTTTTCTATAAATTTTTAGTTCTGTAATGTATGTATGTAAATTGTTCACATTTTTTAAATTTAATCAGAACATATAATCAAGAATTTAGAAATATACACAAAAGAAAAGAAAAAAGATGCATGACGGCGTCCTGATGGAACGTACTAGGCCATCAAACTAACCGGATTCCTGAGGTGAGACAAGCTACTGGCTCGCAATGAGCGAGACATAGTTGCGTCCATGATTGCGGCCCCTTGAGATGATGCATCTCCCGTAGGCGGGCCAATTCTGCCCCCAAGTAGTGGCCCTTGCGCCACTTGGACAATCTTGCCCAGTAATGGGTCGACAGCGTGTGCCCTTTCCTGGGCCTGAATAGGCCACCGAGGCCCAATTAACTAAGTTGTGCTATAAAAAGATAATAAACTAAGCATTAAGAAGAGTCAAAGGTAGAATACATGGGATACTACCTTAACCAAGACAAGGGAAATCAAATCAAAATATCAGCAGTACCATATGCTTCGACTGTTGGAAGCTTACAGTATGCACAAGTGTGCACTTGCCCTGACTTAGCTTTTATCACCGGGGTACTCGATAGATATCAAGACAATCCAGGCATAGAGCATTGGAAGATGGTAAAGAAAGCATTGCGTTATGCGCAAGGCACGAAGGACCTCATGCTAACATACAGAAGATCTGATTCCCTAGAGATAAGAGGGTATTCAGACACAGATTTTGCGAGAGACAGAGAAGATAGAAAATCCATGTCGGGATACGTGTTCACTCTCGCTGGAGTGTATATTTCGTGGAGAAGCTCCAAACAGTCAATAGTTGCATCATCCATGATGTATGCAGAAGTTATAGCATGTTATGAGGCCACGGGGCAGGCATTATGGTTAAAGAAATTTATACCCGACTTGAAAGTGGTAGATTGTATTCATAAACCACTAAAGATGCAATGTGACAACCAGTCTGCAGTGTTCTATGCTCACAACAACGAATCGAGTAATGCTACCAAAACAATAGAGATAAGGCACTATGTTGTGAAAGATAAAATACATGATTAATGAGTAGAGCTAATGAGCCCGACGGCAATGTCAGTTATTGTTGGGGAACGCGGTAATTTCAAAAAATTCCTACTATCACGCAAGATATATCTATGTGATGTATAGCAACGAGAGGGGGAGTGTATCTTCATACCCTTGAAGATCGCTAAGCAGAAGCGTTTATCAACGTGGTTAATGTAGTCGTACACCTTCACGATCCGCCCCGATCAAGTACCGAACGTACGGCACCTTCGCGTTCAGCACACGTTCAGCTCGATGACGTCCTCGCCTTCTTGATCCAGCAAGATGGGTGAAGTAGTAGATGAGTTCCGGCAGCATGATGGCGTGGTGACGGTGTTGGTGAAGAACAATCTCCGCATGGCTTCGCCTAAGCACTATGGAAACTATGACGGAGGACAAACTAGAGGGGACTGGGTTGCCGGCACATGGCTTGGTGTTTCTTGATGTGTCTTTGGTGCTAGCCCTGCCCCTCTCTTTATATGTTGAGCCTTGGGGTCGAAACTTGGAGTAAAAGCCTCCACAAAGTCGGTTTCACCCGAAAGGCAAGAGTCCTTCTCGGACTCCAGGGCCAGACGCCAGGGTTCCCGGTGCGTGGACCCAGACTTTGTGGAGTCTGGCCCCTGGACTCCGCAAAACTTCCTTTTGCGCTTTCCAAAAACCTTGTGGGCTTTCCCCTCTGGCCCAAATAAAGTGTTCTCGTACCCAAATATTTCGGGAAACATCCAGAACCCCTTCTGGTGAATTTCGGAACCCTTCCGGAGACCAAACACTATTATCCCATATATCAATCTTTATCTCTGGACCATTCCGGAGTTCCTCGTCATGTCCGTGATCATATCCAAGACTCCGAACAACATTCAGTCACCAACATACATAATTCATATAATACTATATCGTCAATGAACGTTAAGCATGCGGACCCTACGGGTTCGAGAACTATGTAGACATGACCGAGACATGTAAGTGCATCTAGTGCCCCTTAGTGATTTTGGTGTATTGACGACTTATAGGTTAAGGGACTGATGCGTTTGTGAGTGTACACAGGACTATAAGTCTATGAGGAGTTTGATATTTACAGAGAAAGTCGACCCCTAAAAATGAAGTTCTTCAACTGAAGACTTTGGATTTCTGAAGACTTCCTGAAGACTTTGAAAGTGAAGAAATTGGTGTGACCTTGAAGACTTGGCAATCATTCGAGGAACATAAAGCGTGAAGACTTTTGTTTTCATAGTTTCATTTTCTCTTTCTTGAGTCATAGGAAACATCGTACTGTTAAAGGGGGTCGAGGAAATACTAAGGAAAAATTTCCATGTGATGCTCAACTCAAAATCCTACACCTACCAATCCCTTCGAGTGAAGCCATTGGAAATCTCATATAGTTCAGTCATATTCTTCATTGACAGAGATGAAGTTCTTCTGGTCTCTGAGGAATTTGTTCTGACTGAGGAGTTAGGAATTCGCCAGTGCGAATTGCCTACACAGTGAGGAACATGATAGCCTTCAGGAATTTGAGAGTCAAAATTCCGACCGTTGTTGTGCTATGCGCCATCGGTTTCAAAATATCTACCCACCTAACGGTCATATCAGACAAGGGCATTTATGTCTTATCATGTCGGGCTGCTCCCTAGGCTATAAATAGCCGCCCCCTTCAACCACTAGCTGGTTGGCTGCTCCGAGAGAAACTAACACTTGTCAATTGAGAGCATCCCATCCTCCGGGACTTTGGCGAAAATCATCAAGTGAGGAAAACCCAAACCCAACACCTACAAACCCAAAGTGATTGAGCATCATCAAGAGATTGATCTGCGTGGATCCGACACTTTTTCCTTTGAAGATTGTGCTTCTTCCGACGGTTAGGCGTCAAGGTCTAGAGCATCCAAGAGGAATTGTTGATCGCCGAGTGACCGAGTTTGTGAAGGTTGGAAGTCACTGAAGACTTACCACGAGTGATTGGGCGAGTCTGTGTGACCTTAGCTCAAGGAGAATACGGTGAGGACTGTGTGTCCGGGACTGGGTGTCCTCGAGTTTAAATACTCAGCCGCTCCAACCAGATGTACAACTGAGACAACACTTGGAACTGGTCTACCAAATCATTGTCTTCAGCAAGCTTACTGGTTCTATTTCCTCAACTCTTTCATTTCCTCATGTCTGTTGTTGTGTGCCTGTTCATATTTGTTTGAAGACTTTGACTGAAGACTTTCTCAATTTCCTCAGATCAATTTCTTCAGTCAGACCGTCTTCTTTCTTGTGTTATCCTGTTGTAGGATCGAAGAAGGTGAGAGAGTCTAGAGGGGGGGTGATTAGACTACTCGACAAGATAAAAATTATGCCTTTTGACAAAGACAAGTTTTTGGCAGATTTTGCATATCACACAAGTCAAGTAGCATACTACACATGCAATTCTAGAGTATGGGCAGTGGAAAGTAAATTGCACAAGTAGTAAAGAGAAGTGGAGAAGATCAAACGCAATTTGGAGACACGGAGATTTTTCTCGTGGTTCCGATAGGTGGTGCTATCGTCAATCCACGTTGATGGAGACTTCAACCCACGGAGGGTAGCAGCTGCGAGAGTCCACGGAGGCTCCACCCACGAAGGGTCCACGAAGAAGCAACCTTGTCTATGCCATCATGGCATACGCCCACGGAGGACTAGCCTTACTGGGGTAGATCTTCACGAAGTAGGCGATCTCCTTGCCCTTACAAACTTCTTGGTTCAACTCCACATCTCGTGGAGGCTCCCAAGCGACACCTAACCAATCTAGGAGGCACCACCCTCCAAAAGGTAATAGATGGTGTTGGTGATGATGAACTCCTTGCTCTTGTGCTTCAAATGATAATCTCCCCAACACTCAACTCTCCTCACTGATTTGGCTGTGGTGGAAGAAAGGATTGAGTGGAAAGCAACTTGGGAAGGCTAGAGATCAAGCTTCATATGGTGGGAGTGGAGCTACTTGATCTCAACACAAGGGTAGGTAGTTTTCTTCTCAGAAATGTAAGGTAGGAGTGGTAGTTCTTTATGATGGCTCTCTCCACGAATGAAGAGGGGGTGGAGGGGTATTTATAGCCTCCACACAAAATCCAACCGTTACACACATTTGACCAATCTCGGTCAGACCGAAGTTGACAACTCGGTGAGACCGAAAGTTCAAAACATGTGAACGTTGGGATTTTCGGTGGGACCAAAAATACAATCTCGGTGAGTCCGATTCTTCCAAAGACTAGGGTTTGCCATTCTCGGTGGGACCGACTTCATCATCTCGGTGACACCGATTTGATGACGAAGGATTCTGAAGCTTGGCAACACTAGTTTCGGTGAGACCGAGTTCGAATCGGAAAATCCGAAATTTCTAGGGTTTGGCTTTGTGGTGAGGTGGTTCATCTCGGTGTGGTGAGTTTATGGAATCGGTGGGACCGAGATTACTTATGAGTGTACATTTGAAGTGAGAGTTCTTGATAGTTTAGGAGATATATCACTAAGCACTTTGAGCAACGGATCATTAACATAACCTCATCCCTTTTAATAGTATTGGCTTTCCTATGGACTCAATGTGATCTTGGATCACTAAACCAAAAATGGAGTCTTGAGCTTTTGCCAATGCTTGCCTTAGCATCTTAGGGTCCACCTCTTGATCCTTTTGCCATGCCAAAGTGATTGACCTTCTGAAACATACTTGATAAAGGCATTAGTCCAACCACAAAGTATGTTGTCATTAATTACCAAAACCACCCGAGGAGCAAATGTGCTTTCAATCTCCCCTTTTGGTAATTGATGGCAACACACAAAACAAGACATCAAAGCTTCTTGAAAGAAAGACAGAATTATCACTAAAGCTTTGACAAACATGTAGTACAGGCTCCCCTACAAGTGTGCAAGATTTTCATAAATTATGGTTTTGGACTACCACAAGCACACAAGAGAGAAAGGCAAGATGTGCTACATGCAGCTTGGCTATATGCATCAGAGCAGATGAAAATAAGTGAGTGATAGTGCATATGTGCATGGTGATTTCTTGCAAACAGATATTCACAAGCAAGCCACCATCATGCACATTCTGCAAGATGCATATACTTACCTTGAGGTTCCTTGGCATTGTACCTGAAGAAATGGACTTGGGAAAACAAGGTTAGATAACACAAGGGTATTTCTTCAACCAACTGCAAGAACATCAAGATAACCAAGCCAGGGATGACATGTATGATGAGTGACTCATATTGAGCACTAGCTTGAACCAGCAAACATGTCTCCGAAGCTAAAAGGTTTTCAATGAACTCTGAGGGATTTTGCTTTTCATAAGATACCAATTGTGAAAGCGAAGAAAGCAAAATCAAGAATGATGCCAAATGTAAAAACCAATGTGGAACACGACAAAGCTTTGATGTGATTCTCTCCCCCTTAAGGTAAGATTGCTCTTCTTCTCCTCCTAAATCTTCTCTTCTCCCCTTATCTCCCCATCTCCCCCTAAATCTTCTCCCCCTTTGACATCAAGTGCCGAAAAGGACAGCAGACTAGGAAGGTCCGAAAAGATGGAAGAAAGAAGTGGGATCATTAAGAATCACAACTGGGCAAAAAGAAATATGCATAGAGAATCATTGAGTAGAGCTGCAGAAGATGATATCAAGGAAAAATCGGTGGCACCGAAGTAAGATGGATCGGTGGGTCCGAAAGTCATGGACTTAGGGCAGATCCTTTTCGGTTAGACCGAAATATTTAAGTCGGTGACGCCGAGTTTAATTCCAAGGAAATACAGAAATAATTCAGCTCACTTTGCAAGGAATGTTTCAAAAGATTTGCAAAGAATTTGTAAATGATTTGCAAGGAATTGATCAGAGCCAAAAGGGTATTCACAAAAATAGAAGAATAGAAGTAAAAAGGATTGCTAGATGAAGTGTTTTTTTTGTGTTAAAAGAAAACTCAATGAGAGAACATAAGAGAAAATAGAAAAACTCCAAAACATATGTTCTTCATCTAGATAGGGGTCGGCGACTAAGTCACCTATGTTTGAGTATATTGACTTAGGAGTCAAATGAGGACATTTGATCATAGGTCATACTCATCTTTAAGCTCAAAATGGGGTTGCCATTTTTCGATTAAGCATTTAATGTGATCACATCTTATGAAGCTGCTTGTACTCATGACTTTGAGCAAAGCTCCTTTAAGATGTGAACAACATACCTTGGGCTTGTTGTTGCTTTGCTCATGTAGGTGAACTTGATGTAGGTGCTCATCGAATGTGAAGTTGGAGCACCATTTCAACTTGTGTAGTTCATCTTCCTACATGGGTTAGGCAAGCAAGGAAATACTCAAGAATATCCTAGATGACAAGAGTGAAATACTAGATGTATAAGGTGTCAAAAAGGATATGTGGAATTTTGTTCCTTGAACTCAACATCCCAAAGAGCTAGATACTTGGTCAATGACAAGATTACTCAAGATTTGAGTGTGTGGTAATCTTTGGAATGTAGATCATCCAAGTACCTGCAAGGAGTTAGATGCAATACAAGGGGGCAAATGTGTCCAAGACATATGATCATCATCATAATAGAAGTATCAAGGATTAGACAAGTAGGCTCATGCCTTGCATGCATCAATGGAGTTTTCACTCCAGGTTTGAAGCATCAATGATGTTCAACTCACTCCTTAAGCGACAAAACACTTTCTCATCAAGTGGTTTTGTAAAGATATCAGCAAGTTGTTTGTCAGTACGAACATGCTTAAGATTGATGTCACCCTTGGCAATGTGATCACGAATAAAATGGTGACGAACTTCAATATGTTTCGTTCGAGAGTGTTGCACAGGATTGTGTCCAATCTTAATCGCACTCTCATTATCACAAAGCAAGGGAACATGTCTCACATGTATCCCATAATCCTTAAGAGTTTGTGTCATCCATAGCAACTGAGCACAACATGAACCAGCAGCAATATATTCAGCTTCGGCAGTAGATAATGATACCCAATTTTGTTTCTTGGAGGACCAAGATACAAGGGATCGACCAAGGAATTGACACGTACCTGAAGTTGACTTTCTATCAACCCTGTCTCCGGCATAGTCCGAGTCAGAATAGCCAACAAGATCGAAAGAGGCCCTCTTAGGATACCAAATGCCAAAGTTTGGTGTGTGTATCAAATATCTCACAATTCTTTTAACAGCTTTAAGATGACATTCTTTAGGGGCTGCTTGATATCGAGCACACATGCATACACTCAACATTATGTCAGGGCGAGAAGCGCAGAGATATAGTAGAGAACCAATCATGGATCGGTAAACCTTTTGATCAACAGGTTCTCCATCTTTTGTCAAGTCATTATGTCCACTAGTAGGCATGGGGGTTTTCATACCTTTGCTTTCTTGCATGTTGAACTTCTTGAAGAGATCCTTAGTGTACTTTGTTTGTGAGACAAAAGTACCCTCCTTAGATTGCTTGATTTGCAACCCAAGGAAGAATTTGAGTTCACTCATCATGGACATCTCATACTTTTCCGACATGAGCTTTCCAAACTTCTCGCTAAAATGAGGGTTAGTTGAACCAAAGATAATATCATCAACATATATTTGGCACACAAATAGTTCACCATCAACCCTTTTAAGTGAATAGCGTTGAGTCTATTTTTCCAATCTCAAATCCTTTTTCAAGAAGAAAGCTAGTCAAGCATTTGTACCAAGCTCTAGGAGCTTGTTTAAGACCATAAAGAGCTTTGTGCAACTTGTAAACATGATTAGGCTTTTAGGATTCACAAATCCGGAGGTTGTTTCACAAATACTTCCTCCTCAATTTCACCATTTAGGAAAGCACTTTTAATGTCCATTTGATAGAGAGTAATGTCATGGTGATTGGCATAAGCAAGAAGAATGCGAATGGACTCAAGTCTAGCAACGGGGGCATAGGTCTCACCATAGTCCATACCTTCAACTTGTGTGTAACCTTGAGCTACGAGACGAGCCTTGTTGCGGATGACTTGTCCATCTTCATCTTGCTTGTTCCGAAACACCCATTTGGTTCCAATGACGTTTTGATCATCCTTGGGCTTCTCTACCAAAGTCCATACGTTGTTCCTCTCGAAGTTGTGTAGCTCTTCGTGCATAGCATTCACCCAATCTGGGTCTTCAAGTGCTTCTTCTACCTTCATAGGTTCAAGACTAGAGATAAATGAGTAATGCTCACAAAAGTTAGCTAAGCGAGTTTTAGAGCGAGTAATTCTCCCGGAGTCGATGTCGTTCATCATTTGTTCCACGGGATGATTCTTCTTGACTCTTGCTCGAACTCGAGATAGCTTTTGTTGTGGTTGTGGCTGAGCTTCCTCATCATCCTCATCTTCCTCTTCTTCTTCATTGTTGTTGGTGTTGACTTGAGGTGGTGGAGAAGGAGGTTGTGGTGGATCTTCTTGTTGCACTTCCTCATCTTGGTGAGTTCCACTTGTGGAAGCCTCCATGTTGCCTTGAGGTTCATCTTGCCGTGAGGTAGGGGGCTCCACATATGTAGATGAGGTACTCTCCTTCACTTCCATGGGACGGATCTTTCCAATAGATAAATCTTGAATGGCTTCCGATGGGTCCTTGTCTCCTACATCAATAGGCATTTGCTCTACTTGCGAGCCATTAGATTCATCAAACTTCACATCTACCGTCTCTTCAACCTTTGGGTGAAATTATTGTGAACACGGTAGGTGTGGGAGTTTGATCCATAACCAAGGAAAAAGCCTTCATGAGTTTTAGGAGCAAATTTAGACCAACGATGCTTATCAAGGATATAGCATTTTGAACCAAAGACACGAAAGTATCCCACTTGGGGTTTGTTACGGTGAGGAGCTCGTATGAAGTCTTGCCGAGGAGCTTATGAAGATAAAGCCTGTTGATAGCATGACAAGTCTGTCTCGACGGCTTCTCCCCAAAAGTGCTTGTGTCTTGTATTCGTCAAGCATCGTTCTCGCCATCTCTATGAGCGTTCGGTTCTTCCTCTCAACAACTCCATTTTGTTGAGGTGTGTACGTAGCCGAGAACTCATGTAGAATTCCTTCCTCATCGATAAAAGAGTCTACATGGGCGTTCTTGAACTCCGTTCCATTGTCACTCTGAACTTTCTTGATCTTCACCTCAAATTGATTTTGGGCCTTCTTGGCAAAGGTTTTGAAGATTCTCTGAACCTGCGATTTGTCATCAAGGAAAAATACCCACGTAAATCTGGAATAATCATCAACTATAACTAGACCAAAGGAGTTACCACCAAGGCTTTTGTAAGCATTGGGACCGAAGAGATCCATATGAAGAAGCTCAAGCGGTCTCCTTGTGGTCATGATGTTCTTCACGGATGACTTCCACCTACTTGTTTTCCTGCCGACAAGCACTCTGAGTCTATCTTTGTCAAAGAGAACATCTTTAACACCAAGAATATGATCACCTTTGATTAGCCTGTCTAGATTACGCATACCAACATGTCCAAGCCTTCTATGCCATAGCCAACCTTTAGCGGATTTAGCAATGAAGCAAGTTCTAGGTTGAGCTTTCTTAGAGAAATCAACAATATATAGATCACCTCTACGGATACCGGTAAAAACCATGTTATGATTGTCATGACGAAAGACTTGGCAATCTACTTGATGAATAGCACATTGAATCCAAAGTCAGCTAATCTAGACACGGAAAGTAAATTGTATCCAAGTGATTCAACAAGCATGACATTTTGAATAGAGCTATCATGAGATATGGCCACCTTACCAAGGCCAAGTACCTTACCCTTGGAGTTGTCTCCAAAAGTCACATACTTGCGTGGACCATCGTTCTTTGCAAGCTCTCGAAACATGTCTTCATCTCCGGTCATGTGATCGGTGCATCCACTATCAAGAATCCACTCTTTTCCGCCGGATATGTAGTCTCTCAGATTTGCCATAAGATTGAGACTCTTCATGATCTTGTCTAGCTCGGTGTCCGAATCGGAGTAATCATCATCATGCTCATGCTCATCATCATATTGACCCATAGATAGTTCATCATCAATACCTAGGTCAATTTGACAATGACCTGCATTAGTTTTGTCAAAGTGACAATAATCATCGGAATGCAATACAAGAGCATTTCTAATTAGAACATTGATAAGTCCGGAATCACCCTTCTTTTTCATGAGATCACGAAGCTCAAAGAAGCATTTATCAAAGTTGGGATCATTGGGGCGCATCATATCAAATTCAATAGTCTTGTATAGAATTCCATCAAGACCTCTCAAAGAGTAGTCCGGATAAAGTTCTTCCAAGAACTTCCACATGGCATAGGCGCACTCAAAGTTTGTGACAAGCTTAAGCAAGTTATCGGGTAAACCTCTAACAATAAGATTTACAGTTCTAAGGTTACGAAGCAAATCAAGCTCTTCATCCATGGTAGGGTGCAAGGGGTCAAATGGAGGTACATAAGGGGTTTCAACATATTTGCGCAAGTTATACATCTTAAAGATAATAAGCATTTCATTCCTCCACGAGTTATAGGACACTCCATCAAGAATAGGCACTCTATGACTAACACTCCCAAACGTAGACACGTCCATCTTCCTCCAATGGTGTGTAAACCAAAGCAATGGAGACCAAGGCTCTGATACCAATTGTAGGATCGAAGAAGGTGAGAGAGTCAAGAGGGGGGGTGATTAGACTACTCGACAAGATAAAAATTATGCCTTTTGACAAAGACAAGTTTTTGGCAGATTTTGCATATCACACAAGTCAAGTAGCATACTACACATGCAATTCTAGAGTATGGGCAGCGGAAAGTAAATTGCACAAGTAGTAAAGAGAAGTGGAGAAGATCAAACGCAATTTGGAGACACGGAGATTTTTCTCATGGTTCCGATAGGTGGTGCTATCGTCAATCCACGTTGATGGATACTTCAACCCACGGAGGGTAACGGCCATGAGAGTCCACGGAGGGCTCCACCCACGAAGGGTCCACGAAGAAGCAACCTTGTCTACGCCATCATGGCATACGCCCACGGAGGACTAGCCTTACTCGGGTAGATCTTCACGAAGTAGGCGATCTCCTTGCCCTTACAAACTTCTTGGTTCAACTCCACATCTCGTGGAGGCTCCCAAGCGACACCTAACCAATCTAGGAGGCACCACCCTCCAAAAGGTAATAGATGGTGTTGGTGATGATGAACTCCTTGCTCTTGTGCTTCAAATGATAATCTCCCCAACACTCAACTCTCCTCACTGATTTGGCTGTGGTGGAAGAAAGGATTGAGTGGAAAGCAACTTGGGAAGGCTAGAGATCAAGCTTCATATGGTGGGAGTGGAGCTACTTGATCTCAACACAAGGGTAGGTAGTTTTCTTCTCGAGAAATGTAAGGTAGGAGTGGTAGTTCTTTCGATGGCTCTCTCCACGAATGAAGAGGGGGTGGAGGGTATTTATAGCCTCCACACAAAATCCAACCGTTACACACATTTGACCAATCTCGGTCGGACCGAAGTTGACAACTCGGTGAGATCGAAAGTTCAAAACATGTGAACGTTGGGATTTTCGGTGGGACCGAAAATACAATCTCGGTGAGTCCGATTCTTCCAAAGACTAGGGTTTGCCATTCTCGGTGGGACCGACTTCATCATCTCGGTGACACCGATTTGATGACGAAGGTTCTGAAGCTTGGCAACACTAGTTTCGGTGAGACCGAGTTGAGAATCGGAAAATCCGAAATTTCTAGGGTTTGGCTTTGTGGTGAGGTGGTTCATCTCGGTGTGGTGAGTTTATGGAATCGGTGGGACCGAGATTACTTATGAGTGTATATTTGAAGTGAGAGTTCTTGATAGTTTAGGAGATATATCACTAAGCACTTTGAGCAACGGATCATTAACATAACCTCATCCCTTTTAATAGTATTGGCTTTCCTATGGACTCAATGTGATCTTGGATCACTAAACCAAAAATGGAGTCTTGAGCTTTTGCCAATGCTTGCCTTAGCATCTTAGGGGTCCACCTCTTCAGTCCTTTTGCCATGCCAAAGTGATTGACCTTCCTGAAACATACTTGATAAAGGCATTAGTCCAACCACAAAGTATGTTGTCATTAATTACCAAAACCACCCAGGGAGCAAATGTGCTTTCACCTGTGTTTACGCTTTCTGTACTAAGTGCTTGTCTTAATTTCATCATGATGACTATGCTTGTGTTTTGTTATGTTTACTTCTGAGTACTTATTTCGCTGCTAGTAGTTCTTCATTTAGGAATTTCCTCACCAGCAATTTCCTCGGTGAAGAATTCACAAAAATCTCCTATTCGCCCCCCTCTAGTCGATATAATGCCCTTTCAATTGGTATCAGAGCAAGGTACTCCCTTGTTCTGTGTGATTTTGGTTTAACCGCCTGGAGTTTTAGTTATGTCGACCGCAGGTATGATCAAGGTCTCTGCTGGGTGTCCTACCTTCGATGGAACGGACTACCCCTACTGGAAGAACAAGATGCAAATGCATCTTGAGGCAATTGACAACGATCTCTGGTATGTTCTGGAAAATGGTATTCCCTCGGTCACACCTTCTCTGAACGTTACTGATGTGAAGAGATTCAAGCAACTCGATTCTCGAGCGAAGAATATCATATGTGGCCATCTAAGCAAAGGACAGTATGGAAGAGTGAGTGATTTGGAAACTGCTAAGCTTATCTGGGATAGGCTGTCCAAAGTGAATGAAGGAGTCTCAACTCAACGTGACTCTCGTGTTGACGTTCTTCGCAATCTCTTCAACCGCTTCAAAAGACTCGACGGTGAAAGTGTTCAGCAAACCTTCGATCGCCTCACTGACATCTCAAATGAGCTTCAAGCGCTTGGCGCCACTGATATCACCGACCATGAGGTGGTGAAGAAATTGTTGAGATCGCTAGATTCTTCATTTGATACTCTGGCACTGATGATTCAAGAGCGTGCTGACTACAAGTCACTTGATCCGTGATATCCTCGAGAGGCTAAATACTCATGAGTTCCACTTCTTTGAAGAGAGATCTCTACGGTTTGAGCTATGGCAGATTCGTGCTTTGAAGGCCAAGGCATTTTACGAGTCGAAGATGAAGACTACGCTAGCAGCCTTGGTGACCACAAGAAGCGAGCCAGAACTTGCACTACTCATGAAGAAATTTCAGAAGTTCTCAAGACGTGGTCGCTTTGGAAAACCCTCAAGGAGCAATGATTACTCATCCAGTGACTATAAGAAGAGGCCGTGTCACAAATGCAAGAAACCTGGTCACTACATCTGTTGGGGATATTACTACTGGGCGTGAACCGGCCTACCTGGGCCGGGTTAACTTCATTAGCAGTATAAAGATGATTAAGCAGATGAAGGCCCAAGGCCTGTAGTCGGTTTAGAACCTGTAGCCGTAAACCGGCTTGGTATGCAAACTTGTATTGTAAGTTAGGAATAGAGAGGGACCAACCCGGATACGAGTATGAACCGGTGTTGGGACTCTATGGACCGACGGGCGTCACCCGTGTATATAAGGGGACGACCCGGCGGCGGTTCAAGGGCAGACAACAACAACTCGAGCCTAGGCAAAGCTTATTTGCTCCCTAGTCATCGAGACCACATCAATCCCATCACAACTAGACGTAGGCTTTTACCTTCATCGAAGGGGCCGAACTAGTATAAACCCTTGTGTCTTTGTGTCCGCTTTAACCCCTTCAAGTTAACCCGTTGCGATGGCTCCACGACTAAGTCCTTTCACAAGGACATCTGCCGTGACAAAACCATGACAGTTGGCGCCCACCGTGGGGTTATCGCACGATGGTTTGATGATCTTGGAGGGCAAATTCGAAGGACTCGAAGGCTATGCTGTGGGCCGGATGACCAAGAGTCGTCGGGGCAAGCTCTCCATCGACGATGCAAGATGGGGTCCCGAAACCGGCTCGATTGAGTACGGATACCGGGTCCCCTTTGGTGGCATACATCGCCTGGGCCTGAGCCGGACATCTGCACCGACCTCGTCGAGACGGCTCAGCGTGCGAGATCTACCCAGGTTAAACCGGCCGTGAAGCGTGCCTTCGTGGGAGTCATCCACGGAGGAGAGCATGAGGACGAGTCAAAATACGGTAGCGAGACCGTCGTCTATTCTGGCGACGAGTCCTCAACCGGGGAGACCGAATCATTGTACCAGTTGCAAGACGACCAGATTAGGGGCTGTTCCGATGGCGGCGATATTCGGACCCCGATCGATCAACCGGGTTGGAATATTCATGGCGGCACGCAGCGGCGAATCACTCTTCGACCGCGGCAGCAAATGTTCTCCGGATCAGCGGCGGCGGCAGCAGCGGCGAGGAGGCCTTGTCGCCCACCGGTTCAAGTTCATCGACTGTTTGATGCACTAGCTGTACTTATGGCGAGGCCAATCCGGCGGATCAGAGGCCCATGATGCGAGAGGTGGCAAAGGTGAGAGAGCGGATCGTCAGAGCCAAAGCCGACCTGGCAGCAGAGAAGGACAGGATGGCCGCAGAGCAGGCCGCTTTGGACGCCTAGGCCTATAAGCTCATGCTCGACCAGAACGCATCACAGGAGGTCTTGAAGCGGAAGCACAGATCACACCTGCCGTTAGCGTTCGACCCTCGAAATCTCTTTCACACTCCGGAAGCTGGAACCAGCAATCCGTCGGGGCACCGGTAGGTAAACCGGGTCGAGGCACCAGGGCCAGGAGCGACGGTCCAACCCCGCCTGATGGAACCTCCTCGGCAGAACATTGTGATTCCGCCGCCGGTCCAGACACCTCCGGGTCATTACTCTAATCCTATGGACAATCTTGTCGTAGCTGCAGCGCGATTAGAAGCTATCCCGATCGAAGGAGATTCTCCATAAGCAATAGAGGCAGCGCGGGTTAAGGAACTTCTCGGACCGCTTTGATTCAGCGGAGGCATATTCATACAACCGCGATCGGATTCATTCCACACCTCGTCCAAGCCGGAGCTATAGTAGGCGCATGGATGAACCGGCCGTATCAAGCAACGCGCGGAGCCATGAAGCAGCCCGCGGCAATAACCCGGCAGGTGGTGTTCGCGACACTCAGGATGTAGTGGGTGGGCCGAACACGAAGGAGGTCGAGTTAGCGACCTGAGCGAGGCGGTCACTTACACTGGTTAGTCCTACCACCTCCTCCGGGCGGGTCGCCTCTAGCTTGGGAGTGCCTGTTTAGTCCCGCTTTCGCAATGTCGCCTGCCCAAAGATTTCAAGGGTCGCGCAAGGTGCGAACTACACGCTGATTTATCTCGAGCGTGGGTAGAGAGTTATGAGATAGCCATGGAGATCTTTGGATGTGGATGAGGCTGCGTGTGCAAAGTACTTCACCATGATGCTTGAAGGCACGACCGTGCTTAGTTGAAGAGCACGCCGCCTAATTCTATCGAGTTCATGGGCCCGATTCGCGGACCCGGTTTATCGAAATTTCAAAGATACGTGTAAGCAACGTAAGTCCATAGTAGACTTGGCGGCTTGTGTTCGGGGAGGACGGAGAGTCAACCACCCATTAGATGCGCGCGTTTGAAGTCTTGCACTCGTCAGCGGGATCAATCTTGACTCTGCGATCTTAACCACGGAGGGCAACTGCGGTTTAAGCCTCTAAAATTGAAGTCGGGCGTATGAAGCGTTACGTAACGACATGGGAACTCTCATGGCGCTTTAGTGAAGTATGCTGATTCGATAGTACCAAGGATCCCGGGCGGCGATGACGAAGCGAGGAAGGAAAGAAGAATAGCAACTCAAGGGGCATCAATATAAACCGGCGGGCCATGGAAACGGAGGCAAGCGTAAAGCGGATGGCAGCATGGACTTTGTGGCTAACACTAATGCGCAGGACAAGGGTCGTGGTGCGAGAGTAAAGCGCAAATCGTGGTGGGGCTCCAAATCCTAACCCGGATCGCTTAAACTATTTGTTGAATCAGCCTTGTCCAAAACACGGGACGAAGGAGGCGCCGGCTAACCACCTTTGGAAGGATTGTTACATTATGCCAGAATTTAGAAACTCTAATGCCTTCCGGTATGACCGTGGGTCAGGTGGTGGCTCAGGATCCAGTTTCCATGGGCCAGGTCACGATGGAGCTTCCGCTTCAGGTTTCAATCAAGGCGGTCATAACAACCAGAATAATCAGAGCAGTCAAGGAGGTTACAACCAGCAGCAGCAGCAGTAGTCGGGTTATCAGAGCCATCCAAAACAGTTGAACAATGGGCAGTATCACGTTTTCACAACTAGCTTGGATAAGCGTGACCGAAACTTCTGGCGCGCGATGAACTCTGTTGAACCGGCCGTACCACGTTACTTACGTTGGTGGAACAGCCTATCGTGTGGAGCGGGAGGATCACCCACCCCGGTTGACAATCCGGGCGGTTAGCATTAGTGGTAGACCCTCGGTGGGAGGTTATAAATTCACCAAGGTGCTCATGGATGGAGGGAGCGATATTAACATCACGTACTACGAGACATTCCGCGCATGGTGCTGACAGACAAAGATCTCAGACCATCCAATACGATGTTCCATGGTGTGGTGCCTGGCAAATCAGCATATCCTGTTGATAAGATAGCCCTGGAGGTGGCTTTTGGGGACGAGCATGATTCCCGATCCGAAACATTAACCTTTGAGGTGGTGAAAATCCGGAGCCCGTATCACGCCTTATTTGGGCGGCCGGCTTATGCCAAATTCATGGCACGGCCTTGCTATATCTATTTGCAGCTCAAGATGCCGGGTCACAAAGGGACAATAACGGTTCATGGGAGCCGCAAGATTGCTTTGGAATGTGAGGAAGGTGATGCGGCCTATGCGGAGTCGGTTTGTGCCACGGAGGAGTTGAAGTATTATAGGGACAATGTTGATCCGGCGGACATGACCCCTTTGAAGAAGCCGACTACAGAGCATGATTCAGATCTGAAGTTCAAATCAGCGGCTGAGACCAAGCTTGTTGATTTCATGCCCGGCGATTCATCCAAGCAGTTCACTGTTAGTGCCAACTTGGACCCTAAATAGGAAAGCGCGCTCATCGAGTTCATCCGTGAGAATCGGGACATTTTTGCATGGAAGCCTTCTGACATGCCAGGTGTACCGAGGGAACTCGCTGAGCACACTCTTAATGTTGATCCCAAGTATAAACCGGTAAAGCAGTTTCTCCGCCGGTTTAACGAGGAAAACACAAAGCTATTGGAGAGGAGGTGGCGGGCTCTTAGCAGCTGGTTTTATCATTCAAGTGTTCCATCGAGTGGCTTGCTAATCCGGTCTTTGGTTCTTAAGAAAAATGGCACTTGGCATATGTGTGTGGATTACGGATCTTAACAAGGCTTGTCCAATGGATCCTTTGCCCTCCCCCACATTGACCAGATTATTGATGCCACGGTGGGTTGTGAGCATTTGAGTTTTTGGATCGTATTCAGGTATCATCGATCAAAATGGCGGTTAAGGACCGAGGAGAAGATGGCGTTTATTACTCCCTTTGGAGCCTTACGCTATGTGTCTATGCCTTTTGGGCTCAAGGCGCCCAAGCCACTTATCAGCGGTGTGTCTGAATCGCTGCATAAGCAGATCGGCCGTAATGTGCGCGCCTATGTGGATGATATTGTAGTCAAGTCAAAGCGAAGAGACGCTGGTTGATGATTTGAAGAAACCTTTGACAACTTGCGGGTTTACAAGATGATGCTTAACCCACCAAATGTGTCTTTGGTGTTCCGAGCAAGTTCTTGGGCTTTCTTGTGTCCAACAGAGGAATTGAGGCTAATTCGGAGAAGATTACGGCTATCACCTCCCTGGCTAAACCGAAGTGTATCAATGATGTTCAGCGTTTGGCGGGTCGGATTGCCGCTCTGAGCCGGTTTATCAGCCGCCTCAGAGAGAAGGCCATCCCTTTATACCAGATGCTAAGAAAGATAGATCAATTCATTTGGAGTCCGGCATATGATGAAGCGTTGGAGGACTTGAAGCGGCAATTAGCCAATCCGCCCGTTCTTGCAGCTCAAGTCGACAAGGAGCCATTATTGCTATACGTAGCGGCCAATGCTCCCGTAATTAGCGTGGCTATTGTGGTAGAACGCAAGGAGGCAGGCAAGGAGTATCCGGTTCAGCGGCCGGTTTACTATATCAGCGAGGTGCTTATTGAATCCAAGCAAAGGTATCCGCATTGGCAGAAGCTGGTATATGGAGTTTTCATGGCAAGCGGAAGTTGAAGCGATATTTCCAAGGGCACCCCATCACGATGGTCGATTCGGCTCCTTGGCGATATCATCTGAGCACCGGAAGCGGCGGCGGATTGCCAAGTGGGCCATAGAACTCGGGCGCATGGATTGAAGTACGTACCTCGGACGGCGGTGAAGTCTCAAGTGCTTGTTGATTTCATCAATGATTGGACTGAGTTGCAAGCACCAGAGGAGAAGCCGGATCACACATATTGGACTATCCATTTTGATGGATCCAGCAATTGGAGGCTCGGGGCGGTCGTATTAACTTCCCCACGGTGATAAGTTTTGTTATGTTCTCAGCTTAATGTTCCCTTGTACTAATAATGCACCTGAGTATGAAGCTTTGCTCCATGGTCTCCGGATGGCTAAAGAGATGAATCTAAGCCGGGTTAAGTGCTTCGGTGACTCAGACCTCGTGGCTCAATAGGTGTCTGGCACTTGGAATTCTAAAGACCCGCTTATGGCTGCATATCGTCGTGAGGTGGATATTGTTGTGGGTCACTTCAAGGGTTATCAGGTGGATCACGTGGATCGTCAAAAAATGAAGCGGCGGACGCTTTAAGGTGGTTGGGTTCTCAGCGTAAACCGGTCCCGCCCAATGTCTTTCTTGATGTGTTGCACAACCCGTCAGTCAAGATCCTGGGTGAAGCGGATTTGGCTATTCCTGATCCGGAGGCTCAATTGGTGGCAGCTCTGCATGTTATACCGGATTGGAAAGTTCCTTATCTTGTGTGCATGAACCGGGGAGAGTTGCCAAAGGATGAGACTCTAGCCAGGCAGATAGTCCGGCGATCCAAGTCTATGACCATTGTCAATGGCGAATTGCATCATTGCAGTGTATCAGGGGCGATTCAACGCTGCGTCTCTCCTGAGGAAGGCTGTGAAATTTTGCGCGAAATCCATGAAGGGGATTGTGGTCACCACGCCGGTTCAAAGTCTCTGGTGGCTAAGGCGTTTCGTCACGGGTTCTATTGGTTGACAGCTCATGCTGATGCGGAGGACTTGGTTAAACAGTGTGATGGCTGTCAAAAATTTTCACGACGTGCGCATGTGCCGGCTCAAGAGTTGAGGATGATTCCAATTACTTGGCCGTTTGCAACATGGGGGCTGGATATGGTCGGACCTTTTAAAAGGTCCAAGGATAAGAAAACCCACCTTTTGGTGGCAGTTGACAAATTTACCAAGTGGGTTGAAGCGGAGCCCGTTAGCAAGTGTGATGCAGCTAAAACGGTGAAGTTCATTAAAAAGGTGATTTTCCGGTTTGGCTTTCCACACAATATCATTACTGACAATGGTACCAATTTGTCCAAGGGCGCTATGAAGGAATTCTGTGAGCGTGAGCATATCCGGCAGCGTGTCGTCGATAGCTCACCCCAGTCAATGGGCGAGGCGAGCGAGCTGATCAAGAGATCTTGCGAGGCATCAAACCCCGGCTTATGGTTCCATTGCAAAGAACACCGGGTTGTTGGGTTGAGGAGCTACCATCGTGCTATGGAGTATCAATACTACGCCCAACCGATCTACGAGATACCGCCGTTTTTCATGGTTTACGGGCGAGGCGCTTCTCCTAGTGATATCCGACATGATTCGCCTCGTGTAGCGGCTTATGTTGAAGCGGACAATGAGACAGCACGACAAGACACTTTGGACCTATTGGATGAGGAGCGTGACATAGCAGCTGCTCGCTCGGCGATTTATCAACAGGATCTTCGCTGCTATCACTGTCGCTAGGTCAGAACCAGAGCTTTTCAAGAAGGAGATTTCGTGCTTCGACTCATCCAAGACCAGACGGATATGCATAAGTTATCCCCACCTTGGGAAGGACCTTTCGTGGTCAGCAAGAATCTGCACAACGGGTCGTACTATCTGATTGATATTGGAGAGCATAAAGACTCACGTACATCAGAGGAGGAGACCAACAGGCCGTGGAACATAGCTCATCTTCGGCCTTACTACACTTGAGTCATTGGCTCTATCTATGTACATATTATGACAGTGTATATATTATCATTGATATAATAAAACCGGAGCCTCAGCTAAAGCGGGGTCTCTGTCCTTTCATATCATGAGTGGTTACATGGAGTTGTTCAGTCTTAAAGCGGCCTCCGATTTACCCTTGAAATTGCTTTTCAAAAAGCTTTGTGATATCACTTGGGGGCTTGGTCGTGTCCAACCAATGCAACACCTCTTGATAGGCGAAAGCCACCAGATCACTTGGGGACATGGTCAAGTCTGAACCATCCGCCTCTTGATCGGCTTAAGGCCACAGAATCACTTGGGGCTTGGTGAACCCAACCATTGCCATGCCTTTTGATCGGCATAAATGCCACGGTTTCATTTGGGGACCTGGCTGACTTGAACCATCGCCACACCTATTGGGGGCTTGGTCCTGTCCGACCATGATAACACCATCTGATCAGCTCAGTAAAGCATGATTTTGCAAACAGTTTTATCATTGCCTTTGCTTCCATATTTCTTTTATGACTATTCTTTGATTTTTGTTGTATTTTCTTAAAACCGACAACACTGTCTAAACCGGTTCAGCTGACGGAATTCGGTTCATTTTTAATCCGGAAAATATGCCCGGTTTAACTTTCCTGTTAACATCATGGAGTAGCAGGGGGGCTTACAATGACCCAGCACGGTTTACATGGTAAGCCAGTATTTTAACACACGGGAGTTGTTTTTTCCCTTTGACGGTAATGGTTTATAAAATCTCCGTTTCAAGCCTGGCTAAGCCAACTTCATGCCCAGCGATGGCAGGTATTTTGTATCGCATATTTGTCTATATGTCTTAAATACATTGATGCTATATATATAAAGGTCATAAACCGGTTGGCGGTATAACCGCCACCGCAGTTCAAGATTTTCTGATTGCAGGAAATATAAATTGAGGATTTCAAGCAAAAGCATCAGTACTTATGCACGAAGGCATATTTTAAAGCAACAGTGTTTGCTATTCTATTACAAGGCAACGCGGTGCCCAAATAAGATCATTGTTGTTCTAGCAGATCATAATAAAGCAGCTATTTAAACCGGCTTCCGGTTCAAGCCTGCTCATCGCCCCGGTCTGATGGTTGTGGGTCGTCCCGCGCCGCTTCAGCTTCCTCATCTCTATTCATTGGCTGGAAATCAACAGTGGTCCAGTCGATTCCCATTAAAGCTTGAAAGACAGCCTCTTCATGGATCAGAGAAGACGGTTCAATATTAGGAGCATAAGTATGCTTACGGATTGGAGGAATCAGATTCTCCACTTCAGGAATTGGTGCATCCACTCGTTTGTTTTGATCATTATACTGAGCTTGATAATGCGACAAGTCTGCCTCTTCAGCCAATTGGCAAGCCAGAGGGCGCACTATACGGTTTATCGTCCTCAGATCATCTTCATTGAACTCTGAACCGTCTTCCTTCAAGCTGGGATAGCCTTGAGCTGCCTCAACAGGATCGAAATCCGGCACCCATGCTTTTGCTCGGATCAAGGCATTAATGGCTCCGGTTCGAGCAGCAGATTTTTTCAGTTCTTCAATCCGAGCAGGAAGCATTGACAACCTCTTCAGAGTATCTTGAATTGAAGTGGGTCCCGGATTGTTATGAGATGCAGTGGTGATGATCCGCTGTGCTCCGGTATACAACTGTTCAATTAAAGTGTAGGCAGCCTTCAACTTCTTCCGAACATCTGACCCTAAGTGACCAATGCGTGTACCTGCAACAATACAGGAAAGATCACAAACCGGGTCTATTATAAGAAGGCCAAAGTCGTCAAAGAAACCAAAAGGAGCTTACCAAAGATAGCAGCGGTCATGGAAGGTACTTGCCGCTTTACGGCGGTCAGCTCATCTACCACCGGTTTAAGGGCAGCTTCAGCGTTTTCCGCTCTTTTTATTAAAGCGGACTTCTTAGTGGCCCAATCAGCCCGCTCCTTCTTGAAGCCCTCCTTCAGCTGTTCCGTGATGCTCAAAGCGCTGGTTAATTCCTCCCTTGCTTTGTCGGTTTGACATTTGGGTTTTCAAAGTTTCTTGCGGATCGAGAATCCGGTCCTCTTTGATCCTCACTTCACTGCATCAAGGCGATTGCTTGGCTTTAAACAAACAGTACAAGAATTTGAAGTACCAACCACATAACAAGTTATACGCTTGATACTTGGGGGCTAATACATCTTCAATCTTCATCTATTATTAAATCGCAAAGTCCCAAGCTCAATACAGGTATTCAACTTGGCACTTAGGGGCTAATGGCTATTTGCTCAGTTATGTTCTGATGTTAGAATCTTTATTGGAGTCCCGGTTTAACTATATTAAGTTGAACCGGCCCTTGGGGGCTACATTGATGGATTTCAAAGTATTGAGGACTATAAAGTCCCGGCTTGAAGAAGGTTACAAACCGGCCCTTGGGGGCTAGGAGGATTAATAGAGTGGCAGTAATTTAAGAAAGAAGAAGCACAAGGAAGTTACCTCAAATTTATCTCTCATCATCTTTACCAGACCAGCTTCACAGTCACGACTAGTATATAGCCGGTTCAAGTAACCAGAATGAAGATCTTGGGCACTCAGAGCAGCATATGTTTCCAGATCAACATCCCATTTGCCTTTGTTCATGGAAGAAAAATCTTCTTTGACAGTATGCTTAGCT
The DNA here is from genome assembly GCA_021437245.1 of Aegilops speltoides. NCBI lineage: Eukaryota > Viridiplantae > Streptophyta > Magnoliopsida > Poales > Poaceae > Aegilops > Aegilops speltoides. Next base: position 531,735,640 of record CM038142.1, read on the forward strand.
AAAGCGATAGGATTCCCTGGTTCAAAGCGACCTAAGCCGGTAATTACAACGTCATCATCTCGCCGGTTTGCGTTGGCGCTATCGGTTTATCGGCAGGTTTTGAAGGACCGCGGGATCTTTCAATCCGGACGGAGCTGGCAGGCTGGTCAACAGGGACTGAAGTATTGATAGGCCTTTTCTCAGTAATAGCATCATCTTGCAAGGGAGGATCATTGGGAACATCTTCATGAACGAACGCTTCAAGATCTGGTGCTTTATCCTGTTCAGGGGCAGCATCTTCCTCAGCCGCTTTATCTAGGCGGGCTTTCTTGCTCGGTTTAGGTTTAGCCCTGAAAGAGAAACAAAGAGTCAAGGAATAGCATAAGTTATAACGCAGTATACCAGAAGCATATGTTCAGCCTAGCTTACCCAAGAACCGTTTTCAGTGGTGGCGGTGAGTGGCGATGATTCGCGGAGGATGAATGAGAAGTAACCCGATAATCGGTCGGACAGATTAAGAGGTTGTCGGATGAAACCCGCTTTAGGATAGAAATTAATAAAAAGGTCGGAGACCTCTAAGCGGCATTTTCGAACCGGACTGTTTGGTAAACCGGCGGAGGTAACTACCGGCGTCATGTCGGGTTGTCTTGGCGAGCTTCATGTTGCTAAGTCTTCATAAGAAATTTGGGATCCAAGTAAGCAAGAGGATGAGAAAATTTAACTTTCCGGTTTGCCTGGCGAAGTTTTGGCAAAGGCAAAGGATCTGAATCGGAAGAGAGAATAGTTACCTCAGCGACATCAGCATTGCTAGCTTCAGCGTCGTCCTGACAAATATCATCATCAATAAGGCGTGTAAAATGTAAGCCTAGTGAATTGAGTTCTACCTCAAGGTCCAAGTTACCCACATCATCATCAACAGCCGGATCAGATGAAGCGGTGGTCTTCCTCTTTTGAGCAGGCCTCTTGACAACCTTAGTCTTTGGCCGGGTTGACCATTCCGTTTTCTCTGGTTTTTCCTATGGAAGCTTCTTGCTCCAAAACAGATTATCACCCTGAGTAAGAAGCAATTGATGTTAGACAGAAATAGCAATAACAGGTTCAGTAAAAAATGCAATCAAAATCTTACAGCTGGCGGTTTGTTGGTAGCACAGAAAGGGAGCAGGCCGGTTTGGGCGCAGAGGTGTTCCGGTTCGTTCAACATTTTCTTCACAACCTCTGTGACTTCATCATCTGAGAGCTGGATGTTGGTGTGTCGGAGTGGGTCATCGACGCTACCAGTATACTTGCACATTAAACAGGAGCGCCGGCTGAGAGGCAGTATGCTCCATGATATCCAGCAGCATGCGAGATCTATTCTTGTTAAACCATTGGCCATGAAGGCCTGGAGCTTGGATAGTTGCGGAGCGTATTTACTTCTCTCCTTGGCACTTAACCTTTGTGGGAAGGGGTGTGTATTGCTGAGCTGCTCCGGATGAAAGCCAGGCAAAGGATTTTCATTGTCAGGGGAGGTATCTTTGCAATAGAACCATGTTGAATTCCACTCCTTGGGGTGACTGTGTAGTCTGGCGTGGGGATAAGTGATCTCTTTCCTTTTCTGAATTGCCATACCGCCCAATTAGGTATTGGGACTGTAGGATCGGAAGTATGTCTAGAGGGGGGGTGATTAGACTACTTGACAATTTAAAAGTTTAGCCTTTTGATTAGGACAAGTTTTTAGCAAGTTCACAATGATAACCAAGTCAAGTATCACCCTACACATGCAATTCTAGAGTAACGACAGCGGAAAGTAAATTGCACATGTAGTAAATAAGAGGTGGAGAAGAGCAAACGCAATTTGGAGACACGGAGATTTTTCTCGTGGTTCCGATAGGTGGTGCTATCGTCAATCCACGTTGATGGAGACTTCAACCCATGGAGGGTAACGGCTGCGAGAGTCCACGGAGGGCTCCACCCACGAAGGGTCCACGAAGAAGCAACCTTGTCTATGCCATCATGGCCTCGCCCACGGAGGACTAGCCTTACTCGGGGTAGATCTTCACGAAGTAGGCGATCTCCTTGCCCTTACAAACTTCTTGGTTCAACTCCACATCTTGACGGAGGCTCCCAAGCGACACCTAACCAATCTAGGAGGCACCACCCTCCAAAAGGTAATAGATGGTGTTGGTGATGATGAACTCCTTGCTCTTGTGCTTCAAATGATAATCTCCCCAACACTCAACTCTCCTCACTGATATGGCTGTGGTGGAAGAAAGGATTGAGTGGAAAGCACCTTGGGAAGGCTAGAAATCAAGTTTCATATGGTGGGAGTGGAGCAACTTGATCTCAACACAAGGGTAGGTAGTTTTCTTCTCGAAATGTAAGGTAGGAGTGGTAGTTCTTTCGATGGCTCTCTCCATGAATGAAGAGGAGGTGGAGGGTATTTATAGCCTCCACACAAAATCCAACTGTTACACACATTTGACCAATCTCGGTCAGACCAAAGTTGACAACTCGGTGAGACCGAAAGTTTAAATCTTGTGAACGTTGGGATTTTCGGTGGGACCGAAAATACAATCTCGGTTAGTCCGATTCTTCCAAAGACTAGGGTTTGCCATTCTCGGTGGGACCGACTTTCTCATCTCGGTGACACCGATTTGAGTCTGAAGGTTCTGTAAGGTTGGCAACACTAGTTTGGTAAGACCGAGTTTGGAATCGGAAAATCCGAAATTTCTAGGGTTTGGGTATATGGTGAGGTGGTTCATCTCGGTGTGATTGAGTTTATGGAATCGGTGGGACCGAGATTACTTATGAGTTTATGTTGGAATGAAAGATTGCCGATAGTTTGAGAGATAAATCACTAAGCACTTTGAGCAACCAGATCATCATCATAACCTCATCCCTTTTAATAGTATTGGCTTTCCTATGGACTCAATGTGATCTTGGATCACTAAACCAAAAATAGAGTCTTGAGCTTTTGCCAATGTTTTCCTTAGCATTTTGAGGGTCCACATCATCACCATTGCCATACCCATATCACCGAACTTTCTCAAATATTCTCAAGAAATAATTAGTTCAATGATATATATGTTGTTATTAATTACCAAAACCACCCGGGATTAGTTGCACTTTCAATCTCCCCTTTTGGTAATTGATGACAACATATAGATCAAAGCTCGACAAATGATATAATCAATGAATAACATCGTCGCTTTGAGAAGTATGTGATAAGCAAGAGCTCCCCCTAAATTTGTGCATTATTTAAGATTTGCGTTTGAATGCAAATGCACAATCGATTAGGATCATGGGTCACTCTTCCATGTCACATACATCTTGGTGGAGCGCACAAAATGATAAGAATGAATAGCATGCACCCAATCACCAATACATGAGTAAATGATCATACAAGATATGAATAGAATATGATAAGCATTAAGCACACATTAAGCATAGTATGATCAAGCACTCATCAAGATAGAGCAAACGTAGTATCAAACACACGAAATGTCTCGAAAAACTCAAAAGTATCTCAAGGAAAACCGCAAACGAAAGAGCAAAAACGAAAACGAGCACTCTCTCTCTCGAAGTCCTATGATCTATACAATTTCTCCCCCTTTGGCAACAAGTTACCAAAAAGTTCGAAAGGTATAGAGCTAAGCGTCACTAGGGACTCTGCTGGCGGCTCCTGTCTGCGTCGATGGAGTGGAGATAGCTGCATCTGCAAAAGCTTCTGCTGAAGTTTGTGGAGCTGGAGGAGTGGACACTGGAGCTGGAGCTGGCACTGATGGAGCTGTGGGAGGTGCTGATGCTGTAGCCCTGAGGTCTGTCACTGGAATAGCAGCTGATCTGGGCTTTGTGGGGACTGGAGCAGGCTGCTCATAGTCATCCTCAACAAGGTCCTCCTGCATCTCCTTCATGAGCTCTGCCTTCTCTCTCTTGGCTTCCTTGATATCTGCCTCAAGCTTGTTGACAGTGACCTGTACTTCAGTCAGCTTGACATCCAGAGCATGGAACTTGTCTTCAACTATCCTCTCAAGACTCTCCTGAGATTGCACTATGCTGGCCAGGCGTAGTTCAATCCTCTGAGTGGCTTCAAGAAGTTGTTCTCCAACGCTCTTGGGCTTTCTTCTTCTTCTTTGCTTCCTTCTCGCCTTTGGCTTGTTTGGCAGCTTCAGACTTAGCTTGTCCTTCAACAGATGTGGGATCATCCTCACCATTACAACTTCATTATCTTCATGTTCAGGCTGCAATGGCAAGTGGGGTCTATCCAACAAGTAGGTGCCCGTGCCAAACTTGGCATTGATGAGCATCTCAATGTGCGGGCAAACCCACATGACCTCTTCTCGTCTGCTTCATCCTCTTGATAGTCTCAACTATCGTGTCCATCACCTTAAAAGGTGTCTTCGATCTAGAATGTGCAGCATGTTGATAGAATAGCCTCTTATCATGCGGTGGTCTCCTGACTTGGGCATCAAAGTATGCCTCAGAATAGTGTTAGTGGTTGGGAGACCTGCCTGAAGATGATATACTGATCCAAGCTTCCATATCTCAACGTCCTTGGCTGGTACCTCATTGTACATGTTCTTCATTGACTCGTGATTCTTCTTGGGGATTCCATAAACATCAACATCATCATCTCTTGATGCTGCAGCGTTTAGTAATGCTGCCCACTCTTCAATTGTTGAAGAGAATCTCTGGCCTTCAGTCATCCACACAATTCTGCCATCTGGATAGAAGTGTGCGGTGGCATAGAACTGCATGATCATTTCATCATTCCAAGCGATCGACCGACCAACGAACTCTGCAAATCCACATGCAAGGAAGCTCTCATGCACATGTGGGAAATAGTCTCTGTGTTTTCACCGCCGATGTAATCCCACAACGATCTCGTGTCAAGAACAATTGGCTTCTTGTCCATGAGCACTGCTTCATAGAAATCTTGTTGCTCTCGGTGTGGAACCTTGAGTCAACAAATGTCCTTCTCCCGGTGGCATATGGATCAACTTGCCTCCATAGCCCGAGACCTTTGTCCTTCCTTTCCTTCATATTTTCTCGCTCGAGGATGAGCATCATTATGGATCGGCGGTTTACATACGAGCTTGACAATACATGTGCCTCTTCATCGATTCAGCAGTGGCACATTGTCCTTCTTCTTCTCTGAAGCAGGAATATTTCTTCTTGTTTTCTTTGGCTTGGCAGCAGGTTTGGCTTGGGCTGCCTTTCTTTGCTGAGCTGATGGCTTAGATTTAGTGGGTGCTCCTGCCTCGATGGCATCTCCCATCAACTTAGGCTTCGAGGAGGCTGGGTGCTTCCTCATCGAGTCATCATCGCCTTCATCATGAACTAACCTCTTCCTCTTGGAAGTTTTCTTTACCTTGCTTTGGAGGTTTCTTCTTCCATGCTCAGCTTCTTTGCAATCGTGGATTTCTTCTCTTTCTTTGGTGCCTTTCTTGGTATGTTGCCCTTGATAGTCTTTGGCAACCACTTTCCTCTTTGGCTTTGAAGTAATCTCCTCCTCGGCAACAAAGTCGAGTCCTCCTCATCGAATTCCTCTTCTTACGCCCTGGTGGCAGCAGGAGGCAATCCACTTGGGGTGCTCCTCTCCATCATCGTAAAAACTGCTTGCTTCGTGACTAGTGCCTGCCTCTAGAATATCAACTGGTGATTCAGACTGTTCGCTGTCACTTGCATCGGATATGACCGACAACCCGTGAATAGAATAGGTATAGGCGAGAATAGAAGAGTTATCACAAACTGCAGAGGATTTTGCAAAATGAATGAGTTCAAACTTCAGTTTTAGGTTTTCACGAGAATGCATTTCGGTCGACCGAGTCTAAAATTCGTGAATCCAAGTGTCTAAACCTAACCATTCACACCACTTTCGGTTGGACGAAATGGGTTTCGTCTAGCCGAGAACACTAGGGTTTCACTAAATCCTCATTTCGGTCTTACCGATTTGCACAACTTCGTTGGACCGAAAAGTCTGGCAATGGCCAGAGGCCAAATCGGTCATCCGAGAATGTAGAATCGGTCACACCAAGATGTGTTCGGCGGAAACCTAACCCTAAAATTTTCACTCGAATTTTGTTCTAAGAACTAATCTGCTGGATAGGAAGATTTCAAACTTGGCAAGAAGCTAGGCAAAATCTATCGTGCATTGAATCAGAGGTTGAAGCACGAAAGAAAACGAAACTCACCCAACTAGGTGGAGTTTCACTACGGCGGCAACGGCGCGATGAGATTGACCGTTGACGGCGATGGAAACCCGCGGCGAGGGCGCACAGGCGACGACGGAGACGATCCGTAGACCACGGCGACGGCAGCTAAGGGTTTGGGGGCGAGGCGTTTTGAAGGAATAATCAACGCGCGCTGCCCTCGGGTATATATACCCTTCACCGTCGGTGGGACCGAAGTTGAAAACTTCGGTGGGACCGAGATGGTTAACTGCAAGCAGTTACTCACATCGGTCACGCCGAAATCTGCAACTCGGTTTCACCGAGGTGAAAACCTAGATCAATCCAAGTGATTTCGGTCTGTCCGATTTTAGTATATTGGTTTGACCGAAAATACTTAGAAGGTTTTGGAATTTAAGCTTTTGACGGATCGGTGGCTCCGAGTGCTCCTCACTTGGTCTGTCCGAAAAAGTCTTGTTCAAAGTTTGTGATATAAGCATGAATAGAGTTTGAGACAAGAAAGCATAGATAGCTAGGGGAGGAACTTAGGCATTCTTGTCCATCCATTTGGTCAAAAAGAAAACTCCAAAAGACCAAAGCAACAAATGGATGTTCTCGAATGGATAAAATCATGCATCCAACATGCTCACACAATAAGATAGCAAATGAAATATGTGTCAAACATGCACAAACAAAACACTAGCTACTAGCACACAATTTGGCGATGACTAGGTCATCTATATATGAGTATATTGACTTAGGAGTCAAATGAGAACATTTGATCATAGGTCATACTCACTGCTTAAGCACAAGTGGGGTTACCACTTTTACATAAAGCATTAATGTGTTCACATCATTTGAAGATGCTTTAGCTCATTTCTTAAGAGCAAAGCTCCCCTTGATGTGAGAACCCTTTAAAGGGTCAAACTAACCTTGGGTTGTCGTTGAAGACTTCATGTAGATGTTGAAGATGTGGATGCTCAATGTTGATGAAGTTCATCAAGAGTTGGGAGCAATCCTTTGGATTCGGGCACTTTCAATACCTACATGGGTTAGTCCCACAAGGAACAAACAAGGATATCCATGGACATAGATTGAAGTACACAATTGATGATGTCCATGAAAGCAATGATTTCCTTGTCCCTTGACTTACCAATATGAGGGTTTGTGACTCCATGAACTAGTGCAAGATGTGGAAGTTGATTGCACAAGTCCTTGCCAAAATGAATGTGAGTGAAGATTGTTGGCGGAGTCACCCTCAAGAACTCTCTAGTTCTTCTTCTTCGGGATCCACATCATCTTGATGGGAATCCTTGGGGTAGTAGTTGAGCTTGACGAAGTAGAACTTGAAGTTGCCTTGGGAACCCACTTGACCATGGCCTTGGGTGCTTCAATCAATGCATCAATCTCCTCTTGAAGCTTGTCCTTGCCTTTTAGCTTGTGGTCTTGTGGTGGAAGATCATCTTGAGCTTGTTCCACATTGGAAGAAGTAGGATCATACTTCTCCTTTTGAGAAACAAACTTTGGAGTGGGATATTGACCTTCTTCCCATTCAACACCCTCGGCGTTGAACCTTCGCTCAAAACCAATTCCTTGATTCTTCCGGTGTCTTCCTTGCTTGCGAACAATTTCCTCAAAGTTCTTGCTTCCGCAAGGCTCTTGTAGACACCTTTCTCTATAATCCCTTTCAATAAACTATTTTCTTGCTCAAGTGAAACTTGGCTTGAAACATTGTTAGTGGAATCAAGAGAACTACTAGAAGTAACAACATTTGATTTGGCATGATTATTGTTACTACTAGATGAAGAATTTTTCTTATGCTTGTCATGCTTAGTTTTAATAGGTGGCAAGAAATTAGACAAGAGAAGTCGTTTGGCAAGATATGAAGAACTCTTCTTTGAAGATCGCCATTGATAGCTTTTAGAAACTCATGTTCTTGCTCTAGATTGAGCTTCTCGAAGCGTAGCTTCTCATGAGATCTTAGGAGCTCTCTATGATCTTCTTGAGTTGTTTCATGAGCTAACTTAAGAGTGTTTAGTTCTTTAGTTAGGCGCTCAATCTCCTTCATAGTATTGTCATTCGACTCTTCTCGACTATAAAGACTACTAGCATGTTCATCATTACTAAGCTCACTAGATTTGTCATGTAAAAGCTCATCTTCACCAAGCAAGTCATCTTCATCACTATCAAAGTCAATAAACTCAGGTGTGATACCTTGGGGCCTTTTGCCATGAAGCATCTTCCAATTCCCTCATTTGGTGAATCAAACAAGTCATAGGAGTTGGAGTTGGAGGATACGAGAGCAAGACCGCAACACCTTCATCTTGATCAGATTCGAGTTGGAGTGATAGCTTCTTTCGGAGTGATTGTCGGAGTCGAGCCGAGACCCATTCACCAACATGAGCTTGATGTTTTCTTCTTGTGTAGCTCCTTGATGACTTGTCTTTCCTTTCCGAATCCTTGCTTCTCCGAGAGAATCTTCGTTCATAACGATCATCTCTACTCCTTCTATCTTTCCGAGGTGACTCTTCTCTTGAGCTTCTTCTTCTTGGAGATTCTTCTCTTCTCTTGTGGGGGTCGAACACTCATTTGAGTAGTGTCCGGTCTTCCACAATTGTAGCAGATTCGATCACGACTAGAAGATCTCTTTTCATCATATGATCTAGACTTTGAGCTTCTTTCTTTGCTTCTACTCTTGTAGAATTTGTTGAAGTTCTTCACCATTAGGCTTATCTCTTCATTGGAAACCAGCTTGTCACTTGAGGTTGTGGGAGCTTCAACTATAGCTTTGTAAGCACCACTTGACTTGTTGTGAAGCTCTTCCTTATCTTTAAGTGTCATCTCATGAGCAACAATTCTTCCAATGACTTCGTAGGCTTGAGATTCTTGTAGTTTGGCATCATTTGGATCAAAGTGCACACGGTGTCATACTTTCCATCCAAAGCTCCGAGAATCTTCTTGATGATGAATCGGTCGGTCATTTCTTCGCTTCCTAAGCCGGCAATCTCATTGGTGATGAGAGCAAGCCTAGAGTACATTTCAGCGACTCCTTCACCTTCCTTCATCTTGAACTTGTCAAGTCGACCTTGAAGAACATCTAGCTTTGATTCCTTCACGGACTCGGTACCTTCGTGCATTTCACCAAAGTATCCCAAATCTCTTTGCATTCTCAAGACGGCTGATCTTGTTGAACTCCTCGACACAAAGCATTGAAGAGAATGTCACAAGCTTGAGCATTGTTCAGAACATCCGCAACTCATCCGTCAGAGCTTCACGATCCGGAACTTTTCCTTCCTCAAGAACTCACCTTGCAAGCCAACACAAATAATGCCCCATGCGGCATGGTTATGTCCAAGAATATGCATTTTCATTTTATGCTTCCAACTAGCAAAATTTGAACCATCAAAGTAAGGACCTCTACGAAAATTACCCTCACTAGACGCCATACTCTCCTAGGTTGTGAAACCAAGCTTATGGAGTCCAATGCAATGGAAACCAATCCAATGGAGACCAAAGCTCTGATACCACTTGTAGGATCGGAAGTATGTCTAGAGGGGGGGTGATTAGACTACTTGACAATTTAAAAGTTTAGCCTTTTGATTAGGACAAGTTTTTAGCAAGTTCACAATGATAACCAAGTCAAGTATCACCCTACACATGCAATTCTAGAGTAACGGCAGCGGAAAGTAAATTGCACATGTAGTAAATAAGAGGTGGAGAAGAGCAAACGCAATTTGGAGACACGGAGATTTTTCTTGTGGTTCCGATAGGTGGTGCTATCGTCAATCCACGCTGATGGAGACTTCAACCCACGGAGGGTAACGGCCGAGAGTCCACGGAGGGCTCCACCCACGAAGGGTCCACGAAGAAGCAACCTTGTCTATGCCATCATGGCCTACGCCCACGGAGGACTAGCCTTACTCGGGTAGATCTTCACGAGTAGGCGATCTCCTTGCCCTTACAAACTTCTTGGTTCAACTCCACATCTTGACGGAGGCTCCCAAGCGACACCTAACCAATCTAGGAGGCACCACCTCCAAAAGGTAATAGATGGTGTTGGTGATGATGAACTCCTTGCTCTTGTGCTTCAAATGATAATCTCCCCAACACTCAACTCTCCTCACTGATATGGCTGTGGTGGAAGAAAGGATTGAGTGGAAAGCACCTTGGGAAGGCTAGAAATCAAGTTTCATATGGTGGGAGTGGAGCAACTTGATCTCAACACAAGGGTAGGTAGTTTTCTTCTCGAAATGTAAGGTAGGAGTGGTAGTTCTTTCGATGGCTCTCTCCACGAATGAAGAGGAGGTGGAGGGTATTTATAGCCTCCACACAAAATCCAACTGCTACACACATTTGACCAATCTCGGTCGGACCAAGTTGACAACTCGGTGAGACCGAAAGTTCAAATCTTGAACGTTGGGATTTTCGTGGGACCGAAAATACAATCTCGGTTAGTCCGATTCTTCCAAAGACTAGGGTTTGCCATTCTCGGTGGGACCGACTTTCTCATCTCGGTGACACCGATTTGAGTACGTATGTTCTGAAAGGTTGGCAACACTAGTTTCGTAAGACCGAGTTTGGAATCGGAAAATCCAAATTTCTAGGGTTTGGGTATATGGTGAGGTGGTTCATCTCGGTGTGGTGAGTTTATGGAATTGGTGGGACCGAGATTACTTATGAGTTTATGTTTGAATGAAAGATTGCTGATAGTTTGAGAGATAAATCACTAAGCACTTTGAGCAACCAGATCATCATCATAACCTCATCCCTTTAATAGTATTGGCTTTCCTATGGACTCAATGTGATCTTGGATCACTAAACCAAAAATAGAGTCTTGAGCTTTTGCCAATGTTTTCCTTAGCATTTTGAGGGGTCCACATCATCAGTCATTGCCATACCCATATCACTGAACTTTCTGAAATATTCTCAAGAAATAATTAGTTCAATGATATATATGTTGTTATTAATTACCAAAACCACCCGGGGATTAGTTGCACTTTCAGGGACCATCAGTGAATTCCGTGCGGCGGTTTAGGTGGAAATAGTCTCTAAACAATTCAACTGTGGGTTCCTCTTGAAGGTATACTCACAGAGCACTTGGAAGTGACATAAGTTGGTAACAGAGTTGGGGCCAGTGTCTTGCGGGCGGAGTTGAAAATTGGCTAGCACATCCCGGTAAAATTTAGAGCCGGGCGGTTTGAAGCCCCGGGCTAAATGGTCCGCAAAAATCACAACCTCTCCCTCTTGAGGTGTGGGAGGACATTCATCACCAGGAACCCTCCAGTGGATAGTATCTTTGCTGTCTAAAGCGCCGATCAAGGCTAAATTATCCAACTGAGTTTCTGTGACGCGAGAAGGAACCCCAGTTGCACTCATATACTTGTTTGGCCATGGTGAGATCTACAAGAAATAGGTGATTCCGGTTCAAGAATATGTTGGATAAAAGAAGGCGCTGGTATGAACAATGCTAAACCGGAGGCAGTATATTTAAACCGGATTTCTATGAAGAGGCATCACATGGCTAAAGAGTTCTGGCGGTTCAACAAGGGGACTAATGGTATATACCGGTTTATTAACTTTTTCTATATTAAGTTAAACCGCCGGATCTAAACATTGAAAGCAATTGAGGTTGCGGATGGCTAAGTATGCAGAAACAAGTTTCACAAGGTCTTATTGCAGCAATGGATCTGAACCAAGTTCAGAAAAACAGAAAATATTCAAAAGATTAAAGCAGAACGGAAGTGAATCAATGGGAAGAGCAGGGTTTCACAGATCTATCTAGGAGTCTGGGTACGAGCATGAACAAGTGAAGAACACGGCAAGAACACGAAACCCTAGAACAGATCTATGTTAAGAAGAACAGAAGGCTTACCAGAATCGAGGAAGACGCGGAAAGCTACCGCAGTGCTCTGGTGCGTTCAAGTTGATGCAGCGGCCCGAGACGGTGCAGAGGTGAACGGCGGCGGCGGAGCTCCGAGGCTGTCAACGCGAGGAAGACGAAGAGAAAGAGACGAAGGGGAGAAAAGGAAATGACCCTTCGGTCCTATTTATAAGGCAAAAGACGTGTGTCAGGCGCGCGAATCCAGGAGCCACAAAATTCGGAAGTGGAGCTGCTGCCTTGGGTATCGTAGATCTATTAATGAAAGAAGGTGTCATAAATGTTAACTTCGTGATGACGTCATGCCGGTTTACAACAACCGGAGATGATGAAGACATGGCGGTTTACCAATTAGCAGAAGATGTTGAAGACAAAGATTTTTGTGAAGGATTGACATGAACCAGTTCAAATCAATCTGGGGCCTAATGTTGGGGATATTACTACCGGGCGTGAACCGGCCTACCTGGGCCGGGTTAACTTCATTAGCAGTATAAAGATGATTAAGCAGATGAAGGCCCAAGGCCTGTAGTCGATTTAGAACTCAGAGTCGTAAACCGGCTTGGTATGCAAACTTGTATTGTAAGTTAGGAATAGAGAGGCACCAACCCGGATACGAGTATGAACCGGTGTTGGGACTCTATGGACCGACAGGCGTCACCCGTGTATATAAGGGGACGACGCGGCGGCGGTTCAAGGGCAGACAACAACTCGAGCCTAGACGAAGCTTATTTGCTCCCTAGTCATCGAGACCACATCAATCCCATCACAACTAGACGTAGGCTTTTACCTTCATCGAAGGGGCCGAACTAGTATAAACCCTTGCGTCTTTGTGTCCGCTTTAACCCCTTCAAGTTAACCCATTGCGATGGCTCCACGACTAAGTCCTTTCACAAGGACATCTGCCGTGACAAAACCATGACAACATCCAAGATTATCCTCAGTGGGATAAGGAATCAAAGAAGAAGAAATACAAGGATTACAGTTCTGATGACGCAAAGAAGAAGAAGAAATCTTCAAAGTCTTCATCATCAAAATCCTCTAGGTCTTCATCTCACAAGAAGAGCAGCTCCAAGAAGGCTCGTGCATTCATTGGCAAGCAAATGGACTCTGAGGCTGAATCTGAGGATCATGAGGACGAGGAGGCATCTGAGGAGTCTGAGTCTGGTGTGGCGAGCCTAGCTCTCGCTACTGCATTTGTCAGCAAGTCTATCTTCAACTCTGAAGAAAACGACTTCACCAACAAGGCTGATGAAGGCAATGATGACTATGCTCCCACCTATTGCTTCATGGCAAAGGGTGCCAAGGTAACTAAATACGCCTCCTCTGACTCTAGTGAGGATGAATCTGATGAAAATCTCAAACCCAGCTACTCTAAACTTGCTAAAATTGTTGTGAAACAACAAAAGGCCTTTGAAAAGGTTCAAAACATGCTAGACAAAAGTGATGATATGTTGGGTGAAGAAATGGATCGCACTAAAACCTTGATGAAAATCTTCAGAGACTTCATCAGTGTTTGACAATCTTCAAGGTCATCATAACACTCTCTTATCTCGATCACGAGAAGCTTTCTTATGAATTTCTTCAAAGAAAGCAAGATCTTGAAAAGCTAAGAGTGGATCATGAAGATCTTCGTAAGGAGCGTGATTCATTACTTGCTCAACAAATCAAGCGCTACCGAGAAGAATTTGTTCCTCCATGTCCAAAGTGCATTGAACGTGAAACCGCTAATTCTTCACCAATGTTCAAATGCTTCTAATGCTACAAATTCTTCATATGTCTCTACTATCACTAACTCCTCATCCGAGGACAATGCAAGTATCACCGATGATGCAGGTTGAAGGAATTGTACATGACAGGCATGTACAAAAGCCTCAAAGGGCATCGGGCTCTCGTGATGTGCTCAAAAAGCAGATCCTCAACAGAAACCCTAGGAAAGAGGGTATTGCCTTTGAGAGGAAACTCAATGCTGATGGAACATATTGGAAGCCTGAGCAGTACCCCAAAACCTCATGGATTTCTACAAAGGGACCTCCAGTTGATCCATCCAACTTATCTGGATTTACATGTGAATCTCCTCATTCTTCTGATGAGTCATTTGACACTAACTATAAACTGTTCAAAAATCAGAATGGTGAAGTATTTGCTAGATATGTTGGGACTAACTACAGGAACGGTTCCCCTATGAAGAAAATCTGGGTTCCCAAAAGTTGCCTTGAAAGTCTTCAGGTGAATGTCCTCATGACACCTGTGAAGAATAGGAACTCTAGATCAAATTCTTCATATGAACCAAATTCTTCATATGGATCCAAGTCCTCAAGTGGACCAAATTCCTCACATGGATCAAATTCCTCAAAAGGATCAAAGTCCTCATATGATCATCATCGTGCTAACCCTTCTGTTTCGCAGGGTAGAGCTAAGGGCTATGAATATGTGCATTATTCTTCAAATCATTATGTTCATAAGTCCTCGAAGAATTTCTCTGCTTATTCATATGCTTACCCTAACCCCTCTTATGTGAAACAAAGTGGACTGGCGTCCATGCCACCTTTCTCATATGGTGCTCGCAGAGTGATGAATTCTTTGCCACCCTCCGATGTGGGTGGTGAAGAAAAGAACTAATCTCTTATGCAGGTCAGTCTCCAAATGTGCTCAAAACGACTAAAGAATTTGCCGGAGACACAGAGCGCTCGATAGGACGCAGCTAATCATGATGAAATGAACCTTCATTTCTCACGTCCTCTTACTGATTATCTGTTCTAATTGCTTGATGAAATTGACCTGATGATATTGATGTCATATTCTTCACTGATGAAGTATATGAGTTTGTAAGCTGCACTAATTCATCTGCAGGATGATCAACCCAAAGCCAATGAGTGGGTCCTCGATAGTGGATGTACAAATCACATGACTGGTGACAAGAATCTATTGATGGATGCTCCCTTATCACCGTCACATCTGAAGCATATCATCTTCGCTGACAAAGGCAAAAGTCAGGTATTGGGTCTAGGTAAGGTTGCAATCTCTAAGGACATACACATGGACAAAGTCATGCTTGTCGAGTCCTTAGGATACAACCTCATGTCTATCTCAATGCTTTGTGATCTTGATATGGTTGTTGTCTTTGGCAAGTATCGTTGTGGTGTGATCTTGGAAGCTGACAATTCCAAAGTCTTCGAAGGCTTAAGAAGAGGAGACTTGTACATTGTTGATTTCTCTACAGGACCACAGCCTGCAGTGTGCTTACTTGCAAAAGCTTCAGAAGGCTGGCTATGGCATCGACGACTTGGTCATGCTGGCATCAGGAATCTGCACACGCTCGCGAATAAGAAGCATGTCATTGGCATTGAGAATGTCAAATTCCTCAAGGATCACTTATGCGGAGCCTGTGAAGCTGGGAAGATGACAAAGGCCAAGCATCCAGCGAAGACTATCATGACTACCACTCGACCATTTGAATTGCTTCACATGGATCTCTTCGTTCCTAATCATTATTCTACTGTCACAAATGATGCATCTCTATATGGCTTTGTTATTGTTGATGATTATTCTCGTTACACATGGGTACACATTGTCACTTACAAACATGAGGTGCAGGAAGTCTTCAAACGATTTTCCTCGAGGGCTTCAACCAACTTTGGTGTGAAGATCAAGCACATCAGGAGTGACAATGAAACTAAGTTCAAAAATTCCGGTCTTGATGACTATCTTGATGAACTTGGTATTACTCATGAGTTATCTGCTCCTTATACTCCTCAACAGAATGGCATCGTGGAGCGCCAGAACAGAACTCTTGTTGAGATGGCTCACACTATGCTTGATGAATACAAGACGCCTCGTCGTTTCTAGAGTGAGGCAATTGATACTGCCTGTCACATCATCAACAGAGTATATACTGCCTGTCGCACTATGAACTCCTCACTGACAAGAAACCCAATGTAAGTTACTTCAAAGTCTTTGGTGCTAAATGTTGGATTAGAGATCCTCATCACAATTCTAAATTTGCACCGAAAGCACATGAGGGTTTCATGCTTGGTTACGGAATGGACTCGCACACCTACAAAGTCTTCAACAACGTTCTTCACAAGGTTGTTGAAACTGTGGATGTGCGGTTCGATAAAACTAATGGCTCGCAAAGAGAGCACCTACCTTCTGTGATAGATGAACCAGCACCTGAGGATTCTATCAAGTTCAAAGCCACTGAGGATGTCATTCCTCATCAAGAATCTGCTTTGAAGAATTCATTCCGAACGTGATGAACGTCGAGCTGGCGCACCTGAAGAAAATGGTGCTGAGGAAAATGCTCCTGAAGAAAATGTAGATCAAATTCCTCGAAGACAACCCGCTCATCCTCATATTGCAAACGAAGTGCAAATCAAGAAGATCATCGATGACATTAGCGCACCAGGTCCTCTCACATGCTCAAAAGCTTCACATTTATCTAACTTTTGTGGGCACTTTGCGTTTGTCTCTATCACAGAGCCCACTAAGGTAGATGAAGCATTTCTGGAGCCTGAGTGGATTCAAGCTATGCAAGAAGAATTACATCGAGTTCAAGCTCAATAACGCTCGGAACCGGTCAAACGTCCAGATCCTCGCAAGCACAACATTATTGGCACAAAGTGGATCTACCGCAACAAGCAAGATGAAAATGGCCTTGTGGTGAGGAATAAGGCACGGCTTGTAGCTCAAGGCCACACACAGGTTGAAGGAATTGACTTCGATAAAACTTTTGCACCTGTTGCTAAACTTGAGGCTATTCGCATATTACTTGCTTATGCTACCCATCATGATATTATCTTACAACAAATGGATGTGAAAAGTGCATTCCTCAATGGTAAGCTTGAGGAAGAAGTATATCTTGCTCAACCCCTGTGTTTTGAAGATCCAAAGAATCCCGACAAAGTCTTCAAGCTCAACAAGGCCCTCAGATGGCCTCAAGCAAGCCCTCGGCGTGGTATGATACTTTGAAGGAATTCCTCATGAAGAAAGGCTTCAAACCCGTTCACTCGACCCAACTCTTTTCACTAAGTCTTATGATGGTGAATTGTTTGTGTGCCAAATATATGTTGATGATATCATTTTCGATCAGATCGACCAACGATATAGTGATGAATTTGCCTATATGATGAGTGAAGAATATCAAATGTCTATGATGGGAGAGTTGAAATTCTTTTTAGGTCTTCAAATTCAAACAGCGAATGGAATATTCATATCTCAGAGAAATACCTCAAGGACGTATTGAGGAAATTCGCATGCAAGATTGCAAAGGGGTCAAAATTCCAATGCCCACAAATGGCCATCTATGCACTGATGAAAATGGTAAAGACTTCGATCAAAAGGTATACCACTCCATGATTGGTTCTTTATTGTACTTATGTGCATCTAGGCCGGATATTATGCTTAGTGTTTGCATGTGTGCCCGATTTCAAGCTACACCGAAGGAATCACACCATAAGGTCAGAAGCATATTCTTCGATACTTAGCTCACACACCAACACTTGGATTATGGTATCCCAAGGGCTCCACTTTTGATCTCATTGATATTTAGACTCGACTATGTCAAGCGATCGCGTGGACCGCAAGTCAACATCTGTACATGTCATTTCCTGACGATCTTTGGTATGTTGGTCCTCAAGAAACAGAATCGTATATCTCTCCACCGCAGGTGAGTACATTGTCTTCTGGATCGTCTTTGTGCTCAACTACTATGGATGAAGCAAACACTCAAGGACTATGGGGTCAACGTGAAGAATGTGCCTCTCATCGTGACAATGAGAGTGCCATCAAGATTGCTCATAACCCAGTTCAGCACTCGAAGACCAAGCACATCCAAATTCGTCATCATTTTCTTCGTGATCATGTGTTGAAGGGCGACATCTCCATCAACCACGTTAGCACTGAAGATCAGCTGGCCGATATTTCACTAAGCCCTTGGATGAGAAGAGATTTAACAAGTTGCGGTGTGAGCTAAATATCCTAGAATCTTAGAATGTTCTCTGAAATGGACACACATCCTAACACTTATGCTAACTTGACGACCTAGATGCGCAACACACGAAGTAACGTTTTTCTTCAATCAATGAAGACTAACCCTCTAAGTGTGAAGAAATTAATGAAGAAATTGATTCTGAGAGCCCTACGACAATTGTACGCGGTGTCTGAAATCAGTTTTCTTATACGGTGGGTTACGCCACCAACCAAAGTTGAAAATCTTCAATATGAGTTTTTCTTCGTTTTGAAATTCCCCAGTTTTTCAAATTCTTCAACTTTGCACTGTCTTCACTCTTTCCGGTGTTGTTCTATATATATATATATATATATATATATATATATATATATATGAGAGAATTTAATGTCCTCTACAAAGATTCACTTATTGTTATTTCTTCAAGTTGATTTCTTCGCTAAGTGAATGTGATCGGACCCTTCCCTCTATGCTAAACTCAACCCACTATTCACAAATTCCTCATACGCTGTTCTATTTGAAACTGCTCAAATTCTTCATTGTGTCCTTGATAAACCAAGAAATTGCGAACGGAACTTTTAACTTAACTTATATGAATTTTCGGCTTTGCCGCTCAAACCGTTCCGCTTCTCACGACAATACTTATCTATTCACCCACGAGTTTTCGCGATCGCCACCTCTCAGTACGTGGGTGACACATGTCAAGCGAATGGGAAGGAGCCAGGGGCATGTTCGTCCGATTTCCTCTGTTGAACCGTTTTTCACTCCCTCTATAAATACCCGTGTCTCTTCCTCACTTCATTTTCACCTTGCTCGCGCTCTCTCCCGCTCGAGCTTCCCAAAACCCTTGTGTGTAGGATCGAAGAAGGTGAGAGTGTCTAGAGGGGGGGTGATTAGACTACTCGACAAGATAAAAAATTCAGTCTTTTATCAAGGACAGATTTTGGCAGATTTTGCATAACACACACAAGTCAAGTAGCACACTACACATGTAATTCTAGAGTATGGGCAGCGGAAAGTAAATTGCACAAGTAGTAAAGAGAAGTGGAGAAGATCAAACGCAATTTGGAGACGCGGTGATTTTTCTCGTGGTTCCGATAGGTGGTGCTATTGTACTTCCACGTTGATGGAGACTTCAACCCACGGAGGGTAACGGCTGCGAGAGTCCACGGAGGGCTCCACCCACAAAGGGTCCACGAAGAAGCAACCTTGTCTATTCCATCATGGCTCACGCCCACGGAGGGCTAGCCTTACTCGGGGTAGATCTTCACGAAGTAGGCGATCTCCTTGCCCTTACAAACTTCTTGGTTCAACTCCACATCTCGACGGAGGCTCCCAAGCGACACCTAACCAATCTAGGAGGCACCACCCTCCAAAAGGTAATAGATGGTGTAGATGATGATGAACTCCTTGCTCTTGTGCTTCAAATGATAATCTCCCCAACACTCAATTCTCCTCACTGATTTGGCTGGGGTGGAAGAAAGGATTGAGTGGAAAGCAACTTGGGAAGGCTAGAGATCAAGCTTCATATGGTGGGAGTGGAGCAACTTGATCTCAACACAAGGGTAGGTAGTTCTCTTCTTAGAAATGTAAGGTAGGAGTGGTAGTTCTTTCTGATGGCTCTCTCCACGAATGAAGAGGGGGTGGAGGGGTATTTATAGCCTCCACACAAAATCCAACCGCTACACACATTTGAGCAATCTCGGTGGGACCGGTTGACAACTTCGGTGAGACCGAAAGTTCAAATAATGTGAACGTTGGGATTTTCGGTGGGACCGAAAATACAATCTCTTGCTAGTCCGATTCGTGCAATGACAAGAGCATGCCAATTTCGGTGGGACCGACTTCATCATCTCGGACACCGATTTGATGACGTATGTTCTGAAGCTTGGCAACTCATGTTTCGTGAGACCGAGTTCGAATCGGAAAATCCGAAGTTTACTAGGGTTTGGCTTTATGGCTGAGGTGGTTCATCTCGGTGTGACTGAAGTTTGGAAAATCGGTGGGACCGAGACTACTTATGAGTGTATATGGCAAAGAAAGTTGCTTTGATAGTTTAGGAGAGTATCACTAAGCACTTGAGCAACCAGATCATCATCATAACCTCATCCCCTTTTAATAGTATTGGCTTTTCCTATGGACTCAATGTGATCTTGGATCACTAAACCAAAAATGGAGTCTTGAGCTTTTGCCAATGCTTGCCTTTGCATTTTGAGGGGTCCACCTCTTTAGTCCTTTTGCCATGCCAATGTGATTGAATTTCCTGAAACATACTTGATAAAAGCATTAGTCCAACCACAAAGTATGTTGTCATTAATTACCAAAACCACCCGAGGAGCAAATGTGCTTTCATTGTGCCGCCGCTACTTCATCGTCGCCGGTGAGGAAGAGCTTCACTACCTCAACCTCATCGCCGTCATACTCGCGCCGGTTGCGGATTTCTTCACTCCGCCGCCGCTGTAGCCATCTTCCTCTGCCGAGTTAGGGCGTGGAATATCTGACCTGACTAACTTCACATCTGTTCTTCCCAGTTCGTCGTGTTCTTCACTTCGGGTAATTAAAAGTTACTTTTACTGCTCGCTTTGATTCTCAAGCTTTCCTGGAAATCTTCAAAGGTGTTTGTTCTTCAAATCTTCACACACATGAACACCTCACACGTCATCTGCTCTTGATTCGTTTCTCTAAGCAATGATTTTCTTCAAGATTCCTCAATTGTGTGGATTCTCAATCTATACAACTCTGGAACCTAAGACAAAGAACGCTTAGTGAAATTCCTCAAGACTCACCTGGTCAAATTCCTCAAAACATATTCTTTTTGAAAAACCTTCTGAGAACGCATGTGACCTCTCCAAATTCCTCGCAACTATACTCTGTTCACAGGTACAAATGTCCACTGCTGAATCACTAGGTTCTCATCAACTTAACTCATTTGCAGCGTTCCTCGAAGAAAAGTTGCATACCTCTTCAGAAACTTTAGTTGTTCATATTCCTTAGCTGAAGAAAATGGGTGACAAAAGGCCACAGAAGGGAAGAAAGTGGCCTGAGGTCAATTCTACATTTGAAATCCCTGAGGACATATACAAGGACTATTGCACTCCTGATGAAGCCAAATTCGGCAAAGAGGACAAGAATCAGCGCAAGGTGCGCATACAATGGATAGAGAGGAGATGGGCACGAGAATGGAGGGAGTACAGATATGTCA
This sequence comes from Aegilops speltoides, assembly GCA_021437245.1. Taxonomy (NCBI): domain Eukaryota; kingdom Viridiplantae; phylum Streptophyta; class Magnoliopsida; order Poales; family Poaceae; genus Aegilops; species Aegilops speltoides. The sequence continues at coordinate 531,756,813 of CM038142.1, forward strand.
CTCCCAAGTATATCAAGAAATTCGCACTCAACCCTCCATGCCCAAGATCTCCATTGGCACCAGGCTAGTTGGCAGATCCCACCAGCCTCAAGCGCGGTGAGGATTATCCTGATGAATGGGCAAAGCGCCAAGCCAAACTGGCTAAGCAAGCAAAGGAAGCAGTGAAGAAATTCAATGTAGACTCTCCTGCTGCTGCTGCCTCTGCTGAGGGCTCTGCTAGTCAGCCAAAGAAGGCAATGCACAAGAAGCCTGCACATAAATCCAGTACTTCACCTTCAATGCCCTCACGGCCAAGCTCCTCTACTATGCCATCAAGGCCAGATTCCTCAAGGCCCTCACGACAAATTCCTCAGACTGCTCCTTCAAAGTCCTTAGCTCCTCCGTAAAAGTCTTCAACTACTCCCACAAAATCCTCGGCACCTGTGCATCTTGCCACGTGCCAAAGGACTCAAGACTTCTCTATTGCCTCAGGAGCATCTGCAAGCTCCTCGGCTGCTCGTACTTCCTTAGTTGGTCCCTCTCTGCTGAAGAAAAAGGCCACTACTGGACGAGGCACTCGACCAAGTCCTCACAAGAAGCAGGTCGCCTTCCACGTACCCTCTGATGATGATGAGGCTGATGATGAAGAACTTGCCAAAATCATCAGAGACATGCAAGCCCCGCTAGAGCCAAAGGCAGCAATGTGCCGCTGATGATGGATCCAAAGTTGATCCTCGACTACATTGTCCTGTGGCACAAGGATCCTAACACACCTTTGCCGGAGATGAACCTCACTCCTGGTCAAAGTCATGTTCTTACTGCCTTCATTGAGGAAGAAAAATGGAAATTGAACAAGGCAGAAGTTTGAAGAAAGCGCAGTACAAGAAACAGCGCTACCTCAAGGATAATGTCCTCACTCTCACTCCTGATCAGCTCCTTGCCTTGCAAGTTGAAATCAAACAGCTGAGTGATGAATTTGATTGCTACCATGCTGATTGGAAGGGCGCCAAGGTGCATTTCGTCAATCTGATGAAGAAATTCACTTCAAATGCTGCTCCATCTGTGCACGTTGAAGTTACTCAGCCGAGGCATCCGCCATCCCATCGAAGAACATGCCAAATCGCCGATGACAATCAAAGTTCAAGAAAATGAGAGTGCTGTATGATGACTCCAAATTACCGAAGATATTTCCGTGGCATCCACTAGTGATGCGCCGAGAAAGTGAACAAATCAGACAACCGCATCGGTTGCTCGAGGAAAATGAACCAAAGTCCTCTGCACCTCCTGCGCCTACACTAACTCCGATCCTTCCATCCGCATCGATGAAGAAGAAGACTAAGGCTGCAGAACGCAAAGAAAGAAAAGGAAGGCATCAACTTCTTCAAATTCTTCAGCTCCGAAGAAGATGAAGACTCTAATCAGTTCAATTGACAATCCAATTGATGCCATTCCAGTCTCATCAATGCCATCAATGGACCTTGTTCCTTTTGGTGAAGATTATGTGATTCCTGATGAATCTGGTGAAGAAACTCCTTCTGCTGCTTCGTCAGAGCAGTTGGACGAAGAAATTGAAGTGGATAAGATCCCTTCAACCCCAGTCATTTCCTCACCTATGCCTCGCTTATCATCAAGAGGCAGGTGTTGAAGAAATTGAAGATGAGGATGTGGACATTGGGTGTACCACTCCTGTGCTCAATGATGAATTTTGGGGCAGTCAACATCCAAACTCTCCAATGTTCACTCCACTCCAAGCTATTCCTTAGTCCCCTGCCGCCACTGAAGTGCAAATGGGATCTGAAGAACCTCATGCAACCCCAAGTGTTCATGAAGAAATTCCAGCCACTAGTGCTGAAGAAATTATCAATGAAGAATTACGACCCAGGCTGAAGCTGCAGAGGAGCCTGAAATTTCTCAGCCTGAGGAACCTGAGATTGCCATTCCTGAAGTGGTGCTGCAATTGACTGACACTCCTCATCCCAAGCCAAAGGATCCTTTCTCCAAGAAGCAAAAATTCAAGGCTGATGATTTCTTCAGCGAGCACGTATTCTTCATGGAATTCAACCCCTATGACAATGCTCGTCTTAGAAGGAAGCGTTTTTGGACTGCCAGCCAGGCCAACTTCTATTCCTCAGTGCTCTTCAACAAGGACAAAGTCTTCGATCATGAGCATATTCCTCATGTGGACATGCAATACATGTCTTGCTTCTCTCAAGTCCTCAAGCATGATTCATGACGCTGGCTTGCTCAATTTCTGCTCTCACATAGTTGATTGGAACGAAGAGCTTATTCTTCAGTTCTACGCAACTTTGCATATCACAGGCAATGTTGCTGACGTCAACTTGTGGGTGTTGGACTGGATGACTGAAAACACTCATTACAAGGCACCAGCCTCTGAATTGCTTCGTGCCCTACCAATCAGTCCTCCACCTGTTGTCTGTATGATGAGCCTGAACTCACTGATCACTATATGCAAGTGCTCATGAAGCCACTGAAGCCAGGTCAAGCTCCAAGGACCAAAATCCTCGTGAAGGAATTGCTCTATGTGCCAAGAACAATCTACCGCATTCTTACGAAGACCATGAGTCCCATCAAAGGCCATGACTCATCCGATGAAGAAGTTATCGGAATGATGAAGAATATGCTTTTCAACATCATGCATGGCGTCCCCATAAATTATCATGATTTCTTCATGAGGACTCTGGAGAATGTTGCACTTTCTCCATTTGAGCTGAAGCCTTACGCGTCATGGATCATGAGATTCCTCAGAACAAGGTCTTCACTCAACTACAAGGCTGATTTTCAGAATCACCTCAGCTACTTGCCCCCTATTGAAGTCCTCAAGCGGACAATTTCATCATCCGATGAGAAGGGCAAGTCACCAGCCGTGATCGATGAAGGCATTCGCCCATTGATGGTCGGCCCGCAAAGTCGCATCTTACTCCACCAATGATGACTCGCCACTCATGATATCGCTGCCAATGCTACCAAGACAAGTCCTCGTTATCGCTCCTCGTGTCCGATCGATCGTGAACTACCGATAAGTCTTCACCGTAAAGTGGATCGAAACCACAAGTGGGTTAAGCGTCGCCATTGGCTCTATTCTTCACAACATGACTTCTACACATAATTCAAAGAAGAAAACCACTACTACCTCCATGAAGTGTTTGATCGCACTGGCTATTCTCACACATCTATATGGTGAAGAAGATCTCAAGCAAATGGGCTTCAAGGAAGACTTTGACCGGTCTGCACCTCCATCAAGAGATTCAAGAAAGTCAAGGTTCCTTCCTTGGTGGCCAGCTCATATTCTTCATCACGCCACTTGGACGAGCATGAAGACTTGGACGACATCTGCAGAGAGCCCTACAACGACTCAAGACTCGACAATGCCGGGCGCCTCCATCTTCATGATATTCTTCGTATGTTAGTCCTCGCTTTCAACCCTTTTGGTCATTCGATGACAAAGGGGAGAAATTTGAGTTAGTCTTCAAGCGGGTCTATCTTATATGGGTCTTTTTTTGCTAAGTTACAACTCTCATTCTTCTGATGAATTTTGCTAGATCGAGTTGTAATCTTAAACTCGCTGGTGACCTGATACTTTTGTTGTGTTCTTCTGCATGCTTATTCCACATTAATGTTAATGCACGCATGCTTATATCAGTCACCATATTTCATCATGCATTTCAAATTCTTCATATTATATATAAAATGCGTGTATGAATTACAAGATATAGGGGGAGATCTCCATGATTATACCCTTCAAGTGTGCATTGCTTCAAAAGCAAAATTCCTTACTATGCACATCTTCAGGGGGAGTTCTTCTATATCTTGCAATCAAATTCCTCAACATTAGTATTCACACTTCATATGTTTATCCCCGTTGAAAACTTAACCTATATTGTCATCAATCACCAAAAAGGGGGAGATTGTAAGTGCATCTAGTGCCCCTTAGTGATTTTGGTGTATTGAAGACTTATAGGTTAAGGGACTGATGTGTTTGTGAGTGTACACAGGACTATAAGTCTATGAGGAGTTTGATATTTACAGAGAAAGTCGACCCCTAAAAATGAAGTTCTTCAACTGAAGACTTTGGATTTCTGAAGACTTTCTGAAGACTTTGAAAGTGAAGAAATTGGTGTGACCTTGAAGACTTGGCAATCATTCGAGGAACATGAAGCGTGAAGACTTTTGTTTTCGTAGTTTCATTTTCTCTTTCTTGAGTCATAGGAAACACCGTGCATCGTTAAAGGGGTCGAGGAAATACTAAGGAAAATTTTCCATGTGATGCTCAACTCAAAATCCTACACCTACAAATCCCTTCGATCAAGCCATTGGAAATCTCATACAGCTTCACCATATTCTTCAAAGGATGAGACGAAGTTCTTCTAGTCTCGAGGAATTTGTTCGACCGAGGAGTTAGGAATTCGCCAAATAATTGCCTACACAAAGGAGGAACATGATAGCCCTAAGGAATTTGAGAGTCAAAATTCCGACCGTTCATTGTGCTATGCGCCAATGTTCCAAAATATCTACCCACCTAACGGTCATATCGCATAAGGGCATTTATGTATTATCATGTCGGACTGCTCCCTAGGCTATAAATAGCCGCCCCCTTCAACCACTAGCTGGTTGGCTGCTCTGAGAGAAACTGACACTTGTCAATTGAGAGCATCCCATCCTCCGAGGACTTTGAGAGAAAATCATCAAGTGAGGAAAACCCAAACCCAACACCTACAAACCCAAAGTGATTGAGCATCACTGAAGAGATTGATCCTGCATGGATCCGACGCTTGTTTCCTTTGAAGACTGTGCTTCTTCCAGATGGTTAGGCATCAAGGTCTAGAGCATCCAAGAGGAATTGTGGATTGCCGAGTGACCGAGTTTGTGAAGGTTCGGAAGTCACCTGAAGACTTACCACGAGTGATTGGGCGAGGTCTGTGTGACCTTAGCTCAAGGATAATACACTGAGGACTGTGTGTCCGGGACTGGGTGTCCTCGAGTTTAAATACTCAGCCGCTCCAACCAAATGTACAACTGAGACAGCAGTTGGAACTGGTCTACCAAATCATTGTCTTCACCAAGCTTACTGGTTCTATTTCCTCAACTCTTTCATTTCCTCATGTCTGTTGTTGTGTGTCTGTTCATATCTGTTTGAAGACTTTGACTGAAGACTTTCTCAATTTCCTCAGATCAATTTCTTCAGTCAATCCGTCTTCTTTCTTGTGTTATCCTGTGCTTACACTTTCTGTACTCAGTGATTGTCTTCATTTCATCATGATGGTTATGCTTGTGTTCTATTATGTTTACTTCTGAGTACTTATTCCGCTGCTAGTTGTTCTTCATTTAGGAATTTCCTCACCTGCAAAGTCCTCAGTGAAGAATTCACAAAAATCGCCTATTCACCCCCCCTCTAGTCGATATAACGCACTTTCAAGACACCTCTCTGGTCAATAACCAATAGCGGAACCTGGATGCCCATATTGGCTCCTACATACTCTACGAAGATCTTTATCGGTCGAATCGCATAACAACATACGTTGTTCCCTTTGTCATCGGTATGTTACTTGCCCGAGATTTGATCGTCGGTATCTCAATACCTAGCTCAATCTTGTTACCGGCAAGTCTCTTTACTTATTACGTAATGCATCATCTCGCAACTAACTTATTAGTCACATTGCTTGCAAGGCTTATAGTGATGTGCATTACCGAGAGGGCCCAGAGATACCTCTCCGATAATCGGAGTGAGAAATCCTAATATCGATCTATGCCAACTCAACAAGTACCATCAGAGACACCTGTAGAGCACCTTTATAATCACCCAGTTATGTTGTGACGTTTGGTAGCACACAAAGTGTTCCTCCGGTATTCGGGAGTTGCATAATCTCATAGTCATAGTAACATGTATAAGTCATGAAGAAAGCAATAGCAACAAACTAAACGATCAAGTGCTAAGCTAACGGAATGGGTCAAGTCAATCACATCATTCTCCAATGATGTGATCCCGTTAATCAAATGACAACTCATGTATATGGCTAGGAAACTTAACCATCTTTGATTCAGCAAGCTAGTCAAGTAGAGGCATACTAGTGACACTCTGTTTGTCTATGTATTCACACATGTACTAAGTTTCCGGTTAATACAATTCTAGCATGAATAATAAACATTTATCATGAATTAAGGAAATAAATAATAACTTTATTATTGCCTCTAGGGCATATTTCTTTCAGTTATAACTTGTTTTGAGGGTTTCGGGCAAGGGATTGGGGAAAAGTGAGCAAAAGTTAACATAGTGGGGATGAATGAGTAGAGCTAATGAACCAGGGGCATCAAAATAAAAAAACCCAAACTTAATGAGCAGTTCATTGAGATGTATCATAGATAGGAAATCATGTGGTGGCAGAGAGCTCGGCTGGAATGGCTATCTGCGGGGGACAAGAACACAACATTTTTCCATCTCAGGGCTAGTATCCGGAGAAAGAAGAATGTGATAAAGGCGCTTCAAAATTCTCTTGGTGTGGAAATTACGGACCCAGTAGAATTAAAGGTAATGGCTACTACCTTTTATGAGGGTTTGTATGCTTCTGAAGGTGTAGAGAATATGGAACAGGTGCTCGAACAGGTGCCACAGAAGGTAACTGCGGAGATGAATGCATCACTCTGTGCTCCCTACACAAACGAGGAGGTTAAAACTGCATTATTACAAATGTTTCCCACCAAGGCACCTGGCCCGGATGGCTTCCCTGCTCATTTCTATAAACGTCACTGGGATATTTGTGGGGATGAGATAACACAAATTGTTCTAAGGATAGTAAGGGGGGATGAAAGCCCTAAGTGCATCAATGAAACAATCCTAGTGCTTATTCCCAAGGTAACGAACCCCACGACTCTATCCTAGTACAGACCTATCAGCTTATGCAACGTTCTCTATAAGATTGCCTCACAAATAGACTAAAGGTATTTTTACCTGATATAATATCAGAGGAGCAGTCTGCCTTTTGTTCCGGAGTGACTCATCACAGATAACATCATATGTTCCTATGAATGTCTACATTTTATGAAGAGACCCAAGTCAAAAACTAACAGTCATTGTGCACTCAAGTTGGATATGATGAAAGAATATGACAGGCTAGAATGGGCTTACTTGAGGGCCAATATGGTTAAGTCGAGCTTTGCGAGACAGTGGGTTGATGTGGTAATGACACTACAAAAAAAAGACACATCCGTGACATTTCGGGCTGAACGAATTTTTTTTCTGTCATACATATGACACTTCTATGACGATAATTGTGACAAAACCCGGTATCATCATAGATGTGGTGGGCTCCTTCTTCTATGACAAAAAATCATGACAGAAAATGTGCTTTTGTCCCGGCGGGCGGAGACGCAGCTGCATGACATTCTTTGGGCCGCCCATGATGGAAAAACCGTGGTAGAAACGAGGGCGAGGAAAATTTCGGGAGTTCCTGCTACGGTGGGAGGTCGGGGCCGAGCGAGATGCACGCTTTCTCGTGACACGTCGCTGCTGCGTGTGTGTGGCGTTGGCTCTAATCAACCCGAAGCGAGGCGTTGGGCTCTAATCAACCCGAAAGCGATTACAGACCGCAGTTACGTGTTATCAACCCGAGCGATCAATCGATGGTTTTAATCAACCCGATCGAGCGATTCTTCGCTCTCGCGCTAATCAAGCCGATCGATTGATGAACAATGGCGCGCGGGGGTTGATGAACAAAGGAGCGGTGGCATTGCCTCTGGATGAACATGACCCCGTGGTGTGGAGGGCTGGATGAACAGTAGCCCGTGGAGGGGTGCCCGTGGAGGGGTGGTTGAACAGGACCCCGTGGTGTGGAGGGCTGGATGAACAGTAGACGGTGGAGGGGTGCCCGTGGAGGGGTGGTTGAACAGGACCCCGTGGTGTGGAGGGCTGGACGAACAATAGATGGTGGAGGGGTGCCCGTGGAGGGGTGGTTGAGGCTGGATGAACAGGAGCCCGTGGAGGCTGGAGGAGGTCGATGGTAGCCCGTGGAGGCTGGAGGAGGTCAACGGTGGATATGAACAGTATCCCGTGGAGTCCGGTTTTGCGGTACACCACACCCTCCCGGCGAACAGAACCCTGCTTTCAATCAGAAGCGCCCAACACAAGTCTGTTTCATCCGCTTTGGCGGCACGCCACACCCTCCCGATCAACAGACCCCGCTTCAACCGTAGGAGGTCCGCTTCTCCGCTTTTGCGGTACGCCACACCCTCTCGATCAACAGACCCCGTTTCACCGTAGGAGGTCTGCTTCTCCGCTTCTTGGTACGCCACACCCTCTCGATCAACAGACCCTGCTTCGACCGTAGAAGGTCCGCTTCTCCGCTTTTGCGATGCGCTGCACCCTCCCGGCGAACAGGATCCCGCTTTGAACGTGGCTACCAAACACAAGTCCGCTTCTCCGTTTCGCGGTGCGCGGACCTCGTTTCCATCGGTTGTTCCGTCCAAGCCCTCCCGATGAACACGACGACGCATTCCGTTTCGACCCAGCTGGTTGCCTCCCCATGAACATGACGACATTGTTTCTCCGTTCTGACCCAGCCATGTACACGAGCCCTGGCCGTACGTATGCGCGAGTAGGTGTTCGAGACCGCCCGTATGTACGACGCGTGGCGTATTTTCTTTCTTGCACCTCGCCGCCAGACGACGCGTGTACATGCTACGTCGCGCGCTCTACTACGACACGTCACGCGCCTCTACTACGACACGTCGCGCGCCTCTATATCGACCAAGATATATGTACGCATATCGTCACGACCGAATGACAACGCTACGTACGCTTCGACCAGGTGGGTCCCGACTGTCAGGCACTTCCTTGCCTACGAAGATGTAGCTGGTGGGTCCCAGCAGTCAGGGGACGAATCATTTTGGTTTTTTTTTGCCCGGACGCACTTCCTTGCATGCGAAGATGTAGCTGGTGGGCCCCAGCAGTCAGGGGGGCGAATCATTTTTTTTCCCGGACGCACTTCCTTCCGTGCGAAGGTGTAGCTGGTGGGTCCTAGCAGTCAGGGGGGAAACTTTTTTTCGCGAAATACGGTGGCCCGTTCAGTGGGTCCCTACTGTCAAGTGGAGGAATCATTATTTTCCGCGTAATAAGGAGGCACTTCCTTGCTGCGACCGTGGACCCAGCTGTCAGCCTCTCCACGTATAGTCCACGTCCGATGGAAGTTGTTCCTTGACCACGTTGACCATGCCGCGCTGAGAGCACCAGGGCGGTGGACGACGGCAAGGCCTAGGAAGGGGACGACGCGGAGCCGGTGAAGACGCGGCAGTGGACGCCCATGCAGAAAGGAGTATGAGGGTTCACTCGTTCGGCTGCCGTGTGAGGCTGCCGTCGCCGCAGGGCCTGGCCAGCGGTGGCAATAGTAGGGGCGGTGAGGCCTCCGCAGCATCACAGCCAGCCACGGGAGTCAGGAGTAGGCGGCACGACCGGCGCTGCTTTGGACGGCTGGAGGAAGAAGACCAGAGGTTGAAGAAGCACTACGGCCATGGGATGGACATCGTACGGTCACTGGAGCTAGAATCGTTCATATTGACTAAGTTGACAAAGCCCTCCGTCCCCGTCAACTTAGTAGGCCCACAAGTCACCCTCCCACCAAGGTGGGTCCCAGCTAGCAGGGGGAGTATTCATTTTTTTGTGCGTAATAAGGAGGCACTTCCGGTGGGTCCGAGGTTACAGCGGGGGGAACGTTTTTTTCGTGAAATACGGTGGCCCATCTGGTGGGTCCCAGCAGTCAGGGGGGAAACGTTTTTCACGAAATAAGGTGGCCCGTCCGGTGGGTCCTGCTGTCAGGTGGAGGAATAATTATTTTGCGCGTAATAAGGAGGCACTTCCTTGCGGCTGCCGTGGACCCAGCTGTTAGCCTCTCCACATACAGTACTCTTCCGATGGAAGTCGGTCGTTGACCACGCTGACCATGCCGCACCGAGAGCACCAGGGCGGTGGACGACAGCGAGGCCTAGGAAGGGGACGACGCGGAGTTGGGGAAGGCGCAGCAGTGGAAGCCCGTGCAGAGAGGAGTATGAGGGTTCACTGGTTCGGCTGCGGTGTGAGGCTGTCATCGCCGCAGAATAACAGGGGGCGTGGGTGAGTGGAGGGATGGCCTGGCCAGCGGTGGGAGTAGTATGGGCGGTGAGGCCTCCAAAGGCAATGGCCACGGGAGGCAGGAGCAGGCGGCACGACCGGCACTGCTTTGGGCGGCTGGACCAAGAAGACCAGAGGTTGAAGAAGCACTACGGTCGTTGGATGGACATCGTACGGTCACTGAAGCTAGAATCGTTTATATTGACTAAGTTGACAAAGCCCTTGGTACGCTCCAACTTAGTAGGCCCACAGGTCAGCCTCCGAAACGGTGCGCCCTAGATGTCAGGGGGAGGAATCATTTTTTGGGCGGCCGAAGCTAAGAATATCCAAGATTGAAGAAGAAGCACGACATCCGTTGGATAGACATCCAACAGCCACTGCTGCTAGAACCGTGTGTTGACTATAATAAGTTGACAAAGCCTTGCATACGCGTCAACTTATTTTTTTAGGGGACGCGTCACTTAGTAGGCCCACAAGTGTGTGGCAGAGAACTTATAGCCCATTTGCGTTTTGTAAGAATGACAGCCCATTTTTTAATTCTAATGGAGTTTACAACAGCCCATTTATAGTTTGTTAAAACTACAACCCATTTTCTAGCTAGGACAATGATTAATAATTTCAACCAACTGGTGAAGACAGAATTCAATAAAATTTCCCACATTTTGATGGGATCCAAAATATTTTTATCCTGAAATTTCTAGTCAGATTAAATATAAATTTGTATTACATAAAAATCCAACGAAACATTGCGCGCGCAACAATGAAAATTTAAGATTTTCAAAATCCATGAATAATATTTTATAAACTAATTTCGTGTTTGGTGCATTTTTTATAGTTACTGCCCAGTTTTTATAATTACATCCCATTTATTATTTTTTAAAGCCCATTTTTCTGTTAAGCCTAATGCATCCCTCCTAGAAAGACTTGCAGCCCAGCGGGGCGGAGAATAACAAGTTGACCTTGCCTGGGTATTCCTCAAAAAGACGTATAACTGGGCTAGCCATTTTCATCTTGAAAAATTAGTATCTGGCTGGATATCTGCTTCGGGCTAGACGGGCCACACCGCCCAGCTAATAATACCTGCTCTCCTCTCGAACGACAATGAAATCATCACCAAGAAAAACTCTGCAGTGCTCACGCCTCAAAAACACAAATACTGCTCGAGCTGCTTGGTCCCAGCTGTCGGATGCACCTTGTGCAATTCTCTCATTTATATTGACTACATAGGTTGACAATGGTGTGGGACCGTGATGTCAGGAAACCAAGAGAAAGCAAAAAAAATATAGTTGTACATAATAAGGAGGCACTTATGACGACGGCTATGGCCCTAGTGGGTCCCTAGTGTCATCCAACAAAATAAAGTCATCTCCTGAATCCTCATGTTCGCTTGACGATGTTAACAATGCTCGGTGCCACGGCGAGCGCAACAACTCAAGGACAACGGGGAGGGCCTCGCGGGCCCTACGGATGGTCTCGATATAGCGTGCCGCTCATTCAGAAGCCAGATCATCGGACACCTATGAGCACCTTCGAGAAACTGAGACGGCATGAAACGGTAAGGCCGCGCTTGGGAGCTCTGGTTTATTTCAAACCTGTATTAACATACAAGTGTAATTTACTCGTCATCGAAAACAACGCGTAAAATACAAGCGTAATGAAACCGAGGGCCCGAGGTCTGTAAGTAAAACCGGCGGGTTATGCGTGTAATTTGAGAGACCATTGTATATTTTATGACCACTGCTATATGGACGACATTACCAGACGATACATGCACGACGTGCGTATCATGCCATCCATGGGCAAGGCTGAAACAACAGCTAACGGCTGGATTAGCAATCGTCCGAGTGTCGTTCAGCGTTTTTATCGTGTGTGAAGTACTTCCTATATTTTACTAGTCAAAATCGACCAACCAAGCGCCTTCGCCCGAGACCATCTGCTTTAATTTACAAGTGTCAGTTTTACAAGCGGTTTTGGTTGGAAAACAACGATCCAATCACGGCCTCATATCATGAGTTGGTCAGAAGATCATATGGTTTCACGTCTAACCTACCCGACTTGTCGTATAGGCTATGAATGAAACATCAGACGATGAACTTCTTAAGCACGGAAACAACAGAAGAAGATGATCTTCTTAACAAGCAAATCACTGGCATTAGATCGACATGCAAAACAATATGAAGCATTATTCTCAGGAGGCACGGTGAACAGCTTGTGATGCCGCATGCCACAACATTCCAAGCTCAACTTTGCAATCAAACACAAGGAGTGGCATTACATAGACAATATTCAGAACAAACTCTTAACACAGGAATATCTCAGCAGAGTAACTATTTACTTCTAAACTAAACACAGGAATAGGAAAGAACACTCGACGCTGCTCACAGCAAGGGCGTCCCACTCAAAAATATCAAATGCATGTCTTCTGGCTAACATCAATGAGCAAATTTTGACAAGATTTTCCAATTCCAATATATTAAACTAACGTCTTCTTGCTAACATCAATTATTAAACTTTGACAAGCTTTTCCCATTCAAAATATGTAATGTCTATGATCCTGGAGTCCTGTCGTAGCTTCTTGTACTTGTTTGGGCACTTTTTGCCCAGGGCACTCCACGTGTTATTAAATTGCCAATGGTCTCTGCAGACTAGTCATGTTACCGGTGTCTAATAATACTCTGTAAAGCTTCTCGGTCATCCCTTCTGTAATGTAGCGCAAACAAAGGATCGCTTTTTTCTCGCAAAGTGGAACGACCAATCGACCCAAGAATGCAGCAGTTTGCCTTGGACACATTGGCTCCTTTTGTGCGCTTCAACTAAAATTGAAGTCGGAATAAAACCGAGCTTTAATTTTGATATCCTATAAGCAACAATAGGTATAAGGGAAACAATTATCGAGAAATAACGGTTGATGACTTGTACTCCCGTAAGAAAAGCATCTATTGATCTACTTTATCTTAATGGGAAACAAAGCAGGAGAGTAGCAATTCTCCATCAGTGTGATTCATTCATATTGACTGAGACATTATCTTAACAATGCCTTGTTTCAACATGTATAAAGAACGACAAAGCAGAAAAGTACCATTCCTAAAACAATGCAACTGATTCATTTTAACAGAGACATTATCTTAACAATACCTTGGTTAAACTTGTAGAAAGAACTACAAATCAGGATAGTACCAGTCCTAACAAGTGTTGCAGTTTTGAACTAAGATTCAATAGTTAATTAATTCTGAGAGTGGCATTGCTTAATTTTACCAGCGGCATTAGATTAACGAAAAGCATAAACAGTTCCAGGGGAGAGTGGGCACAACAACAATATGTGCTTCCATCTACTTATAAAGGGGGTGATGCAGAGTTTGTTGTAACAAAGCAACAAGCATCATGTCTGGGTTGGTCCCATTTTTGTTCACTACTTAATGGGAAAAGACAAAAATACAATAGCTTCAATTCAACATTTATTTAAAACAGTACCAATACAAGTAGCACAACATCTCAAAGCACACTGCACAATCAAGTGGATGAAGGCCTGTACTGACCTTTCATGAGACGGACAAGATAAAATATGAATCTACCAACACGAATAGGAAATCCAATCTCGTGTTGTGCAGTTGCACTGAAATCAAGCAAAATGTTTCGCGTAGCGAAGCAAAATGTCACAATAGCAATAAGTTGAATAGATATCCTTGTTTAAAGAGAGGCAAAAAAGGAATCAATTACTGGCTAATAAAGGAGGATGAAACATGCGGTCACAAAAATGGTAATCCTGCCAATCCCTAACAAGTGTTGCAGTTTTGAAATAAGATTCAGTAGTTAATTCTGAGAGTGGCATCAATTACTGGCTTATAAAGGGGTGATGTTGAATTTGTCGTAACAAAGCAACAAGCATCATGTCTGGGTTGGTCCCATTTTTGTTCACTACTTAATGGGAAAAGACAGCAATACAATAGCTTCAATTCAACATTTATTTAAAACAGTACCAAAACAAGTAGCACAACATCTCAAAGCACCCTGCACATCATGTGGATGAGACCAAGATTTGAAACAACTCGCCACGAAGACTAGAAACAAATCTCGATCTCCTTTTGTGCAGTTCCACCAAAATTAAGCAAAGTCACCAGTGTGACATTCAAGTTGAACTGCACAAAACACTCTTAAAACATAAATGTTTCGAGTAGCGAAGCAAAATGTCGCAATAGCAACAAGTTGAATCGATACCCCTATTTTAACAGAGGCAAAAAAGGAAACAATTACTTGCCGATAAAGGAGGATGAAACAAACGGTGACAGAAAGAAGCATGTAACTTTATCTTGGATGGAAAACAAAGTAGGATAGTAGCATTTCTAAAACAGTTGCATTGATTCATATTAACAGAGACATTCTCTTGAAACAACATTCATTAAAAAATGTAATTTACTTTTAACAGTGGCATTGCTTCAATTTTCCGGCGGCATTCTTAGATTAACAACAGCAAAATAGTTGTGTGGGACATGCCAAAGACCATAATGCCCACACGTATAAATGGCTGATGCAGAGTATGTAGCCAAGCAGCATATATGCGTTGGTCCCATATTTGTTCTCTTTGAACCTTCTTCCTATGTGAGGGCAGCAAATCTAGTCCTGCACAAACTACCCGACCCCGCAGTTTCTTTCCCTTTTCAACAAAGAGATCGGTTCCTTACAGATGTGTGTACTGGGTTAACCCCTTTTTCCCTTTTCGACCTACAAAGCGGCTGGATAGCCAGTCTATACTACTTTCTGCCCCTCCTTTCCTCATTGAACCACGTCCTAGATTCTTGCTCCAGCCCACCGCACCCTTCTTTCCATTTTGAACCAAGACCTAGATTCGACTACAGATCGAAAAAAATCCACATGCAACTAGAGCAACGACGTTTTCAAAGAAACTTATACCTTAGGGTCGTCGGGATGTGGCAAGGCGTGCGGCGGGAGGCCGGATCTGCCCACACTACGTACGGCAGCGAGGAAGAAGGGGTCGGTGGCCCTGCCGCACAGGCGCTGGGTGAAAGAGAACAACGCAACCGGCAGTGGATTGCCTCCCTCGCCGAAGGCGATAGAGTGAACGCTGCACCTCATCCCCTTCCCGGTGCGACGGGATACGGACGCCTCCTTCACCAACTGTGAGGGGGAGAGAGAGACAAGAGGCCAACGCAGTCTTGTTTAGATCTGGTGAAGAGAGGGTGAGAGACTGTGAATATAGCAAACCCTAGCAAATAAACTCTGAGCCTCCAGCGTGTAACATATATGTAGTGCGGCGAGCTTGTGGAGAGTGCAAACCCTAGCGAACAAGCGATGAAGCTCCTGCTTATATATATATACTCATCATAGTACGGATCGAGCTCCGTGCCTTCACTTCACTGCTTTTGGCTGTATGACAGGTGAGCCAGCCACATTTTGGGCCCACCTATCATAAACCCAAAGGCAGGTGCACTAAGTCAATGAATATGCATCCATATAGTACTCTCGTGTATACGACTAATATATAGTGGAGTGGTTTTCTTATTCTCTCCATAACAATCGTTTTAAATTGTGTAAGTACGAAACGAAACTCTTTATTTAATATACAGTGAAGAAAACTAGTACTACTTCCGATGAACTAACGATCCACGTCCACGCGTCCTGGTCGCACTTCCTGTCCTTCACGTGTGGTACACTACCCTCTCTTAAGTGAACAACCACACATGCGCCAAATTATCGGAAACGTGTGAGAGTGTGTACAAATAAAGAATTTTAATTTCAATTATCGGAAACATTTGAGAGTATTACAAAGTTTGACTTCGGTCAAATCTAATATGCGGAGTAAATAAAAATGGAGGGCTACTACGTCCATCCGGGTTTTTAGTCCACACCATTTTTAAATCAAAGTAAATAGCTGGACAAATAAAATTACAGGGGAGCTGGAGACAAAGTTGTGAGAAGGCTTAGAAATCAATACAAAACTTATGCTCTTAGTACCAACGTCGATCCTTCTTCGAGGAAACATTTGGTTCATAGCCAATTATGTGATAAAATTGCACCAACGTGAAAGACGACTGCGTCTCCAACGCAACCAAGGTGAACTGACGAAGGATATCATCTTTGTGCGTAACAAGCAAAGAGCACTAAAGGAAGACAACTTGTTTTTCATTGAAAATCGATCAGCTTCACCAGCCGACGCAACCATGAGGCACAACCATGAGCATCGATAGGTCGTCGTGGTGATGCATCATCCATTTGGCATCAAGTTTGGGTGAGGCACCTATGAAGTTCGACAAATCCTCACTGTGGTCTGTTTCTTCTCAGTAATCAAGCTCGAGGAAGGAAGAACCACATGGCAGAGGACAATGAGGCGGAACAACAATGGCCATCCAATTTTGTGCAACTCCACTAAAATTGAGGAAGACATGCCCGGGTATGGAGACACGCATCGCTGTTTCCAAAAATATAAAAAAGGGTTAGTAACGACATCTCAATTGTCAATAAGAATTAATGAAAAGTACACCAACAAACAGAAGCATCATAATTATATCTTGATGGGAACTAAACCAGGGTACCCGAGAAAAAAAGCATATCTTCATTTAACCAGTGATAGTACTACCACCATATGGACAATGACCGCACAACCACCATGTACTTTTTGTCGAAACAACATGTATACCTCCACCGAGGCATAAATCAGGACAACTTTTCGAGTGGCATTTCCTCTATAATAGTACTAGTAGGTGATGTTGGACCAGCCGACGAACCCTAGCTACTATGCATGGGGAGCTGGGGAGTAGTCGATAGAAGAAAACCCGCACACAAGAACTCGGGAGCTGGACCAATACAAGAAGTTATAACTCGTGGGCGAGATGTCGTTTAGGCGGGCGGGCGGATCTGCCCACACGACGACAGCGAACAAGGGCGCGGAGGATCTTCGTCAGCGCCAGGCGCGGCTCGAGAGGACGGTGCGATCGGCTTCCTCCGTCGCCATGCGGCGATAACATCAACGTTGCACCTCCTCACCTCCCGCAGCGGACGGATTCGCCGGATCTGTGACCACCGTGAGGAGAGATAGAGTGGACACTATCATCTTGTTTTGATATGGAGAGGGTGAGAGAGCGAGACGCGAGAAACTCTATCAAACAAGAGGCTATAATGGAGTAAAAAATCTCTCCATAGCAGTGGTTTTAAATAGAATACGCTGCTCCCGAAAAAAAGAAACGAAAACTGCGGACAATTTTTAAGGGTCTGTCTAGACACATCTAGATGTGACATAGTTATGTCACATCTAAGTTGATGTCCACTCTGTTTGTGGTCTATTTTTTTTGTCCTAGTTTTTTTTGTTTCTTGTTGCTACATTATATACTTGTGGGAACTTAGATGTGATATCCTTAAATAACATCTAGATGTGAATTAGACAAACTGATTTTCTAACATACCAAGAAAGAAAACTCGATCATAAACACGCCCCCGCTTCCAGGTCGCGAGAGTCGTCGTGCACACACACATAGACATAGACATGCATATCCGTGTTTACGTAAAATTCCATTTCCATCTCCATCTCCAATCATATTTGTCCAACTGGCACATTATTTACGTTGTTAATTATATACGCAGCAATATTAACGCACATCATCTCTTGTTTGCGACGCGTCGACCGCTGCCACGACCGGTCCCGACCAACCCGAACCCTCTTCATCACCCGCGTGCTTCCCGCCCGAAACGGTTAGTGTCGCATTCATGCCCGGCCAGAGCGAACGCGACCTCTCACTGGCGCCGGCATTGAAG
This sequence comes from Aegilops speltoides, assembly GCA_021437245.1. Classification (NCBI taxonomy): domain Eukaryota; kingdom Viridiplantae; phylum Streptophyta; class Magnoliopsida; order Poales; family Poaceae; genus Aegilops; species Aegilops speltoides. The sequence goes on from CM038142.1 coordinate 531,774,670, forward strand.
CGGCGTGCCGGCCGACAGAGCGTCGCCCGCGCCGCTTCCGGGTGCACGCGGCTGCTCCGCGTTCAAAGGTCGCAATAGCCGGCTACAACATGCACATGTAAAAGTTCTTGGGAGTCCGTATACAGCTAGCTGTCCTCCCCAACTCGTCAAACTCTTCCAAGAGTGCTAGTACTCCATGGCGCGATCCATCGACAAGCAAAGGGAAAGTTATCGTATACTCGGTTTGCGGTGAGTGGCATGCCGAAGCGACCGTGGGGGTCGAGCCGTGGAGGAGGGTGAGACACGAACACGACAGACGTGATTTAAACGTTGGTTTTGCTCGATGGCGCGATCCAACTAAACGAACGTTGGTTTCTCTCCGCTTCCATTTTTCTCCGAAAACGGAAACTTTCCACTCCATTTTCATTCCTATTCCAAGGTTGCCCGTTACAACATTCCATCAAATACAAAGGAAAACTAACACGCATGCTCGATGCATCTCAATGATTCACGATCGTAGCCAATATTTACTTCACAACTAAAGAAAAAGTTGTGAGAGCGCAAGGAAAGAAAAACTACTGATGGGGTCACTACAACTTAAACCCTAAACACTAAACATGATTTAATTTGCTGGCCAGGTAGAACTTGTCGAAGGAAAGACGGCTGGCACCCTCGGATCATACGATGCTTTTGAGCGCCCACTAAAATCGACCTAGCATCCCCGATGGCAAAGATATTGAAGAAGTGTGATTAGAATAATAGTACTCGCACTAGTTCATGAGACATAAACTCATCACAAGTAGAAGCCGGTAGAAGTAGAGAAAGATCGACATGGAGATGGAGCTACGGCAGTGGAGCAAGCCGGCTCCAAAAGGAAGATGGACTACCTGGGACGTCGGGCTGTAGCTAGAAGGGCGGTTGGGACGCGACATCGGCCCATACCGCGGTCACCCCCGATTGGGACGCACCAACTATGGGTTTTCTCCCTCGCCGATGTCGATCAAGTCTCACGCAGAACATTGTTCCTTCCCCAAAAGGGGATCAGGCCCGCTGCTCTATGCTTTTGAAGAGAGCAACCTAAGCAAGCGTGCTTGTAGCTTAGGCTCTGCTAGTGTATATATAGTGGTTTTCTTTTCTCCATATCAACCATTTTATATTGCGTACGTGTCATTCAAGAGTGAAATGATGGTTGCTTCTTCCGACTAACTTACTGTGTGATTGGACTGCTCCTTAGTGGCCCCTACACGTACTCCCCCTACGTGTATGCAAAAGTCACACGCACACATGGACGCAAAACGCAGCGACGCCTCTAATGCATGCATGTCCGAGCACACGACGGAACACACACGGTCACGCCAAGTGCTCAACCTACACGCATGCACACACATACTCGGTCGTGGTGAGCTAGTGACCGATAAACACCGGAAAATATATATATTGAGTGCAATGAGCGATTATGAAGTCCATCGGCCGTATTTTTACAAATATACAAAGGATAGACAGTGTATTTATCTCGTTTGAAATTAAGCCATATTAACCGGAGAGGAGGCAGTATGGACTAGCATTACTTTGTTGTGTCCCGTCAACTTGCCGAACGAGGAGAAGGTTGCAGGACGGAAGAAGCTTGCGCGTGGTGGCTCGCAGGACAAGGAGAAACTTTTGACTAATGCAAGCTCTCCCTCGCTCAGGCGGTGGACGTGCAACAGTTAATTCGGTGTCAGATTGCCAGAAGCATACACTATACTACTAGTGCTATTATTGTTCGACTTCCCGAATAGGCGAACAACCAAGCGCAAAGTTTACTAGTACTAGTACTACTACTATAGTCTATAAAGGTACGTACTATATTAGTACTAGGAACCGGATGGAGGAGTGTCTGCACTCTTATTATAATTTTAAAATGTGATAAAGCAATCTTCACTACATTTGGTTCTCTTCGAGGGTTCTCGCATGTGATAATGGAAGTCGATTGCATGGAACACTCGCCACAATTCTCGCTTAATTCTGGCTCATATCCTGTTACAAATAGTAGCGCTCGGTAATATTTCCTCTTTTTTTGTTATTCAGCATGTAAACAGGTCAGCAAACCTTGCGGCTCATCTTCGTGCGAACCGTGCTTGCTGCACTTTGAATGTGCCCAAGAGTTGGCTTGATGAAACACCTCGCTTCCTACTTCTTTTTTTGCGGGGTACCTTCCTTCCTAGTGACCAGTGTCTTGGTTGATCGTCCTAAGAATGCTTATATATGAATAAAGCTCTCTCATTTACCCGCAAAAAAGATTAAGCCATATTAATCGGAAAGGAGGGAGTATGAACTAGCACTACTTTTTGGTATGTCCCGTCAACTCGCAGAACGAGAAGCTTGCAGGACAAGGTGAAGCTCGCTTACGCCTTTTGACTAATGCAACCTACCCTCGGTGGACATGCATCAGTCCATTCAGTGTTAGATTGTCAGAGGCATACACTGTAGTACCCAACATGCGGAGTACCATCATTGTTCGACTTCACAAAGAGGCAAAGAGCCAAGCCCAGTAGTACGAGTAGTACTACTACTAGAACCGCATGGTGGAGCGTCTGTACTCTTATTTTTTATCTCTGATGAAGTACACGTTTATTCCGGAGAAGGGCGGAAAATGGCAGCCCAACATGTAATGAATGATATCGATCAACCAACCATGCTCGAATATATCTTGGCCTTCGTGCGAGCCTGTCTGTGTGTTCTCGCTCCTCGTCTCTCTCAAGGAACGGCGGGTTGGCTCTTTGCCGTCAATTGAGATCGGTTTGCTCACACTCCTGTCCCACATGTCAGTGATATGCCAAGAGGAGGTGCGTTGACCGACTGGCCATACGCGTACTTGGTTTTGCACCTTTATACTATTACTCCCTCCGTCACAGTTTACAGGGCGCGCTTCATTATGATGCATTTCTCCCAATGCATTTCTACCACCAGAGAAACTTTAGACGCGTTTGGTTTAATGCTCAATTAATTAGGGTGTGGTAACCGCAATCAAGTCCACAATTTTCTCTCCATGTACTGTACTACTATGGAGTGGAGTAAGTGCATGCATGTGTGTACCCGGGGTGGAAGCACTGCATGCATGTGTGTACACATTATTCCCTCTAGTAATAGACGACGTGCTATAACTACCAATGCTATTTTTCAGGCCGATCGCTAGTCGCCTTGGTCCCACATATTTTTTCTTTTTTCTGAAGCGCGCTGTATAAACAGTGACGGATGGAGTAGTATGAGCGGATTCAAAGAAGAGCGTATTGATGGTTGCTTCTTCAGAGCAACTTACAGTGGGAAAGGTGAGGCTTATGATTTGACTGCTCATTACTCACTATTAATGCGGCGCAACGACCGGGCTGAGTCTCCCATACGGTTGTGCACTACCCCCTCAGTTCTTAAATATACTCCGGAGTATTTGTCTTTCTAGAGATTTCAACGAGTGACTACTCAAATATTTGTCTTTTTAGAGATTTCAAATGGACTGGCACATACGAATGTATATAAACATATTTTAGAGTGTAGATTCACTCATTTTGCTCTGTATGTAGTCACTTGTTGAAATCTCTAGAAAGACGAATCGAATATTTAGGAACGGAGGGAGTACACATATGAAGCAAAATGAGTGAATCTACACTCTAAAATATGCCCGTTTGAAATTTGTAAAAAGACAAATATTTAGGAACGAAGGAGTATAATTTTGTGCATGGCACATGGACTTGGATGATGAAGAGGCTTCTGGCAATGCTATCAAGCTTCCATCATTTGTTTACATAATTGACGTACTATACAAATAATTTTCCAGCGACATGAAATTGTACAATGGTGTGATGTCGGAGTAATTGGCCACGGGTACCCCGAAGACGGCGAGACAATAATTCAAGACATCGGGGCTAGCAAAGCCCCTCAGTCCGACTGCCCGGCGCTCCTGCCGGCTCCCCGTCCGGCTGCCGACTGCGCCAACCAGCCGGCTACCGATTGCGCCAACCAGCCGGCTGCCGACTGCAGCCCGACCTGACACCGGCAAAACCCCAATGAGACGGCCATATCGCAGACGGGACGACCGTACCGCGACGTCATCTACAGTGTACCGTATCCCCTGAGTACTGATTTATAAAGTACCCCAGGAGACAAGCATGACGTGCACCATGCTTAGGCCATGCCACTACATAGCTTGGTTTGTAAGCTACCCAAGGTAGCTTACAACCAACGCTACCACCACCCATGCCTACCACTATATAAGCTAGCCATCCATCCATCCATTGATCCATCCCCACACACGCATGAGTACACACACTCATTCGGCCACACATGGCCAGGCACATGTGCCACACTAGCCAGCTATCCCTCATTGCTACTGATCTCAGATACAGCTCCAGGAGCACTCTGTACTAGATATATCAGATACACACAGACATGCAGCAGTAGGAGTATTATCTCTCCGGAGAGCTCCGAAGCTGGGTAAACCACCGCATGCTACTCGCATACCCGCTCCCGGTCCTATCAGCAGCAGTCTTACCCTCACACTAAGCCGTTGTGGCATCTGTCGACTCGGAAGCCCTCCGTGAGAATACCACGACAGTTGGCGCCCACCGTGGTGTGGTACTACTACTATGCTACCACGCTGCTGCTGGTTTCGCAGTCCGGGCGGGACCACTTTCGTCATCACCGCGGCGTCGCCGTCGTCTCTCCGGTAGCGCTCGGGGGCCCGACGTCAACACGCCCTCACAGGTCACAGCAGCCGCAAGGGGCGACGCGTCCTCGCCATCGGCCTCTTCGTCTTCATCACCGCGGCGTCACGCCGTCTCTCCGATAGCGGTCGGGGGATCGACATCGACATGCCCCCGGAATGGCCGTGAGGGTTGGCGCGTCCTCGCCGTCGGCCTTGTCTTCTTCACCACCACCGCAACGCCGGCCGTCCGTCCGTGCGCGCGCCGCGCGCGGGGCCTCATTTTGGTCGGCCGCGACAATCCACGCACGGCTTCCGTCTGCTCCTCTCCGCGCTGCGCCTTGCTCTAGCCGGAATGCGCTTTCGCTCCTCAACATTTCGTCCATACAAGCTAGCTAGAGCAAGTCAACAATGGTCAAACCACTAGCTCATACACTCTGTGCATTTTCATACCGAACCGAAAAACCATACCGAAAATAAACCGAACCGAACCGAATTTATTGTTTTTATGGTTTCTGGTTTCGATATGGTATGAACTTTTGATACAGTTTTGAATTTCGGTTTTTATGGTATATACCGAAAAACCGAATGGTTAACCGAATAAACCGAAATAAAAATATATTTATATTTCTTGAGGCAAACAATGATACAAGTAGTCATGTTTTTGTATAGGAGTAAAATTTCCTGCAAAGAACATACCTTTTTTCCTGTAATGTAGTATTTTTTCTCTTGCAAAAATGCTAATCACGTCCATAACCTTTCAAGGCATGAATTGAGGCATGCATATATACTTATATAAAGTTATATACCGGTTTTATTAAAAGAGTATGTGTTTTGAATTATAAATTTATAAAATATAATATATCATTTTCAAATTCGCGTCAACTTTGGTTATTATGGTATATACCGATACCATACCGAAATAATTTGGTATATACCGAAACCGAACCGTATTTTAATTTCATACCGTATAAACCAAAGTATTAATACCGTACAAACCGGAAAACAGTATAAACCAAATAAAGCTCTCTACATTGCCCGCAAAAAAAAAAAAAACTATGCAAACCGAATAAACCGAACGCACAGAGTGAGACATACACTCCCCGGATGCAATACGCTAGCCAGAAGCTAGTCGGGAAATAGTCAGCTACAAGTCAGACTATGGCCATGCATCATCCGTACCAAACCCAGATATGCAGCTCCGCACAGCTTCACCTGTTGCCCGCGGGCCTCCGCGTCCGCTCGCTGCCGGCGCCGGCCTCGCGGTCTGCTGCTGCTCTCCCGTTCGCGACGAGCCGCCTGGCTGTTCTCTGCTGCTGCTTCGCACACACGCCTACCCGTCCCTGTCAACCGCCGCGTCCCGTCGCTGCGTCCCGTCGGACACCGCGGACGCGACGGCATCCCCCGTCCACTGTCGCAGCGCACTCGCGCGACGTTCATCTACAGTCATCTTTAACAGTATCTCGTGCGTCACCGGCAGTGCTTCCCCTCCTCGTACGGCACCTCCCCGAGTCCACGCGGCTCCCGGTTGACCGACTTCCCTCACTGGGCCCTCGCGCCTCGTGGGCGAACCCGGCCGCCCTCGTGCCTCGTCCGTCTGCTGCTCGCCGGCCGGCTCTGAGCGCGCCGGCTCCGCCCGCTTCCCCGCGCCGGCTCCGCCTTTGCCCGCGACTGGGTGCAGCACCCGCTGGCCGGCTCCGCGCCGCCCGGCCCCCGTCCGCCTGCGCCCCCGCAGTCGGCCGCCCTCTGGTCCGGTTGCCCCATCACCCTCGCGCACCCGCGCCTGTGTCCGGCCCACGGCCAGCCGGCCCCGCCTTCGCCCTCTTCCTCCTGCCCCGTGCCCGCGCTGGCCGGCTCCCAGCCAACCCCAGGCTCCGAGCCCCGCGCCCACGCGTTGCGCCTCGTCTGCGCCCTCCTTGCATCTGCACCACCAGGACGCACGCCGCCTCCCCATCACCGCGCTGTGTGCCGTCCTGACGGCTAGCTCCACCCGGACGCGCGTCGGCCCTGCCGTCCTCGCGCGCGCCTGCAGCCGGATCTCCTCCCGCCGTCTGGCTGCGCCCGGCCGTCCTCGCGCCATCCGGCCGCGCCCAGACTCCGCTTCGCGCGCTCGCGGCATGACAGCTCCTGCGCCTGGCCTCCGGCCCGTCGTTCCGGCCGCCTGCCGGCTTCGCGCAGGCCGATTGCTTCGTCCGGGTCCGGTTCCCCCAGCACCCGCCGACTCGCCGCCTGCGCCCGTAGAGCCGGGTCCAACCCCTTCCGCGTTGCGCCGGGTCCGGCTGCCCCTGTGCGCCCGCCAGCTCGCCCCGCCTGTTCCGCGTCCGGCCTTCGCGCGTCGGGTTCTGTTTTGGCCGGTTGGCCGCGCGTGGAACAGAGAAAGGAAGAAAAAGACAGAAAGAGAGGCCTGGCTGCCCCATGCAAAAGAAACAAAAGAGAAACAGAGTCCGACTGCCCACTAGCCGGCCGGAGAAAAGTCAGGCTAGGCGCCCAGCCGGCTGACTAAAAAAAGAGAGAGAGCCGGCCAGCAGGAGCATGAGCCAGCTGTCTAGGAAAAGAGGCCAAGTGCCCAATCCGGCTGCCAGAGAAGAAAAGCCAAGATGCCGACCGCCAAAAAAGCAGAAAAAAAAGTGTGTGTTCAACCGGCTGTCCAGACCCTGGTGAAGAAAAGGCCGGGTGTCCACGGCCTACTGGGAGAAAAAAAAAGAAGGGAGGATCCGGCTCTGCAAACTGCAGTCCAGCCGACTGCTCTGGTCAACAGCCCGCGTTGCCGCTTGGCCGGCCGGTTCGTCTGCCCGCTTTGCTGCCTGGCCGACCGACGAGCCGGTCCGGCTGTGCACAGCCGGCTAATGAGAAAAAGAGAGAAGACAAAGTAGTTGTTGAAATCCCGACCGCCGCCATCGGCCGGATCTGAGGGGCTACACCAATGAGTCTTGACGCGCCCCTCAGAGAGAGAAGAAAGTAGTCGCTGGAGATCCGGCCGATCGCTCGTGATCGGCCCGAATCTCGAGGCTACACCGATCGTCTGTTGTGGCGCATGAGGAAGAAGACAAAGTAGTTGCCGAGATCCGCCCGATCGCTCGCCATCGGCCCAATCTTGGCTACACCAGAGGGTCTTGTTGACACGCCTCACGGAAGATTGCAAGAAACAAAAGCAAGAGACAAGAGAAGAGTTTCGTCCGGCTGCCAGCAGCCCGGAGAAAAGAAAAAGAAGAAAAAGGGCATTGCAAGACGCCTCGCCGCCTGGCCGGTCGAGCCTGATCGGCCGGGACCCCCCTTCGAGCACCCGGGGGCTCGAAGGCTACACCCAGCGGGTGCGCCGACGCGCTCCGTGAGTGCGACTCGCGCCGGCTGTCTACGACGACCGCGACTACACAAAAATCAATGTGAGCTCTTCACCCGCATATTTTTTGCACCACGCAATCACGGATAACCCCGAGCGATGCTCGGGGGACTATCTCCGCATTTTGTTACATTTGCATCACTATTCCCCCCGGCGCCAGCCAGAGTTGACCCGGGGGCTGGCCGGTTGGCCTGAGACGTTAGTTCCCGCAGACAGCTTAGTAGCGTACGCGGTACCAAAGGCCCACTCTCAGTCACAGACCGCAGAGCGGCTGTCCGACTGGCAAGAGTGAACGCTGGAGGCGAACCACGCGAAAAATGTTCGGGAAGAGAAACGCTTCGGGCGACCGGACCGTTTCCCTTACGAGTATCTGCACGGTCGAATCTGCTCCTAGAGTCTGAGTACTGTACACTCCACTTCGCGGCCCACTCTCAGCCACAGACCGCAGAGCGGCTGTCCGACGAGCGAGAGCACAACCCAAAAAGCGGAGGGAACACAAAAAAGATTGAAGGGGGCTCGGACGAAACCGAGTCGGCACCCTCCGCATAAAACTTGCAATGCTAAAAGCAATCATTTGATATACCTGTGGACTAACTTTGTCTTTTGCATGATCATTTCCATGAACACCCGCCAAAAAACCTCCGCCCAACTTTGCCAAGTTGCCCGGAGGCTTGGGGGCTACTGTCAGAGTAATTGGCCACGGGTACCCCGAAGACGGCGAGACAATAATTCAAGACATCGGGGCTAGCAAAGCCCCTCAGTCCGACTGCCCGGCCGCTCCTGCCGGCTCCCGTCTGGTCTGCCGATCATGCCAACCAAATGGTGCCGATCACGCCAACCATGAGGCTGCCGATCGCAGCCCGACGACATCGACAAAACCCCGATGAGACAGGCATATCGCAGACGGAACGACCATACCGCGACGTCATCTACAGTGTACCGTGTCCCCTGGATACTGATTTATAAAGTACCCCAGGCGACAAGCATGACGTGCACCATGCTTAGGCCATGCCACTACATAGCTTGGTTTGTAAGCTACCCAAGGTAGCTTACAACCAACGCTACCACCACCCATGCCTACCACTATATAAGCTAGCCATTCATCCATCCATTGATCCATCCCCACACACGCATGAGTACACACACTCATTCGGCCACGCATGGCCAGGCACATGTGCCTCACTAGCCAGCTAGCCCTCATTGCTACTGATCTCAGATACAGCTCCAGGAGCACTCTGTACTAGATATATCAGATACACACAGACATGCAGCAGTAGGAGTATTATCTCTCCGGAGAGCTCCGAAGCTGGGTAAACCACCGCGTGCTACTCGCATACCCGCTCCCGGTCCTATCAGCAGCAGTCTTACCCTCACACTAAGCCCTTGTGGCATCTGTCGACTCGCAAGCCCCCCGTGAGAATACCACGACATGTGAGCTTTCAGCTTTTGTTTCGCGTGTCTTGCCATCGATGCTCTTTCGGAAACAATAAAGAACTAACTTCCTTGCTAATGCATGTCAATTATTAGCAGATCGAGCTAATAATTACATCACAACTGAAGACACAGTTGTGAGAAGGTGTTAAATTAAATTGATCCATGATTTCATTGGCAGCAACGCCCCCTAGCTCTGTCTAAATCAACAAGGCATGTTTGGGAAAAAAGTAGTTGTTTGGAGCATGCAACATTCCGGTCATTTTGTGCAGTTCCACTAAAATAGAGCTGAGCATCCCTGTTCCAAAGATATTAAGTGTGATTACGATAATAGAGGACTGTTGATGAAACAATAAACACACAAATAGAAGCCGGTCACCTTTGCAGTCTCTCTTAAGACTAACTAGTTGGAGAACATTAGCTTGGAGTTGGATGAGGAGGATAGAGCAAAACCAATCTCCCTTTGTGCAGTCGCACTGAAATGTAGAGACATTGCCCGTGTGACATTTTAGTACAACTGCACGAAACACTCTTAAGAAAAAAGTGATTTGTGCAGTTCACCAAGAGGTCGCAATAGCAACGAGGTGAAATGGATAGCCCTGTTTGCAAAAAAGAGGTAGAAAGGAAATAATTACTGGCCAATAACAGTTGATGACACATGCGACGACAAAAAAGAAGCATATTCCTTGTTCTAAGGGAAGATAACAACACGGTTGTGTTTGTCTAAAACGGTGTGAGGACGAGAATGCAATATGGAAAGTACGCCGGACGAGCTACGTTTTGGGGAAAGAACTATGGAAGATTCACATGCAGCGACGTGGGAAGATGGGCAGTGGAGCAAGGCCGGAGGGAATACCTGGAGGTCGTCGGGATGTAACTAGGTGAGCGGCGGCGGGCGAAATCTGCAAGCAGGTGGCGTAGGCCCTGCCGCGCCGGAGCTTGGTCAGAGAGAACAGCGTGTATCGCAGATCGGGACGTGCTGCCTCGGCGCCATCGAACGGAGAAACGATGCACTTCCTCCATTTCCCCCAGCGGACAGGATGCGGCCGGATCAGTGACCAACGGTGAGAGAGAGGCCACCGCACTCCCTTTCCCCCGGCGGACGGGATGCAGCCGGATCACTAACCAACGGTGAGAGAGAGAGAGGCCACCGCAGCCTTGTGTGAGATACTCTGAAGAGCGACAAACCAGGCAGGCAGGCTCCATTGTATATAGTGAGCGTACTACCTTTTTCTTCATAAAAATCGTTTTATATTCTGTGTACGTGCCATTGAGTGCTATAACTTTATTTAAAAATAACGCGGCAACGCGTCAAGTCGAACTTTGTTTCGTGCACGCGTGGTACATGACCTCCCTGGGTAAAAAACCACTACATGCGTTCAAATTAGCACGTGGGCTGCCATTTCGTAAAGAAATGAGCTCCACCGTGTACCCGCGCGGGTGTGGCTGGGCACGAAGCATGAGTACGTGCACGGTGCACCTATTCTCTTCTTGTATACGTACACCACCTACGTGGGGTTGTGTGAGAGAGATACAAACCTAGAGAGATATAGTGTGTGGGTTCTTGAGAGTTTTTTTTGGGGGAGGGGGTCAATAAAAAAATGTAACATATGCAATGTGTGTGAAATAGAGTCCTGGATATAACATATATATAGAGGGGCCGATCCACGAGAAGAGAGTGAAGGTATCATCGGCCTGAGGTGTCCATAGAATCGAGAGAGGGATGATGTGTGTGTGTGTGCGCGCGCGATCGATAAAGAGTGCCATCGAATTTGTGTGTGCCCACGTCAAAGATATAGAGTGGTTGGCCCTCTTTGGACGTGAGAGGGACATGTGCGGTTTGTCTCGTGGCATGGATACCTACCGCAGCGCCGACTAACGGTGTGTGGTGGGGGAAGAGGAGGCCCAATTAACTATAGAGGTACAATGGCTGATATATGTGTGGAGGAGGAGAGAGGCCTACCTCATGTATTAAGGAGATCGATCTGCCTCATGTATTAAGGGAGATCGATCGGCATCCATGCATATGTGTAGGAGAGTAATAAGGTTGGGAGAGAGACAGAGCTAGAGTGTTGGAGGGGGTGGTAGTGGAGTTAATTCTAACAAATGGTGGGATAGGCTTGCTAGACAAACGGAGGGCACGCCCGCAATACCAATAAGAGGGGAGATGGCTGCTTGTTGTCTATGCACGTGCGTACGAGAGATGGGTCAGGAGGCATGCATGAATGATGAGGGGGGGCGATGTGGCTGTGGTAAGCAGATGTAACTACATAGGAAGATCAATCGCCCTTTGTTAGAGAAAGGAGAGACATAACTTGTAGGTACGTCGATCGATGGGGGGGTAGTTAAAGTCGATCTAGGTATATGTTGGGAGATCGATCGGTATACATGCATGTGTGTGTTAGAAGCAAATGAGGCACGAGGAGAAGGATAGAGAGAGAGGGATGCATGTAGGAGGTAGTACGAGAGGCATACTATATCGAGGGGGGAGGAGTGTGCGAGTACGAGAACGATGAAAAGAGTGGTGGGAGTGAGGCATGGACGGTGACAAGAGAAGAGGGGAAGCTTGTGTTTGTGCTAGGCACACCTGGCTAGAGAGGCATATCGATCAATGTGTGCCGTAAAGAAGGAGCTGGGGGGCCTACACACACCGTGGGTGAACGACCTAAAGTGAAAAGACGCAATTTGCTGATGGAGCTAGAGAATGTTGAGGGAGGGTGAGAGGGATGCGGGCGTGTGCATGCACAAGAGAAAGTTAGCGCTAACTACAAAGATAAGAGGGTTGTGTGGGTGTAAAAGACGAATAGAGATCATATATACTTCATTATAAAAAGCGAATTCGGATATTTGAAGAATTTATCATAGTGTTTTAAACCGACGCATGTGTGAATATATATAACGGTGATACACATGGTGTGGCTATGAACATGTTATACTACATTTAGTATATTTTATCTCTACTCTTATAAAAAAACGGAGTTGTTGATGATGGTGTGCCTGCCATCCTGCATTATAGGCCGTCCGATTTATATCTGGCGGATAGCAAGGAAACTATGATGGTTGAAGTTGGCAACGATCATGATTGTAGATTCTTATTGAAATAGAGAAACAAATTCAAATTTAGTTTGAATTGCAGTGGTAGTATAGACATTTGGATGCACTAAAATGTTGGTATGAGTAGGTTACATGCATTATACAGCAAGCGAAAAACTTTAATCGGACATAACATGGATTCATACTCCCTCCTTCCATCTATATAGGGCGTAATGAGATTTTTAAGACCGTCTTTGACTATTGACAAGATTAATAGTACGTGACATGCACAATGTGAAAATTATATCATTGAAAGAACTTTTCACAGACGAACTTAACGGTGTGCTTTGTGTAAGTTGCATGTCATATATCATTGCTCTAATATTTGGTCAAAGTTAGCATCGAAAAACGCATTAGGCCCTATATAGATGGAAGGATGGAGTAGCTTTGAATAGCATTTGTATAGTAAAATGGGGCAAGACTCTCTCTTTGTGTGGTGTGAATAGTTTTACTTTCTTGTTTTCTTTTTGGTTGAGGGAAGTGCGAATAGATTTGGTACGTACAAGTACAATATTACTACACATTAGGCTTGTCCCTAAAATTCAACCCGCGTCTTGTTATATCCCGAAAATTCAGATATCGTGCTCCCAAAACTGGCGCCTTCACAACCCGCGCTTTGCTATCCCAAAATTACAACGCGAAAACTCCCTCCAGCTGCCAAATCCCAACACGCGAAATCCCCCTTCTAACCCTGAGCCGAAAGGGCCGCTAGTTCAAATTGGTGGGGGTACTTTTGTAACACACCCTACATTTTGGACAAGCGCGTCCCTAAGTCATGCTTCACCCCCTCCTATCGCCCCCTTTTTGCCATTCGAAATCCCAGGCCACCATAACCTCTCTGCTCCAGCCACGAAACCCCACCCTCCTTCGTCCGCCACGTCACCGCTGCCCAGCCGGAGCCTCTTCCCCGATGACGTCGTCCACCGCAACAGCTCGACGTCCCTCGTCCACCTCCCCGGATGAGGATCCGTCGTCCATCCCGTCGTCCCGCCGGTTCAGCTGCACCATCCTCAACCTCCAAGGAGCTGCTCCGACGATCGCCTCGTCTATCGCGACTGCTCCATCCCCATAGCGCTGCCTTAACCTGCTCCACCAGAACCGCAACATCCTCACCGACTCCTCGGACGAAGCCGAGGCCTACTCGGCGCCACCAAAGAGGTTGTACACTCATCACATCGCACCTTCTCCTTAACTTGACCTCCCGGCGCCAACGGTGCTCCATCCCGCACCCCCATGGAGCGGCTACCTTAAAGCCGGCGCCGCGGGCGACATCTCCACGGCGGCTCTCCCCCAGTGCGAGGCCCCTTCGGCGGCAGCGTCCATACCACCCGGATCTGCTACAGCTGCTCTGGCTCTCGCTCGATCGCTCGCTCACCCAGCTGCTGCTGCTGCTCTCCCCTTCGCTCGTGCTGCTTCTCTGCTCCGATTAAGCCACACTTCAGTCGACTGAATCGACTTTCGGGTCAATCGATTTTCAGGGGTTGGGGGGGGGCTCGCCGGAGTTAAGAAAGAACCACCCGCAGCGGGGACGGGGGCTCGCCGGAGAGGTAGCCCACTATCTATCTTAGGGTTCAGGGTGGGGGGTGGGGGCCTAGAGGGCTGGCCAGGGCGGCGGTGGCGAGTTGTTTCGAGGCGGCGAGGCGGCGCTGGGGCCGGCGGCGAGGCCGGTGGTGGCTGGCGGCTCACGGGGGTGCAGGTTGAAGATGAACTGCGGGCCCTCCCTAAGCTAGATGTCAAGTGCCTCTCTGCTACCATTGCATTCAGTTTTGACAGTGGCATTCAGATTCCACAGTAAATTTCAGTTTCGACAGTTAAGTTCAGACTCAATAGTTTTTACCTCATCTGTTGTAGTCAGGTGGTTTTTGGTGATGTTAATTTTACATCCATTTTACATCATCTATTGGAGATGCTATTAGAATCCCACTTAAGATTGACGATGTCTGTCTTGTCTTGCTTCAGCCTTGACGCCTTCTGGCTCACCAAGCTGCTCCAACGAGAGAACGATCCATCACAACAGAGCGAAAGGCCACGACGCCGTCTCTGATTCCTCAGATCTTCCTCCACACCTCCGACAGCCACCTCTGCCTCAACTGCTTCAGCAACCAACCCAATGATGTTGAGGTCGACACGGCTACGGCAAAGAGGTTGTACACTTGTTGCATCACTTATTACTATACATTCACGTCGATCCATTAGGGCTATTTTGGTTCAATGGAAAAATGTCGATCCACTGGTTGTTACCATCACTCTAAATTTCTGCATGCTCTCCTTACATAATCTCACCATATTTTTTTCGTATGCATGTCAGATATTGTACACATTCATGCTTGAACATGTAGAGAAAAAGAGAAGAGTTTTATGCTGCAATACAATGTCATGCGACATCGCTCCATGGTGGGTTCAATGGCAAACCCTCCCCACCCCTCTCCAAATTGTAATCCAGAGGAAGATATCTGTTCTGAGGCGGATTCAGACGCCGCTGACCACTCCTATTTACCCCCAAGGTGTTTGATCTACCTTGGCATGATGATGTTAGTCATATCATGCATATGTTGCCTTGTAGTGCCTACTTTTGACATCATATATGTCATCTGCTTAGTTTAGACATGTTACGTAATGCCACCGCTTAGTTTCTATATCATATATGGGAATTATGCGCCTCATGTCTTTTAGCCAGCCATAATATATGTGAAATGTGCAATGCCATCCTGCTTAACCGTGCATCATATATTTGAATGATATCTTGCCCATCCTTTTCTTCATTACATTTCCATTTCTCGACAATGTTTGTACATTAAACTACTCTTCCCGTGAATCAGCCATTTGGGTGGGAGATGGAAAAATCTGAGTGAAAACAAGGCCTTGAGAGCGCATACAGCTACTGTTGAAGCAGATCTCTTGTTGGGTCCGATAGCTCCTCGAGATGGATTCAGAGACAGATGACCAGTCCTATTCCCCCACTGAGGTGTATGCTCTAACTTGGCACAGTTATACTGCTCATATCATGCATACGGTGTCTTGCATTACATAGTTTAGACATCATATACACAATATTCAACACCATGTCTTAGTTCAGACATCATATCGAATGCCCTCTGTTTAGCATATAAATCACATATGTGAATTAAATGATGCGATCCTAAATACTTAGATAACATGTAGGTGAATCATGTCATGCGATCCTGTTTAGTTATTCATCATATCTTTGAATTATGTTATGCTATGCTATCCAGTTTAGATAGACATCATATATGTGAAATTATGTCATGCTATCTGTTTTAGTTAAACAATATACATGTCAACTATTTCATGCCCTCTTTTTTCCACACTATCTATTGCATCTGTCTCTCATACAATGTCTCAGACATTTAACTATGTTCCCTGCTTATCACCCATTTGAATTGGAGCGGTCATGCCAAGATTCAGCGGACTAAAACACGGTCTTCAATAAAACAAGGCTACCTCTTGGTGGAGATAGCACCCGGTTGTACATGCACAAGAACCAGCCCTACCACACATAACCCAAACTCTCGCAGATTGTACCCCTACTGCGATGCACAGAGAACCAGCTTCACCCAATCTAACCCCAACTGTCGTGGAATTGTCACGGCAGATGTCCTAGCGTAAGGACTTAGTCGTGGAGCCATCGCTACGGGTTTACTTGCAGGGGTTAAAGCGGACACAAAGACAAGGGTTTTATACTAGTTCGGCCCCTTCGATGAAGGTAAAAGCCTACGTCTAGTTGTGATGGAATTGATGTAGTCTCAATGGCTAGGGAGCAAACAAGCTTCGCCTAGGCTCGAGTTGTGGTTGTCTTTTTTTGAACCGTCGCCGGGTCGTCCCCTTATATACACGAGTGACGCCCGTCGGTTCATAGAGTCCCAACCGGTTCATACTCGTATCCCGGTTGGTATCTCTCTATTCCTAACTTACAATACAAGTTATACATCAGGCCGGTTTACGGCTACAAGCTCTAAACCGACTATAGGCCTTGGGCCTCTCTGTGCTTATACTACTAACGGAGTTAATCCGGCCCAAGTTGGCCGGTTTACACCTAGTGGTAATATCCCCAACATTAGGCCCCGGATTGATTTGAACTGGTTCATGTCAATCCTTCACAAAGCTTGTATCTTGACATCTTCTTTTGTTTGGTAAACCGCCATGTCGCCGTGGCTTCGTAATCGTAAACCGCATGACGTCGTTGTTTCAGTCGTCAGAACCGCATGACGTCATCCTGAAATTTGATCCTTTATAACGCCTTCTTTTAATAGCAGCCACGATCCACGCTGGCTGACCTAGCTTTGCTGCTTTATAAATAGGACCGAAGGTCATTTTCTTTCCTCCTTCGCTTCCTCTTCTTCGTCTTCCGCGCGCGCTGCTCTTGGAGCTCCGCCATTGTCATCGACCTCTGCCGTCCCTAGGCATTGCATCGACCTGAACATACCAGAACACTGCGGCCTCTTTCCGCATCTTCACCATTCCCGGTAAGCTTCTTCTCCTTCTTAGATCTGCTCTGTACCTAGATCTGTTTTTAGGGTTCCAGCTTCATACCGTGTTCTTCGTGCGTTCTTGTTTATCCTTTTATCTTTGAACCATGCTGTGAATCTGTTCTGTACTAATAGTGACTCCTGCGCATCCGCTGTACTTTCTTATTTTAATCCCATGAATCTTCTGCATATATATCCGCCTCATGGTCCACTTTTGTTTCTTCTGTATCTCCGCGAAATATTTCCTGTTTTCTGAAAACCCGCGTTTGATCCGTAACAATCATGGGATCTTGTGAAACTTGTTTCTGTAAACTGTCCATAGCTTTAATTATCTCCAAGGCCTAGATTAGGCGGTTTAACTCACCATAAGAAAAAGCTGCTAAACCGGCACAGGCACACCATTAGTCCCCTTGTTGAACCGCCAGAGCTCATCTGACATCATATCACAGTGAACCGATTTATAGACACTGCCTCCGGTTTATCATACCTTAGATCAACCGCTTTGTAACAAGCACGCTCTTGAACCGGATCCGTTACTTTTGTAGATCTTATCATGGCCAAACAAGTGTATGAATGCAACGGGTTCCTTCCCACGCCTCAAGTCACAACCTGAATGAGCTGGTATCGATTGGCGCTTTAGATGACAAAGATACGATCCATCGGAGGGTTCCTCGAGAGGAATGTCCTCCCACACCTCGTGAAGGGAAGTTGTGGTTTTGCGGATCACCGCCCGGGCTTCAAACCGCCTGTTCAAAATTTTACCGGACGTGTTGGCCAATTTTCAGCTCCATCCCCAAGACATTGGCCCCAACTCCGCCACCAACCTATGCCACTTTCAAGTGCTATCTGAAGCATATCTGCAAGAGGAACCTTCTGTTGAACTGTTTAGAGATCTCTTCCATCTAAACCGTCGCACTGAATTCACCGATGGCCCCAATACAGAATTGGGCGGTATGGCTATTCAGAAAAGGAAGGAAATCACCTATCCCCACGTTAAACTCCATACTCACCCCAAAGAGTGGAATGCGACTTGGTTTTACTGCAAGGATACTTCTCCTGAAGGTGAAAATCCTTTACCTGGTTTTCGTCCAGAGCGGCTAAGCAATACTCATCCCTTTCCTCAAAGATTAAGCGCCAAAGAAAGAAGCAGATATGCCCCGCAACTGTCCAAGCTCCGAGCCTTTATGGCCAACGGTTTGACTGGAATTGATCTTGCCCGCTGCTGGTTATCTTGGGGCATACTGCCTTTGAGCCGGCGTTCCGGTTTGATGTGTCAGTATACCGGCAGTGTCGACGACCCACTCCGACACACAAAACTTGAACTTTCGATGATGAAGTTACGGACTCAAGAAGAAGAATGTGAATGAACCGAGCATCTCGTGCTCAAACCGGTTTGGCTCTCATCGCACCACCAACGAACCACCAGCCGTAAGCCTCTAACCGCTTCATCACTAAACCTGTTATTGTTTCATGTATCCAACATTTAATTATTTCGATCCAGGTGATAATCCGCTTTGGAGCAAGAAACTTTCCCAAGACAAAGCGGATAAAGTCAAGGCGGCAAACCGCCCAAAACAAAAGTTGTCAAGAAACCAGCCCACAAGAGAAAAACCATCGCTTCATCGACCCGCCATTGACGATGATGTGGATAATCCGAACTTGATTCTCTTGGCTTGCTTTTTACACGCCTTATTGATGATGATGCTTGTCGATGACGCCTTGCCAAAGAACGCAGGATTTGCCGAGGTAACTATTCTTTCTTCCGATTCAACAAATTTGCCTTCACCAAAATTTCGCCAGCAAACCGGAAAGTTAACTTTTCTCACCCTCTTGCTTACTTGGATCCCAAATTTCTTATGAAGACACAAAGAACATGAAGCTCGCCGCACAACCCGCAAGATGGCTGTAGTTACCTCTGCGGTTTACCAAACAGCCCGGCTCGAAGCGCCGCACCGAGGTTTCCGACCTTTTATTGCTTTAAATTCCAAAGCGGGTTTCTTCCACAACCTCTTAATCCGTCCGACTCCAATTATCGTTACTTCTCATTCATCCTCCGCGAATCCTCACCACTCGGCTACCACCGCTTGAAAATAGCCGCCGGGTAAGTCAAAACGGCCATATGCTTTCGATATCTTCAGAATGGATATGCCTTGCTCGACTCTTTGTCTCTTCGAACCAAACCAAACCCAAAGAAGAAGGCCCGCTTGGACAAAACAGTTGAAGAAGCTGCCGCTTCAGATCATGAGAGAGCGCCGGATCTTGAAAATTTTGCCTTTGAAGATATTCTCAATGACCCTCCGGTTCAAGAGGAGGTTATTCCTGAAGAAAGGCCTGTCAATATTTCAGCCTCTGCTGATCCACCTGCCAGCACTGTCCGGTTTGAGAAACCTCGCAGTCCTACTAAAACAGCCGTGCTCACACAATCCGTCGAGTCGAAAGATGACGACGTTGTGATAACTGGTATGGGCCGCTCTGAGCCAGGGAATCCTGCAACCTTAACCCGGCATACTGTGAAAGAGGATTCTTCCACTTTGAATAAAGGAAAGTGGGATGTCGAGCTGGAAAAATATGCCGCTTTAAGCGCCCAAGACCTTCATTCTGGATATTTGAACCGGCTTTACAGTAGCCGTGATTATGAAGCTGGCCTGGTCAAATTAATGAGGGACAAGTTTGAGGTAACTCACTCCTTTCCTTATCCCCAGTATATTAGTCCTTGTAGCCCCCAAGGGCCGGTTTGTAATCTTGATCAACCTGGGACTTGATTATTTTCTTGATCCATTTTGACAT
This sequence comes from Aegilops speltoides, assembly GCA_021437245.1. NCBI lineage: Eukaryota > Viridiplantae > Streptophyta > Magnoliopsida > Poales > Poaceae > Aegilops > Aegilops speltoides. Next base: position 531,794,462 of record CM038142.1, read on the forward strand.
GTACCCGCATAACCACAAGGGCCGGTTTAACTCATACTTAAACCGGTACTTCAATATAAATTGCCTGACGAAACATTGGTAGAATCAAATAGTCATTAGCCCCCAAGTACCAAGTTGAATACTTGTATTGAGCTTGGGACTTTGCCATGTAGTAGCGGTAGAAAAATTGAAGGTACATTAGCCCCCAAGTGTCAAGCATATAACTGCGTTGTGTGGTTGAGACTTTGACTTTGAATTGCTGGCTGAACATACTGTCAATGCACAGGCTAAGGTGAAAATCAAAGATGATCGGATCGCCGATTTACAAGCGGCTTTGAAAACCCAGCAGGCCGAAACAGAGAAGGCCAAGAAAGAGCTAACCAGTGCCTTGACCGCTGCTGAACAAGTGAAGGAAAGTATGAAGAAAGAGCAGGCAGTCTGGGCCACTGAAAAGGCCAATTTGATCAAACGGGCAGAAAATGCTGAAGCTGCCCTTAAACCGGTGTTAGACGATCTGACAGCCGTAAAACGGCAAGTACATTCTATGACTGCAGCAATCTTTGGTAAGTCTCCTTGAATAGTTGTGATATGTGACACCTGTTGTGTCATTGCTCCGGTTTGAAACTAACCGTTTACCATTGTAGGCACACGCGTTGGGCACTTAGGAAATGATGTGCGGAAGAAACTGAAGGCTGTCTATACCTTGGTAGAACAGCTATATACCGGAGCCCAGCGCATCATCACCACAATGTCACATAACAATCCAGCACCTTCCTGATTCAAGATACTCGACCGGCACAATGCTTCCCGCCCGGATTGAAGAGGTGAAGAAATCGCTCGCGAACCGGAGCTATCAACGCTTTGATCCGAGCCAAGGCATGGGTACCAGACTTTGATCCCGTGGAAGCAGCTCAAGGCTATCCCAAGTGAAAGAAGATGGCTCGACTTCGATGAAGAGGACTTACGGGCGATAAACCGTGTCAGACGCCCGCTGGCTTGTCAATTGGTCAAGAAGCCGACTTGGAGCATTACCAAGCACAATACAATGATCAAAACAAGCGAGTGTCCGCCTAACCTTTGAAGCGGAAAACCTGATCCCTCCAATCCGTAAGCATACTTACGCACCCGATATTGAACCGCCTTCTTTGATCCACGAAGAGGCTGTTTTCCAAGCGCTAATGGGAATCGATCGACCATCGTGGGATTTCCACCAATGGGTAGGGATGAGGAGGCTGAAGCGGCAGAAGATGAAGAACAGGCTTGAACCGGTAGCCGGGTTAAACATCTGTTGTGGGCGGTTTGCCCAAAGAACAATGATCTCATGTGGGCACTGTGTTGCCTTGTAATAACTTTAGTTAAAACTTTATGCCTGAATATGCCTTCATGCATAAGTGAGACTTTTGTTTGATTCATACTCCCTGCAACCAAAAAAGTTGAACCTTTGGTGGCGGTGACACCGCCAGCCGGTTTATGGTATTCAATATATATATATATATATATATCGAAAATCAATAAGTATGTGATACAAATACCTGCCATATCTGGGCATAAAGTCGGCGTGGCTAAACTTGAAGCGGAGGCCTTAAAAGCTATGACCGTGCTGGGAGATAATAACTCCCATATAACTGTGTTGAATCAGCACAAGCCCCCTTGTTATTCCATGATGATGAACAGGAAGAAGGTAAACCGGGCAGATAAAAACTCCGGTGTAATACCAAACCGTGCCCTGTCAGTTCGTGACTGACAGTTGAACCGGATAAAAAATATTTGTCGGGTTTAAAAAACGCAAGAACAAAAAATCGAATACCAATTATGTGAAAATATGGCAACAAAGGCAATAACTCTTTGCAAAAGAAAAGCTTCATGGAGCTGGTCAGATGGCATTACCATGGTCAGACGCAACCAAGCCCCCCGAAGGCGTAGCGAGTACGCCGGCCAAGTGGCATGACATTGGTTCGGGTTCGACCAAGCCCCCAAATGACTCTGGCCCTATTGGCCGACCAAGAGGCGTGACAGGTTCAGACGCGACCGTGTCCCCAATGATCCGGTGGCTTTAAGCTTATCAAGAGGTGTTGCATTGGTTCGACACCGACCAAGCCCCAAGTGATAAATATAAATGTCAAGGGGTAAACCGAGGCCGCTTTAAAAAAGTAAACACTCCATGTAACCACGCATGATAAGAAAGACAGAGACCCCGCTTTAGCCGAGGCTCGGTTTTATTATATCAAGATAATATATACATTGTCATGCTATGTACATAAACCGAGCCGATGACTCAAGTGTAGTAAGGTCAAGATGAGCTATATTCCACGGCCTATTGGTCTCCTCCTCGATGTACGTGAGTCTTGACGCCTCGAATAACAATCGATAGTATGACCCGTTGTGTAGATTCTTCTTGACCACAAAAGGTCCTTCCCAAGGTGGGGATAACTTGTGCATATCTCGTCTCGGTCTTGATGAGACGGCACCAAATCTCCTTCTTGAAAGGCTCGTTTTAACCCGGCGATCGTGATAACGACGAAGATCTTGCCGATAAATCGCCGAACGAGCGGCTGCCATATCACGCTCCTCATCCAATAGGTCCAAAGCGTCCTGCCGTGCCGTCTCGTTGTCCGCTTCAACATAAGCCGCTACACGGGGCGAATCGTGCCGGATATCACTGGGGAGAACGGCCTCCGCTCCGTAGACCATGAAAAACGGTGTATACCCGGTGGACCGGTTTGGCGTGGTATTGATACTCCATAGCACTGATGGTAGCTCTTCAACCCAGCACCCTTGTGTTCTCTGTAACGGAACCAGAAGTCGGGGTTTGATGCCTCGTAAGATCTCTTGATTAGCGCGCTCGCTGTCGTCTGCTGGACTGGGTGAGCCATCGATGACACGCTGCCGGATGTGCTCACGTGCACAAAATTCTTTCATAGCTCCCTTGGATAAATTAGTACCATTATCGAATGATATTGTGTGGAAAGCCAAACCGAAAATCACCTTTTGATGAATCGCACCATTGCCGCGCATCACACTTGCCGATGTGTTCCGCTTCAACCCACTTGGTGAATTTGTCCACTGCCACCAACAGGTGGATCTTCTTATCCTTGGATCGTTTGAAGGGTCCAACCATATCCAGCCCCCAAGTCGCAAACGGCCACGTTATTGGGATCATCCTCAATTCTTGCGCCGGTACATGAGCACGCCTGGAAAATTTCTGACATCCATCACACCATTTAAACAAGTCCTCCGCATCAGCATGGGCAGTCAACCAGTAAAATCCGTGACGGAACGCCTTTGCTACCAGGGACTTTGAACCGGCATGATGCCCACAATCCCCTTCATGGATTTCTCTTAAAATTTCACAGCCTTCCTCAGGGGAAACACATCGTTGAAACGCCCCTGAGACACTGCAATGATGCAACTCACCGTTAAGAATCGTCATAGATTTGGAGCGCCGGATTATCTGTCTGGCCAGAACCTCATCTTCTGGCAGCTCCCCTCGAGTCATATACACAAGGAAAGGAATCGTCCAATCCGGAATAGCATGTAATGCTGCCACCAACTGAGCTTCCGGATCAGGAATAGCCAAATCCGCTTCACCAGGGAGCTGGACTGACGGGTTGTGCAAGACGTCCAAAAAGACATTAGGCGGGACCGGTTTACGCTGAGAACCCAACCGGCTTAAAGCGTTTGCCGCTTCGTTCTTCCGGCGATCCACATGATCCACTTGATAGCCCTTGAAGCAACCTGCGATATTATCCACTTCTCGACGATATGCGGCCATGAGCGGGTCCTTAGAGTCCCAAGTGCCAGATACTTGCTGAGCCACCAGGTCCGAGTCACCAAAGCATTTAACCCGGCTTAAGTTCATCTCCTTAGCCATCCGGAGACCATGGAGCAAGGCTTCGTACTCAGCTGCATTATTAGTACAAGGAACATTAAACGGAGAACGAATAAAACTTATCACCTCGTGGGGAAGTTAAAACGACTCGGCCCGAGCCTTCCAATTGCCTCGATCCGTCGAAATGAATAGTCCAAGATGTGTGATCCGGCTTCTCCTCTGGTGCTTGTAACTCCGCCCGACCATTAATGAAATCAACAAGTGCTTGTGACTTCATTGCAGGCGCGGTATATACTTCAGCCCATGCGCCCAAGCTCGATGGCCCATTTTGCAATCCGCCGGTCGCCTCCGGTTCAGATGATATCCCCAAAGGAGCCGAACTAACCACGGTGATAGGGTGCCCTTGGAAATATTGCTTCAGCTTCCGATCGCCATGAAAACACCATAGACTAGCTTCGCCAATGCGGATACCTTTGTTTGGACTCAATAAGCACCTCATCGATATAATAAACCGCCGTTGAACCGGATACTCCTTGCCCGCCTCCTGCGCTTACCACAATGGCCACGCCATCGCCGAGCATTGGCTGCCACATATAACAACAATGTTCCTTGTCAACCGGAGCCGCAAGAACAAAGCGGTTGGCCAATTGCCGCTTTAGATCCTCAAATGCTTGCCGGCAGCGGACTCGCATTTAAATTATCTGCCTTCCTCAAAGATCTCGGTATAAGGGATGGCTTTTTCTCCGAGGCGGCTGATAAACCGGCTCAACGCAGCGATTTTGCCCGCCAGACGCTGAACATCATTGATACACTTCGGTTTAGCCAAGGAAGTAATAGCTGTAATTTTCTCCGGATTAGCCTCAATTCCTCTATTAGACACCAGAAACCCCAATAACTTGCTCGCCGAACACCAAAAACACATTTGGCCGGATTAAGCATCATCTTATAAATGCGCAAGTTGTCGGGTTTCTTCAAGTCTTCCACCAAGGTCTCCTTTTGCCTTGATTTCACCACAATATCATCCACATAAGCATGTACATTGCGCCGATCCGTATGTAGGCAATTCTGACACACCGCCGATAAGTAGCTCTGGCGCTTTTGAGCCCAAAAGGCATAGACACATAACAGAAGGCTCCAAAGGGAGTTATAAATGCTGTCTTCTCCTGGTCCTTAACTGCCATTTTGATCTGATGATATCCAGAGTACGCATCCAAAAACTTAAACGCCACATCTCTGCCGTGGCATCAATAATCTGATCAATGCGGGAGGGCAAAAGGATCTCCGGACAAGCTTTGTTAAGATCCGTAGTCCACACACATACGCCAGTGCCATTTTTCTTAAGGACCAGCACCGCATTAGCAAGCCACTCGATGAAACACCTCAATGATAAAACCAGCCGCCAAAAGCCCCGCTACTTCCTCTCCAATGGCTTTGCGCTTTTCTTCGTTAAACCGGCGGAGGAACTGTTTCACCGGTTTATACTTAGGATCCACATTATGTGTGCTCACGAGTTCCCCAGACACCGGCATGTTAGACGGTTTCCATGCAAAGATATCCCGTTCTCACGGATGAACTCGATGAGCGCGCTTCCTATTTGGGATCCAGTTGGCACCGACAAAGGAACTGCTTGGACGAATCGCCTGCACGAAGTCAACAAGCTTGGTCTCACCGCCGATTTAAACTTTAGATCCGATTCATGCTCAGAGTGGGTTTCTTCAAAGGGTCATATCTCGCCGGATCAACATTGTCCTTATAGAACTTCAACTCCTCCGTGGCACAGACTTCCTCTGCATAAGTCGCATCGCTTTCCTCACATTCCAAAGCAACTCGGCGGCTTCCATGCACCGTTATCGCCTTTGTAACCCGGCATTTTGAGCTGCAAGTAGATATAACAAGGTCGTGCCATGAACTTAGCATAAGCCGCCGCCCAAACAAGGCATGATATGGACTCGGATTTTCACCACTTCAAAAGTTAGCTTTTCGCATCGAATCATGCTCGCCACCAAAAGCCACATCCGTGGCTATCTTACCAACGGATAAGCAGATTTGCTCGGTACCACACCATGGAACACCGTATTGGACGGTCTGAGATCCTTGTCTGTGAGACCCATGCGACGGAAAGTTTCATAGTATAATATATTAATACTGCTTCCTCCATCCATAAGCACCTTAGTGAACTTATAGCCCCCTACCTGAGGGTCTACCACCAATGCCAGCTGACCCGGATTATCAACCCAGGGGGGATGGTCTTCTCTGCTCCACATGATAGGCTGCTCTGACCAGCGTAAATACCGTGGCAAGGCCGGTTCAACAGAGTTTACTGCTCGTTTGTGAAGCTTCCGATCTCGCTTGTCTAAACTGGTCGTGAAAACATGATACTGCCCATTATTCAACCGCTTTGGTTGGCTCGATAACCTCGATCGCTGTTGCTGTGTTGCCACCCCGATTATTCTCGACTATTGTGATTGCCTTTGATTAGGCCCTCGAACCGAAGCTCCATCCTCGACCCGCCCATGGAAACCGGATCCTGAACCGCCACCGACCTCGGTCATACCGAAGGCATTGGAGTTTTTGAACTCCCGCATAATATAACAGCTTTTCCAGAGATGGTTCGATGGGGACTCTTCGTTCGCTTGGGGCAAGGTTGATTCAACAAGTAATTCAAACGGCTTGTATTAGGATTCTCGACCGATTCGCCTTTGCCTCTGCGCCGTGGGCCTCGTCTCTGCGATTAGTGTTGGCTACGAACCGGGTTGCCATCGCCTTGCGCTTGCCCCCCGCTTTCCATGACCCGCCGGTTTGTACCGCTGCCCTTGAGTTGCCGTTCTTCTTTCCCTTCCTCGCTTCATCATCATCACTTTAGGATCCTTGGTACCGTCCGAATTGGCATATTTTACCAAAGCGCCATGAGGGTTCCTATATCATTGCGTAACCGCTTCATACGCCCCAATTTTAATTTCAAAGGCTCAAACCGCAATTGCCTTCTAGTGTTAAGATCGCCGAGTCAGCGCTGATCCGGTCAAGAGTGCAAAATCTCGACACACGGCGCACTCCAATGGGTTGTTGACTTCTTCTTCCCGGACACAAGCCGCCAGTGTCTACTATGGATTTGGGCTGCTTACACATATCCTTGAAGTTCGATAAACCGGCCCGTGAATCGCCCATGAACCGATAGAATTGGGCGGTAAGCTCTTCAACCAAGCACGGCCTGTGCCCTCCAAAGATCATGGTGAAGTACTTTGCACATGCGCCTCATCAACATCTAGCATCTCCATGGCCATCTCATAACTTTCAACCCACGCCAGGATAGATCTCATGTGTAATTCGGCACCTGCGTGGACCCTTAAAATCTTTAGGCGACGCACATTGCGTAAAGCGGGATTAAACAGGCACCCCTAAAGCGGATGCGACTCTGGTCCGGCGAAGGTGGTAGGCTAACCGGTGTATGTTGACCCGCATCATCCTCGCGGTCGCTAACTCGCCTCCATGCGTGCGGCCCGATCCACTACCTCCCGAGCATCACGAATGCCGCCCATCCGATGATCGCCGAGCCGCTTCACGGTCCCGCTGCTGCTTGATATGGCCGGTTCATCCATACGCCGCTTTGTAGCTCCGGTTTGACGGGCGAGTGAATCCGATCACGGTAGTATGAATACGCTTCGCCGGATCGCGGTCCGGAGAAGCTCCTTAACCCGGCGTGTCTCAACCGCCAGGGGAATCTCTTCGATCGATCGCTTCCAATCGTCGCGGCGGCTGCGACAAGGTTGTCCATGGGATTAGAATAATGACCGGGGTGTTCAGACGGCGAGGAACCACCAGGTTCTCTTGTGGAGGCTCCATCAGCGCGGTTGGACCGCCGCCTCCTGCTCCTCGTGCCTCAATCCGGTTTACCTCCTGTGCCGGGCGGTTATCGGGTCCGCCCCGGTCCGAAAGAGATTTCTAGGATCAAATCGATGGCAGCGCGATCTATACTTCCGCTTCAACACCTCCCGTGATGCACTCGTCAAGCATGAGTTTGTAAGCTTGTGCGTCTAAAGCGCCCGCTCGCGCCATGCGCTCCTTCTCTCGACGCCAGATCCGCTTTGGCTTGCGGATCTGCTCTTTCACCTTTGCGATTTCTGCATTATGAGCCTCCCGATCCGCCGGGTTGTCCTCCGCCATAAGCGCCAAGCTAGTGCATCAAACAGATCGATAGAACTTGAACCGGCGGGCGACCGGCCTCCGCCTCGCTTGCCGCTAAACCGGAAAGCATCGCCGCTTGCGGTTGAAGAGTGGTTCGCCGCACAGCATCGCCATGAATACTCCAACCCGGTTTACTCGGCTTGGGGGTCCGAATATCGCCACCGCCGGAACAGCCCCGATCATGTCGCCTCGCACTGGTACAATGACTCGGTCTCTCTGTTGAAGATTCATCGCCGTAATAAACGACGGTCTCACTACAGTGTTACAACCGCGCCGACTCTCCTCCATGGGTGACTCCAACGAAGACATGCTTCACGGCCGGTTTAACTGGGCAGGTCGCGACGCCGAGCCGTCTCAATGAGGTCGGTGCAGATGTCCGGCTCAGCCCAGTGCTCCCGATCTTGCCGATGAAAACATGTATGCCGCCAAGGGGACCCGTATCCATACTCGATTGAATCGCCTCGGGACCCCATCCGCGCGTGCCGATGTAGATCCGCCGCGACGACTCTTGGTCATCCGCCCACGACGAGCCTTCGAGTCCTTTGAGCTTGCCTCCAAGATCGCCAAACCATCATGCGATAGCCCCACGGTGGGCGCCAACTATCGTGGATTTGTCACGGCAGATGTCCTAGCGTAAGGACTTAGTCGTGGAGCCATCGCTACGGGTTTACTTGCAGGGGTTAAAGCGGACACAAAGACAAGGGTTTTATACTAGTTCGGCCCCTTCGATGAAGGTAAAAGCCTACGCCTAGTTGTGATGGAATTGTTGTAGTCTCAATGGCTAGGAGCAAACAAGCTTCGCTTAGGCTCGAGTTGTGGTTGTTTTTTGAACCGTCACGGTCGCCCCTTATATACACGAAAGTGACGCCTGTCGGTTCATAGAGTCCCAACCGTTCATACTGTGATCCCGTTGGTATCTCTCTATTCCTAACTTACAATACAAGTTATACATCAGGCCGGTTTACGGCTACAAGCTCTAAATCGACTATAGGCCTTGGGCCTCTCTGTGCTTATACTACTAACGGAGTTAATCCGGCCCAAGCTGGCCGGTTTACACCTAGTGGTAATATCCCCAACACCAACCCCAGCCGATAGTAACCCAGTTCCTATTGACACAACACCATCTCCACCACAGAGCTCCCAAACAAGAGTAGTTAGTAAGGCAGCTCCAGTGCCCAAAGGGCCAGTACTATCACGGCGAACCCCAACTCCACTAGTTAGTACGTCTATTCCTGTGGAGGAAGCACAACCAGCTAGTCGTAGTTTAGCATCTATCGCATTTGATGTTGTTAAATCGTATGTGCGTATCTTCCCATCTTAGAAATATTATACTAAAGATGAAGGAAAATGCCAGTTGCAGGTGTTTGTCCAGGAGTTATGTGTAAGTAATGTTATTCATGGCAATTACTTTGCTTCATCCCATACATCCTACCTCCATGGTGGTTATAATACAGCAAATTTTCCCATTTTTCACTATAGAGAAGGACCAATTTGGAAACTCGGGATGAGGTAAACTGTGCTAATACCTCTGCTATCTTCAAGAATGTTTGGTGGCAGTATCAGAATTACCTGAAGAAAACGTACTTCACCGGCAAAGAAACTCATCAAATTCCCTTACGTTCTCCTGAGACACATTTACTGGACGATGACTGGGAACGCCTTGTTTTGTACTGGTCCCGAACCAAGAATGTGGTAAGGTCTATGAGCTCATTTTTATTTTTAAGTATTATATTCTTGCATCTTATCAGACTCTGCTCATGTAGAACAAGTGCCTAAACCTCAAGAACAACTGTTCTAATTTAAGATTCCATTGCTATCATAGTTCAAAAAGTGCTAGGCGCACTTGTGTTTTGCCACCGCCTTGCGCTTTACTGACCAAAGCGCATGCTTATGCGCAGTTATGCACAGATTATGCGTAGTTATGCGCAATGCGTTTTGCCAACTCCTAGAGCCTAGGCGCGCTTAAGCGCTCGCTTAGGCGCACCTTTTTTTAACTATGATTGATTTGCTCTTGTATCACTGTATTTACTCATACAAACTTATTTTTAAATTGAAGGATCCAATCGAAACTCCAATGGCACAGCAGGTATGTTCACGCATGTTTCTTTAACAGGTTTGCTCTTATCAATAGCACTGTTGATTTCAATTTCAATTGTGTATACAGATGACTTTCATATCATGCACATTACTAGCATCACAACAGAGCCAATGGTGTTGTTGTACATGTAGACCCGTGGTACCCATCTGAAATCTTGTTGTGCCGTGTAGTTTCCCACGCTTTGTATTCTTTCACTGCTGCTTTGTCTTGAACTGATATGATTTGAACCGTGTCTCTAGTTTGATTTGGCAAGACAATGCAGTGACCATAGGACATAGATATATGTTTGTTTGATGCTTTTATTATGTACTAGTACTTGGCAATAGAAGACTTGGTAGTTTAATCCTGCCCACCTTACTAATGAACCGTTCACCGAAATGAGTTTCATATACTAGTACATGCTAAACTTGTTATGTGTCCGCTTGTTTCTTCTTTTAGAATGTCGACATAATATTGGGGAAGAGTGCCTTATTAAGCAATGGTAAAGGAAGTTATGCGAGATAAGGTTCAGATAGTGACACATCCTTGTTGGTCTCCAACAAAGCCGATAAAACAGCTAAGGAAGACTATATTGAAGACAATGAGACAACCCCAAAGTCCCGCCTTGGTTTAGTGTTCGAAGTTATCGCCACTACCGCTTGCACATAAACTATTCAACTCACCGTCTCAATCAGTTCGGTTTCTTGAGTCTCAACTACAAGTCGAAAGACATCGATTAGTTGTGCCGCGACAAGAAGTGGAAGGATCATGGAAGTCCCCGGAGCATTCAGATGCATACTTTCGGCGCAATGACAAGCGTTGGAGGATTTTAGCGCCAAACAGACAAAGCTAATCAGCTTGCTAAGATTATTGCCAAGATGGTGGATACCTGTGATAACGCTTTCTTGAGCTCTTCTAAAGTTGTTTCATTATGTTTTGTTTTGTCAGCTGCTTATTTGCACTCGTGGCCAATTTTGACGGCCAGTGTATGTAATGTGCTACTTTGTTCCCTATATTTGCACTGGTGGTGAACTTTGATGCCCAGTGGATGTAATATGTGTAATAGCGGTAATAGGCTAGCGTTAATTGCTTGCTTATTTATTTCCTTATTGTCTTGTTTAGTTGTTTGCTTGTAGTCACCGCAGCTTCTTTTTCTCGCTTTTTTCTAGTGGCCACAATAGCCTATTTTTGGTAACTAGGCCAAAATAATCATGGCAACACACGGATCGTTGTAACCATGGGCCTCCTGCAGTCAGTATGATCCATGGGCCTTCGTCCGTAGAGATCCATTGGCCTTCTATACGGGCCATAGGATCCATCGGCCTTCTATACTGTGCCTTAGGGTCCATGGGCCTTCTATGGGTCAGAGGGTCCATGGGCCTTCTACGGCCGCACGATCCATGGGCCTTCTACGGGCCATACTATCCATGGGCCTCATATGGGCCATAGGATCCATGGGCCTTCTACGGGCGATCATCATTTCGCCAATCATGGGCCGCATTATTCGTGGACCATAACGGGTCGTTAATAGGCCGATTTGATAACTCTATAAAAACAACCCGACGGTTTTTTTGACATGAAAACGCCCAACGATTAACGGTCCGCAAACGGGCCGATCAGAACGACGGGCTGAATTTGGCCCACAAGCGTAAAATGACAAGAACGGTCGTATGTAACCGAATCGCCGCAAATGAGCCTAAGAATCAATGGGCCCCGAGAAGGCCGAAGATAACTTATTGAAACGCCCAATGGAATAACGGGCCGTTAATGGGTATAAAGTGATACATCGCTCATTACGGGCCGCTTCACCACGGGCCGCAATTGCCAAGAGTTACAAAGGTCCTCATATGGGCCGAAGAAGTCATGGGCCACACATGGGCCGAAAGCTAAAATGGGCTGAATCATATTGGATGGCCTAGATGACGCTACTGGGCCTAATTCGGATAGGGCGAACGGGCCTGGGTTAGCGGGTCAGAATGGGCTATATGCGAACAAGCCATTAACAAGCTTTAGTGGCCGCCCGCCACCTTTGACCAAGCCAAACGGGCCGCCTTTTCACGAGAATGGGCCTCTATTGGGCCGTGCCACGGTCGCCAGATCATAGGCGCCTTCGTCCAATGAGCGGATGACATCTGTCCCAACGGTGAGCCAACACGTGTATCCTCTAGCCAATGATGATTTTACACATGGAAAATCCCCATTGGTCGGGGCTGTTAATGGGTTATCAGATCCAAAACCCGACCCGATAGCTTAACGACGTTCCGTTACGGTGGATGCCACGTGTCGGTCACCCTTGACGAAAGCACTTCTGTGACGCGCGATTTATCGTCATGGAAGTGGACACTTCCGCGATGATAATTTTGGTAATATCATGGAACACTTCTACGACAACACAGGTATGACTATATTGATTCTGTCATAAAATTGTCATGGATGTACATGCATGACAGAAAATGCGACCTACTATGACAAACACATATGGAAGTGTTTTTTTTTGTAGTGTGAGCATGGTCTCATCCGTTTCTTTCTTGTTTCTTTTCAATTGATAGAAGCTTGACAACTTTACACCTTCTAGAGGGATCGGACAGGGAGACCCAATCTCCCCTTACTTATTCTTGATTGCAGCAGAGGGCCTTTCGTGCCTCCTGAAATCCAGTTCTCAATCATCCATTGCAGGTATTAAGGTGGCCCCAACGGCTCCCACCATTAACCACCTTTTATTTGTAGATGATAGCTTGTTGCTTTTTCAAGGCTAATGTTGAGGGGGTAGTTGTAGGGTCAAACATGTTGGATATTTATTCTAGAGCCTCTGGTCAGATAGTAAATCATGAGAAATCCTCATTTTTCAGTAAAGGATGTCCAGGAGCAGTCAGGGAGGCGGTCAAGAATACCCTTCAAGTTCAAAATGAGTCATTGAGTGAACACTATTTGGGAATGCTACAGATGTCGGCCACTCCAAGAACGGGACCTTCAAATATTTGAGGGACCAGGTGTGGGAGAAGATAAAAGGATGGATGGAGAAAATTTTGTCAGCGGCAGGGAAGGAGGTATTAATTAAGTCCGTGTCTCAGGCTATTCCAGTTTTTTTTCCATGTCTTGTTTAAAATTACCATGGGGGCTGTGCGACAATATCACATCTATCATAAGAAAGTTTTGGTGGGGTTCTAAGCAGGGCAAGAGGAAGCCGAGTTGGGTGGCATGGGACATAATGACTAGACCAAAGCAGTTGGGGGCTCTAGGATTCAGAGATCGGGAGATTTTTAACTTGGCTCTTTTGGAAAGACAGGCATGGCGAATTATGACTGATCATACGTCTTTGAGTGCTAGGTTGTTGAAGCAGTTTACTTCCAGGCTGTGATTTACTTGAGGCAGAACTAGGTGCCCATCCATCTCAGATTTGGCAAGCAATGCTTGAGGGTGGTGATATATTAACCCAGGGAGTGATTAGATGGATTGGAGATGGTGAGAGTATGGGTATTTGGACACGTAACTGGATTCCAAGAGAGAATTTCAAGTGGCCCATCACGTCTCTGGTTCCAAACCCATCGAAGATGGTAGCTGATATTATTGATGAAACGACAGCGACATGGAGGGAGGACTTGGTTCGTTTAGTCTTCACTCATTTTGATGCGGACGAGATACTGGAGATTCGACTTTGCACGAGGACAGTTACTGGTTTTTGGGCATGGCATGAGGAGAGCCAAGGAAAGTCTACCGTGCGGTCAGCCTACATGATGATCATGCGCACCAAGATCAACAGGGAGAATTGGATCTCCGAAGATCCAGATTCCTCAAATGCCCAAAGCGAGAGCAACCAGTGGACCTCGATATGGCACATTCAGGTGCCTTCAAAGTGCTGGTGTTTGTATGGAGACTGGCAAGGCAATCAATTCCATGTGGGGTGTCACTGAATCATCGAAACATGGCCACGACAGAAACCTGCAGGTTGTGTGGAGCTAAGGATACTTGGCGTCATGCTTTGGTAACTTGTCCGATGTCGAGAAGCGTATGGGCGTTGGCACCGAAGGACACGGTGGAACGAATGTGCGAGCACACAGAAGATAGTGCAAAAGATTGGATATTTGCAATACATGAAATACTAGCTGCTGAAGATTTTGTCAGAGTGATTGTTACGTTGTGGGCCATCTAGGAGCTAAGAGGAAGGCAATCCATGAAGAAAATATTCAGTCACCTCATGCAACCCACGACTTCATCGCTTCTTACTTATCAGAGTTGCATGTGGTGAATTCTAAAGCTCCCAAGGCTCCGGCTAATAGTGGACAACCATCGATCACATCATGGATTCCCCCTGTGGATGGTAGTGTGGAAAAAAACGTGACGTCGCGGTTTCTAGGTATGGATTTGGTGCAATCTCAGCTATTTGTAGGGACCAAACATGAGGATACTTGGGGGGCTTTAGCTTTGTGTTCATACACATTTCAGATCCTACGGCACTAGAAGATCTTGGAGTCCGGAAAGCCATGGCTCTAGCAGATGATCTTTATGTTCAGAGGATTCATATTGTGTCAGATTGCAAGGTGGTGGTTGATGACATCCAGAAGCATAATATGTCTAGCTCTGGTGCAATAGTTCAAGAGATTATAGAGCATTCTCTTCTTTTCAATTTTTGTACGTAGTCCATGAACGTAGGAGCTTCAATTTTGAAGCTCACTATTTGATGAAGCAAGTACTTGCGCTCGGTGATGGCCGCGGCCTTGGGCGCCGCGTGGCGGTTGATTGGACGTGGGCGTCCTGGCTCCCCCACGACACCTCGGCAACTACATGATTTGACAAGTCCCTGCATGCAAAACGGGTCATAATTACCTGTGATCGTGGAGGCCGTCGGTTGGCCTCCCTCAGCTATATGTATGGAACGGCGTGAGCCCCTCCGGTTCATCCCTCCTTGCTACTCTATGTCTTCTTCTCGGCCGCTCGCCATCCCCATGGCTCCGCCAAGAGGTTCTCGTCATGGAGAAAGGGAAGGCTCGCCAGAAGGGCCCGCTCCCCTCCGACCAAGCGCGGCCGGGCCGCCAGAGCACCCCATCGCCTTCGCCGCGCTTCCCGGGCCGTGGAAGCAGCCCTCTACGCAGCGGTGGGCGTCCGGCTGCCATCGAGAGGTACGCTGGGGCTGCGCGACCCCCAAGGCTGTGCTTCCGCTCAGCGGAGGTGCTGCCGGAGTTCGTCGTGTGGTCGGCGGACCCGACCGGCACCTGGCTCCAACTTCCCCTTTTCTTCATAGGTGAGCTTCCGGCTGGTGCCCCAGGCGGCATTTGGCTTCAGGCAGATGGTTGTTGCAGCAGGTCCTCTTGGGCTACCCTGGAGGTCTCCATCGTCGGGGAGGCGGCCTTGACCCATGGCTGGCAAACATTTGCCCGCGCGCGCGGCCTGCGCCGGCGTTGCACTCTGCACTTCAAGTTCGACGGCGACGCCACGCTCTACGTGAGGGTGTTCGGGGAAGACGGCCGCCGTGCGGGATGCTGTCCCGAAGACGATGACCGCAGTCGCGCGCCCAGCCCCGGCGTTGGTCGGGGTGAAGGGGGCGGAGGGCGCGCGGGCAGCGGGGCCCGAGATCCACCAAGCCCCGGCAACTCCCCTTCGGGTAGCAGCTCCTCCAGTGGTGGTCGCGACCAGCCCCTCGCTGCCGCCTCGCCCGTAGAGGGCAGCTGGTCGGCCCGCCTCCGCGCCTCCGGTGAAGCGGGAGGCGGAATCTAGCCGAGCCGAGGCAGACGAGCCTTGGCTGAGAGCCGGCGCCGAGCAAGTCGCCCCCTTTGCTTTCCTTTCTCTCTGCGCGAAAAAATGTAATCCGTTGCCACGGGGCGTCTTTGAATCTTGCTGTTTTAATTGGTGCGTTGTTTCTACTGCTTATGTGCTATGTTTTCATTATGTGTGCCTATGCGTGAAAACCACTTATCTTGGGGGGGCTCGTCGCGGTCCTCGCCTCCCGAGGCCAGTGCCTCGTCCTGCGCCTTGTGTCCTGCAGAGTTTAGTTAGCAGGGGTAGTTCCCAGCCTTGGTAGTGAGGGGAACCAACCCAAACCCCGTGATCGTGTCGCGATGCCCGTGGGGCACGGACTGGGAGGGGTGCTCCTGCAGCGGACTCGAACAGGGAAGTTCCAAATTGCTAGGCAGAAAACACTCGCGAGGGTGCCCACGCTCCCCCTCGTGAGACTTTGCGCGGGAGAAAACGAAACAAACAAGTAAAACGGAAGAGTTGCAAGCTCAAAATGGCAACAGCTTCGGAAAAAACTTCAAATAGGAACAAACATGCCAACTGCGGAAAGCAAATGAAAGAGGCCGCGTCCGGCACCTAGTCTAGTCTTCAACGTCTTCTCACCAGCGCGGAGGTAAGTGCTGCCACTGGGCGTGGGCGGGAGCCCCCGAGGCCCGAGGGCGGCACTCCGGAGACTCCGGGGCGTGTACAGCCCCACTCATTATTACGTGAGAGTGTCACGGGCGGCGAGATTCACAGGCGTTTGCCTTCTTCACAGGCACCGGGCCTTTTCCAAAACACAGCTACTTCACAAGCATTCACCTTCTTCACAAGCACCGGGCCTTTTTCAAAACACAGCAACTTCACAGGCATTCGCCTTCTTCACAGGCACCGGGCCTTTTTCAAAATACAGCAGCTTCACAGGCATTCGCCTTCTTCACAGGCACTGGGCCTTTTTCAAAACACAACAGCTTCACAGGCACTTGCCTTCTTCACAGGCACCGGGCCTTTTTCAAAACACAGCAGCTTCATAGGCATTCGCCTTCTTCACAGGCACCGGGCCTTTTTCAGGGGTAAAACCTTCGGAGGTGTTGGATGTTCCAAGCGTTCTGGATGGGCACCCCCTCCTGGGTCTCCAAGCGTGCGGAGCCGGGCCTGGAAACATGAACAACCTTAAACGGGCCCTCCCACATGGGAGAGAGCTTATGCAGCCCCTCCCTGGAGAGAACCCGTCTGAGCACGAGGTCCCCTACCTCGAGAGTCCTGGGGCGGATGTTGCGGCAGTGGTATTGCCGCAGTGCTTGTTGGTACCGTGCCGCCCGTAGGGCGGCTTCTCGGCGATGCTCCTCCCCCAGCAAGAGATTTGTCCCCCGCATGGCGTCCTGCTGTGCTTCGTCGAACGCCAGGACCCGCGCGGAACGACGTCTGACCTCGTGAGGAAGAACGACTTTAGCTCCATAAACCAGAAAGAACGGGGTCTCGCCATTCGGCTTGGTTGCGGTCGTGCGGATCGACCACAGCACGGACTGGAGCTTGTCGTACCAGCCTCTGCCGCAAGCCTCCAGCTTCTTCTTGAAGGTTTTGGTCTTGAGGCCTCTCAGGACCTCTGCGTTGGCTCGCTCGGCCTGACCGTTGCTGCGCGGGTGCGCCACCGAAGCATAGCATATATGCATTCCAAGGTTAGCACAGTATGTTTTGAAGAGGTTACTGGTGAACTGCGAACCGTTGTCGGTGATGATGCAGTTCGGCACCCCGAATCGGCTCACGAGGCCCTTGACGAACTTGACCATAGAGCCTGCGGGGATGGTGCGGACAGCTTCCACCTCAGCCCACTTGGTGAACTTGTTCACGGCAACGTAGAGGTAGCGGTAGCCCTCGGCGCTCGGCGGAACGGGCCAGGATATCCAGATCCCGATCGCGAAGGGCCACGAGAGGGGTATAGTCTGCAGACCTCCCGCCGGCTGATGGATCTTCTTGGCATGGAACTGACAGGCCTCGCAAGCTTTCACTAGTTCTGCAGCGTCATTGAGTGTCGTGGGCCAATAGAACCCGCTGCGGAATGCCTTACCGACGAGTGTTCGTTACGATGAGTGATGCCCACAGTCGCCACTGTGTATGTCTGCCAGTAGCTCCTTCCCCTGCTCCCTGGAAATGCAACGCGGGGACACATCATTCGGTCGTCTTCGGTAGAGCTCCCCATCCTTAAGCGAGATGTCAGGCTCGCTTTGTGCCACACGCCCGCCTCCTCCTCCTTTTTCGCAACGTGCCTTGCGCCGTAACTCCCGAAGCCAGGATCCAACACCCCTCCTGAGGTTCCAACGCCAGGAGCATGCGCGCTCCTAATGTCGGTCCGCAGACCGGGGCTCCCGAGGCAGGCGGCTGGGGGAGCTTCCCTTGGGGCTGCGCCGTGCTTGATAGCGATGGTGTCGCCGAGGGCTTGAAGAGCCGCTCCTCGAAGACGCCAGGCTCCTGAGGTAGCCGCCTGGATGCCCTTTTTGCGATGTCATCAGCCTCTTGATTGGTGCCGCGAGGCACATGCTGCAACACCAACCCCCAAAACTGCTTCTCCATCTTGTGGACCTCCACGAGGTAGGCTTCCATGTGCTCGTCCTTTGGTTCGTATACTTTGTTGGAGAAGTTGACAAGGAGCTGCGAATCACCCTTGATGGTGAGGTGCTTCACCCCCAGGGCGACTGCGGCCTTCATGCCTGCTATCAGGCCTTCGCACTCTGCTATGTTGTTGGAGACCTTTTCCCCATGATGAAAGCAGAGTTGCATGGCGTAGTAGAGCTTGTCTTGAGTGGGGGATACGAGTACCACACCAGCCCCTGTGCCGTGTCGGGAGAACGCCCTGTCGAAGTACATGACCCATCTGTCCGGTGCCTCGCTCCCTGGGGAGAGCGATCGATCCTCGCCAGCCTCGAGGCCTGGCGCCTCTGCCCATTCCGCCACGAAGTCCGCAAGCGCAGACCCTTTGATGACTCTGGTTGTGCTGAATTCTATCTGAAATGCCTCCAGCTCGATGTTCCACTCAGCGACTCTTCCAGCTGAGTTGGGGCTCCTAAGCACCCTTTCCAAGGGGTATGCTGAGACAACCTTGATGGGATGGCCTTGGAAATAGTGTCGCAGCTTGCGCGAGGCCACCAATAGCGCGAGGAGGAGTTTCTGGGGCATGGGATACCGCGTCCTTGCGTCCCGCAATACCGTGCTGACGAAGTACACTGGGTGCTCAACTAGGTTGGGAGTGCTGGTGCCACTAGCGTCCTCCGGAGACCGGGGCGCCTCCTGAGACAACAGAGCCCCCGGCGACCGGGTCGCCTGGGAGGGGCCTCTTCTGCTTGTGTGCTTCCTTCCGTGGCTGGTCCTCCTTGGCTGCAGCATGGTCAGTGGAGGCCCTCTCGGCCCGCTTTGCTTTTAACCCGGACGGTTGTCGCGGCCTTGGTCCCGCGCCTCCCTAACAGCCACCAGGCTGCACCGGGCAGAGTAGGGTGTGGCCGCAAGGTAGAGCACCAGGCCTCCCCGAGGCGCTGAGCCACCATCACCGGGGCTGGTCAAGTACCTCTTGAGATCCCGAACGCCTTTGTCGGCCTCTTCACCCATTCAAAGGGGCCCTTTTTCTTCATCATCTTGAAGAAGGGCAGCTGCCGTTCCCAACTTGGAGATGAAACGCCTTAGTGCGGTCACGCTACCGCCGAGCTTCTCAGATCTCTCGAGGGTCTTCGGCAGGCTCATGTCCTCGATCGCTTTTACCTTTTCCAGATTGGCCTCGATGCCTCTGGGATACTAGGAAACCCAGAGCTTGCTGAGGGGACTCCAAACACACACTTCTCCCAAGTTGAGCCACAGTCCACCTCGTTAAGGCTCAAGGTTTCCTCCAAGTCCTCAGACGAAGTTTTGCCTCTCGAGACTTCACCACAATGTCATCGACATAAGCCTCCGCATTCCTCCCGAGCTGCCGACCCAAGGCGATGTGCATTAGCCGCTGAAAGGTCGCACCGGCATTGCGCAACCCGAATGGCATGCACATATAGCAGTAAACCCCGCACGAGGTCAGGAAGGCCGTCTTTTCCACATCTTCTACTGCCATCTTGATCTGGTGGTAGCCGGAGAAGGCATCCAGGAAACACAACAAGTCGCACTCGGCGGTGGAGTCGGCGATCTGGTCGATGCGAGGGAGCGGGAATGGATCCTGCGGGCAGTCCTTGTTGAGGTTGGTGAAGTCGACACACATGCGTTCCTTTCCCCCCTTCTTCGGCACGACCACAGGGTTAGCCAGCCAGTCTAGGTAACGGACCTCGTGAATGACCCTCGCCGCTTCCAACTTGCGGGTCTCTTGGACGATGAAAGCTTGCTTCTCGATGGATCGCCGCCTTTGCCTTCGCTTCACTAGGCGCACGCTAGCACACATTGAGGTGATGCTCGACACGCCCCGACCCCCGCTAGCTGATCAGTTCCCACGCCAATACCTTCTTGTTCGCAAGCAGAATTTCACCAAAGCTTACTCCTGCTCGGCTCGAGGTTGGCGCCTATGGTGAAGGTGGCACTGTGGATCCTTCCTCGTCAACCAAGACCGCTGGTTTCCGCCTTTGTCCCGAGTGAATAGCAGCTTCTTCTTGGCCGGTGCAGCCCCCTTGGGCTCAGAGGCGTCTGAGTCGATGGGCCGCGCCGCTGCTGCGGCCTTGAAACGAGCTTGAGCGCTTGCAACGCGTCCCCGGTATCCCCAGACATGGTGAGGACGCCACTACTCCTGGGCATCTTCATGAGGTTGTATGCCGGGTGAGTCGCGTTATGAACCGGCTAGCGCCGCAGCTAGCGATGGCGCGTATGGGAGGCCGATGGGGGCGATGTCGAAGTCGATTAGCTCCGTGCGGAAGTTGTCGTAAGTGTCGAAGGTCACCGGAAGGCGGATCTGCCCCAGGGAGCCGATGTAGCTACCTCCAACGCCCAAGAAGGGCTTGTTGGGCTGCACCCGTTCCAGTGGTACGTGGAGAAGGCTAAAGGCCTCCACTGAGAGCATGCTGAGGCCAGCACCGCCGTCGATGAGGGTCTTGGTGACCACCATGTTGCAGATGGTGGGGGTGCATAACATTGGGAGCGCGCCCGAGCGGGCCGAGTTGGAGGGGTGATCGTCTGAGCTGAAGGTCAGATCGGCTTTAGGTGCCGCTGAAAGTGCGTTATATCGACTAGAGGGGGGGTGAATAGGCGATTTTTATGAATTCTTCACTGAGGAATTTGCCGGTGAGGAAATTCCTTAGCGAAGAACTACTAGCAGCGAATAAGTACTCGTAAGTAAGCATAACAGTATACAAGCATGGTCATCCAGATGAAATGAAGACAAGCATTGAGTACGTAGCGTAATCACAGGATAACACAAGGTGAAGACAAACAGATCAAGAAATTGATCTCGAGGAAATTGAGAAAGTCTTCATCAAGTCTTCAAACACAGATATGAACAAACACTCAACACAAGAATGAGGAAATGAAAGGATTGAGGAAATAGAACCAGTTAGGTTGGTGAAGACAATGATTTGGTAGACCAGGCCCAACTGCTGTCTCGGTTATGCGTCTGTTGGAGCGGCTGAGTATTTAAACTCGAGGACACACATCCGGACACCCGATC
The DNA here is from genome assembly GCA_021437245.1 of Aegilops speltoides. Classification (NCBI taxonomy): domain Eukaryota; kingdom Viridiplantae; phylum Streptophyta; class Magnoliopsida; order Poales; family Poaceae; genus Aegilops; species Aegilops speltoides. The sequence continues at coordinate 531,815,858 of CM038142.1, forward strand.
AGCCGAGCACGCAGCTCAGACACCCAGTCCTCATCAGATTCTCCTTGAACTAAGGTCACATATACTCGTCCAATCACTCGTGGTAAGTCTTCAGCGACTTCCAAACCTTCACAGACTTGGTCACTCGGCGATCCACAATTCCTCTTGGATGCTTCTAGACCATGACGCCTAACCGCCTAGAAGAAGCACAATCTTCAAAGGTAATAAGCGCCGGATCCATGCAGATCAATTTCTTTAGTGATGCTCAATCACTTTGGGTTTGTAGGGTTTGGTTTTGGGTTTTCTCACTCGATGATTTTCGCCAAAGTCCTCGGAGGATGGGTTGCTCTCAAATGACAAGTGTCAAGTTCTTCGAGCAGCCAACCAGCTAGTGGTTGTAGGGGCGGCTATTTATAGCCTAGGAGCAGCCCGACATGATAAGATATAAATGCCCTTCAATGATATGACCGTTAGGTGGATAAGATATTTTGGGACAGGTGGCCAAGAAGACAACAACGGTCGGAAATTTGACTCTCAAATTCCTCGGGGCTATCATGTTCCTCATCGTGTAGGCAATTCAGACCGGCGAATTCCTAACTCCTCGCCAGAACAAAGTCATCACGACTGAAGAACTTCGTCTCACATCAAGAAAGTGATCGAATCTGTATGATATTTCCAAAGGCTTCACTCAAGGGATTGGTAGGTGTAGGATTTTGAGTTGAGCATCACATGGAAAATTTTCCTTAGTATTTCCTCGACCCCTTTAACAAGACGGTGTTTCCTATGACTCATGAAAGAGAAAATGAAACTACGAAAACAAAAGTCTTCACGCTTCATGTTCCACAAATGAATACCAAGTCTTCAAGGTCACACCAATTTCTTTACTTTCAAAGTCTTCGTAAAGTCTTCGAATATCAAAGTCTTCATCAAGAACTTCATTTTAGGGTCGACTTTCTCTCAGAAATATCAAACTCCTCATAGACTTATAGACCTGTGTACACTCACAAACGCATTAGTCCCTTAACCTATAAGTCTTCAATACACCAAAATCACTAAGGGGCACTAGATGCACTTACAACCTCCCCCTTTTTGGTGATTGATGACAATATAGGTTAAGTTTTTAGTGGGGATAAATGTATGAAGTGTAAATACTGATATTGAGGAATTTGATAGCAAGATATAGAAGAACTCCCCCTGAAGATGTGCATAGTGAGGAATTTGCGTTTGAGGCAATGCACATTTGAAGAGTTGAATCATGGAGATCTTCCCCTATATCTTGTAATTCATACACGCATTTGATATATAATATGAAGAATTTGAAATGCATGATGAAATATGGTGCCTGATGAGATTCATCATGCGTGCAATGTCATTAACGAGGAATAAGCATGCAAAGCATAATGCAGCAAAAGTATCAGCGCACCATCGGGTTTAAGATTACAACTCGATCCAAATAAAAGTTTCAGAAGAACGAGAGTTGTAACTTAGAAAAATGCCCTTAATATAGACCCGCTTGAAGACTAACTCAGATTTCTCCCCTTTGTCATCAAATGACCAAAAGGATTAAACCGAGGACTAACGCCTCAAGAATTTCAAGTCGATGGAGGAGCGCCAGCGTTGTCGGGTTGTTTGTTGTAGCAGGGCTGCCGCAGTTGTCGCCCAAATCTTCATTCTCATCGGTGTCACGCGATGAAGAATAAGAGCTGGCCACCGGGAAGAACTTTGACCCTCTTGAGTTTCTTCGAGGAGGTGCAGACTACCAAATGCTTCATTGAGACCCATAGTCTTCGCTTCTTCGCTATAGACATGAGTGAGGACAGCCCAAAAGGGTTGAAGGTTTCATGAAGGTAGTATTGGTTCTTCTTCACCGCATTGTATGTTGAGATCATATTGTGAAGAAGTGCACCAAACTGACGTTTTTCCCATTTGTGATTGCGATCAACCTTCTGATGAAGACTGAGGAGTAACTCACGGTCAGTCATCACCCTGGGTGCTGTGGCTTGAGGATTTTGCTTGGCTGAGGTATTTGCAGCAGAGTCATGTGTGGCAGAGTCGTCATTGGTAGAGTAAGATGCAGCCTTGCGAAAATGACCATCCAATGGACGAATGCCTTCATCGATCACAGCAGCTGCCTTGCCTTTATCATCAGCTGATGAAACTGTCCGTTTGAGGACTTCAATGGGAGGCAAGTAGCTACCGTGGTTTAGAGTGTCACTTTGTAATTCAAAGAAGATCTTGCCCGATGAATCTCATAATCCAAGGCGATAGGGCTTCAAATAATGGTGACATAGCAATATTGCCCAGAGTCCTCATGAATAAATCATGGAAGTTGACGGGAACGCCATGAATGATATTGAAAAGCATATTCTTCATGATGCCAACGACTTCTTCATCATTTGAGTCGTGGCCTTTGATAGGACTCATTGTCTTCGTCTGAATGCGATAGACAGTCCGAGGCACATAGAGTAATTCCTTGACGAGGAATTTGGTTAGTGGGGCCTGCCCGAACTTCAAAGGCTTCATGAGCACTTGCATATAGTGATTTGTCGATTCAGGTCACCAGAGGTGCAATGTGCACTGTCATGGTGAGGATTGAGAGGAAGGACACGAAGCAATTCAGTTGCCGGTGCCTTGTAGTGAGTGTTTTCAGTCATCCAGTCCAACACCCATGAGTTGACATCTTCAGCGTCTCAAGTGATATGCAGTGTCGCGTAGAACTAAAGAATGAGTTCTTCATTCCAATCGCAAATGTCCGTGCAGAAATTTAGTAATCCTGCATCGTGAAGAACACTGAGGACTGGCTTGAAGCATGGCAGAGATTCCATGTCCACGTGAGGAATATGTGCATGATTGAAGATTTTGTCTTTGTCAAACAGCACAGAGGAATAGAAGTTGGCCTGACTAGCAGTCCAGAAACGCCTCTTCCTTATGCGAGCAGAGTCATAGGGGTTGTAGTCAGTGAAGAATACATGCTCGGCAAAGAAATCTTCAGCCTTGAACTTCTGTTTGCTTGAGAACGGATTCTTTGGCTTTGGCAGAGGGGTGTCAGTGAGTTGCATCACCACCTTAGGAATCGCGAGCTCAGGTTCTTCAGGATAAGGAATTTCTGGTTCCTCTTCTTGTGTAACCTGAGGATCAGCAAGAAGAGTTCTTCAAAGACTAGCGGCTGGAATGTCTTCATGCACAGAGGGAGTGGGTTGAGTTTCTTCAGAGCCCATTTGAACTGTTGGTGCAGGGGACTGAGGAATCTGTTGGATAGGTGTGAAGAGAGGAGTATTGGGATGCTGACTTTCCCAAAAGTCATCATTCATCACAGGTGTGGTGCATCCTATATCCACATCTTCATCTTCAATTTCCTCAACACCAGCCTCTTCAGCTGTGAACTGAGGCGTAGGTGAGGAAATGACAGGCGTTGAAGGGGTTTCATCCACTTTAATTTCTTCATCAATCTGCTCTGACGAAGCAGCAGAATGATTTCCTTCATCAGATCCGCTTGGGATCTCATAGTCTTCTCCAAAAGGAACAAGGTCCTTTGATGGCATGGAGGAAATTGGAACAACATCAATAGGATTTTCAAATGAGCTGGTCATTGGCTTCATTTTCTTCACAGCCAAAGAATTTGACGCAGCTGATGCCTTCCGTTTCTTCACTGCAGCTCGCTCTGCAGCCTTGGTCTTCTTCACATCAGAGGCAGATGGAAGAATTGGAGTTGGTGTAGGCGCGGGAGGAGCTGAGGAATCTGGTTGATTTTCTTCAGCGCAATCGATGCAGCTGTTCGATCTCTTCAGCTTTCTTCAGTGCACCACTAGTGGATGCCCCGCAATTTCTTCAATGGCCGGAATGGAGTCATCACCTCGAACTAGCATTTTCTTCAAGAAGTTGAAAGTCATCACGGTGCCGGCATGTTCTTCAAAGAGTTGAGCAGAGTCTACAGCTTGAAGATTTTCTTGTTGTGATGGGGCTGCAACATTTGTGAATTTCTTCGTCGATTGACTAATCTCACTTTAGCTCCTTGCCAATCAAAGATGGTAGGCATCAAAGTCTTTGCCGAGGGCTTGAATTTCATAATCGAGCCCGGAGAAGTTCCTCGTGTCATTCGACAACATTTTTCTTCGAGCTTCTCCTTTAGATTGTGCTTTCTTGATCTCTCTTGCCTTTTCAAACTTCCATTTCTCTTTAGTGATGAAATGGGTCAGCATGTGACTTTGACCAGGAGTCAGATGAAAATCAGGCATAGGGGTGTTAGGATCCTTGTGCCAGAGGTCAATGTAGTCGAGGATCTTCCTCGGATCCAAAAGCAGTGGCACATATGTGCCTTCGGCTCTAGCGGCCTTCACTTGTCTGTCTCTGGTGATTTCTGCAAGTTCATCATCAGAGGCTTCATCATCATAAGGCACGTGAAATGCGACCTGTTTCTTCTTTGGACTTGGCCGAGGACCTCGTCCAGCTGTTGCTTTGGTCTTCAACAGTGTGGGGCCTGATGAGGAAATTGGTGCAGCTGAGGAACTTGCTGAAACACCAGAGGAAATCGAGAAACCAGCAGTCCTTTGACATGTAGCCGATGCACAGGGCCGAGGACTTTGAAGGAGCTGCCGAGGACTTTGGTGGAGCAATGGCGCAGGAGGAATTTGCCGTGAGGGCATTGCCGAGGAACTAGGCCGTGAGGGTGCTGTTGGTGAAGCACTTGGCTTACGAGCAGGCTTCTTTGGCATGGATTTCCTCGGTTTGACCGAGGCCTCAATAGCAGTAGCAGTGGCAGAATCCTCATTGAATTTCTTCACTGCCTCCTTGGCTTGTCTTGCCAATTTAGCTTGGCGCTTAGCCCATTCTTCAGGAAAGTCCTCACCACGCTTGATGTTGGTGGGGTCAGCTTCTTGGCCAGGTGCCAATGGAGCTCTTGGGCATGGAGGATTGAGGGCGAATTTCCTCATGTACTTTGGAGTCACATATCGGTATTCCCTCCATTCCCTTTCCCATCTCCGTTCAATCCTCTGATCAGACCTTGCACTGATTTTTGTTTTCTTTGCCAAATTTTGCTTCATCAGGTGTGCAATAGTCAGCATAAATTTCCTCAGGGATTTCAAACGCAGTCATAACCTCAGGTTTCTTTCCTCCTTTCTGCGGCTTCTTACCGTCTTCCATATTCTTCAGTTGAGGAACTTGAACAATTGAATTCTCTGAAGAAGTATGCAGTTTTTCTTCGAGGAACGCTGCAAATGAGTTAAGTTTATGAGAACCTAGTGATTCAGCAGCAGACATGAGTAGCTGTGAACAGAGTATAGGTGCGAGGAATTTGGAGAGGTCATATGCATTCTCAGAAGGTTTTTCGAAAAGAACAAGTTTTGAGGAATTTGACCAGATGAACCTTGAGGAATTTCACTAAGCGTTCTTGTCTTAGGTTCCAGAGTTGTACAGATCGAAGATCCACACAATTAGGGAATCTTGAAGAAAATGATTGCTTAGAGAAACAGTTCAAGATCATATGATGTGTGAGGTGTTCATATGTGTGAAGATTTGAAGAATAAACACCTTTGAAGATTTTCAGGAAAGTTTGAGAATCAAAGTGAGTAATAAAAGTAACTTTTAATTACCCAAAGTGAAGAACACGATGAACTGAGAAGAACATATGTGAAGTTCGTCAGGTTAGATCTCCCACGCCCTAACTTGGCAGAGGAAGACAGCTACGGCGGCGGCGGAGTGAAGATTTCCGCGGTCGGCGTGAGTACGACGGCGACGAGGTCGAGGCAGTGAGCTCTTCCTCACCAAATGACAATGGAGTAGCGGCGGCTTAGGGTTTGAGGAGCTCGAGTGAGAGAGTAGCGACGAGCGGAGTAAATGAAGTGAGGAAGGGAGAGGGAATTTATAGACACGGTAAAAACTGTTCGCCCGAAGATTTGGGACGAACGTGCCCCTGCCCTTTCTCCTTCTCGCGACATGTGTCACCCACGTACTGTGTAGTTGAGATCGTGTACGATCGTGGGTGAATAGAATAAAGCATTGTGGGATGCGGAACGGTTTGAGCGGCAAAACCAAAAATTTGGATAAGATTCGTTTTAAAGTTTCGTTCACAATTTCTTCAGCTGACAAGGACACAGTGAAGATTTTGAACGAGTTTCAAATAGAACACACATGAAGAATTTGTGAATAGATTGGGTTGAGTATAGCATAGAGGGGGAAGGGTCCGATCACATTCACTTAGCAGAAAAAATAACTTGAAGAAATAGCTATAAGTGAATGCTGTAGAGGACATAAACTCATATATATATATATATATATATATATAGCCAATGAAGAAAAGCGAAGGAAACAGTGAAGATTTTGCAAAGGTGAAGAATTTGAAAAACTGAAGAATTTCAAAACTGAGGAAAAACTCAAATTGAAGATTTTTAACTTTTTGTGGGGTGTAATCCACCGTATAAGAATGATGATTTTAGACACCGCGTACGATTGTCGTAGGGTTCTGAGAATCAAATTCTTCATTAATTTCTTCACACTTAGAGTGTTATTCTTCATTGATTGAAGAAAAACGTTTCTTCATGTGTTGCACATCTAAGTCATCAATTTTGCATAAGTGTCAGGGTGTGTGTCCTTTTCAAAGAACATTCGAAGATTCTAAGATATTTAGCTCACACCGCAACTTGCTAAATCTCTTCTCATCCAAGGGCTTAGTGAAGATATCAGCTAGCTGTTCTTCATCTTCACCGCTTTCGATGGAGATGTCGCCTTCAACACATGATCACGAAGAAAATGATGACGAATCGAATGTGCTTTGTCTTCGAAAAGCTTGAACTAGGTTGTGAGCAATCTTGATGGCACTCTCATTGTCGCAGAGGAGAGGCACATTCTTCACGCTGACGCCATAGTCCTTGAGTGTTAGCTTCATCCAAAGCAGCTTGAGCACAAGAAGAGCCAAGAAGAATGTATTCAGCTTCCGCAGAGACGGTGATACGCAGCTCTGTTTCTTCGAGGACCAACGCACCAAAGATCGTCCGAGGAAATGACAAGTGCCGATGTTGACTTGCGGTCCACACGATCACCAAAGATAGTCGAGTCGAATATCCAATGAGATCAAAAGCAGAGCCCTTGGGGTACCATAATCCTAGTGTTGGTGTGTAGCTAGATATCGAAGAATATGCTTCACAGCCTTATGGTGTGATTCTGAAAGTGCGTTATATCGACTAGAGGGGGTGAATAGGCGATTTTTATGAATTCTTCACTAAGGAATTTGCTGGTGAGGAAATTCCTTAGCGAAGAACTACTTGCAGCAGTATAAGTACTCAGAAGTAAACATAACAGGATACAAACATAGTCATCATGATGAAATGAAGACAAGCACAGAGTACAGAAAGCGTAAACACATGATAATAAGATGAAGACAAACAGACTGAAGAAATTGAACTGAGGAATTTGTGAAAGTCTTCTGTCAAAGTCTTCAAGCACAGATATGGACAACATTCAACACTATAATGAGGAAATGAAAGGGTTGAGGAGATAGAACCAGTTAGTTGGTGAAGACAATGATTTGGTAAACCAGTTCCAACTGCTGTCTCAGTTGTACGTCTGGTTGGAGCGGCCGAGTATTTAAACTCGAGGACACGCAGTCCGGACACCCATCTCGAGCCGCAACTCAGACACCCAGCCCTCACCGTATTCTCCTTGAACTAAGACCACGCAGTCTCGTCCCAATCACTGTGGTAAGTCTTCAGTGACTTCCAAACCTTCACAGACTTGGTTACTCGGCGATCCAAAATTCCTCTTGATGCTCTAGACCTTGACGCCTAACCGTCTGGAAGAAGCACAGCCTTCAAAGGTAATAAGCGCCGGATCCACGCGGGATCAATTTCTTCTGATGCTCAATCACTTTGGGTTTGTGGGGTTTGGTTTTGGGATTTTCCTCACTTGATGATTTTCGCCAAAGTCCTCGGAGGATGGGTTGCTCTCAAATGACAAGTGTCAAGTTCTTCGAGCAGCCAACCAACTAGTGGTTGTAGGGGCGGCTATTTATAGCCTAGGAGCAGCCCGACATGATAAGACATAAATGCCCTTCAATGTATGACCGTTATGTGGATAAGATATTTTGGACAGTACGGCAAGAAGACAAAGAACGGTCGGAAATTTGACTCTCAAATTCCTCGGGGCTATCATGTTCCCCATCGTAGGCAATTCAGACTGGCGAATTCCTAACTCCTCGATCGAACAAAGTCATCAGTGACTGTAAGAACTGCGTCTCACATCAAGAACTTGATGAATCAGTATGAGATTTCCAATGGCTTCACTCAAGGGATTGGTAGGTGTAGGATTTTGAGTTGAGCATCACATGGAAATTTTTCCTTAGTATTTCCTCGACCCCTTTAACAAAGACGGTGTTTCCTATGACTCAAGAAAGAGAAAATGAAACTACGAAAACAAAAGTATTCACGCTTCATGTTCCTCGAATGAATACCAAGTCTTCAAGGTCACACCAATTTCTTCACTTTCAAAGTCTTCGAAAGTCTTCGAATATCAAAGTCTTCATCGAAGAACTTCATTTTAGGGTCGACTTTCTCTATAAATATCAAACTCCTCATAGACTTATAGACCTGTGTACACTCACAACATATCACCCCCTTAACCTATAAGTCTTCAATACACCAAAATCACTAAGGGCACTAGATGCACTTACAATCTCCCCTTTTGGTGACTGATGACAACATAGGTTAAGTTTTCAACGGGGATAAATATATGAAGTGTAAATACTGATATTGAGGAATTTGATTGCAAGATATAGAAGAGCTCCCCCTGAATATGTGCATAGTGAGGAATTTGCTTTTGAGGCAATGCACATTTGAAGAATTTAATCATGGAGATCTCCCCCTATATCTTGTAATTCATACACGCATTTGAGATGTTATATGAAGAATTTGAAATGCATGATGAAATATGGTGCCTGATGAGATTCAGCATGCGTGCAATAATATTAACGAGGAATAAGCATGCAGAATAACACATCAAAAGTATCAGAGCACAGTGCATCAAAAGTATCAGAGCACCATGCACCGTCCAAAAGTATCAGGGCACCATCGGGTTTAAGATTACAACTCGATCCAGTAAAAAAGTTTTGGAAGAACGAGAGTTGTAACTTAACAAAACGCCCATAATATAAACCCGCTTGAAGACTAACTCAGATTTCTCCCCCTTTGTCATTAAATGACCAAAAGGATCGGCCGAGGACTAACGCCTCAAGAATTTCAAGTTGATGGAGGAGCGCCAAAGTTGTCGAGGTTGTTTGTTGAAGTAGGACCTGCGGCAGTGTCGCCCAAATCTTCATGCTCATCGCCACGCGATGAAGAATAAAAGCTGGCCACCGATCGGGAACTTTGACTCTCTTGAATTTCTTCGAGGTGGTGCGCACGACCAAAAGCTTCCCGGAGACCCATAGTCTTGATTCTTCCATGTGTATACATGAGTGAGAACAGCCCAAAGCGGTTGAGGGTTTCATGAAGGTGATAATGATTTTCTTCACAGATTATGGGTTGAGGTCATGTTGTGAAGAATAGCAGCAAACCGACGCTTCACCCATTTGTGATTGCGATCAACCTTCCGATGAAGACCGAGGAGTAACTCACGGTCGGTCATCACCACGGTGCCGTGGCTTGAGGCTTTTGCTTAGCCGAGGTATTTGCGGCAAGTGTCATGTAGCAGAGTCGTCATTGGTGGAGTAAGATGTAGCTGACTAAATTGACCATCCAATGGACGAGTGCCTTCATCGATCACAGGCGAGTTGCCTTGCCTTTGTCATCGATGATGAAACGGGTCGCTTGAGGACTTCAATGGGAGGCAAGTAGCTACCATGATTCAGAGTGTCGACTTTGTAATTCAAAGGAAGATCTTGCCCTTATGAATCTCATAATCCAAGGCGATAGGGCTTCAAATAAAGGTGTCATTGCAACATTAGCAAGAGTCCTCATGAAGAAATCATGGAAGTTTATGGGAACGCCATGAATGATGTTGAAAAGCATGTTCTTCATGATGCCAACGACATCTTCATTATTTGAGTCGTGGCCTTTGATTGGACTCATTGTCTTCGTCAGGATTTGATAGAGAGTCCGGGCACATATAGCAAGTCCTTGACGAGGAATTTGGTTAAATGGGGCCTACCACGCTTCAAAGGCTTCATGAGCACTTGCATATAATGATTCGCCGATTCAGTGGTCATTGTAGATGCAACGTGCCTTGTCATGGGGAGGATCAAGAGGTAGGACACGAAGCAATTCATTCTTTGGTGCCTTGTAGTGAGTGTTCTCGGTCATCCAATCCAGCACCCATGAATTGACGCCTTCAAATCTCCGGTGATATGCAAGGTGGCGTAGAATCAAGAATGAGTTCTTCATTCCAATCACGGATATCAGCAGTCAGAAATTCAGCAGATCCGCATCGTGAATAACACCGAGGACCGGCTCAAGCACGGCAGAGATTCCATATCCACATGAGGAATATGTTCATGATCAAGATTTTGTCCTTGTCAAAGAGCACCGAGGAATAGAAGTTGGCTTGAGTAGCAGTCCGTAAACGCCTCTTCCTTATGCGAGCAGAGTCATATGGATTATAATCGATGAAGAACACATGCTCGTAAAAGAAGTCTTCGACCTTGAATTTTTGCTTGCTTGAGAACGGATTCTTTGGTTTGGGCAGAGGAGTATCGTTGATTTGCAAAGACAACCTCGGGAATCGCGAGCTCAGTAATCGCAGTCGAGGAATTTCTGGTTCCTCTTCTTGTGCAACTTGAGGATCAACAAAGAAGAGGTTCTTCAAACGAGGCTGGAATTTCTTCATGAACAGATGAAGTGGGATGAGTTTCTTCAGAGCCCATTTGAACAGTTGTAGCCGGGGACTGAGGAACCTGTTGAATCTGTTCCCAGAAGTCATCATTCATCACTGGTGTAGTGCATCCAATATCCACATCTTCATCTTCATTTTCAATTTCCTCAACACCAGCCTCTTCAGCTGTGAACTGTGGCATGGGTGAGGAAACGACTGGCGTTGAAGGGAATGCTTCCACTTCAATTTCTTCATCAAGCTGCTCTGACATAGCAGAAGAATGAGTTTCTTCATCAGATCCGCTTGGGATCTTGTAGTCTTCTCCATAAGGAACAATTTCCTTTGATGACATGGAGGAAATCGGAACGGCATCAATAGAATTTTCAAGAGAGCTGGTCATTGGCTTCATTTTCTTCGCAGCCGAAGAATTTGACGCAGCTGATGCCTTCCTTTTCTCCACTGCAGCTCGCTCTGCAGCCTTGGTCTTCTTCACTTCATAGGCAGAAGGAAGAATTGGAGTTGGAGTAGGCGCGGGAGGAGCCGAGGACTGTGGTTGATTTTCTTGGTATGCAATCGATGCAGCTTGCCTGATCTCTTCGATTTTCACAGCACCACTAGTGGATGCCCGGCAATTTCTTCAGCGGCCGGAATGGAGTCATCAGCCCGAACTTGTGTTTTCGCCGCCAGCTGAAAGTCATCGATGGTCTTGGCATGTTCTTTTCAAAGAGGCTGAGCAGAGTCTGCAGCCTGAGGAATTTCTTGTTGCGATGGGGCTGCAACAATTGTCATTTTCTTCGTCAAGTTGACGAATCGCACTTTGGCTCCTTGCCAATCAGCATTGTATGCATCGAAGTCCTTGCTGAGGGCTTGGATTTCAGATTGAGCCTTGAGAAGTTCTTCAGGTGTCAGTCTGACAACGTTCTTCTTCAGAAGCTTCTCCTTTCTAGCTTGAGCTCTTTTTATCTCACGAGCCTTCTCAAACTTCCATTTCTCTTGAGAGATGAAATGGGTGTTGGAAATATGCCCTAGAGGCAATAATAAAAGTATTATTATATTTCATTGTTCATGATAATTGTCTTTTATTCATGATATAACTGTATTATCCGGAAATCGTAATACACGTGTGAATACATAGACCACAATATGTCCCTAGTGAGCCTCTAGTTGACTAGCTCATTGTGATCAACAGATAGTCATGGTTTCCTGGCTATGGACATTGGATGTCATTGATAACGGGATCACATCATTAGGAGAATGATGTGATGGACAAGACCCAATCCTAAGCATAGCACAAAGATCGTGTAGTTCGCTTGCTAGAGCTTTTCCAATGTCAAGTATCTCTTCCTTTGACCATGAGATCGTGTAACTCCCGGATACCGTAGAAGTGCTTTGGGTGTATCAAACGTCACAACGTAATCGGGTGACTATAAAGGTGCACTATGGTATCTCCGAAAGTGTCTGCGGTTGACACGGATCGAGATCGATTTGTCACTCCGTATGACGGAGAGGTATCTCTGGTCCCACTCGGTAATGCATCATCATAATGACCTCAAAGTGACCAAGTGGTTGATCACGGGATCATGCATTACGGTACGAGTAAAGTGACTTGCCGGTAACGAGACTGAACAAGGTATTGGGATACCGACGATTGAGTCTCGGGCAAGTAACGTATCGATTGACAAAGGGAATTGTATACGGGGTTTGATCGAATCCTCGACATCGTGGTTCAACCGATGAAATCATCGAGGAGCATGTGGGAGCCAACATGGGTATCCAGATCCCGCTGTTGGTTATTGCCCGATAGTCGTCTCGGTCATGTCTGCGTGTCTCCCGAACCCGTAGGGTCTACACACTTAAGGTTCGGTGACGCTAGGGTTGTATGAATATGAGTATGCAGCATACCGAATGTTGTTCGGAGTCCCGGATGAGATCCCGGACGTCACGAGGAGTTTCGGAATGGTCCGGAGGTAAAGAATAATATATAGGAAGTGGTATTTCGCCATCGGAAAGTTTGGGGTCTCCCAGAATGTACCGGACCACCGGAAGGGTCCCAGGGGTCCACCGGGTGGGGCCACCCGTTCCGGAGGGCCCCACGGGCTGAAGTGGGAGGGGAGCCAGCCCATAGTGGGCTGGTGCGACCCCCTAGGCCCACCCCCTGTGCCTAGGGTTGAAACCCTAGGGTGGGGGGCGCACCACATGCCTTGGGGGGCACTCCTCCCCCCTTGGCCGCCGCCCCCTTGGGAGATTCAATCTCCCAGGGCAGGCGCCCCAGGGGCCTATATAAGGAGGGCAGGGGAGGCAACTGCACTCTTGCTTGGCGCCTCCTCCCCGCTACACCTCGCCCTCCTCCGTAGTCGCTTGGCGAAGCCCTGCTGAGTTCTGCTGCATCCACCACCACGCCGTCGTCTTTGTTGGATCATCATCAACCTCTCCTTCCCCTTGCTGGATCAAGAAGGAGGAGACATCTCCGTCCCGCACGTGTGTTGAACGCGGAGGTGCTGTCTGCTCAAAGACACTTGGACATCGGTGATCTGAATCACGCCGAGTACGACTCCATCATCACCATCCCCTTGAAAGCTTCCGCACGCGATCTACAAGTGGTATGTAGATGCAAACTCACTCCCTTGACTCGTTGCTTAGATGAACTCATAGATGGATCTTGGTGAAACCGTAGGAAAAATTTTAATTTTCTCGCAACGCTCCCCAACAAAGGGCATCATGAGCTAGGTCTATGCGTAGTTCTCTAATGCACGAGTAGAACACAATTTTGTTGTGGGCGTGGATCTTGTCAACTTGCTTGCCACTACTAGTCTTTTCTTGCTTCAGCGGTATTGTGGAATGAAGCGGCCCGGACCAACCTTACACGTACGCTTACGTGAGACCGGTTCCACCGATTGACATGCACTAGTTGTAGAAGGTGGCTTGTGGGTGTCTGTCTCTCCCACTTTAGTTGAAGCGGATTCGATGAAAAGGGTCCTTATGAAGGGTAAATAGAAGTTGATAAAATCACGCCAGGTTATTCGAGGTAAGAAAACGTTCTTTCTAGAACCCAATTGCAGCCACGTAAAAGATGCAACAACAATTAGAGGACGCCTAACTTGTTTTTGCAGCGATTGTTCATGTGATGTGATATGGCCGAAGTTGTGATGAATGATGAATTGTGATGTATGAGATCATGTTCTTGTAGTAGGATTCACGACTTGCATGTCGATGAGTATGACAACCGCAGAGCCATAGGAGTTGTCTTTATTTTTTGTATGACCTGCGTGTCATTGAAGAACGCCATGTAAACTACTTTACTTTATTGCTAAACGCATTAGCCATAGAAGTAGAAGTAGTCGTTGGCGTGACAACTTCATGAAGACACGATGATGGAGATCATGATGATGAAGATCATGGTGTCATGCCGGTGACAAGATGATCATGGAGCCCCGAAGATGGAGATCAATGGAGCTATATGATATTGGCCATATCATGTCACTACTATATAATTGCATGTGATGTTTATTATGTTTATGCATCTTGTTTACTTAGAACGACGGTAGTAAATAAGATGATCCTTACAACAATTTCAAGAAGTGTTCTCCCTAACTGTGCACCATTGCTACAGTTAAATGCTTCAAGCACCACGTGATGATCGGGTGTGATAGATCCTTACGCTCACATACAACGGTGTAAGACAGTTTTACACAAAAAACACTTAGGGTTAACTTGACGAGCCTAGCATGTACGCACATGGCCTCGAACACGGAGACCGAAAGGTCGAACACGAGTCATATGGAAGATACGATCAACATGAAGATGTTCACCGATGATGACTAGTCCGTCTCACGTGATGATCGGACACGGGCTAGTCGACTCGGATCGTGTAACACTTAGATGACTAGAGGGATGTCTAATCTGAGTGGGAGTTCATAATTTGATTAGATGAACTTAATTATCATGAACTTAGTCTAAAACCTTTGCAAATATGTCTTGTAGATCAAATGGCCAACGCCATGTCAACATGAACTTCAACGCGTTCAGAGAAAACCAAGTCGAAAGATGATGGCAGCAACTATACGGATCGGGTCCGAACCCGAGGATCATCCTCATAGCTGCCAGAAGCAATATGTCCTAGAAGGACCGCTAGGTGACGCTCCGTCCCCAGAACCAAGACGTTATGAATGCTTGGCAAACTCGTCTTGATGATTACTCCCTCGTTCAAGGCGGCATGCTTTACACTTAGAACCGGGCTCCAAAAGCGCTTTTGAGCATCACGGAGCATATGAGATGTTCGAAGAGCTGAAACTAGTTTTCCAAGCTCATGCCCGGGTCGAGAGATATGATGTCTCCGACAAGTTCTATAGTTGTAAGATGGAGGAAAACAGTTCTGTCAATGAGCACATACTCAAGATGTCTGGGTTGCACAACCGTATGACCCAGCTGAACATTAACCTCCCAGATGAGGCGGTCATTGACAGAATCCTCCAGTCGCTCCCACCAAGCTACAAGAGCTTTGTGATGAACTACAACATGCAGGGGATGGTGAAGACCATTCCTAAAGTGTTCTCAATGCTGAAGTCAGCAGAGGCTGAAATCAAGAAAGAACATCAAGTGTTGATGGTCAACAAGACCACTAAGTTCAAGAAGGGAAAGGGCAAGAAGAACTTCAAGAAGGACGGCAAGGATGTTGCCGTGCCCGGTAAGCCAGTTACCGGGAAGAAGTCAAAGAATGGACCCAAGCCCGAGATGAGTGCTTTTATTGCAAGGGAAGGGTCACTTTGAAGCGGAACTGCCCCAAATACTTAGCGGATAAGAAGGCCGACAACACCAAAGGTATATTTGATATACATGTAATTGATGTGTACCTTACCAAGACTCGTAGTAACTCCCGGTATTTGATACCGGTGCCGTTGCTCATATTTGTAACTCACAACAGGAGCTGTGGAATAAACGGAGACTGGCGAAGGACGAGGTGACGATGCGCGTCAGGAATGGTTCCAGAGTCGATGTGATCGCCGTCGGCACGCTGCCTCTACATTTACCTACGGGATTAGTTTTGAACCTTAATAATTGTTATTTAGTGCCAAGTTTGAGCATGAACATTGTATCAGGATCGCGTTTAATACGAGATGGCTACTCATTTAAATCCGAGAATAATGGTTGTTCTATTTATATGAGATATATGTTTTATGGTCATGCTCCGATGGTCAATGGTTTATTCTTAATGAATCTCAAGCGTAATATTACACATACTCATAGTGTGGATGCCAAAAGATGTAAAGTTGATAACGATAGTCCCACATACTTGTGGCACTGCCGCCTTGGTCACATTGGTGTCAAGCGCATGAAGAAGCTCCATGCTGATGGACTTTTAGAGTCTCTTGATTATGAATTGTTTGACACATGCGAACCATGCCTCATGGGCAAATGACCAAGACTCCGTTCTCCTAACAATGGAGCGAGCAACCAACTTGTTGGAAATCATACATACCGATGTGTGCGGTCCATGAGCGTTGAGGCTCATGGAGGATATCGTTATGTTCTCACTCTCACCGATGACTTAAGTAGATATGGGTATGTCTACTTAATGAAACACAAGTCTGAGACCTTTGAAAAGTTCAAGGAATTTCAGAATGAGGTGGAGAATCAACGTGACCGAAAGATAAAGTTTCTACGATCGATCGTGGAGGAGAATACTTAAGTCACGAATTTGGTACACACTTAAGGAAATGTGGAATCGTTTCACAACTCACGCCGCTGAACACCTCAACAGAACGGTGTGTCCGAACGTCGAATCGCACTCTATTGGATATGGTGCGGTCTATGATGTCTCTTACCGATTTACCGCTATCATTTTGGGGATACGCTCTAGAGACAGCTACATTCACTTTAAAAAGGGCGCCGTCTAAATCCGTTGAGATGACACCGTATGAATTATGGTTTGGGAAGAAACCTAAGCTATCGTTTCTAAAAGTTTGGGGATGCGATGCTTATGTCATGAAACTTCAACCTGAAAAGCTCGAACCCAAGTCGGAAAAATGCGTCTTCATTGGTGCCCTAAGGAAACTGTCGGGTATACCTTCTACTTAAGATCCGAGGGCAAGATCTTTGTTGCCAAGAACGGATGCTTTCTGGAAAAAGAGTTTCTCTTGAAAGAAGTAAGTGGGAGGAAAGTAGAACTCGATGAAGTACTACCTCTTGAACGGGAAAGTGGTGCAGCTCAGGAAAATGTTCCGGTGATGCCCACATCAACTGCAGAGGAAAACAATGATGATGATCAAGGTACTTCGGATAAAGTTGCTACCGAACTTCGTAGGTCCACAAGGACACGTTCTGCACTAGAGTGGTACGGCAACCCTGTCCTGGAAATCATGTTGTTAGACAACGGTGAACCTTCGAACTATGAAGAAGCAATGGCGGGCCCAGATTCCAACAAATGGCTTGAAGCCATGAAATCTGAGATAGAATCCATGTATGAAAACAAAGTATGGAGTTTGACAGACTTGCCCGATGATCGGCGAGCGATAGAAAACAAATGGATTTACAAGAAGAAGACGGACGCGGATGGTAATGTTACCATCTATAAAGCTCGACTTGTCGCTAAGGGTTATCGACAAGTTCAAGGGATTGACTACGACGAGACATTCTCTCTCGTAGCGAAGCTGAAGTCCGTCTGAATCATGTTAGCAATTGCCGCATACTATGATTATGAGATATGGCAGATGGACGTCAAAACGGTATTCCTTAACGGACATCTTAAGGAAGAGCTGTATATGATGCAGCCGGAAGGTTTTGTCGATCCTAAGAACACTAACAAAGTATGCAAGCTCCAGTGATCCATTTATGGGCTGGTGCAAGCATCTCGGAGTTGGAACATTCGCTTTGATGAGATGATCAAAGCGTTAGTTTATATCTTGAGACTTATGGAGAAGCCTGCGTTTACAAGAAAGTGAGTGGGAGCTCAGAGCATTTCTCATATTATATGTAGATGACATACTCTTGATGGGAAATGATATAGAACTTCGGACAGCATTAAGGCCTACTTGAATAAGTGTTTTTCAATGAAGGACCTTGGAGAAGCTGCTTATATATTAGGCATCAAGATCTATAGAGATAGATCGAGACGCCTCATAGGTCTTTCACAAAGCACATACCTTGATAAGATTTTGAAGAAGTTCAAAATGGATCAGTCCAAGAAGGGTTCTTGCCTATGTTACAAGGTGTGAGATTGAGCTCGGCTCGACCCCCACCATGGCAAAAGATAAAGAAGAGATGAGTGTCATCCCCATGCTTCAGCCATAGGATCTATTATGTATGCCATGCTTGTGTACCAGTGCTCGATGTAAACCTTGCCGTAAGTTTGGTAGCAAGATACCAAAGTAATCCCGCAAGGAACACTAGACAGCGGTCAAGAATATCCCGAAGCACCGAAAAGGACAAAGGACATGTTTCGCTTATGGAGGAGACGAAGAGCTCGTCAGAAGGGTTACGCCGACGCTTAGCTTCGACTCAGATCCGATGACTCTAAGTCACAAACCGGATACGTGTATATGTTGAATGGTGGAGCAAGATGGCTGGTGCGGTTGCGCAAGCGTAACGCCGTGGCGGGATCTACGTGTGAAGCGGAGTACATGGCAGCCTCGGAGGCAGCGATGAAGCGATTTGGGTGAAGGAGTTCATCACCGACCTAGGAGTCATACCCAATGCGTCGGGCCGATCAAACTCTTCTCGTGACAACACCGGAGCTATTGCCCTTGCCAAGGAGCCCGTGTTTCACAAGAAGACCGTGCACATCAAGCGTCGCTTCAACTCCATCCGTGAAAATGTTCAAGATGGAGACATAGATATTTGCAAAGTACATACGGATCTGAATGTCGCAGATCCGCTGACTAAACCTCTCTCATGAAAGCAAAACATGATCAACACCGTAACTCTATGGGTGTTCGATTCATCACAATGTAACTAGATTGGTGACTCTAGTGCAAGTGGGAGACTGTTGGAAATATGCCCTAGAGGCAATAATAAAAGTATTATTATATTTCATTGTTCATGATAGTTGTCTTTATTCATGCTATAACTGTATTATCCGGAAATCGTAATGCACGTGTAAATACATAGACCACAATATGTCCCTAGTGAGCCTCTAGTTGACTAGCTCGTTGTGATCAACAGATAGTCATGGTTTCTTGGCTATGGACATTGGATGTCGTTGATAACGGGATCACATCATTAGGAGAATGATGTGATGGACAAGACCCAATCCTAAGCATAGCACAAAGATCGTGTAGTTCGCTTGCTAGAGCTTTTCCAATGTCAAGTATCTCTTCCTTTGACCATGAGATCGTGTAACTCCGGATACCGTAGGAGTGCTTTGGGTGTATCAAACGTCACAACACATTTGGGTGACTATAAAGGTGCACTACAGGTATCTCCGAAAGTGTCTGCGGGTTGACACGGATCGAGATCGGATTTGTCACTCCGTATGACGGAGAGGTATCTCTGGGCCCACTCGGTAATGCATCATCATAATGAGCTCAAAGTGACCAAGTGGTTGATCACGGATCATGCATTACGGTACAAGTAAAGTGACTTGCTGGTAACGAGACCGAACAAGGTATTGGGATACCGACGATCGAGTCTCGGGCAAGTAACGTACCGATTGAGAAAGGGAATTGTATACGGGGTTTGATCGAATCCTCGACATCGTGGTTCAACCGATGAAATCATCGAGGAGAATGTGGGAGCCAACATGGGTATCCAGATCCCGCTGTTGGTTATTGCCCGATAGTCGTCTCGGTCATGTCTGCGTGTCTCCCGAACCCGGAGGGTCTACACACTTAAGGTTCGGTGACGCTAGGGTTGTATGAATATGAGTATGCAGCATACCGAATGTTGTTCGGAGTCCCGGATGAGATCCCGGACGTCACAAGGAGTTTCGGAATGGTCCGGAGGTAAAGAATAATATATAGGAAGTGGTATTTCGGCCATCGGGAAAGTTTCGGGGTCTCCCGGTAATGTACCGGGACCACCGGAAGGGTCCCGGGGGTCCACCGGGTGGGGCCACCCATCCGGAGGGCCCCACGGGCTGAAGTGGGAGGGGAGCCAGCCCATAGTGGGCTGGTGCGCCCCCCTAGGCCCACCCCCTGCGCCTAGGGTTGAAACCCTAGGGTGGGGGGGCGCACCACATGCCTTGGGGGGCACTCCTCCCCCCTTGGCCGCCGCCCCCTTGGGAGATTCAATCTCCCGGGCAGCGCCTGGGGGCATATAGAAAGGAGGGCAGGGGAGGGCAGCGCGTGCCCTTGTGCTTGGCGCCTCCCCCCCCTACACCTCGCCCTCCTCCCGTAGTCGCTTGGCGAAGCCTCGCTGGAGTTCTCACGCATTCACCACCACGCCGTCGTGGTCTGCCGGATCATCATCAACCTCTCCTTCCCTTGCTGGATCAAGAAGGAGGAGACGCTCTCCGTCCCGCACGTGTGTTGAATGCGGAGGTGCTGTCCGCTCAAAGACTTGGACATCGGTGATCTGAATCACGCCGAGTACGACTCCATCATCACCATCCCCTTGAAAGCTTCCGCACGCGATCTACACGTGGTATGTAGATGCAAACTCACTCCCTTGACTCGTTGCTTAGATGAACTCATAGATGGATCTTGGTGAAACCGTAGGAAAATTTTTAATTTTCTGCAACATTCCCCAACAATGGGTCAGCATGTGACTTTGACCAGGAGTCAGAGGCAGATCAGGCATTGGAGTGTTTGGATCCTGGTGCCAGAGGTCAATGTAGTCAAGGATCTTCTTCGGATCCAAAAGCGAAGGGCACAGATGTGCCTTTGGCTCTAGCGGCCTTTGCTTGTCTCATCTCGATGATTTCAGCAAGTTCTTCATCGAGGCCTCATCATCGAGGGCACTTGAATGCAACTGCTTTCTTCCTTGGACTTGGCCGAGGACCGCGTCCCAGCTATTGCTTTTGTCTTCAACAAAGTGAAGGGCCCGATGAGGACATTGGTGCGGTGAGGAACTTGATGAGACACGAAGCAATTGAGAAACCCCGAGTCCTTTGGCATGTAGCCGATGCACAGGAGTTGAGGACTTTGAGGGAGCTGTTGAGGACTTTGATGGAGCAGCAGCGATCGAGGAATTTGACGTGAGGGCGAGGGCCGAGGAACTGGGCCGTGAGGGCGCCAAGGTGAAGCACTTGGCTTACGAAAGCGAGCTTCTTGGCATTGATTTCCTCGGTTTGACCGAGGTCTCGGGAGCAGCAGCAAGCGCGAGTCCTCATTGAATTTCCTCACCGCCTCCTTGGCTTGTCTTGCCGCTTTGCTTGGTGCCTAGCCCATTCTTCAGAAAGTCCTCACCACGCTTGATGCTTTGGTGGGATCAGCTATTTGGCCAGTGCCAATGGAGCTCTTGGGCATGGAGGATTTAAGGTGAATTTCTTCATGTACTTAGGAGTAACATATCGATATTCCTCCATTCTCGTGCCCATCTTCGCTCAATCCTCCAATGCGCACTTTGCACCGGTTTTTGTTTTCTTTGCCAAACTTGGCTTCATCAGTGTGCAATAATCCTTGTATATTTCATCGTGATCTCAAGGCGTCATGACCTCCGGTTTCTTTCCTCCTTTCTCTACGCTCTTTCCTTCACCATTTTCTTCAGATGAGGAATTTGAACAATTGAGCACTCAAGAAGTATGCGTTTTTCTTCGAGGAATGCCGCAAATGAGTTAAGTTGATGAGAACCTAGTGATTCAGCGAATGACATGAGTACCGTGAACAGAGTGTAGGTGCGAGGAATTTGGAGAGGTCATATGCGTTCTCGTAAGATTTTTCAAACGACAAGTTTTGAGGAATTTGACCATTGAGCCTTGAGGAATTTCACTAAGCGTTCTTGTCTTAGGTTCCAGAGTTGTGCAGATCGAAAATCCGCACAATTGAGGAATCTTGAAGAAATGAGTGCTTAGAGATGGATCAAGAGCATACAAAGGTGTGAGGTGTTCATATGTGAAGATTTGAAGAATAAAACACCTTTGAAGATTTTCGTAAAAGTTTGAGAATCAAAGCGAGTAATAAAAGTAACTTTTAATTACCCGAATCAAGAACACGATTTAACCGAGATGAGCACGGTGAAGTTCGTCAAGTTAGATCTCCCACGCCCTAACTTGGCAGAGGGAGACAGCTACGGCGGCGGCGGAGTGAAGATTTCCCCAGCCGGCGCGAGTACGACGGCGACGAGGTCAAGGCAGTGAAGCTCTTCCTCACCGGCGGTGATGGAATAGCGGTGGCGCTAGGGTTTGAGGAGCTCGAGCGAGAGACAGCGACCGAGCGGAGTAAATGAAGTGAGGAAGGGGAGAGGGGTATTTATAGCCACGGTAAAAACTGTTCGCCCGAAGATTTTGGGACGAACATGCCCCTGCCCTTTCTCCTTCACGCGACATGTGTCACCACGTACTGTGCAGATGAGATCGTGTAAGATCGTGGTGAAGGAAATATGCCGTAGAGGCAATAATAAAGTTATTATTTATTTCCTTATTTCATGATAAATGTCTATTATTCATGCTAGAATTGTATTAACCGGAAACATAATACATGTGTGAATATATAGACAAACAGAGTGTCACTAGTATGCCTCTACTTGACTAGCTTGTTAATCAAAGATGGTTATGTTTCCTAACCATGAACAAAGAGTTGTTATTTGATTAACGGGATCACATCATTAGTTGAATGATCTGATTGACATGACCCATTCCGTTAGCTTAGCACCCCTATCGTTTAGTATGTTGCTATTGCTTCCTTCATGACTTATACATGTTCCTATGACTATGAGATTATGCAACTCCCGTTTACCGGAGGAACACTTTGTGTGCTACCAAACGTCACAACGAATCGGGTGATTATAAAGGTGCTCTCTGGTGTCTCCAAAGGTACTTGTTGGGTTGGCGATTTGAGATTAGGATTTGTCACTCCAATGTCGGAGAGGTATCTCTGGGCCCTCTCGGTAATGCACATCACTTAAGCCTTGCAAGCATTGCAACTAATGAGTTAGTTGCAAGATGATGTATTACTGAACGAGTAAAGAGACTTGCGATAACGAGATTGAACTAGGTATTGGATACCGACGATCGAATCTCGGCAAGTAACATACCGATGACAAAGGGAACAACGTATGTTGTTATGCGGTCTGACCGATAAAGATCTTCGTAGAATATGTAGGAACCAATATGGGCATCCAGGTCCCGCTATTGGTTATTGACCGGAGACATGTCTCGGTCATGTCTACATTGTTCTCGAACCGTAGGGTCCGCACGCTTAAGGTTTCGATGACAGATATATTATGAGTTTATGAGTTTTGATGTATCGAAGGAGTTCAGAGTCCCGGATGAGATTGGGGACATGACGAGGAGTCTCGAAATGGTCGAGACGTAAAGATCGATATATTGGACGACTATATTCGGAGTTCGGAAAGGTTCCGAGTCATTCGGGTATTTATCGGAGTACCGGAGAGTTACGGGAATTCGTATTGGGCCTCATTGGGCCATACGGGAAAAGAGAGAAAGGGCCTAAAGGGTGGCCGCACCCTCCCTTTGGCTAGTCCGAATTGGACTAGGGAGGCGCCCCTTCCTTCCTTCTCCTTCTCTCTTCCTTTCCTTCTCTCCTACTCCTACTATATGGAAGGGTTCCTAGTTGGACTAGAAAGGGGAATCCTACTCCCGGTGGGAGTAGGACTCCCTAGGGCGCGCCATAGAGAGGGCCGCCCTCCCTCCTCCACTCCTTTATATACGGGGTAGGGGCACCCCATAGACACAAGTTGATCATTGAGATCGCTCCTTAGCTGCAGCGGTGCCCCTCCACAAGATTACACCTCGGTCATATTGTAGCGGTGCTTAGGCGAAGCCTGCAACATTAGAACATCAAGATCGCCTGCACGTCGTCTTGTGGAACTCCTCCAGCGCCTCTGCTGGATCGGAGATCGGGGTGCGTCATCGAGCTGTACGTGTGTCAAGAACTCGGAGGTGCCGGAGTAACGGTGCTTGGATCGGTTGGACCGGAGGACGTACGACTACTTCCTCTACGTTGCGTCAACGCTTCCGCTTCGGTCTACGAGGGTACGTAGACAACACTCTCCCTCTCGTTCCTATGCATCACCATGATCTTGCGTGTGCGTGGAAATTTTTGAAATTACTACGTTCCCCAACAAAGGGCATCCGAGCCTAGGTTTTATGGTTTGATGTTATATGCACGAGTAGAACACAAGTGAGTTGTGGGCGATATAAGTCATACTTGCTTACCAAAGATGTCATACTTTGGTTAGGCGGTATTGTTGGATGAAGCGGCCGGACCGACATTACGCCAGACGCTTACGCGAGACTGGTTTTACCGCCGTGCTTTGCACACGGTGACTAGCGGGTGTCGGTTTCTCCAACTTTAGTTGAACCGAAAAGTGGCTACGCCCGGTCCTTGCGAAGGTTAAAACAGCATCAACTTGACAAACTATCGCTGTGGTTTTGATGCGTGGGTGAGATTGGTTCTTGCTTAAGCCCGTAGCAGCCACGTAAAACTTGCAAAGAACAAAGTAGAGGACGCCTAACTTGTTTTTGCAGGCATGTTGTGATGTGATATGGTCAAGACGTGATAAGATATAAGTTGTTGTATGAGATGATCATGTTTTGTTGAAGTTATCGACAATCGGCGAAGCCCTATGGATGTCTCTTTGTTGCATAAGATGCAAGTGCCAAATAATTGCTTTACTTTATCGCTATACGATAGCAATAGTTGCAAGAGCAATAGTTGGTGAGACAACCATGTGATGACACATTGATATAGATCAAGTTGATGAAGATCATGGTGTCGTGCCTGTGACGATAGAGATCATGACAGTACTTTGGAGATGGAGATCAAAGGCGCAAGATGATCATGGCCATATCATGTCACATATTTTGATTGCATATGATGTTTATCTATTATACATCTTATTCTTGCTTTGATTGACGGTAGCATTTTAAGATCATCTCTCACTAATTATCAAGAAGTGTTCTCCTAAGTATGCACCGCTGCCAAAGTTCGTCGTGCCCGCACACCACGTGATGATCGGGTGTGATAAGCTCTCACGTCCATCTACAACGGGTGCAAGCCAGTTTTGCACACGCGAATACTCGAGTTAAACTTGACGAGCCTAGCATATGCAGATATGGCCTCGGAACACGGAGACCGAAGGTCGGCGTGAATCATATAGTAGATATGATCAACATAAGATGTTCACCATTGAAAACTACTCCATCTCACGTGATGATCGGTTATGGTTTAGTTGATTTGGATCACGTGATCACTTAGATGACTAGAGAGATGTCTGCCTAAGTGGGAGTTCTTAAGTAATATGATTAATTGAACTTAAATTTATCATGAACTTAGTCCCGTAGTATTTTGCAAATTATGTTGTAAGATCAATAGCTTGCGTTGTTGCTTTCATATGTTTATTTTGATATGTTCCTAGAGAAAATTGTGTTGAAAATGTTAGTAGCAATGATGCGGATTGGATCCGTGATCCGAGGTTTATCCTCATTGCTTTGCACGTAAGAATTATGTCCTTGATGCACCGCTAGGTGATGACCTATTGCAGGAGCGGATGCGCACGTTATGAACGTTTGGCTAGCTCAATATGATGACTACTTGATAGTTTTGTGCACCATGCTTTATGGCTTAGAATCGGGACTTCAAAGATGTTTTGAACATCATGGACCATATGAGATGTTCCAGGAATTGAAGTTAATATTTCTAGCAAATACCCGAGTTGAGAGATATGAAGTCTCCAGCAAGTTCTAAAGCTAAAAGATGGAGGAGAATCGCTCAACTAGTGAGCATGTGCTCGATTGTGCAGGTACTTCAATCGCTTGAATCAAGTGGGAGTTAATCTTCCAGATAAGATAGTGATTGACAGAATTCTCTAGTCACCATCACTAAGTTACTAGAACTTCGTGATGAATTATAGTATGCAAGGGATAACGAAAACGATTCCCAAGCTCTTCGTGATATTGAAATCGACGAAGGTAGAAATCAAGAAATATCATCAAGTGTTGATGATTGATAAGACCACTAGTTTCAAGAAAAGGGCAAAGGAAAGAAAGGAACTTCAACTAGAATGACAAGCAAGTTGTCACTCCCGCGAAGAAGCCCAAAGCTGGACCATAGCCCTAAACCGAGTGATTACACCGCAAAGGAAATGGTCATTTGAAGCGGAAATGCCCCTAACATTTGGTGGATAAGAAGGATGGCAAAGTGAACAAAGGTATATTTGATATACAGGTTTTTGATATGTGCCTTACTAGTGTTTATAGTAGCCCCTGAGTATTTGATACTTGTTCGGTTACTAAGATTAGTAACTCGAAACAGGAGTTACATAATAAACAGAGACTAGTTGAAGGGGAAGTGACGATGAGTGTTGGAAGTAGTTCCAAGATTGATATGATCATCATCGCACACTCCCTAAACTTTCGGGATAAGTGTTAAACCTAAATAAATGTTATTTAGCGTTTGCGTTGAGCATGAATATGATTTGATCATGTTTATTGCAATACGGTTATTCATTTAAAGTCAGAGAATAATTGTTGTTCTATTTACATGAATAAAACCTTCAATGGTCATACACCCAATGAATATAGTTTATTGGATCTCGATCGTAGTGATACACATATTCATAATATTGATGCCAAAAGATGCAAAGTTAATAATGATAGTGCAACTTATTTGTGGCACTGCCGTTTGGGTCATATCGGTGTAAAGCGCATGAAGAAACTCCATAAAGATGGATTTTTGGAATCACTTGGTTATGAATCATTTGATGCTTGCGAACCGTGCCTTTTGGGCAAGATGACTAAAACTCCGTTCTCCAGAACAATGGAACGAGCTACTAACTTGTTGGAAATAATACATACCGATGTATGCGATCCAATGAGTATTGATGCTCGTGGCAAGTATCGTTATTTTCTGACCTTCACAAGATGATTTGAGCAGATATGGGTATATCTACTTGATGAAACATAAGTCTGAAATAGCTGAAAGGTTCAAAGAATTTTAGAGTGAAGTGGAAAATCATCGTGACAAGAAAATAAGGTTTCTACGATCTGATCGCGGAGACAAACATTTGAGTTACGAGTTTGGTCTTCAATTAAAACAATGTGGAATAGTTTCACAAATTCATGCCACCTGTAACACCACATCATAATGGTGTGTCCGAACGTCATAACCGTACTTTATTGGATATAGTACAATCTATGATGTTTCTTACCGATTTACCAATATTGTTTTGGGATCATGCATTAGAGACAGCTGCATTCACATTAAAAAGGGCACCATCTAAATCCGTTGAGACGACACTATATGAACTGTGGTTTAGCAAGAAACCCAAGTTGTCGTTTCTTAAAGTTTGGAGTTGCGATGCTTATGTGAAAAAGTTTCATCCCGATAAGCTCGAACCCAAATCGAGAAGTGCGCCTTCATAGAATACCCAAAGGAAATTGTTGGGTACACCTTCTATCACAGATCCGAAGGCAAGATATTCGTTGCTTAAGATGGATCCTTTCTAGAGAAGGAGTTTCTCTTGAAAGAAGTGAGTGGGAGGAAAGTAGAACTTGATGAGGTAATCAGACTGTTCCTTATTGAAAGTAGTTCATCACGTAAATCTGTTCTTGTGACTACTATACCAATTAGTGAGGAAGCTAATGATGATGATCATGTAACTTCGATCAAGTTACTACCGAACCTCGTGGGTAAAACAGAGTGAGATCCGCACTAGAGTGGTACGGTAATCCTGCTTACGGAGGTCGTGTTACTTGACCATGACAAACCTACGAACTATGAAGAAGCAATGATGAGCCCAGATTCCGCAAAATGGTTTGAGGCCATGAAATCGAGATATGATCCATGTATGAGAACAAAGTATGGACTTTGATGGATTTGCCCGATGATCGGCAAACCATAGAAAATAAATGGATCTTCAAGAGGAAGACGGACGTTGATAGTAGTGTTACTATCTACAAAGCTCGACTTGTTGCAAAAGGTTTTCGACAAGTTCAAGGGGTTGACTACGATGAGACCTTCTCACCAGTAGCGATGCTTAAGTCTGTCCGAATCATGTTAGCAATTGCCGCATTTTATGATTATGAAATTTGGCAAATGGATGTAAAACCGCATTCTGAATGGATTTACGGAGGAAGAGTTGTATATGATGCAACCGAAGGTTTTATCGATCCAAAGGAGATAACAAAGTGTGCAAGCTCCAATGATCCATTTATGGACTGGTGCAAGCATCTCGGAGTTGGAATATACGCTTTGATAAGTTGATCAAAGATATAGTTTATACTGAGACTTGCAAAGAAGCCCAGTATTTACAAGAAAGTGAGTGGGAGCAATACAACATTTCGATAAGTATATGTGAATGACATATTGTCGATCGAAATAATGTAGAATTATTCTCAGAAGCATAAAGGAGTGTTTGAAAGGAGTTTTTCAAAGAAAGACCTCGGTGAAGTTGTTACATATTGAGCATCAAGATCTATAGAGATAGTTCAAGACGCTTGATAAGTTTTTTCAATGAGTACATACCTTGACAAGATTTTGAAGTAGTTCAAAATGGAGCAATCAAAGAAAGAGTTCTTGCACGTGTTACAAGGTGTGAAATTGAGTAAGACTCAAAACCCGACCACGGCAGAAGATAGAAAGAGAATGAAAGTCATTCCCTATGCCTTGGCCATAGGTTCTATAAAGTATGCCATGCTGTGTACCAGATCTGTTGTATACCCTACAATGAGTTTGGCAAGGGAGTACAATAGTGATCTAGGAGTAGATCACTGGACAATGGTCAAAATTATCCTTAGTGGAATAAGGATATGTTTCTCGATTATGGAAGTGACAAAAGGTTCGTCGTAAAGGGTTATGTCGATGCAAGTTTTGACACCGATCCGGATGACTCTAAGTCTCGATCTAGATACATATTGAAAGTGGGAGCAATTAGCTAGAGTAGCTCCGTGCGAGCATTGTAGACATAGAATATTTGCAAAATACATACGGCTCTGAATGTGACAGATCCGTTGACTAAACTTCTCTCACGAGCAAAACATGATCATACCTTTGTACTCTTTGGGTGTTAATCACATAGCGATGTGAATTAGATTATTGACTCTAGTAAACCCTTTGGGTGTTGGTCACATGACGATGTGAACTATGGGTGTTAATCATATACAAATATGATTATTGGTGTTCAATCACATGGCGATGTGAACTAGATTATTGACTCTAGTGCAAGTGGGAGATCTGAAGGAAATATGCCCTAGAGGCAATAATAAAGTTATTATTTATTTCCTTATTTCATGATAAATGTCTATTATTCATGCTAGAATTGTATTAACCGCAAACATAATACATGTGTGAATATATAGACAAACAGAGTGTCACTAGTATGCCTCTACTTGACTAGCTTGTTAATCAAAGATGGTTATGTTTCCTAACCATGAACAAAGAGTTGTTATTTGATTAACGGGATCACATCATTAGTTGAATGATCGATTGACATGACCCATTCCGTTAGCTTAGCACCCGATCGCTTAGTATGTTGCTATTGCTTCCTTCATGACTTATACATGTTCCTATGATTATGAGATTATGCAACTCCGTTTGGGAGGAACACTTTGTGTGCTACCAAACGTCACAACGTAATCGGGTGATTATAAAGGTGCTCTCTGGTGTCTCCAAAGGTACTTGTTGGGTTGGCGATTTGAGATTAGGATTTGTCACTCCGAATGTCGGAGAGGTATCTCTGGCCCTCTCGGTAATGCACATCACTTAAGCCTTGCAAGCATTGCAACTAATGAGTTAGTTAAGAGATGATGTATTACGGAATGAGTAAAGAGACTTGCGATAACGAGATTGAACTAGGTATTGATACCGACGATCGAATCTCGGCAAGTAACATACCGATGACAAAGGAACAACGATGTTGTTATGCGGTCCGACCGATAAAGATCTTCGTAGAATATGTAGGAACCAATATGGGCATCCAGGTCCCGCTATTGGTTATTGACCGAGACGTGTCTCGATCATGTCTACATTGTTCTCGAACCGTAGGGTCCGCACGCTAAGGTTTCGATGATGTTATATTATGAGTTTATGAGTTTTGATGTACCAAGGAGTTCGAGTCCCGGATGAGATTGGGGACATGACGAGGAGTCTCGAAATGGTCGAGACATAAAGATCGATATATTGGACGACTATATTCGGAGTTCGGAAAGGTTCCGAGTCATTCGGGTATTTATCGGAGTACCGGAGAGTTACGGGAATTCGTATTGGGCCTCATTGGGCCATACGGGACAAGAGAGAAAGGGCCTAAAGGGTGGCTGCACCCCTCCCCTTTGGCTAGTCCGAATTGGACTAGGGAGGGGGGCGCCCCCTTCCTTCCTTCTCCTTCTCTCTTCCCTTTCCTTCTCTCATACTCCTACTATATGGAAGGGTTCCTAGTTGGACTAGGAAAAGGGGAATCCTACTCCCGGTGGGAGTAGGACTCCCCTAGGGCGCGCCATAGAGAGGGCCGGCCCTCCCCCTCCTCCACTCCTTTATATACGGGGGTAGGGGCACCCCATAGACACAAGTTGATCATTGAGATCGTTCCTTAGCGGTATGCGGTGCCCCCTCCACAAGATTACACCTCAGTCATATTGTAGCGGTGCTTAGGCGAAGCCCTGCAACAGTAGAACATCAAGATCGTAACCACGCCGTCGTGCTGACGGAACTCCTCCCCGCGCCTCTGCTGGATCGGAGATCGGGGTGCGTCATCGAGCTGTACGTGTGTCAAGAACTCGGAGGTGCCGGAGTAACGGTGCTTGAATCGGTTGGACCGGAGGACGTACAACTACTTCCTCTACGTTGCGTCAACGCTTCCACTTCGGTCTACGAGGGTACGTAGACAACACTCTCCCCTCTCGTTGCTATGCATCACCATGATCTTGCGTGTGCGTAGGAAATTTTTTGAAATTACTACGTTCCCCAACACGTGGGTGATTATAATAATGCATCGTGGGATGCGGAACGGTTTGAGCGGTAAAACCGAAAATCTGGATAAGATTTGTTTTAAGGTTTCCTTCGCAATTTCTTCAGCTGACAAGGACACAGTGAAGACTTTGAACGGGTTTCAAATAGAACGCACATGAAGAATTTGTGAATAGATTGGGTTGAGTATAGCATAGAGGGGGGAGGGTCCGATCACATTCACTTAGCAGAAAATGCAACTTGAAGAAATAGCCATAAGTGAATGCTGTAGAGGACATAACTCATATATATATATATATAGCCAATGAAGAAAAACGACTGAAATAGTGAAGATTTTGCAAAGTTGAAGAATTTGAAAAACTGAAGAATTTCAAAAATGAGGAAAAACTCAAATTGAAGATTTTCAACTTTTTTGGTAGCGTAATCCACCGTATAAGAATGATGATTTCAGACACCGCGTACAATTGTCGTAGGGTTCTGAGAATCAAATTCTTCATTAATTTCTTCACACTTAGAGTGTTATTCTTCATTGATTGAAGAAAAACGTTTCTTCATGTGTTGCACATCTAAGTCATCAATTTTGCATAAGTGTTAGGATGTGTGTCCTTTTCAAAGAACATTCAAGACTCTAAGATATTTAGCTCACACCGCAACTTGCTAAATCTCCTCTCATCCAAGGGCTTGGTGAAGATATCAGCTAGCTGTTCTTCGCCTTCACATGCTCGATGGGGATGTCGCCTTCAACACATGATCACGAAGAAAATGATGACGAATCTGATGTGCTTTGTCTTCGAGTCTGAACTGGGTTGTGAGCAATCTTGATAGCACTCTCATTGTCGCAGAGGAGAGGCACATTCTTCACGTTGACGCCATAGTCCTTGAGGGTTTGCTTCATCCAAAGCAGCTTGAGCACAAAGATGAGCCAAAGAACAATATATTCAACTTCAGCGAGAAGAGGTGATACGCAGCTCTGCTTTCTTCGAGGACCAACGCACCAAAGATCGTCAGGAAATGACAAGTGCCGATGTTGACTTGCGGTCCACACGATCACCAAAGATAGTTAGAGTCGAATATCCAATGAGATCAAAAGCAGAGCCCTTGGGGTACCATAATCCTCGTGTTGGTGTGTGAGCTAGATATCAAGAATATGCTTCACACCTTATGGTGTGATTCCTTGAGCAGCTTGAAATCGGGCACACATGCAAACACTAAGCATTATATCCGCCTAGATGCACATAAGTACAATAAAGAACCAATCATGGAGCGGTATACCTTGTGATCAAGTCAATACCATTTTCATCGATTGCATAGATGGCCATTTGTGGGCATAGGAATTTTGACGCTTTTGCAATCTTGCATGCCGAATTTCCTCAAGACATCTTTGAGGTATTTCTCATGAGATATGAATATGCCATTCTTGCTTGACGGATTTGAAGACCTAAGAAGAATTTCAACTCTCCCATCATAGACATTTGATATTCTTCACTCATCATATAGGCAAATTCATCACTATAACGTTGGTCAAGACAGCCAAAGATAATATCATCAACATATATTTGGCACACAAACAGTTCACCATCATAAGATTTAGTAAAGAGAGTAGGGTCGAGTGAACCGGTGTGAAGCCATTCTTCACGAAGAATCCTTCAATGTATCACACCACGCCGAGGGGCTTGCTTGAGGCCATAGAGGGCCTTATTAAGTATGAAGACTTTGTCGATTCTTTGGATCTTCAAAACACGGGGTTGAGCAACATATACTTCTTCCTCAAGCTTACCATTGAGGAATGCACTTTTCACATCCATTTGATATAAGATGATACCATGATGGTTAGCATAAGCAAGTAATATCTGAATAGCCTCAAGTCTAGCAACAGTGCAAAAGTTTCATCGAAATCAATTCCTTCAACTCGTGTGTAGCCTTGAGCTACCAGTTGTGCCTTATTCCTCACCACAAGGCCATTTTCATCTTGCTTGTTGTGGTAGATCCACTTTGTGCTAATGATATTATGCTTGCGAGGATCTCGGCGTTTGACCAGTTCCTGACATTGTTGAGCTCGAATCGATGTAATTCTTCTTGCATAGCTCGAATCCACTCCGCTCCAAAATGCTTCGTCTACCTTAGTGGGCTCTGTGATAGAGACAAAAGCATAGTGCCCACAAAAGTTAGATAAATGTGAAGCTTTTGAGCGTGTGAGAGGACTGGTGCGCTAATGTCATCGATGATCTTCTCCACTTGCACTTCTTTTGCAACACGTGGATGAGCTGGTTGTCGCTAAGGATTTTGATCAAGATTATCTTCACACCATTTTCCTCATCATGTTCTTGGTGCATCACCGACGTTCTTCATGAACAGGAATGAATTCTTCACAGATTCTTGATGAGGAATGACATCCTCGGTTGCCTTGAGCTTGATAGCATCCTCGGTCTGGTTCATCTAACACGAAGGTAGGTGCTCTCTTTGCGAGCCATTAGTTTCATCGAACCGCACATCTACAGTGTCAACAATCTTGTGAAGAACAATGTTGAAGACTCTGTAGGTGTGCGAGTCCTTTCCGTAACCAAGCATAAAACCTTCATGTGCTTTCGGTGCAAATTTAGAGTTATGGTGAGGATCTCTAATCCAGCATTTAGCACCAAAGACTTACTCACATTGGGTTTCTTGTCAGTGACGAGTTCATAGGCTGTTTTCTTGAAGAATTTGTGAAGATATACTCTGTTGATGATGTGGCACGCAGTATCAATTGCATCAATCCAAAAACGCTGAGGCGTTTTGTATTCATCAAGCATAGTGCGAGCCATCTCAACAAGAGTTCTGTTCTTGCGCTCCACGACGCCATTTTGCTGAGGAGTATAGGGAGCAGATAATTCATGAGTAATACCAAGTTCATCAAGATAGGCATCAAGGCCGGAATTCTTGAACTCAGTTCCATTGTCACTTCTGATATGCTTGATCTTCACACCAAAGTTGGTTGAAGCCCTCGAGGAAAATCGTTTGAAGACTTCCTGCACTTCATGTTTGTAAGTAACAATGTGTACCCATGTATATCGAGAATAATCATCAACAATGACAAAACCATATAGAGATGCATCATTAGTGACTGCTGAATAATGATTAGGTCCGAGGAGGTCCATGTGAAGCAATTCGAATGGACGGGTAGTGGTCATGATAGTCTTCGCTGGATGCTTGGCCTTGGTCAATTTTCCAGCTTCACAAGCTCCGCATAAATGATCCTTGAGGAATTTGACATTCTCGATGCCAATGACATGCTTCTTCTTCGCAAGCGTGTGCAAATTCCTCATGCCTGCATGACCAAGTTGTCGATGCCATAGCCAGCCTTCTGAAGCTTTTGCAAGTAGACACACGGCTGGTTGTGGTCCCAGAGAAATCAACAATATACAGATCTCCTCTCCTAAAGCCTTCAAGACTTTGGAATTGTCGACTTCCATAATCACAACACAATGATACTTGCTAAAGACAACAACCATATCAAGATCACAAAGCATTGAGATCGACATGAGATTGTATCCTAAGGACTCAACAAGCATGACTTTGTCCATGTGTTTATCCTTAGAGATCGCAACCTTACCAAGACCCAATACGACTTTTGCCTTTGTCAAGAAAAAGATGATATGCTTCAGAGGTGATGGTGATAAAGGAGCATCCATCAATAGATTCTTGTCACCAATCATGTGATTTGTACATCCACTATCGAGGACCCATTTAGTAGTTTTGGGTTGACCATCCTGCAGATGAATTAGTGTAGCTTACAATCTCATATGCTTCTTCAAAGAAGAATATGATATCAAGTTCATCGATGAATTTCATCAAGCGATAGAAATATAGCGCAATGAGGACGTGTGAAATGACAGTTCATTTCATCATGGTTCGCTGCGTCCTTCGAGCAATTTCAATCCCCAACAAATTCTTGAGACGTTAAAGCACGCCCGAGACTGACCTTGCAGAAGAGATTAGTTCTTTTTCTTAACCACCCACATCTGGAGGGGTGGCAAA
The DNA here is from genome assembly GCA_021437245.1 of Aegilops speltoides. Classification (NCBI taxonomy): domain Eukaryota; kingdom Viridiplantae; phylum Streptophyta; class Magnoliopsida; order Poales; family Poaceae; genus Aegilops; species Aegilops speltoides. Next base: position 531,850,663 of record CM038142.1, read on the forward strand.
GAATTCATCACTCTGCGAGCACCATATGAAAATGGTGGCAAAGATGCCAAACCATTTCGTTTCACATAAGAGGGGTTAGGGTAAGCATATGAATAAGCAGAGTAATTCTTCGAGGACTCATGAACATAATGGTTTGAAGAATAATGCACATATTCATAGCTCTTAGCTCTACCCTGCGAGACAGAGTTGTTAGCACGATGATAATCATATGAGGACTTTGATCCATTTGAGGAATTTGATCCACGTGAGGAATTTGGTCCGTATGAGGACTTGGATCCATATGAAGAATTTGGTCCATATGAAGAATTTGATCTGGGGTTCCTGTTCTTCACAGGTGGTGTCATGAGGACATTTACCTGAAGACTTTCAACATAACTTTTGGGAACCCAGATTTTCTTCATAGGGGAACCGTTCCTGCAGTTAGTGCCAACATATCTAGCAAATACTTCACCATTCTGATTTTTGAACAGTTTATAGTTGGAGTCAAATGACTTATCAGAAGAATGACGAGATTCACAAGTAAAGCCAGATAAGTTAGATGGATCAACTAGAGGTCCCTTTGCAGCAACCTATGAGGTTTTGGGGTACTGTTCAGGTTTCCAATATGTTCCATCAGCATTAAGTTTCCTCTCAAAGGCAATACCCTCTTTTCTAGGGTTTCTGTTGAGGATCTGCTTTTTGAGCACATCACACAGTGTCTGATGCCCTTTGAGGCTTTTGTACATGCCTGTCATGTACAATTCCTTCAGCCCTGCATTGTCATTGATACTAGCAATGTCCTCGATGAGGAATTAGTGATAGCAGAGGCAGATGAAGAATTTGTAACAGTTGAAGCATTTGAACATTCAGGTGAAGAATTAGTAGATTCATGTTCAATGCACTTTAAGCATGGAGGAACAAATTCTTCCTGAGAGGCGCTGATTTGTTGGGCTAGTAATGAATCACGCTCCTTCTGAAGATCTTCATAACACACTCTTAGCTTTTCAAGATTTCCTTTCTTTGAAGAGATTCAAGAGAAAGCTTCTCGTGATCTTGCTTTTCTTGAAGAAATTCATAAGAAAGTTTCTCATGATCAGATAAGAGAGCATTATGATGACCTTGAAGGTTATCAAACCTAGACTGAAGTCTCTGAAGATTTTCAGTCAGGGATTTAGTGCGATCCATTTCTTCACCCAACATATCATCACTTTTATCTAGCATGTTTTGAACCTTCTCAAAAGCCCGTTGTTGTTTCACAACAATCTTAGCAAGTTTAGAGTAGCTAGGCTTGAGATCCTCATCAGATTCATTTTCACTAGATTCAGAGGAGTTGTATTTGAGTACCTTGGCACCTTTTGCCGTGAAGCAGTAGGTGGGAGCGTAGCCATCATTATCTTCATCAAGCTTGTCGGTGGTGTCAGTTTCTTCAGTGTTGAAGATGGACTTGCTGACGAAAGTAGTAGCGACGGCCAGACTCGCCACACCAGACTCAGATTCTTCAGACGCCTCCTCTTCATCATTTTCCTCAGATTCAGCTTCAGAGTCCATTTCCTTGCCAATGAATGTCCGAGCCTTCTTGGAGCTGCTCTTCTTGTGAGATGAAGACTTTGAGGATTTTGATGACGAAGATTTTGATGATTTCTTCTTCTTCTTTGCATCATCAGAACTGTAATCCTTGTATTTCTTCTTCTTCATTTCCTTTTCCCACTGAGGACAATCTTGGATATAGTGACCAGGTTTCTTGCATTTGTGGCACAGCCTTCTCTTATAGTCCTTTGGATGAGGAATCACCGCTTCTTGAGGATTTTCCAAAATGACCACGTCTTGAGAACTTCGAATTTCTTCACGAGCGATGCTAGCTCTGGCTCAATTCTTGAGATCACCAAGGCTACTACCGTAATCCTCATATTTAGAGTCGACACCTGCCTTGGCCTTGAGGCACGTGGCTTGCCATAGTTTGAACCATAGAGATCTCTCTTTTAAAGAAATGGAACTCGTGAGTGTTTAGCCTTTCGAGGATATCAGCAGGATCAAGAGACTTGTAGTCATCACGTTCTTGTATCATCAGTCCCAGAGTATCAAATGAGGAATCAAGCGATCTCAACAATTTCTTCACTACTTCATGATCAGTGATGTCAGTGGCACCGAGGGCTTGAAGCTCATTTGAGATGTCAGTGAGGCGATCAAAGGTTTGTTGGACATTCTCATTATCGAGTCTTTTGAAGCGGTTGAAGAGATTCCGAAGAACATCGACTCGAGAGTCACGCTGCGTTGAAACTCCTTCATTTACTTTGGACAGCCTATCCCGATAAGCTTAGCGCTTCCAAAGCACTCACTCTTCCATCCGTCCTTTACTCGGATGGCCACATATGATATTCTTCGCTTGAGAATCGAGTTGTTTGAATCTCTTCACATCGGTAGCGTTCGGGAGGGTGACAGAGGAACACCATTTTCCACAACATACCGTAGATCGTTATCAATTGCCTCAAGATGCATTTGCATCTTGTTCTTCCATAGAGGGGTAGTCCGTCCCATCAAAGGTAGGACACCCAGCCGAGACCTTGATCATACTGCGGTCGACATAACTAAAACTCGGCGGTTAAACCAAAATCACACGTAACAAGGAGTACCTTGCTCGATACCAATTGAAAGTCGTTATATCGACTAGAGGGGGTGAATAGGCGATTTTATGAATTCTTCAACGAGGAATTTGCTGGTGAGGAAATTCCTTAGCGAAGAACTACTTGCAGCGTATAAGTACTCGAAGTAAACATAACAGATACAAACATAGTCATCATGATGAAATGAAGACAAGCACAGAGTACGAAAAGCGTAAACACAGGATAACAAGATGAAGACAAACAGACTAAAGAAATTGAACGAGGAATTTGTGAAAGTCTTGATCAAAGTCTTCAAGCACAGATATGGACAACATTCAACACAAGAATGAGGAAATGAAAGGGTTGAGGAGATAGAACCAATTAGTTGGTGAAGACAATGATTTGGTAAACCAGTTCAACTCGCTGTCTCGGTTATGCGTCTGTTGGAGCGGCCGAGTATTTAAACTCGAGGACACGAAGTCCGGACACCCGATCTCGAGCCGCAACTCAGGACACCCAGCCCTCACCGTATTCTCCTTGAACTAAGACCACGCAGTCTCGTCCAATCACTCGTGGTAAGTCTTGGTGACTTCCAAACCTTCACAGACTTGGTCACTTGGCGATCCACAATTCCTCTTGGATGCTCTAGACCTTGGCGCCTAACCGTCTGGAAGAAGCACGATCTTCAAAGGTAACAAGCGTCGGATCCACGCGGATCAATTTCTTCATGATGCTCAATCACTTTGGGTTTGTGGGGGTTTGGTTTTGGGATTTTCCTCACTTGATGATTTTCGCCAAAGTCCTCGGAGGATGGGTTGCTCTCAAATGACAAGTGTCAAGTTCTCTCGGGCAGCCAACCAACTAGTGGTTGTAGGGGCGGCTATTTATAGCCTAGGAGCAGCCCAACATGATAAGACATAAATGCCCTTCAATGATATGACCGTTAGGTGGATAAGATATTTTGGACAGCCGGTAGAAGACAAGAACGGTCGGAAATTTGACTCTCAAATTCCTCGGGGCTATCATGTTCCTCATCGTGTAGGCAATTCAGACCGCGAATTCCTAACTCCTCGATCGAAAGAAAGTCATCGAGGACTGTAAGAACTGCGTCTCATCATCAAGAACTTGACTGAATCAGTATGAGATTTCAATGGCTTCACTCGAGGGATTGGTAGGTGTAGGATTTTGACTTGAGCATCACATGGAAATTTTTCCTTAGTATTTCCTCGACCCCTTTAACAATCACGGTGTTTCCTATGACTCAAGAAAGAGAAAATGAAACTACGAAAACAAAAGTCTTCACGCTTCATGTTCCTCGAATGAATACCAAGTCTTCAAGGTCACACCAATTTCTTCACTTTCAAAGTCTTGAAAGTCTTGAATATCAAAGTCTTGATCGAAGAACTTCATTTTTAGGGTCGACTTTCTCTATAAATATCAAACTCCTCATAGACTTATAGACCTGTGTACACTCACAAACGCATCAGTCCCTTAGCCTATAAGTCTTCAATACACAAAAATCACTAAGGGGCACTAGATGCACTTACAGATTCCTTCGGTGCAGCTTGAAATCGGGCACACATGCAAACACTAAGCATTATATCTGGCCTAGATGCACATAAGTACAATAAAGAACCAATCATGGAGCGGTATACCTTGTGATCGAAGTCAATACCATTTTCATCAGTGCATAGGTGGCCATTTGTGGGCATAGGAATTTTGATGCCTTTGCAATCTTGCATGCGAATTTCCTCGGACATCTTTGAGGTATTTCTCTGAGATATGAATATACCATTCTTGTTGTTGATGAATTTGAAGACCTAAGAAGAATTTCAACTCTCCCATCATAGACATTTGATATTCTTCACTCATCATATAGGCAAATTCATCACTATAACGTTGGTCAAGACAAACCAAAGATAATATCATCAACATATATTTGGCACACAAACAGTTCACCATCATAAGATTTAGTAAAGAGAGTAGGGTCGAGTGAACCGGGTGTGAAGCCATTCTTCACGAAGAATCCCTTCAATGTATCACACCACGCCCGAGGGGCTTGCTTGAGGCCATAGAGGGCCTTATTAAGTATGAAGACTTTGTCAGGATTCTTTGGATCTTCAAAACCTGGGGGTTGAGCAACATATACTTCTTCCTCAAGCTTACCATTGAGGAATGCACTTTTCACATCCATTTGATATAAGATGATACCATGATGGTTAGCATAAGTAAGTAATATGCGAATAGCCTCAAGTCTAGCAACAGGTGCAAAAGTTTCATCGAAATCAATTCCTTGACCTGTGTGTAGCCTTGAGCTACCAACAGTGCCTTATTCCTCACCACAAGGCCATTTTCATCTTGCTTGTTGTGGTAGATCCACTTTGTGCTAATGATATTATGCTTGCGAGGATCTGGACGTTTGACCAGTTCCCAGACATTGTTGAGCTCGAATGATGTAATTCTTCTTGCATAGCTTTGAATCCACTCGGCTCCAAAATGCTTCGTCTACCTTAGTGGGCTCTGTGATAGAGACAAAAGCATAGTGCCCACAAAATTTAGATAAATGTGAAGCTTTTGAGCGTGTGAGAGGACCTGTGCTCTAATGTCATCGATGATCTTCTCCACTTGCACTTCTTTTGCAACGCAAGGATGAGCTGGTTGTCGTTGAGGAGTTTGATCAAGATTTTCTTGACACCATTTCCTCGGCATTTTCTTGGTGCATCACCGGCGTTCTTCATGAACTGGAATGAATTCTTCATTGATTCTTTAGTAGGAATGACATCCTTAGTTGCCTTGAACTTGATAGAATCCTCAGGTGCTGGTTCATCTAACACAGAAGGTAGGTGCTCTCTTTGCGAGCCATTAGTTTCACCGAACCGCACATCTACAGTGTCAACAATCTTGTGAAGAACAATGTTGAAGACTCTATAGGTGTGCGAGTCCTTTCCGTAACCAAGCATAAAACCTTCATGTGCTTTCGGTGCAAATTTAGAATTGTGGTGAGGATCTGTAATCCAACATTTAGCACCGAAGACTTTGAAATAACTCACATTGGGTTTCTTGTCAGTGAGGAGTTCATAGGCCGTCTTCTTGAAGAATTTGTGAAGATATACTCTGTTGATGATGTGGCACGCAGTATCAATTGAATCAATCTAAAAATGATGAGGCGTTTTGTATTCATCAAGCATAGTGCGAGCCATCTCAACAAGAGTTCTGTTCTTGCACTCCACGACGCCATTTTGCTGAGGAGTATAGGGAGCAGATAACTCATGAGTAATACCAAGTTCATCAAGATAGTCATCAAGACCAGAATTCTTGAACTCAGTTCCATTGTCACTTCTGATGTGCTTGATCTTCACACCAAAGTTGGTTGAAGCCCTCGAGGAAAAACCTTTGAAGACTTCCTGCACTTCATGTTTGTAAGTAACAATGTGTACCCATGTATATCGAGAGTAATCATCAACAATGACAAAACCATATAGAGATGCATCACTAGTGACTACTGAGTAATGATTAGGTCCGAAGATGTCCATGTGAAGCAATTCGAATGGACGAGTAGTGGTCATGATAGTCTTTCTTTGGATGCTTGGCCTTGGTCATTTTCCCACTTCACAGTTCTCCGCATAAGTGATCCTTGAGGAATTTGACATTCTCAATGCCAATGACATGCTTCTTCTTAGCAAGCATGTGCAAATTCCTCATGCTGCGTGACCAAGTCGTCGATGCCATAGCCAGCCTTACGAAGCTTTTGCAAGTAGACACACGGCCGGGTCAGTGGTCCCAGAGAGAAATCAACAATATACAAATCTCCTCTCCTAAAGCCTTTGAAGACTTTGGAATTGTCGACTTCCATAATCACAACACGATAATACTTGCCAAAGACAACAACCATATCAAGATCACAAAAGCATTGAGATCGACATGAGGTTGTATCCTAAGGACTCAACAAGCATGACTTTGTCCATGTGTTTATCCTTAGAGATTGCAACCTTACCAAGACCCAATACGACTTTTTCCTTTGTCAAGAAAGATGATATGCTTGAGATGTGGCGGTGATAAGGAGCATCCATCAATAGATTCTTGTCACCAATATGTGATTCGTACATCCACTATCGAGGACCCACTCGGTAGCTTTGGGTTGATCATCTTGCGGATGAATTAGTGTAGCTTACAATCTCATATGCTTCATTTGTGAAGAATATGATATCAAGTTCATCGATGAATTTCATCAATCGATAAATGATATAGCAAGATGAGGGCGTGTGAAATGAAGGGTCATTTCATCATGATTCGCTGCGTCCTTTTAGGCAGTTTTGTCAGGTCCCCAGCAAATTCTTCAGACGTTAAAGCACGTCTGGAGACCTGACCCTGCAGAAGAGATTAGTTCTTTTTCCTCACCACCCACATCTGAAGGGGTGGCAAAGAGTTCATCACTCTGCGAGCACCATACGAGAATGATGGCATAGAGGCCAAACCATTTCGTTTCACATAAGAGGGGTTAGGGTAAGCATATGAATAAGCAGAGAAATTCTTCGAGGACTTATGAACATAATGGTTTGAAGAGTAATGCACATATTCATAGCCCTTAGCTCTACCCTGCAAAACAGAGTGGTTAGCACGATGATAATCATATGAGGACTTTGATCCATTTGAGGAATTTGATCCTCGTGAAGGATTTGATCTGGGGTTCCTGTTCTTCACAGGTGGTGTCATGAGGACATTCACCTGAAGACTTTCAAGGCACTTCTTGGGAACCCAGATTTTCTTCATAGGAGAACCATTCCTGCAGTTAGTGCCAACATATCTTGCAAATACTTCACCATTCTGATTTTTGAACAGTTTATAGTTGGAGTCAAATCACTCATCAGAAGAATGAGGAGATTCCCATGTAAAGCGGATAAGTTAGATGGATCAATCGGAGGTCCTTTGCAAAGAACCCATGAGGTTTTGGGGTCTTGCTCGGGCTTCCAATATGTTCCATCGAGATTAAGTTTCCTCTCAAAGGCGATACCCTCTTTCCTAGGGTTTACGTTGAGGATCTGCTTTTAAGCACATCACAAAGAGTCGATGCCCTTTGAGGCTTTTGTACATGCTGTCATGTACAATTCCTTCAACCTGCATCGTCGGTGATACTAGCAATGTCCTCAGATGAGGAATTAGTGATAGCAGAGGCAGGTGAAGAATTTGTAACAGTTGAAGCATTTGAACATTCAGGTGAAGAATTAGCAGATTCACGTTCAATGCACTTTAAGCATGGAGGAACAAATTCTTCCTGAGAAGCGCTGGTTTGTTGAGCTAGTAATGAATTGCGCTCCTTCTGAAGATCTTCATAACTCACTCTTAGCTTCCCAAGATCTTGCTTTCCTTGAAGGAATTCATAAGAAAGTTTCTCATGATCAGATAAGAGAGTGTTATGATGACTTTGAAGGTTATCAAACCTAGACTGAAGTCTCTGAAGATTTTCAGTCAGGGCTTTAGTGCGATCCATTTCTTCACCCAACATATCATCACTTTTGTCTAGCATGTTTTGAACTTGTTCCAAAGCCGTTTGTTGTTTAGTGGCAATGCAAACAAGTTTGGTATAACTAGATTCAATATCATCATCAGATCCATCATCATCAGATTCATCGTCACAAAACTCGGATGAGGAGCATTCGGTTACCTCGTCACCCTTTGCCATGAGACATGATGCGAAGATGATGATTACGGCTCGAAAGTCATCGTTTTGAGAGATTCCTTGAAGTCCTCAAACCAGGGATCATAGCGGGTTCGATGACCTTCATAGACATCGAGATTCGGTCCCAGATAAGCTTCGCATTGCAAAGATGCATAATGCGCTTGAATTCATCTCTGGATAGGCAGGAACAAATGATGTCCTTCGCCATGATGTCGAGTCGAGTGAACTTGCGAATTTCATCAGCGCTTTGCCTTCTTGCATAGATCGGTAAGCCCAATCTCGTTGACGGTCCACACTCGTTGTCCATTGCCATGAGGCGCTTCCTCATCATGGCCTTCCACTTGGGATAATCATGACCGTCAAAGATAGGGCATGTCACTTTCTTCATACTGCGGTCGACATAACTAAAACTCCGGTGGTTAAACCAAAATCACACGTAACAAGGGAGTACCTTGCTCGATACCAATTGAAAGTCGTTATATCGACTAGAGGGGGTGAATAGGCGATTTTATGAATTCTTCATCGAGGAATTTGCGGTGAGGAAATTCCTTAGCGAAGAACTACTAGCAATGGAATAAGTACTTAGAAGTAAGCATAACGAGAATACAAGCATGGTCATCAAGATGAAATGAAGACAAGCACCGAGTACGAAAGCGTAATCACGGAAACACAAGGTGAAGACAAACAGAGTGAAGAAATTGATCTCGAGGAAATTGAGAAAGTCTTGATCAAGTCTTCAAACACAGATATGAACAAACACTCAACACAAGAATGAGGAAATGAAAGGGTTGAGGAAATATAACCGATTAGGTTGGTGAAGACAATGATTTGGTAGACCAGTTCAAGCTGCTGTCTCGGTTATGCGTCTGGTTGGAGTGGTGAGTATTTAAACTCGAGGACACACAGTCCCGGACACCCAGTCGCTGAGCACGCAGCTCAGGACACCCAGTCCTCACCGTATTCTCCTTGAACTAAGGTCACACAGACCTCGTCCAATCACTCGTGGTATGTCTTCAGGCGACTTCCAAACCTTCACAGACTTGGTCACTCGGCGATCCACAATTCCTCTTGGATGCTCTAGACCATGACGCCTAACCATCTGGAAGAAGCACAGTCTTCAAAGGTAACAAGCGTCGGATCCACACAGGATCAATTTCTTTAGTGATGCTCAATCACTTTGGGTTTGTAGGGGTTTGGTTTTGGGTTTTCCTCACTCGATGATTTTCGCTCAAAGTCCTCGGAGGATGGGTTGCTCTCAAATGAAAAGTGTCAAGTTCTCTCGGAGCAGCCAACCAGCTAGTGGTTGTAGGGGGCAGCTATTTATAGCCTAGGGAGCAGCCCGACATGATAAGACATAAATGCCCTTCAATGATATGACCGTTAGGTGGATAAGATATTTTGGGACAGGTGGCCAAGAAGACAAGAACGGTTGGAAATTTGACTCTCAAATTCCTCGGGGCTATCATGTTCCTCATGTGTAGGAAATTCGATCGGCGAATTCCTAACTCCTCGATCGAAACAAATTCATCGTGACGGAAGAACTTCATCTCATCCTCAAGAAAGTGATGAATCTGTATGAGATTTCAAAGGCTTCACTCGAAGGGATTGGTAGGTGTAGGATTTTGAGTTGAGCATCACATGGAAATTTTTCCTTAGTATTTCCTCGACCCCTTTAACGATCAGATGTTTCCTATGACTCAAGAAAGAGAAATGAAACTACGAAAACAAAAGTCTTCACGCTTCATGTTCCACAAATGAATACCGGTCTTCAAGGTCACACCAATTTCTTTACTTTCAAAGTCTTGAAAGTCTTGAGAATATCAAAGTCTTGATCGAAGAACTTCATTTTTAGGGGTCGACTTTCTCTGTAAATACCAAACTCCTCATAGACTTATAGACCTGTGTACACTCACAAACGCATTAGTTGCTTAACCTATAAGTCTTCAATACACCAAAATCACTAAGGGGCACTAGATGCACTTACAATTACCAACCCGGAGGCGCCCTGCGGAGCACAAGAGCGGTGCCGATATGGCGGACGAACGGCGTGATGTGGTGGCCTGAAGGTGGTCCCTGCGATCCGCCCAGGAGGGCTGCGACGACAGGGGGCACCAGCGTAGCATGATGGGCAAGGAAGAGGTTGCGTAACTCCTCCCAGGAGGCCACAGAAGCCGCCGGCAGGTGGAGCAGCCACATGCGCGGGACACCGGTGAGGGCCATGGGCAGCCAGTTAGCCATGACCCTGTCATCGGCTCCGGCCTTGAGGACAACTTCTTCATTTGCTAGCAGGAAGGCCAGTGGATCGGCCACGCCATCGTAGCACGGCGGCATGTCCGGCTTGAACTTGTTCGGCCACTGCACTTGTCGTAAGGCGGGGCGAGGCTCAAGCCCCGGTTCCAGCGCGGCGTCGGCGGCCGGGTGGGCGATCGTTAGCGCCATGAGGCGGGCGCGGTGCTGATGGAGAACGGGTCGACAGAAGGGAGAGCTCCGGCGCACCCCTACCTAGCGCGCCAAATGTCGGATTTCGGGTTCCGGCAGACCCTTGAGGTTCGAACACTGGGGTGCGCGCGGAGATCACACCCTCAGCCTACCCATGTTTCACCGCCTCGCTAGGATCTAAACTACACGAAGAACAACACTAAGGACACAAGATTTATACTGGTTCAGGCCACCATTGTGGTGTAATACCCTACTCCAGTTTGTGGTGTGTGGATTGCCTCTGGGGCTGATGAGGAACAGTACAAGGGAAGAACAGCCTCGCGAGGGTCTGTTCTTGGTTGGTGCGATGAACTGCTAGGGGGTTCAGTCGCCTCTCTCTCTGTGTGTGTGTGTGTGTGTGTGTCTGTGTGTGTGTGTGTGTGTGTCTTGGGTGCGGATCCGATCAGATCTCTAGATCCCCTCTACCCTGGGGGTGGCTAGTCCTATTTATAGGCGAAGGCCCCGGGCCTCTTCCCAAATATTGAGCGGGAAGGGCGCCAACAATTGGCAATTTTGAAGGGGAACATCTAGTACACTTATCCTGACTAAAGTTGCCACTCGCCTGCCAAAGGCCCCGACGATGACGCTCGCTTGGGCTCCACGATGACCTCCGTTCTGCCGTCCTGCTGGTCTTGGTCTTGTTGCACCGAACTGGTTGCCTTTTCTTGATACCCTTGCCTGCGCTTGCCCCCTTTTGCACCAAAGGGGAAACCAGGACTCTGCGCAGGCCGGCGCCCGCCCGGCCTTGGTCGTCATGGCTTGCGTCACGGGCACCTCGTGAGGTACCCCGCCTTGATCTCTCCGCCTCCTCGCGAGCCAGCCTGACGAGGCCGCGCCTAAGGAAGCCTCCTGTCGTCCACCCCGCGAGGCTTAGCCCCTCGCGAGGGTCTTGAGCATGTGTTGGTAAAGATGGGCCGTATTGGGCCACTCCTTGAGCCACGCCGCAAGCCGCAGGCAGGCAAGTCTGGGCACCCCCGTTCTCAGAATGCTGACACACGCCGAGGAGCTCGAAGCCCTCAAATGGCCGCAGGCGATCGCCGCCAACGCCGCCGCCAACGACAAGGCTGAGGAGTGGCGCCGCATCCGCGTGGAGCAGGCGGCGAAGTACATCGACCTGTGCAGCTCCGGCTGTTGGGGAACGTAGTAATTTCAAAAAAATTCCTACGCACACGCAAGATCATGGTGATGCATAGCAACGAGAAGGGAGAGTGTTGTCCATGTACCCTTGTAGACCGAAAGCGGAAGCGTTAGAACAACGCGGTTCATGTAGTCGTACGTCTTCACGGCCCGACCGATCAAGCACCGAAACTACGGCACCTCCGAGTTCTAGCACACGTTCAGCTCGATGACGATCCCCGTACTCTGATCCAGCAAAATGTCGGGGAAGAGTTCCGTCAGCACGACGGCATGGTGACGATCTTGATGTTCTACCATTGCAGGGCTTCGCCTAAGCACCGCTACAATATTATCGAGGAGAACTATGGTGGAGGGGGGCACCGCACACATCTAAGAGATCAAGAGATCAATTATTATGTCTATGGGGTGCCCCCCTCCCCCGTATATAAAGGAGTGGAGGAGGGGCCGGCCAAGGGGGGTGGCGCGCCCTAGGGGGGGAGTCCAACCCCCACCAGGAGTAGGACTCCCCCCTTTCCTATTAGGAGAGGGATAGGGAAGGAAGAGGAGGAAGGGAGGAAGGAAAGGGGGGCCGGGCCCCCTCCCAATTCGGATTGGACTTGGGGGCGCCTCCTCCTTTGCTCCTTTCGCCTCCTTTCCACTAAGGCCCAATAAGGCCCATATACCTCCTGGGGGTTCCCATAACCTCCCGGAGCTCCGGTATTGTCCCAATCTCACCCGGAACCTTTCCGATGTCCAAATATAGTCGTCCAATATATCGATCTGTATGTCTCGACCATTTCGAGACTCCTCGTCATGTCCGTGATCACATCCGGGACTCCGAACAACCTTTAGTACATCAAAACTCATAAACTCATAAAACTATCAACGAAACCTTAAGCGTGCAGAGCCTACGGGTTTGAGAACTATGTAGACATGACCGAGACATGTTTCCGGTCAATAACCAATAGCGGAACCTGGATGCTCATATTGGCTCCTACATATTCTACGAAGATCTTTATCGGTCAAACCGCATAACAACATACATTGTTCCCTTTGTCATCGGTATGTTACTTGCCCGAGGTTTGATCGTCGGTATCCCAATACCTAGTTCAATCTCGTTACCAGCAAGTCTCTTTACTCGTTACGTAATGCATCATGCCGTAACTAACTCATTAGCTACATTGCTTGCAAGGCTTATAGTGATGTGCATTACCGAGAGGGCCCAGAGATACCTCTCTGACAATCGGAGTGACAAAACCTAATCTCGAAATACGCCAACTCAACATGTACCTTTGGAGACACTTGTAGAGCTCCTTTATAATCACCCAGTTACGTTGTGACGTTTGGTAGCACACAAAGTGTTCCTCCGGTAAACGGGAGTTGCATAATCCCATAGTTGTAGGAACATGTATAAGTCATGAAGAAATCAATAGCAACATACTAAACGATCAAGTGCTAAGCTAACGGAATGGGTCATGTCAATCACATCATTCTTCTAATGATGTGATCCCGTTAATCAAATGACAACTCATGTCTATGGTTAGGAAACATAACCATCTTTGATTAATGAGCTAGTCAAGTAGAGGCATACTAGTGACATTAAGTTTGTCTATGTATTCACACATGTATCATGTTTCCGGTTAATACAATTCTAGCATGAATAATAAACATTTATCACGATATGAGGAAATAAATAATAAGTTTATTATTGCCTCTAGAGCATATTTCCTTCAGTCTCCCACTTGCACTAGAGTCAATAATCTAGATTACACAAAATGATTCTAACACCCATGGAGTCTTGGTGCTTGATCATGTTTTGCTCATGGAAGAGGCTTAGTCAACGGTGCGCAACATTCAGATCCGTATGTATCTTGCAAATCTCTATGTCTCCCACGGACTTGGTCCGGATGGAATTGAAGCGTCTCTTGATGTGCTTGGTCCTCTTGTGAAATCTGGATTCCTTTGCCAAGGCAATTGCACCATATTGTCACGAAGATCTTCATTCGTCGATGCACTAGGTATGACACCTAGATCGAAATGAACTCCTCCATCCGCACTCCTTCATTTCTTTGCTTCCGAAGCGACTATGTACTCCGCTTCGCATGTAGATCCCGCCACGACGCTTTGTTTAGAACTGCACCAACTGACAGCTCCACCATTCAATATAAACACGTATCCAGTTTGCGATTTAGAATCGTCCGGATCAGTGTCAAAGCTTGCATCGCGTAACCATTTGCGACTAGCTCTTTGTCACCTCCATAAACGAGAAACATATCCTTAGTCCTTTTCAGGTATTTCAGGATGTTCTTGACCAATGTCCAATTATCCACTCCTGGATTACTTTCGTACCTCCCTGCCAAACTTATTGCTAAGCATACATCAGGTCTGGTACACAACATTGCATACATGATAGAGCCTATGGCTGAAGCATAGGAACATCTTTCATTTTCTCTCTATCTTTTCTTTGTGGTGGGCATTGAGTCGACTCAACTTCACACCTTGCAATCTGAGCAAGAACCCTTTCTTTGCGATCCATTTTGAACTTTTTCAAAACTTTATCAAGGTATGTGCTTCGTGAAAGTCCAATTAAGCATCTTGATCTATCTCTATAGATCTTGATGCCCAATATGTAAGCAGCTTCATCAAGGTCTTTCATCGAAAAACTTTTATTCAAGTATCCCTTTATGCTATCCAGAAATTCTATATCATTTCCAATCAACAACATGTCATCTACATATAATATCAGAAATGCTACAGAGCTCCCACTCACTTTCTTGTAAATACATGCTTCTCCAAAAGTCTGTATAAAACCATATGCTTTGATCACACTATCAAAATGTTTATTCCAACTCCGAGAGGCTTGCACCAGTCCATAAATGGATCACTGGAGCTTGCACACTTTGTTAGCACCTTTTGGATCGACAAAACCTTCCGGTTGCATCATATACAACTCTTCTTCCAGAAATCCATTCAGGAATGCAGTCTTGACATCTATTTGCCATATTTCATAATCATAAAATGCGGCAATTGCTAACATGATTCGGACAGACTTAAGCATCGCTACGGATGAGAAAGTCTCATCGTAGTCAACCCCTTGAACTTGTCGAAAACCTTTCGCAACAAGTCGAGTGAGGGAGTCCTGGACTAGGGGGTGTCCGGATAGCCGGACTATCATCATCGGCCGGACTCCAAGACTATGAAGATACAAGATTGAAGACTTCGTCCCGTGTCCAGATGGGACTTTCCTTGGCGTGGAAGGCAAGCTTGGCGATACGGATATGTAGATCTCCTACCATTGTAACCGACTCTGTGTAACCCTAGCCCTCTCCGGTGTCTATATAAACCGGAGGGTTTTAGTCCGTAGGACGAACATCCATTACAACAATCATACCATAGGCTAGCTTCTAGGGTTTAGCCTCATTGATCTCGTGGTAGATCCACTCTTGTACTACCCATATCATCAATATTAATCAAGCAGGAGTAGGGTTTTACCTCCATCGAGAGGGCCCGAACCTGGGTAAACATCGTGTCCCTTGTCTCCTGTTACCATCCACCTAGACGCACGTTCGGGACCCCCTACCCGAGATCCGCCGGTTTTGACACCGACATCGAGCTTTGTAGACAGTTACATTACCATCAGTGTCAGTCTTCTTCTTGAAGATCCATTTATTCTCGATGGTTTGCCGATCATCGGGCAAGTCAACCAAAGTCCATACTTTGTTCTCATACATGGATCCCATCTCGGATTTCATGGCCTCAAGCCATTTTGCGGAATCTGGGCTCATCATCGCTTCCTCATAGTTCGTAGGTTCACCATGGTCAAGTAACATGACTTCCAGAATAGGATTACCGTACCATTCTGGTGCGGATCTTACTCTGGTTGACCTACAAGGTTCCGTAGTAACTTGATCTGAAGTTTCATGATCAATATCATTAGCTTCCTCACTGATTGGTGTAGTTGTCACAGGAATCGGTTCTTGTGATGAACTACTTTCCGATAAGGGAGCAGGTACAGTTACCTCATCAAGTTCTACCTTCCTCCCACTCACTTCTTTCGAGAGAAACTCCTTCTCTAGAAAGGATCCGAATTTAGCAACAAAAATCTTGCCCTCAGATCTGTGATCGAAGGTGTACCCAATAGTCTCTTTGGGTATCCTATGAAGACACATTTCTCCGATTTGGGTTCGAGCTTATCTGGTTGAAGTTTCTTCACATAAGCATCGCAACCCCAAACTTTAAGAAACGACAACTTTGGTTTCTTGCCAAACCATAGTTCATAAGGCGTCGTCTCAACGGATTTTGATGGTGCCCTATTTAACGTGAATGCGGTCGTCTCTAAAGCATAACCCCAAAACGATAGCGGTAAATCAGTAAGAGACATCATAGATCGCACCATATCTAGTAAAGTACGATTACGACGTTCGGATACATCATTTCATTGTGGTGTTCCGGGTGGCGTGAGTTGTGAAACTATTCCGCATTGCTTCAAATGTAAACCAAACTCGTAACTCAAATATTCTCCTCCACGATCAGATCATAGAAACTTTATTTTCTTGTTATGATGATTTTCCACTTCATGAAATTCTTTGAACTTTTCAAATGTTTCAGACTTGTGTTTCATCAAGTAGATATACCCATATCTGCTCAAATCATTTGTGAAGGCGAGAAAATAACGATACCCGCCGCGAGCCTCAACATTCATTGGACCACACACATCGGTATGTATGATTTCCAATAAATCAGTTGCTCGCTCCATAGTTCCGGAGAACAGCGTTTTTGTCATCTTGCCCATGAGGCACGGTTCGCAAGTACCAAGTGATTCATAATCAAGTGATTCCAGAAGTCCATCAGTACGGAGTTTCTTCATCGCTTTACACCAATATGACCCAAACGGCAGTGCCATAAATAAGTTGCACTATCATTATCAACTCTGCATCTTTTGGCTTCAACATTATGAATATGTGTATCACTACTATCGAGATTTAATAAAAATAGACCACTCTTCAAGGGTGCATGACCATAAAAGATATTACTCATATAAATAGAACAACCATTATTCTCTGATTTAAATGAATAACCGTCTCGCTTCAAACAAGATCCAGATATAATGTTCATGCTCAACGCTGGCACCAAATAACAATTATTCAGGTCTAAAACTAATCCCGAAGTTAGATGTAGAGGTAGTGTGCCGACCGCGATCACATCGACTTTGAAACCATTTCCCACGCGCATCGTCACCTCGTCCTTAGCCAATCGCTTAGTCCGTAGTCCTGTTTGAGTTGCAAATATTAGCAATAGAACCGAGATCAAATACCAGTGCTCTGCGAGCATTAGTAAGGTACACATCAATAACATGTATATCACATATACTTTTCTTCACCTTGCCATCCTTCTTATCCGCCAAACACTTGGGGCGGTTCCGCTTCCAATGTCGATCGCTTGCGATGAAGCACTCGATCTCGGGCTTAGGTCCAGATTTGGGTTTCTTCTCTTGAGCAAAGAACTTGTTTGCTGTTCTTCTTGAAGTTCCCCTTCTTCTTCCCTTTACCCTTTTTCTTGAAACTGGTGATCTTATTGACCATCAACACTTGATGCTCCTTCTTGATTTCTACCTCTGCAGCTTTTAGCATTGTGAAGAGCTCGGGAATAGTCTTGTCCATCCCTTGCATATTATAGTTCATCACGAAGCTCTTGTAGCTTGGTGGTAGTGATTGAAGAATTCTGTCAATGACACTATCATCAGGAAGATTAACTCCCAGTTGAATCAAGTGATTATTATATCCAGACATTCTGAGTATATGTTCACTTACAGAACTATTCTCTTCCATCTTGCAGATATAGAAATTATTGGAGACTTCATATCTCTCAATCCGGGCATTTGCTTGAAATATTAACTTCAACTCCTGGAACATCTCATATGCTCCATGACGTTCAAAACGTCGTTGAAGTCCCAATTCTAAGCCGTAAAGCATGGCACCTTGAATTATCGAGTAGTCATCGACTTTGCTCGCCAAACGTTCTTAACGTCGTCGGTTGCATCTGCGGCGAGTTCGCACCCAGCGGTGCTTCGGGGCGTAATTCTTACGTGCAGACAATGAGGATAATCCTCAAATTACTGGACCCAGTCCGTGTAATTGCTACCATCATGTTTCAACTTAGCTTTCTCAAGGAACGCATTAAAATTCAACGGAACAATAGCACGATCCATCTATCTACAATAAACATAGACAAGCAAAATACTATCAGGTACTAAGTTCATGATAAATTTAAGTTCAATTAATCATATTACTAAAGAACTCCCACTTAGACAGACATCTCTCTAGTCATCTAAGTGATCACGTGATCCAAATCAACTAAACCATGTCCGATCATCACGTGAGATGGAGTAGTTTTCAATGGTTAACATCACTATGTTGATCATATCTACTATATGATTCACGTTCGACCTTTCGGTCTCCGTGTTCCGAGGCCATATCTGTATATGCTAGGCTCGTCAAGTTTAACCTGAGTATTCCGCGTGTGCAACTGTTTTGCACCCGTTGTATTTGAACGTAGAGCCCATCACACCCGATCATCACGTGGTGTCTCAGCACGAAGAACTTGCGCAATGGTGCATACTCAGGAAGAACACTTCTTGATAATTAGTGAGAGATCATCTTAAAATGCTACCGTCAATCAAAGCAAGATAAGATGCATAAAGGATAAACATCACATGCAATCAATATAAGTGATATGATATGGCCATCATCATCTTGTGCTTGTGATCTCCATCTCCGAAGCACCGTCGTGATCACCATCGTCACCGGCGCGACACCTTGATCTCCATCATAGCATCGTTGTCGTTACGCCATCTAATGCTTCTACGACTATCGCTACCGCTTAGTGATAATGCAAAGCAATTACAAGGCGTTTGCATTTCATACAATAAAGCGACAACCACATGGCTCCTGCCAGTTGCCGATAACTTCGGTTACAAAACATGATCATCTCATACAATAAAATATAGCATCACGTCTTGACCATATCACATCACAACATGCCCTGCAAAAACAAGTTAGACGTCCTCTACTTTGTTGTTGCAAATTTTACGTGGCTACTACGGGCTGAGCAAGAACCGTTCTTACCTACGCATCAAAACCACAATTATAGTTCGTCAAGTTGGTGCTATTTTAACCTTCGCAAGGACCGGGCGTAGCCACACTCGATTCAACTAAAGTTGGAGAAACAGACACCCGCCAGCCACCTGTGTGCAAAGCACGTCGGTAGAACCAGTCTCGCGTAAGCGTACGCGTAATGTCGGTCCAGGCCGCTTCATCCAACAATACCGCCAACCAAAGTATGACATCTTTGGTAAGCAAGATGACTTGTATCGCCCACAACTCACTTGTGTTCTATTCGTGCGTATAACATCTACGCATAAAACCGGGCTCGGATGCCACTTTGTTGGGGAACGTAGTAATTTCAAAAATTTCCTACGCACACGCAAGATCATGGTGATGCATAGCAACGAGAGGGAGAGTGTTGTCCACGTACCCTCGTGAGACCGAAAGCGAGCGTTAGAACAACGCGGTTGATGTAGTCGTGCGTCTTCACGGCCGATCGATCAAGCACGAAACTACGGCACCTCCGAGTTCTAGCACACGTTCACTCGATGACGATCCCGTACTCGATCCAGCGAATGTCGGGAAGAGTTCCACGACCTGACGGCATGGTGACGATCTTGATGTTCTACCATTGCAGGGCTTCGCCTAAGCACCGCTACAATATTATCGAGGAGAACTATGGTGGAGGGGGGCACCGCACACAGCTAAGAGATCAAGAGATCAATTGTTGTGTCTATGGGGTGCCCCCCTCCCCCGTATATAAAGGAGTGGAGGAGGGGGCCGGCCAAGGGGGGTGGCGCGCCCTAGGGGGGGTCCAACCCCCACCAGGAGTAGGACTCCCCCCTTTCCTATTAGGAGAGGGATAGGGAAGGAAGAGGAGGAAGGGAGGAAGGAAAGGGGGGGCCGGCCCCCCTCCCAATTCGGATTGGACTTGGGGGCCCCCCCTCCTTTGCTCCTTTCCCCTCCTTTCCACTAAGGCCCAATAAGGCCCATATACCTCCTGGGGGTTCCGATAACCTCCCGGAGCTCCGGTATTGTCCCAATCTCACCCGGAACCTTTCCGTGTCCAAATATAGTCGTCCAATATATCGATCTGTATGTCTCGACCATTTCGAGACTCCTCGTCATGTCCGTGATCACATCCGGACTCGAACAACCTTGATACATCAAAACTCATAAACTCATAAAAGCACAACGAAACCTTAAGCGTCAGAGCCTACGGGTTTGAGAACTATGCAGACATGACCGAGACATGTTTCCGTTCAATAACCAATAGCGGAACCTGGATGCTCATATTGGCTCCTACATATTCTACGAAGATCTTTATCTGTCAAACCGCATAACAACATGCGTTGTTCCCTTTGTCATCGGTATGTTACTTGCCCGAGGTTTGATCGTCGGTATCCCAATACCTAGTTCAATCTTGTTGCCAGCAAGTCTCTTTACTCGTTACGTAATGCATCATGCCGTAACTAACTCATTAGCTACATTGCTTGCAAGGCTTATAGTGATGTGCATTACCGAGAGGGCCCAGAGATACCTCTGTGACAATCGGAGTGACAAAACCTAATCTCGAAATACGCCAACTCAACATGTACCTTTGGAGACACTTGTAGAGCTCCTTTATAATCACCCAGTTACGTTGTGACGTTTGGTAGCACACAAAGTGTTCCTCCGGTAAACGGGAGTTGCATAATCTCATAGTTGTAGGAACATGTATAAGTCATGACGAAAGCAATAGCAACATACTAAACGATCAAGTGCTAAGCTAACGGAATGGGTCATGTCAATCACATCATTCTTCTAATGATGTGATCCCGTTAATCAAATGACAACTCATGTCTATGGTTAGGAATCATAACCATCTTTGGTTAATGAGCTAGTCAAGTAGAGGCATACTAGTGACATTAAGTTTGTCTATGTATTCACACATGTATCATGTTTCCGGTTAATACAATTCTAGCATGAATAATAAACATTTATTATGATATGAGGAAATAAATAATAACTTTATTATTGCCTCTAGAGCATATTTCCTTCACTGGCGAGGAGGATTGAGCGTCGCTCGGCCTCCTCGGTGTCGTCCATTTTGCCGCGACCTCGCCGTCGTCAGATCCAACCCCCTCTACTAATAGTTAACGTAGCATTTAGTATGATCTATGCTTAGTTTGCTGATCATGTAGTGTATATGAACTATGTAGTATGTGATGTGATGAACTATGTGTGTGCAATTTCTCCAGCGAAAGCGTTTTTTTTAAATTATGCAGGTTTAGATGCGGTATCTGATCTGCGGCGCATGTTTTCGACCTGCAAACGAGTTTTGCGGGTCGAATTTTTGTGGGGTCTGCTAGGGTGTGTTTGGTTGCCCACACCGAGCCCAACCAGGCCCGCGCGGGAAGGGAGAGGCCTGTTTGGTAGCCTGGTTTTCCTGTTGGGCCTGCACCGCACGATTCTCAAAGCAGCCCAGAGCTGGCTCATTGGAAACCACAGGATCGGCGGTTTCATGAGCGAGAGCCGAAAGTCGACGCGAGTCGCATGGGCGGAGCGGCGGCGGCGAGGCGATGGCGGGAGACGGAAATCTGGCGCGTCGTCCCGACGCCAAATTAGCCTCACCCCCTTTCACTCGCTCACCCATAGCCACTGCCCCCTTTCTTCGCTACTGCCTCACCGTCGGCGGTGGCTGCGATTTCAGATCTGCGCTATAGGCGGCGGCAGCGGAAGAGGCGGCAACGTTTGCGGCGGATCTAGTGCTCCCCTTGTTGTTGGCCACCGTATGGTCGACCTAGTCTGTGCCAAGGCTCCCCCTACGCCGTCCTCATCTCCGATGCCGGTAAGCAGCACCCCCTCCCTCCTTTGTTAGCTCAGTGGTTAGGCCATTAAGCTAGGTGTAGGATCGATTTCCCACTGAACGAACCGTCGATGTTGACTAGGTTATGGATGCACGGATGAGGCTGATAATCCAGCAAAGAAGACGATTAGTGTGATTCGGGCATGGGTCATGTTCATGCACCAGAGAGTTGTTCGTCATGCCGGGAGACCTTTGATCCGCTATGGTCCATTGTTTCCCCGAGAACAGGAGAGGATCCAAAATCTGAACTACATCTACAACTGCAATGACGTCGAGGCTCTATGGATGCTTAGAATGAAAATAGCACCGTTTGCCAGGCTTGTTGAGACCTTCAGGAGCAGGGGCTGTTACAAGATAGCATCAACACCAGTGTCGAGGAGCAAGTGGCCATGTTCCTCCATGCTGTTGGCCATAACCAGAGGTTCAGGGTCATTCACAACACGTTCAGGAGATCAATGGAGACCATCTCTAGGTACTTCAAGCAAGTGCTTTTTGCTATTGGGGAGCTTAGAGGAGAGATGATCAGGAGACCATCTGGTCAGACTCCACCCAAGATTCGCGGAAGCCCAAGATGGTATCTATACTTCAAGGTGAGTATTGATAATATACACTTTTCATGGGTTGATATGCTTGTATTGTTCAAGTTGAGCACTAACACATGCTTGTGATGCCATTTTCAGGACTGCATTGGGGCAATAGATAGTACTTATATCACTGCCAGAGTTCCTAGGTCACAGTCTGCAGCATACAGGGGGAGGAAGCACTACACAAGTCAGAATGTGCTTGCTGCAATTGACTTTGATCTGAAGTTCACATATGTCTTTGGTGGTGGGAGGGTCGGCGCATGATGCTAACATTCTCACCGACAAGATGAGTCGACTGATGGGATCAACATCCCCGACGACAAGTTCTACCTTGGAGATCTTGGCTATGCATGTCGGCCGGGTATTCTTCCACCCTTCAGGAAAACAAGGTACCATCTCAACGAGTTCTCTGGTAGGAACTTTCCTAGGACTGCATAGGAGCTGTTTAATCTCAGACACTCCAGCCTTAGAGTAACTGTTGAGAGGGCATTTGGAGCTTTGAAGAATAGGTTTAAGATCCTGGATCAGAAGCCATTCCACCCATACTCCACTCAAGTTAAGCTAGTTCTTGCTTGTTGCATTCTGCATAACTGGATCCTCCAGTGGAGCTTTGATGAACACGTGTCTGAGGAGGAAGAGGTCGAGCCTGACGATGTTGTTAGCTCTGACCATAGTGTGGAGGCATTTGACAATGACGCTTGGAAGAACAAAAGGTTGGAGTGGGCAGAGGCAATGTGGCTTAACAGAGGTCAGTGTAGGATTTGAAGAAGAGGAAGAAGCAGCAGCAGCAGCAAAAGCACAGAAGAAGAGGAAGAAGAACCACCACCAGCAGCAGTAGAAGCAGAAGAGGAAGATGAAGCAGCAACACCGATGAACTATCCCCTATTTAGCCAATGGCTCTTAATAATTTGAACTGTCATTTGATTGTAGTTAGGATGAACTGTCATTTGTTTAACTAGCTGGCACTATGTTCAGATTGTGTGTGGTAAGGTCACCATTAGTTAGAAGTGGTGACAACACCTTATGCAGGTTGCAACCAAACACCATGTCATATGTGCACCTAATGCAATGCGGGCAACCAAACACTGGGTCAAAAATGGTTGTCTCATGCAACTAGGGGCATGCAGGCAATCAAACTATGTGCATCTGGTTTTTTTTGGCCTGCATCCCCTCAAACCGGCTCAATAGAGCCAGTCTCGCCGGGCCAGGCTGAGTCGGCAATGTAACCAAACACGCCCCTAGAGTTGCTCTTAGGTCACCCCGGAAACCTTCCGTCCGAGTCAATGTGGTGACGGCTTAATAAAGCTTTGTTAAATTGCCTAAAAAAACGCGCCCAGTGACTGACCCGAGCCGGCCCCATCACAGATCTGATCTCACCGATCCCCATCGAACGCCCACGCCGCCGCGCCTCCGGTGCCCAAAGCCGCCAACGCCACCGCCGGCTCCCTGACACCCGTCCCCCACTCCCTCGCTGCAACCCGCAATTACCTGGTTGCCCCTGTCCCAGTGCACCCAACGGAAGCAGCCGGGCGCGTTCGTCTCCCCCTTCCTTCGCCGTACGCCCCGCCCTCCGCCCCCGCTCGCCCCACCCGTCGAGCCGACGCCGCGGCGACCGGCGGCGACGGCGAGCAAGGCCCAGGCGCCCCTGCTTCCTGCTGGTTCCCGGCCGCATACCCCCTCACTTCTCCGCCCTCACGTACCACCGAGGGTGAGCTCCGCGCGACGCCGGCCGCGACCAGGGGCGGCGACAGCGGCGACTCAAGGTGAGCGTCCTCCCCGGAGCACTCCTCTCCTCTTCACCGGCCCGGAGCCCGCCCTCTTCTCTGATCTCGTCTCCCGTTCGTTCGCTCACGAACCCTAGAACCCTAAGTCTCGCTTGAATGTTATGTTAGGCGTTTGACATAGTAGTAATGTGGGGGCATTCGATCAAGTAATTCCCGCTCCTGAACTATCTCACGCTCTGACCTTAGACATTGGTTTCTGAATGACCTTACCTTAGACATTGTTTAGATGGTGGGGTGTCGGATAAGGAGATTGTGTAGCAGATTCAGCCGTCAGTGTAAGTGGGTACGAGTGATGGAAGATGGTGCATGTCATTGATTTGACGTGTTTACGCATCGTAGGCCGTGGGAACTCCACAAGGATAAGCATCGTGTGAAATGTCACAAGGAGCAGGGGAGTTCGGCAATCTGTAGGTTGTTCCCTGTGTCGCGCGTGTCGGTTACCCTATAATGTCGCAAGGAGTAGGGAGCTTGAATATGTTAACTGCAACCGTTGATGAAAGCAATTGGACTGTGTTTTTTTACCCTATAAACATAAATTTCTTGCTTCATTCGTCCATGAGAGGCTTTGGAACTAGAATGGCAGAATACCATTTCTTTTACTTGTGAACATGGAAACTAAAGATCCTACCTCGTTGGTGCTTTATTGATGTGACAGTGTGTGGGAGTCCTAGACATTTTATTTGCGTGTTGAGTAGTTTTGTCTCTGTAGTGTAGGATGTTGTGGAATTAAAATAACAATGATAGATTCCCATTGTTGTAGTATTGTTCAATTATCATATCTTTTATTCTGATTTGGAATTAAGAGTGACAACCATAGAATCCCACTATTTACGGATAACATTTGTGTGATCCCATTTCTTTCATGTAGTTTCTTCATTTGTTCAGCTGTTCTATAAATGTTTTTTTTTCAGTACTCTTTGTATGACAAGCAGCAGACCATGTTGCAGGTTTCACCTTCTACTGTAGAAGCATGAACACTGGTGATTTTATAAAGCAGTATCCTTGTCTTCTACACTGAATATGTGGACCAACATTTTCAAAATTGTAAGTTAGACCTTACGCCCCCAACCCGAGGGTTCTGTTGAATTGTAGCCTCATAATCTGCTTTATTGTATTTCATCGTACTGCGAAATGCAAACTCTCTAGCGTTTCTGTTATTGCAACTTGCAAGTTCTTGATGCGTTATACTTCCTCCATCCTTTTTATTAGGTGTATTTCCTTTTTACCCCTGTTGATGCCAATTCCAGCCGCCCTGAATCGCAGGATCATTAATTAGCTGCCAATAATTACCCCTCTAACCTACATTGTAACCAGGGGCATTTCAGTCCCAAATTATCCTCAAATCAGTGCCTTGGTTACCGTTTACAAAAATGACACCTAGTAAAAAGGAACGGATGGAGTATCATCATTTGCAAGTGAGTTTTGTTCTATAACAACCATGATGATGATGTGAAAAAGGGAACAAAATGTAGTATGGCAACTGTTTGAATCTTTGCTCCATTTTTTTTCTCAGACGCACATGAGAGCTGCACATCATTTCATTAGGAAAGAAAATAGTACAAGGAAGAGGGAGACCCCCATCACCCCACACCCAACAACACCCTGAAAGAAACTACAGAGTTCTTGCCACATTGAGATGGCGAGACTACAAAGGCAGTATTACACTTCCAGGTCAAGCGACCCAACAAACAACTTTCTCAGCACGATGCCCCAGCAGAACACCATAGAGCACTCATTTACCACAGCTTGCAGCACCATCATGAAGCTTGGATTTGCTCAATTGAAAACACAATCACTCCGGTGTTGCCAATTTTTCCAAGCAACTAAAATAATAAGAGAATTCAGGCCTTTTCAAGTTTCCTTGGGTGCTCCTTTGACAGCGCTGCACCATTTTAATTTTCCAGTCGTTAAGTAGAAACCTGTAACATAAAGTCTAATCCTTGATAGGGTATGTGAGGTTCTGCCTATGGTCTGTAGATGCTTTAACGGTTTGCCCAATAGGGAGCATAGTTGTGCGTGGGGCATTTTTTGTTGGATCTTCCACAGGTTATTTCTCACTGCTATCTTTGTGGCTTACAAATGTCCTTTTGTTTCTTTCCAATTCCTGCAATGGTTTGTATTTTTTTCTTTTGATGAAGTAGAAGTAGAAGTTGAAACTGATTGCTTCAAAAGTCTGGAGAGCTATTGAACCACCCTCCTGGCACATCACAAACTACAGCACAGGAGAGGCATTACCCGCCACCCACTTCCAAATTGAGAATGCTGTTCCATATCTCTAGGTTTCTGATAGAGCCTAGAGCTTTAGAGCACGGAAATGAGACATTTTTTACCTACTTAGTCTGCCACAGCCTGCTATGGAATTAGTTTGTTGATTCTTCAGATATACTTTCTTTGGGTTAGTCTTATGTTTATATTTCATGCTTGCCAGGGGGAGCTTCAGACTGTATCATGGTTTCAGTTTCTTCCTGTTGAACCAGATTACAGTGCTACTTCTGATAGAAGGTGTTAATTGTACCCTCCATATGCCGCTTTTGTGCTGTCTTCTAGTTGCTTGTTGCCACTTGTTATTTTTGTTCTGATGCATCTGTTCTTTTTTGTGATTCCTGTTCCTCGTCCAGTTCAAAAGCCGAGCAGAAAGATGCTCTTAATAGCACTGTGCTGTCAGCGTATCTTCGCTTACAGAGTGAAGGTCTCCTAAGTACTTGGACAAATTCCTTTGTTGGCCCTTGGGATCCATCTCAAGGAGAGCATAACCCTGGTAATAATTATGTGCACTACCTGCATCCATCTTTCTGTCTACCTAAGTCAAGCCTATGCTTATTTATGCCAAACTGTTTTTGTAACAATGACAGATGAGAAGATCAAGCTCTGGTTGTTTCTTTCTGGCCGCCACTCATTAGTACCTGAAATGACCCAGCCCGCTGTAGCTAAATTAAGAGGTTGATTGTTGTTGATATTTGTTTATTGCATGGAGTCTTAGAATGTATAGTTTGCTTATTTATTTGCTTGTTTCTACTACTTATTTTGTTTTGCAGTTGTTTCAAGTGGTTTATGGGTGGCTCCAGGCAACTCAGAAGAGGTTGCAGCTGCACTATGTCAGGCCTTAAGAAATTCTTTGGAGAGGTATAATTATACTTGTTATAGTATGAATCTGTAATTTATAATTTGTTGTCTAGTTGTTGAATTTTAAATCTGACAATTTCTCTTGTACAGAGCACTAAGAGGGCTTTCCTATGCAAGATTTGGTGATGTATTTACAAAATACAACCCCCCTACAAGAAATCAAAACAGCTTTAGGTTCGTGACTAAGTTGCTATGCCTTTATCTATTCATTTTTTATTCTTTGTTAACTAGTTTTTTACGCTCTTTGCTCAGCAACTGATGCAATGTGTCTGCTAAAGTAACACACACAACGTGTCTGTTAAAGTTCCAATGTCGTGCACTACAATAGATAGTGTATGATATATATTGGCATAAAGTGAAGTTCTTGTGTTTGAAGAAAGAAAAGGCCCCTAAACTTTGTGTAAATAATTGTAACCTAATTCTAAACATGGGATTTCAACTTAATAGATTCTTTTTTCTTTGCTAAAGTTTCGAGAATAACTGCATGCCTTTTTTTTTCCAACCTTTATATGATGGCGTGAATGTAATGATGATATTCGGATACTTGTTGGCCATTTATCTTGTATACGAGCATTGGAGTGGGGCCTGCATGAATTAGTATCCTCTTGACATATTTTAGATAACTGTCGAGATGAGTCAGTAGGCTGACCTTTTTCACTTCTAGTCATTGCATAATGAAGCAGAATCCATATCAAGTTGCTATAATGCTACAATCCATCACAGGCTCGCAACCATTTCTCTTTTGATCCGACGGGTGAAATAAGTAATGTCAGTGTGATATTGAGGATACAGATATGGCTGGCCTTGTAGTTTCATTTCCCCCCCTTTTGTTCTTCCAAGGATAACTTCACTTTTCTTGATTTCCATTCCATTTATTTTTGTTATCATTGGTTATAGGAGAGCACAACCTACAGTAGAATTTGTCTTTGCGGCCACTGAGGAAGCAATCTTTGTGCATGTTATTATATCCGCAAGGTCAGTTTTTATTTTGTCCCATCATATCGTTGGCCTTCTTCAGTTTTAGTGCCAGTGGTCTTACTTTAAATGGTTTATTCTATTAGATATATGCGAAACCTTTCTAGTGATGATATAGAGAAAGTTCTCACACACACTCCCCGTTCTGTTGGTGAAGGTCTTCCAGGTACCGTTTCATTCACTAATTCCATCTCTACACTTCTTGCTGTATTGTCATCCTTAGAAAATCTACTGTCTTATTTGCTGGAAAAGGATAATATATTTGTGCTATTCAGAGTTCTGCTCTGACATGATTTTCTTGTGATAGGGGAATTTAGAGAAGTCCTTAGGACGTCTGATTTACAAATAGGGACTGCCCATTGTTTTATCTTACATTTAGTTCTTTATAAGGTGGATTAAAAGATAACTAGTGAATCTCATTTAGGGTGGGGTACAGTGTTTTTGAATTTCACCTTTACAAATAGAACTTCACCAGAGGCGGTATGCTAGCTTATGGCATACATTTTTATTAGTTTTCCATTTTTTCGACTTTTATCGACGATCCTTTTGTATCATATAGTGTTATCTGAAGGGACCCCCGTACTGGAAATAGTTAAAAAACATGACTGCATTGGTTAGTTCGACACTTGGACCCTTCTAAGTAATCACGCCGCTACTGGTGATAGTTCTGTATTTCTCTTAAACTGTGTGCTATGATGTTCAAAATGGGCAGAAGCACAGCCATATAGTGGTTTATGTTCTTGGAGTCGTGTCTTGAATCAGGCCTGAATATAAAATAGTTCTCTAAATAGTTAAACTAACTTCACTGTGCATTCTATTTCTGTGACAAAGCTCATGATAACTTTGATTTGTAACTTTGCTTTTGCCAGTTTCTTCATCGTTTATGTAAATAATGTTTTATGCCTTTTTAGATGAAACTTATGTTTTATATCATGCATATTCAAATTCATGATCTGTTTCATGAATGTTGCAGTTATTGTTGCTCCTAGCGGAATGCTGGGTAGGCTTGTCGGCTGTTGCCCAAGTGACCTCGCAAGACAAGTATATTCAAGGTATTTCTGAACTTAAAAGTCAATCGACTTATATGCTAAGCTGTTTTATTGGCATTCTATGCCTGTTGATGTGACCTCTCACTGATGAGTTAGACACTTAGACCTGATTGCGGCTCTTGGGTGTTATCTCACCTGTCAGTGAGATCTTGTGTTTCTTTTAAGGATATTCATATGCAGAGCAGTTCATTATGATACTCAGTTCTCATGTTAACTTTGTGTAAACATTTCAGCAAATTATCGGCACCTAATCTACCAGGTTTTACTCAACCCACCATCTGCCAGCTGAGAGGTCAAAGTTACTATGTTGAAGTTGCCCTTGGCTTTCCACCTGCCTCAACTGACAAAATTTCTGAATCGGAAAATAATCAGATTAAGAAAGAATTTGATTCAGTGAAGGACCCTCATTTAGGTGATGATGGGCAGCAAAAGTTAGAATCTGCTGATGGCCTTCCAGTTCTTGAAAGGACATTCATTTACCCACCTGAGGCTGTTATGGTACCTATGGTCCATCAGGCATTTGTTCGCTTTTCTAGTAAAAGGTAATAGTCTCGCTCTAATGATCTTGTTATGCTTGGAGTCTGCATGGTTTAAATTATGTTGCCCGCAGAATGTGGTCACAGGACTGGATGGGTAATTCATCATGGGAGGCTTGGCCATTTTGGAACTTCTCTCCGTCTTCTTACTTCCGGAACAGGTCAGTCTTGCATACATGGTTTTTTCTATCATCTGGAACAGCTCACAAGTCAAAACGTTGGAGACCAACTTCAAATGGTGTTATCTTCAATGAACTCTGTAAAATGTTGAAAGAACAGCATTGATATGCTGTTTTGATGTTATCCTATATCGCTAGGAACTAAATAGTGGAATACAATATCTAAAAAATACAAGAAAATATTTCTCTTTAGAGGAATACATGAAATTCGGATTATTTTCTCATTATGCTAGACATAGAAACACTCTCCAACTTTGTGAGCTAGGTGTGGACATAGAACAGCTAGGTAAATCCTGTCATTTTTTAGAACTTAGAAATTAAAATTGCCGAGCATGCAAAATCTATCATTTCTTTAGAACTAGGATAAAAATAGTAGGAACATAAGTATGTTGCTTACCTTACAGTAACTCCTATCTGGCTTGCTCTCATTCAAGGGCCAGAACTTCTCTTGAACTGGAGAAAAACAGCACCAAGGACCGTTTCAGTTGATGCCTAACAGTGTCCTAGCATGCCAAATATTTTTTGCTGAACAGGCTTGTGGCCAAGAAAAGTGGAGCCATAACCTAGCCTACCATGCCACAATGTATGTGCTTATGACGCCCAGGACCTAGCTGATTATTTTTGGCATGCCTAAGCTGTGGCTACGAGACACTTGCCCAATTTGGCTAAGAAAAGTGTGGTACATTGTTGCAAATTTTGGCTTCCAACCGAACAGGCCGTAAATGTTGTTTTAAAGGCACTTACTATTTTTTAATCAGGACTCACTACTGCTTCATTCCCACAAAAAGGGAAGACCTAGTAGAATTGGCAACTAATTTTATCCAAAAGAAGTGAAGTTACTAAGGCTCAGTTTGCGGTTGTGGAACTGTGCTAAGCTGTACTAACTCTTTGTTAAGGATCACCATCCATGCAGCACATCCGGAGTCTATGCAGTATAACACGTTTTGTTGCCATGGTTCATTATACCCAAAAGTTACTTGCAAGAACTACATTGATTCAATCGTGCCCATGGATCATAATCTCTGGGTGCAACTAAAATTGATCTGTATTACATGATATTTTTGTATTACATGATATTTTTGAAGTACTTCTTTTAAAACATCATGATTGCAAATTTGGTTTGTCTGATTTTTCCTGCATTAATTGTTTTGATCTGTTAGCAGCTCTTTCTTTGGATCTTCACGCGGACTTGGTGTGAACTCTAATTTTCTAAGACTAAGAAGACAAAGGAATAACAACTCCAACGGCAGGACTAGTAGTATCAGTAGTGTCAGTAGCACTTCTAATGGAAGTGAGCATGCAGTTGCTGCTAAAGGTGGTGATCTTTTGGCAGATGCTGACTCTACAGCATGCCATCAGTCTGATCTGCCATTGAACAATGACATTGCTGGTAGCAAGATGGTACTGTGTTGATTTTTTCTCAATTTACATACTTATACCGTAATAAATTAGTTTTTTTCTCAAGAATTACATTTTAATACGTTTGTTAGTATAACACTACATTTTCCTCTTCTCAGTAGCTAACTTGTAGTGGTAACATCTTGCTTTGCTTCATCATTCTTGTGATTAACAGAATACTGTTATGCCACTATTGACACACGAATATATTTATCAACTTATCTCTAATTAGCTATAGGTGTGAAATACTCCTTCTGTTCCAGAATATAAGATGTATCAATTTCCATGCAAGTCAAACTTGTGTAAGTTTGACCAAGATTATAGAACAAAATATCAACATCTACAATACAAAATAAAAAAAATGAAAATACTTTTCATGATGGATCTAGTGATACAAATGTGGTACTGTAGATATTAATATTTTTTTCTAAAAACTTG
The DNA here is from genome assembly GCA_021437245.1 of Aegilops speltoides. Taxonomy (NCBI): domain Eukaryota; kingdom Viridiplantae; phylum Streptophyta; class Magnoliopsida; order Poales; family Poaceae; genus Aegilops; species Aegilops speltoides. The sequence goes on from CM038142.1 coordinate 531,882,530, forward strand.
GTCAAACATGTCAAACATGCAAATGTTTGACTTCTGAAAGAACTAATACACCTTATATTTTAGAACGGAGGGAGTATGAGATATGGTCAATTTACTGGATAGAAACTGATAATTGAATGGCGGCAGAAATTTCATTACATGGAAGAACACATGCTATACAGTTCATGCCATCTTGTGCATAGAAGTATTTGCGTAATTGTGTTTAATCGGTGAGCAAATACCAGTCTGTTGATGCTAAAACTATCACAACACCAAATTTTCTTGTCACATTACCTCTGCATGAAGTTCTATTTTGGCGAATAATTTCCATATATACATGTTACACTGTTTGTGTTATTAACTCATTTCGCTATGTTAATGCTTGATAGCATTAGTGCACAATCACACTACTGCTGTACCAGTCTACGTCAACGTTGTGCTGAAGAAGTCTTGATGTTTTATGTTCGTTCAATCAGGTATCCAAGCGCTCTCGTTCTGAAATAACAGAAGATTCTTCTCATGCTGGCAAAGAAGTTAGTGAAAACATGCAAGGCACAAATGGTCAGGGGGGATGTTCTTGGGGCTGGGGTGAAGAGGGGGTTGTGATGGACATCAATATACTTCTCTCGGAGTTTGGAGATTTTAGTGACTTCTTTCAAGAGGATGAGTTAGATTTTGGTGAGGTAGGTACCCTATCATCCTCGTAGTAGTTACTTATAGATGAAACAAGGTTATAATATTTAGAGTGACTATACTTGGTCATGTATGAGAAGCTCTGTGATAATGATGAACTCATTATGCATATGGCAATGATAATATGACTATGTTAGGAATCTGTAGTACTTTTGAAGTATTTAATTCCATTAAATACATCACTAGCTGTATTCTGCAACTTAATATATTGTATTGACTTCTTCGTTGCATTTCATGCTCCTGCAATGCTGTGGATTTTTTAACAAAAGCTTGCTACTGTCACCGCTGCTTGTTTAAGTTTCTAGATTGTAGCCAATTACTCCCTCCGTCCCAAAATAAGTGACTCAACTTTGTACTAACTTTAGTAGAAAGTTAAGTCACTTACTTTGGGATGGAGGGAGTACTTCACTTTAGTTTTTAGATTGTAATCAAGGACCATTTATTGAATCACATTTATGCCTTGAAACATGTTGATTATGATATCACCAAGAGCTTGTGAAATAATTTTCTCTTACTGTTCAACTTGTCCCTTTTAACCTTCTACCCTGTCTACTAGCCATGAAATGTGGAATTCTCTGCTTGTTGGATCTAAACAATGAGCACACCGCAGAACCCTTCTTTAAATGTAAATAACATACTAACTTTTCTGGACATGCAAGTAGAAAACTGTATGGCGATGATGTTTTAGGATCACTTCTTTCTGACTTACCTGCTATCTATAATCCTGATATTCCATTTTATGTAGCCGCCAGGTACTGCTGAATCACATGCTTTAGTAACCCCTTCTTCGGAATATGGAGACATGCCATTCATAGATAGTCCATCCATAGCTATGGATATACCTGAACAAAGACTTTCTCCTGTTGGTTTCACATCTGTGGAGGCATTTAACCACCAAACAATGTCACCTATTCAGGATGTTGCTTCTAAAGTTCAGGAGCCTCTCAAAGAAATTGCATCACCTGCAGGGTCCCAGTCCTTAGTATTATCATCTAGTAGATCTGATTTTCTCACCAGAGCTGAAGCTACACTCACATTTGCACCAGAATATGCAGCTGTTGAAATTTCCAGTTGCGAGACGCGGACAACACTGTTTACAAATCCCTACTTGCCCGGATCGAAAAAAAGAGGGAGTTGCGGTTTTAGCTCAAGAGTTTATTCGTATGATGTCACACAAAGTTCTAAAGTTGAGTCTACAGGAGACAAGTCTGAGAAGTCTGATAAAGTAACATCAGCTAGTCTTTCACGTGATGTTGGTCGATCAAGCTTATACACACTTGTGCAAGGTAGGAAAAATGAGAGTGAAAAGAGCTTAAACAATGCAGACGAACAATCATGCAAGGGAGAAACATCAAGACCTGTTTCTGGTGAAACTTCATTTAGCTCTTCTCTGACTATACAAAAGAAGAGTGATAGCATGCTTAATGTTGGGTATTTCCTCCTATCTATGAAGACCGCACTTGCAACTGAAATTGAATGTATCACATTTCAGGCTGCCATGTGCCGAATAAGGCATACACTAGTGTCTGTGAGAACCAAAGCATCTGCTGAGTTAAAAAGTGCCTTGTCCAGTGCTATGCAGACAGAGAGCAGTAGTAACTCGGGTCTTGTTCCCAAATATGAGATGAAAAGGAAAGAAAGTATACCAGCTAGGCTGTCTAGTGATGTTGACCATGACATGTATGATAGGTCCCAATTAGAAAACGTGGGAGTTTGGAGGTCTGTTGTGGTACCTAAAGGGGCAAAACCCCTTGATTCTTTGTCCGCTAAAACATTTATTGGCACAAGCCCATCTGTACAAAGTCAACCTATTGTGGAACTTCTCAGTGCCATGGCTCTGCTAGTTCAGCAATCTACTTCATTTGTTGATATCGCACTTGATATGGATGATGGAGATGGTTCTTTTTTCTGGCTTTCCTTGGATGAGCAGAGGAGACGTGGATTTTCTTGCGATCCTTCTATGGTTCATGCTGGCTGTGGTGGACTATTAGGAACATGTCATTCCAAGGATTGTGCTGGTGTTGATTTAGTTGATCCACTTTCCGCAGAGGTAAAAATCTGGTGCTCTGTTTTTTCTTGTCACTTCTACTTATCCATGCATTATTTCTCCATGTCTTTTTTTTGGATACAGGTTTCAGAATCATCCATGATTGGCTTGTTGCAGTCGGATATAAAATCAGCTCTTAAAACTGCGTTTGCAAACATGGATGGTCCATTATCAGTGATTGATTGGTGCAGGGGTCGAAGTAATATAGCAGAATCTGCTGCCATGGGAGATGCATACTCTTTCCATTATACTACTGGTGATAATCGAGATACTTCAAATTCTATGCCCATCGGTGGAGATGCAATGAGCCCACCCCAATCTAGCAATGATCGAGGTATTCCTGCTGCCACATCTCTCAACCTGTCTTCAACTTCTTTATTACTCCCTTCGCCAAATATAATATTGCCAGAAGGAGAAAGTCATGATTCATCTTAGAGGAGATTGAATTTCAATGCAGGCACTTCAGAAGAGCATCATAAGGGATATCACCGTGTTAGACCAACCATCGCTGTCCTCCCTTCGCCATCTCTTCTTGTTGGGTAGCAGACTTGTTCCCCTGAAAATGATTATTAAATGAACTAACATTTAACTGCGTGAGTTACTGATGTAAGTATTGAAATTGCAGTTACCAGGATGATTGGTTAAAGACCTCTGCTAATTGCCTCAAATTGTGGGAGAAGGCTCCTTTGGAACCTTATGCTTCGGCCAAGCCTGTAAGGCATAGTTTGGCACTGTGGTGGCATATAGCCCACTATAGATTTTTATTACCTTTTGATATATCAACTACCTGAAAGTATATTGTTATGTCGTTCTGGATTCATAAAAGCAACTTGTTAATAGAATTAGATTACTACGTGTTTCTTTGTTTTGGTTACTCTGGAAAGAGTTTTGTAGTTTCAGGACTCATAAATTTCTCATTTGTTCGCTCTTTCAGGTTACCTACTACGCACTGTGCCCCGATATTGATATGCTTACTTCTGCAGCCACTGATTTCTTCATGCAGCTTGGAACAAGTAAGTGTCTATTACGTTGCTTCTTCAGTTTTTCTTTGGTTCTCAGTTGTGATGCACAATTATTACTTCGACCTAACAAGGATTTGGTGGTAATGAGATAATTCCCACCCACTTCGAGTTGTGCTGTTTTTATTATAATGTTTGCATCCCTTCATCTGGTTACAAGTCAGTGCCGAGAAAATATATTCAATTGAAAAATATAGAGAAAATTTAAAAAGAACTATGGAAAATAACCAGCTGTTTTGGGTCAAATATAGGGGCCTGTCCAAACTCCAAAACTCTTGACCTGGGATTTCAGAACTCTCAACTCTCCCCACCCAGCCCAAGTCGAGGATTGAGCACAATTGTGGCTTATGAGAAGTTGCACACGTATGCAAGGATGGTCCTAGATTGCTTGGTTAAGATTGACAATTTAACATTTTGTATTTAAATCCAATCCAACCCAGTGGATAGTCCCACATTGCCTGGTCAGGGGATGTGAACTTAACATGTGAGATCCAAATGCAATTAAACCCATAAGTTAAATCTTACAACTTATATTCATGGCAAGGTTGAACGATAGCGTGCATGGATCCATACATGTCCCATACAAACATGGGATCTCTCCCAATCTTGCACCAAATAAAAAGTACAAGTTCCAACTAGCTGCAGATGAAGTAGGGGCTATATGTTGGAAAATGCACAGGAGCTCCTGGGTGTTCCACCCGCCTATATGACTATCAAATTCAAAAAAAATACCAGGAAAATTTAAAAAAACTGGAATCTTGGGATATCAAATCTGGGCGCCCAATCTACTCCCGTGTGAAGTTTCGTGACAAAATACCAAAAAATGTATCTGTGACGAAGAAAATACAGTCCGACCTACGATCCACCAAAATAGTTCCTTTTTTGTACATAGGTTTTTTTTGTCTTTTCTACTGAGAGTACCACGATTGCCATTTTTTCGCGGAACTTCGCACGGGAGTAAATTGGCCACCCAGATTTGATATCCCCAAATCCCAGTTTTTTTTTTGAAATTTCCCGGTATTTTTTTGAATTAAATGTTCGTATGGGGTGTGGAGCACCCAGGAGCCAAAAATCCGCGTCCCTATATGTTCCATTATATTCTACCGTTATGTAGTATTAATGTGTCTGACTCTATGTTTATAATTCTCCCCACTCCTTAAGATAGGACTGTAGTTCATAAACTTAAAATCTTGTTTGCTATTGATACTTGTGCCTGCAAAGTGTCTATGAATCCAATAAACAGCATTGGTTCACTGTGTTGGCTGTATGACAATGAGACATGTATTAATGTGTCTAACTCTGTATTTACTATTTGTTGCCAGTTATACGTTAACTTCAAAAGAGGCAATATTTACAGCCAGTCACTGCTTCTAATTTAACATGTTAACAAATTATATAGCTTCATGCAATACAATTGATTTCGTTCTATTTGATCACATCATTGTAATAGATATAAACAACCAAAAGAATATAACAATGTTTTGTCATTACTGGGTTACTTGTCAGTTAGTCATAGTTTAGCAATCTCATAATCTCCATATAATTATTCGAATTCATTGTGTTTCAAAATTTATTCCTTACTTTTATCTATTTTGCATTCTTATAGTTTATGAAGTTTGCAAACTGGGTACTCATTCGCCACAACACAGTGGGGGGCAAATAGAACAATCTCCTGGAAAGTATCTGCCTTCAGGACTTGTTCTCATTGAGTGTCCTGATCAATTGAAGACTAGGGGCAGCCACTCAGCTTCTATCAGTTCAATAACTGAATACTTTCAAGCTCTTTCAAAAAGTTGGAGTGTGAAAAGCTTTGTATCATCTCTGGCAAGGATAATTAAGGATATAAAGCTTACCGTAAACATTTCAACAAATCAGAAAGAGAGCAGTAACATACCTTGCACTGTAAGGCCTTTTACTTTTTCTTCCTTCTCCACTTTTTTGATCCAAGGGACTTCCAAAACAATAGCCGCGTGTCTCACTTCTTGTATTGTTCTGTGATGATACTCTGCATGGTTTATATTCGTGTATTCTCATTATTTAGTCTTCTCTGGTCAGTGTTTCTTTTTCCTCTTCTTTTTTATGAGAACCAGCAGAGAAGCCCACTGAAATAAATATTCTTATACATACTTGCACAAAAGGAATTGCAAAACGAAAAATACACATTAGTAGTCAAATTAGTGTAGGACGTTTCTTTAATCAGATATGATAGTTTTCTTATCATTGTTGTTTTGTACTTCCTCCGTCCGGAATTAGTTGACGCTCAAACGGATGTATACATCTGTCTGAGCGTCAACTAGTGTATGAACTTTGTAGACATGTTACTTCTGTCATTCCCATTCTGTCTAAATACAGCTTCCTATTTTCCTGATCCAACTGAGGCTCTTGTCATGGAATGTATCATTTATTCCTCTTATGACAACTTTTGTAGGATGCCATTATTATTCTGCACTTGTTACTAATAAATGCCACCATTGGAGTACACACATATATATACGTCACCAATTCTTTTGGAGATATTCCCTCTTTATCATAATATAAAATGTTTTTTGACACGTATCATAGTGTTAAAAGGCGTCATATATTTTGATACGGAGGGAGTATATCTTAACCCAATTATTAAGTTTTTTGGATGCAGAAATGATCCAACATTTCATTTCTGTTCACTTGTATTTACAAAAAAAGATCACATGTGCGGGACTTCTAATCATTCAGTTAGATGCACGATGGCCTCTAGGTGGATGAATTGATTTTTCTTTCATGCTTTGCCTATGCAACAAAAATAAACTTTAAGTTGGTATTTTTCCCAGAACCGCAATGCTAATCTATTTTAACACCCACGGTCCATTATGTACGCAGGTAGTTTATGTGGTCTGCCCATTTCCTGAACCATCTGCAGTCCTACAGACACTGGTAGAAAGTTCTGTTGCCCTTGGGTCTATCTTATCGTCAGAGAGAGAAAGGAAATCATTCCTGTATGCTCAGGTTGCCAAAGCTCTAGACAGCAGTGCTTCTGCTGATGAAGCATCAGCATCCAATGTTGTAATGCTCTCTGGGTTCAGTATACCGAAGCTTGTCTTGCAGATTGTTACTGTTGAAACTTTACTGAGACTCCATAAACCAAATGAGCTTGCTGCTTTCAAGGACATAGCTTTCACTGTGTATAATAAGGCTCGACGGATCCCACGGTTTGTTTCCACGAGTGACATGTTCCAGTCACCTACTTATATGAGTAGGCCTCAGTCGACGATGATGCACACTGCATCTCCTGGTCCTACCCTTTGGAAAGAGTGTCTAGTTCCTCGGATGTCTGGACAAACTCTCTCTAGAGAAACAGAGTTTGATGCATCCATGAGGTCAGTATCATGGGACAACTCATGGCAACCTGGCCGTGCTGCAGGATTGCCTGATCCAAGCAAAATCCCAGAATTATGTGCTCAGGATGACAGGAAGTATGCCTTTGAGCCGCTTTTCATTCTGGCAGAGCCTGGGACTGCTGATTACAGTGATATGATGGAATCTTCAAGATTAGGAGCTGATGCAAGTAGCAGCAGGGCTTACAGCTCAATTTCAGGTGGCACTGATAGTGGAGCAAGCCCGCCACTTGAAGGGTCTGAGAATGACAGTGCTACAAGTCTTCATTGCTGTTATGGCTGGACCGAGGACTGGCGATGGTTAGTATGCATCTGGACAGATTCTAGAGGAGAGTTATTAGACAGCTTAATATTTCCTTTTGGTGGTATTAGTAGCCGCCAAGACACTAAAGTTCTCCAGAGCCTATTCATTCAAATTCTGCAGCAGGGTTGTCAAATAATGTCGTCTTCACCAGAAGCTAGCAATACAAGATCAAGAGATGTAATGATAACACGTATTGGAGGTTTCCTTGAACTTGAAATCCAGGGTATACTAATCAATTTGATCATTAACTCTGTTTTTTTCATTTGATAGGCCATAATGTGTTTTATTTGTGTTTGTAATGTCTATGTATTGCTTATGCAGAATGGCAAAAGGCAATATACTCTTTTGGTGGTAACGAGGTAAAGAAGTGGCCTGTGCAGTTACGACGATCTATACCTGATGGTATTCCGTCAAATTCTAATGGACCAACACTCCAGCAACAAGATTTGGGCTTAATCCAGGACAGAAACATGCCTTCCTCACCTAGCACGTTATACAGCCCTCATTCAAAATCTAGCTTCACGAAAGGTCAGTCAGGCAACAAAAAGCAGATCCTAGGGGAACAAACTGGAATGGACAGTTCAAGGGGTTCATTGCACTTGGTTCGTAGCATCAGTTTAGTTGCAGTTTCGCAAGATAGTTCATTGCATCTGGCATGCCAAGCGGATCTGATGGCGACCAGACCTACTTCTGGTAAGTACCGTCTGTGTATGTTGAATTTATTATCTCCACCTACAAGTTACTTATTTAATGTGGCAATTTTTTAAGTAAATGATCATCACTAAATGACCTCATCATGTACAACACATTATATGATTATTTGTTTTAAATCTTGATCGTGCTAAGTGTGCCAATCAAGCAATGGGTCATGCTTTTTAGGAAATCCATAGTCAAGGATGGATCATATTTATTAATGTTCTTTTCCCCATCTCTTACAGGTGAAGGGAATCAAAGCAGCACTGGGTCTTCTAGTTACTTAGACGGGTTTACCCCAGTCAAGTCCATCGGGTCAATGTCTGCATCGTATCTTCTGGTTCCGTCACCAAGTATGCGGTATCTTTCCCCTGCGACATTACAGCTTCCAACGTGCCTTACATCGGAATCCCCGCCGCTTGCCCACCTATTGCACAGCAAAGGGACAGCAACTCCCTTGGCAATGGGTTATGTCGTCTCCAAAGCTGTCCCACCAGTAAGAAAGGATGCCGCGCAACTCACCAAGGAGGACAGGCACTCCGTTCTCTCTGTCAGCATCGTCGATTACTACGGAGGCAGCACCGCCACTGTCCAAGAGAAGATGAGCAGAGGCGTTGGCGGCAGCAGCATGAGCAAGCAGGCAAGGAACAACACCCATGAAACATCAGCCCGTGATTACGAAATGGACATGCACAATGTGTTGGGGGCGGTGGCCGCTGAGCTCCACGCCCTTTCGTGGATGACGGTAAGCCCGGTCTACACGGAAAGGCGCAGCGCTCTCCCCTTCCACTGTGATATGGTTCTGAGGTTGAGGAGACTTCTCCACTACGCCGATCGACATCTATCTCAGCTGACAGAGAAGGGAGAGATGTAGCTTAGAGAGGTGATAGCTAATTTACATGACTGAAACTAGTTGTTTTACACAGGAAAAACAAGGGCTAGATGCTGCTTAAACCCAAGTGCCTGTCTCTGTGTATCTAGATTAGGTAGGTAGTTGGAGGGCGCGTTGTTGAGCTGCCTAGCCCGGTTTTGCTTTGAGAGCAAGAATGCTAATTTCTTGGGTTGAGGATGTATGTAATTAAGTGCTTAGCAATACCTCTCCCTGTAACCGTTGTAACATTGTTGAACTGGTAACTCGGTGGTATTTGTTGTTCATCGGCTTGAGGTTTCAGGTTGCTCTTGGCACCTTTTTTGTTCGCAAGGCCGCAATTGTGTGTGTCAGAAGGCGGTTTAATTACATCTAAAGAAATTGCTCGGTTCCAAATTTAGGATGAATAAGAAGAAAATACATTCAAAAGTAAGGATATTAGTTTTGTGTTGAATAATGTTACCCCTACTATTTGGGTTTAGATGACCTATAAATCTCGTCTCAAGTGAAACTTGTTAAAGTCTGATCAAGTTTATAGTAAAAATATGGGTCCATTGATGTTGATTTGGCATTGTAAAGGATACATGTTTCTCTATTATTAGAGGGGAGTTTGTTGGTTTCGTTTCCACCTCTTGCATTGAGATATACCTCGGTTCTGGAGAAAGAAATTTCTTGCAAAGCGATCAAGAGAAAGGGAAAAGCTTGCCTTGTGCTGGCGGATCACAAGTGAGCGATCCCGCCTCCTCTCTGTGTGGCGCATCCCTTACGTCTCTTTCTGCAACATCACGTGTGTTGCAAATTGCCTTCCGCAACAACACCCATGTTGCAAGAAAAAATGTTGACAAAAGAACAGCAATTTTTTCTTCAACATTATCTCTGTTGCAATTTTTTCTTCTGCAATGTTGTAAAAATAATAAAGAAAAAAACCCTCAACATCATCTATGTTGATAAAGGTTTTTGTAACATAAACTTTGTTGCAAAGGATTTTTGTGACACTACCCTTGTTGCAATGATAAAAAGAAAGTTGGACGATGGATAGCTCTCGATCTAATGGTTGTCGAGGTGGCGGATCTTTTAAAAAGATCCGTCGGCCAACGCGTAGCACAGCCCGAAGAGAAATCAAATAAATCTTCAATAGCAAGAAATCTTTTGCAAGCAAATTACAAAACCAACTCACTTAAAAGTAGACAAATCTCATAAACATATCTTTTTACCTTTGCTATGGTTTTGCCTCCTGGCAACATTTCTTAATCTCAACACAGTCAAAAAAATTCTACACTGAACCATTAAGATAAAGTTGTCCCGGTTGCAATGCACGGGTATTTAGCTATTTACCTAGTACATTACGAATACATATTGTAACTAAATGGCTAGAATATTTTCAAAAAAAAAAAAACCTAAAATGTCTAGAAGGTAGTAAATGGCACGAACGTGGACTGATCTACTGCTCCAACCTTGGCCAAGTGCTTGGCCATGAGGTCGACCAGATCAGGGGGGCAACCGATCTTCAGCTGCTCAAAACCATCGGTCGCCACGACGGCTACCAGGTTAGCAGGGGAAGAAATAAACCGCATGCACGCCTTCTTCAGCACGGCGCACCGGTGCCGCTCCGCCAGCGCCAGGGTGGCCGCCACGGAGCTCATCCCGATGTGCCGGCACAGCGCCTCCTCGCAGATCAGCTTGAGCTTCTCCAGCTTGTACCTGTGCGCCGCCACAAGCAGGCGCTCTGCCGTGGCCGCCGCCGCGTCCAGCTGCTGCTTCATGTCCGCCGTCAGCGCGTCCGTGTAGATGAACCGGATCAGGGTCCTGGCCACCTCGGCGTCCATGTCGTCGATGCGTAGCTCGGCGGTCTTCTTGCCGTTGCCGGCGGCCGCGAAGGCGTGCGAGAGGTCCTCCTTGAACACGGCGGACCGGGCCTCCAGCATCCACCGGTGCGCCGCCAGCGTCTCCCCGCCGACCTCGATCCTCACGTCCGCCCGTTGCTTCTTCCAGATGGCCTCGGTGAGCTCCCCGTCCAGCTCGAACGGCGGGGGCGGCGACTCGCCCGTCGGCTCCGGCGCGCCGGCGGCGGCGACCTCGGTGCAGCTGTCGGTGCGCAGGCCGAGGTCGACGGTGACGTCGCACAGGACCACCAGGCAGTCGTCCTTGAGATACCTCTCCCTGTCCTTGTCCAGATCCTCGCTCCTCATGAAGTCCGTCCAGCCCCAGTCGTCGCCGCTCGCGAACTGGCGCTGCGGCGAGCTCTGAGTGCGCGCCGGGTTCCCGTCCCGGTCCAGCACGCTGAACTTGATGGACGCCATGGCGACGTCGGCCTTTGCGCCGCCGGCACCACGTCGGAGAAAGTGGGGGGCGCCGCTGCTGGTGCGCCGGAGGAAGAGGGAGATGCAGCCGTTGTGCGGCTTCACGCAGCTGTTCGGGTAGCAGTCGATCCGCCACTCGTGGCCGCCGACGGTGAACGTGCTCGACTCCACGTGCTCGCGGTTGGGCACCGTCGCCTTGACATCCGTGTAGTTGGCGATCCGGAACAGGTGGGAGCCGGTCTCCTGCCTCCGGGCGACGGTGGACGCCGAGAGGTGCTCCCGGCCGGCGGCGCGGAGGGCGGCCAGCAGCTCGGCGTCCGACGTCGACATGATCCAAGAGGGGTCGAGGGTTGACGAACAATCGATTTATGTGCTATATATAATCTAGAATTTGCGTGCGTGCGTGCGTGCCTTGGCCCGGGTGAATATAAGGGTGGAACGTAGAGAATCCATTCGATGTAAGACAGATGTTTATCGACTTCTTTCTCAAGGCTTTGTGTCGTCGAGCTCGTACGTTCCTTGGACAAAAAGTTGTACAGTAGTAAATACAGTAGATAGGAGTGCTAGTAATCGCGAATCAACCTGTGGTTGAGTTGGTTAGGTGGACAGTGGTATCCCCAACCCACCAGGGTTCAAATCCTCTCGGAGGTGCTCATAGGGGTAGGGTGTGCGTGTGTCCGTTCATAGGGATGAGTGTATGCGCTTGTGTCTGTACTGATGCTCAAAAAAAAAAGGAGTGCTAGTAATCTTTTACCGATATTTATTTTTACACCATCTTTTCCCCTTCTATACTTTTTTTTGGCGAGAACTTACCCTTCTATACTTTGATGGGTCTCTTAATGGTCCGGGTACAAAATATTTCATGTCCATCTAGAGATGAACTGATAATGCAATTTTGATTAAAAAATTGACCATCAAGAGTTCATAACTTTTGTTGAGGGGTGAAAAGAGTTCATAAATGAAAAGAATTTACATCCAAAGAGGTTTTTTTTCTAACTGTAAATCCAAAGAGGAGGTGGCCGAGCTGGAGGAGCCGCCGGCAGAGGTGAAGGGCGGGGGGCCGGCCATGGATGCGCCTGGTGTCTGATACCAAGTTGGAGTGATTAACTCTCTATTGATTGATTGATCAGCATCGGTTACAGGTTACAACATATACAAGGGAGAGCCCATGAGGGTCGGCACGCAGGCCAGGGCGTGCGGTTACAGATCCTACAATCTAGGATATACACAGGTGTACATACATGCTATACAAGGAATTAGTCTAACATGATGTACTGTAAAATGTCTTCAAATTATGTGGCGGACTACATTGAGTATTATTGGCCTTCCAAAGAGGTTGCACGTGGCTTCTTCCTCCTTTTTTTGTCTCACATTGTGCATGACCATCTTTTCTCTCAAAGGAAAATGCCTAGTCGGTGCAGGGCTGCAGGCCATCTACCAGATCTTTTGCACTTGCACATAAAGGCTCACAGTGCCACACCATGGCCTCCAAGACTCCGAGCGTCCAATCTCCTGCGAAACCAGAGTCTACCAGTGTAGACCTTCATCCACACCTTATGATCTAGTAGAAACATAATTTCTCGTGTTAGAACCACACATCTGGAGGATTTGGGTCTTCTTTTCTGGTCTAACACAATTTTTCTTTCTTGGACTCACACTCCATTATGATTCCAAATTTAGAGGTCAGTGATTGATGTATGATTGGGGGCTTGGGGCTGAATTGAGGCAAGGCTAGCAAAGTACCTTGTAAGCCACTCAAGAGCTCCTCTGCCTTCTGTTTGAACATTGGCAAGAAAAGCAAGCCTGAATTGGACCAAAATTTGTGATGTACTCCCTCCGTTCCGATTTACTCGTCGTGGTTTTAGTTCAAAATTTGAACTAAAACCACGACGAGTAAATCGGAACGGAGGGAGTACAAGCTTTCCGCCCTGCAAACCATCAAAATGCTACAAGTGCACATACAAGCTAAGCTAGCTTCAATTCCTGAATGGACATTGTTTCACGACAAACCGAGCAAGCCGCGGTTGAAGACAGAGGAGCGACCATCAGCCCGTTCAGCAATGAACCACAACACCTGCACACTCGATACAAACATGTCAGGCAATTCGCACTGGTCTTCCTGCATGCACACTGCATAAACTGGTTTCACATGCATATCATATAGATGAACTAATGATGTTTTCTTTTCCATCCAGCAGTCGCAAGCAAATCATACGCACAAATTCCTACTACTATTCAAAATGGCACAGATATCAGTTTCAGGTTCCCCCACTGTTTTATACCTTTAACTGAATTCGAACTAAGGAAGAAGTAAAATCGCATTCCAGTTAACAACAGGAATGAGTTTGTGCTTGCATTTGAGCTGTTGCCAGAAAATAAAGGTGCTTACTGTACATAAATATTCAGAACCATATTAAAGTAAAAATGAGCTTGTGCTACTTCAAATTTAAAACAGCGCCACCCCCATCACTACCATTTACTACCTCAGAAGTTTATGTAGTATCTGCATAGCATCCTGTAACAGCATATCACTAAAATTCCTTATGATGAAATAAACGTATCTGAATCAGTTATATGCTTTGCTGTAGTTAAGGTCAACTTCAATTGACTTCCAACAGTCCTGCAATAGCCTTACTGCACATATATAAAGGGTTTGTACACTTGCTCAAAGTACCATGCATATATGTCAATGAAAGAGTAGCATATTGCTGTCATGCAAATCTGCAACCCCCATTGCTCTAACTACCAAATTAGCAACCAGTTACAAATCTGCAACCCCCACAGTCAAATGGAGGTTTGTCTACTTCATGGTTAATCTAGTTGCACGATATTAAGAGCCACTACCTACATCTAATCTGATAGCACTAAAATTACATTATGTGTACTTTTTTCCTTTTCTTTTCTTTTTGACGAAAGGGAACATTTTAAACTAAGCCTACTTCACAGTGCATATCCATGCGTTTTCCAAAGAAAGCCGGCAAACCCTAGTAGTATGTACCCCCAGCTCCTAGATATATGGGCTCAACGCTTCCTCTTGTTTGCACAACACTTTTTTACAATGAATTGGACGGCTTCGTCCATTGTTGCCTCCCGAGTGTGCTTGTAGTTCCACAACAATGTTTCAGGATAGCCGCCACTGGGGTTGTACTTGTTCCTTTCAATCAGCGCCTGTTTTACCAAGGCGAACATTTGGTCACCATGTTCTTGTTTTAGCTCCAGAAGCTTGTCATCATCGTCTAAGAAAATTTCCTACAAAACAGTAGTTACACTTGGACACAGTAAGATGGGACATTTGCAAACCAGATACTGAAGACTACTTACAAGATAAAAGAGCTACTCCATGTATAGCAATATAGAAGACCATCCGTACCATGGGCTGATCGTCAACCATGATGACCTTAAAAGGGTGCCAACCTGCGTTTCTGATTTCATCCTCCCACTTGGAACAGAGAATAAGAGTTTTCTTTTGTGACAATCTCGGTCTGCAAGCATTTGCAACCGCTTTTGGATCAAGCTCCCCCATCCTCTTGAGGCCTATGTTTGCCCTGCCATTTGTAGCCACCTTCAAGCCCTGCAAAACATCCAGGAAAAATTAGAAAGAGATGAGATGCAAATTGAAAGAGGTACTAGCTAGTTGCTTCCTTACATCGATCAACTCTTTCCGAGCGGCTTGCAGTTTGTCGTTGTCTCTTACGTTCTTAGTAACGAGGACCTGGTTGAGGGTTTCCAGTCCTTGCATCTCTTCCTGAATGCTTTTAGAGTCAGCGTTGCTCTTGATTTCCTTGGTAACCAGAGCCCACCGAGCATTTAGCAACCGAGCATTGCTTTTTCTTTCCCTGTAAAATAGAACCTTATTCGACGATTTCATTGATTTCATGCTATCATCTAGCTGCATTAGCTGCTTCCTTGCTTCTCCCAGCTCCTCCTGCACCCCAACCAACTCAGTGTTCATTACTTCTTTCTCGGTGAGGAGATTCCGGTTGAGCAGCTCCATCAATTGCATCCCATCCCGCAGCTGGGCTAGCTCATCCCGAAGGCTTTTTAAGTCACCGTTGCTCTTGATTTCCTTAGTAACCAGAGCCCACCGACTGTCTAACAACTGAGCATTGCTCTCTCTTTCCCTAGAAAACAGAACCTTATTCGCTGATTTCATTGATTTTATGCTGTCATCTAGTTCCGTTAGCTGCTTCCTTGATTCTTCCAGCACCTCCTGCACTCCAACCAACTCGCTGTTGATTACTTCTTTCTCTGTGAGGAGATTCCGGTTGAGCAGCTCTAACTCTGTTAGTGTGTTGCTTGCAACTGCCCGTTCTTCCAGTTCTTTGGACTTGGATTCAAGGTGCTCGGCTCTCAAGTCGAGCAGCTTGGATCTCGCGTCGAGCAGCTTGGATCTCGCTTCGACCTCCTGCATCTTGGACTCGAGCTCTGAAGGAAGATTTTGATCCCCACCGAGGTTGAGCAATGCCGGCTGGAAGAGGCCCGGATTCTCCACCCAGATGAGCCTCTGCAGGTAGGCGCCGTAGTGGCATGTCCAGTCGGGCCTTTTCCCCTTGCCCAGATCGACCATCTCCTTCTCCGCGAGGTCCCAGATGAGGCGGCTCCAGTCCACCCTGTGCACCATCCCGAACTTCACTCTGTACAGCGCCAGGTCCACATCGCTGGGCAGCTTGCGCGGCCTTCCCTCCGCGGCGGCGCGCGCGCGCAGCGGATTCAGGACGTATGCCTCAATGAACCACTCCGCGGCGGAGGACACGGCGGCGGCGTCCAGCCCGGGAGGGGGATCGGGGGGCGCGGCGGCGGCGGCGGCAGAGTCGAGTGGGCCCTCCGCCGGAAGCGGCAGGCAGAGCGCCTCGGCGAAGGCGTCGAGGCTGACCTTGACGAAGGCGCCGCGGGCGTAGCTCCACTCGTAGAACTGCTGGTAGTTGGCGACGAGAGCAGCAACGAGGTCGCGGCGCGGGGGCGCGTCGTCGAGGCGCAGGCGGACGAAGTCGAGGAGGCCAAGGGCGCGGAGGCCGGCCTCCTGGGAAGCGGGCGGCGCTGCCGTCGGTGGGGCGAGGAGGCGGAGGTTATCACGGACGTCGCGGAGGCGCTCTGCCGCCCCAGCGCGCCATTCCAGGTAGACCGACCTGTGGATCCCCGGGGGCACCTTCTGCGGGGGCATGTCCCGGTCGTCGTCCCACGGGTCTGAAGCCGCCGTCCGAGGTCTCTTCGACATTGTTGGACTGGTTGGTCGGCGAATGGAGTGTGGTTGGGGTTTGGGGAAGTTTTTTTTTTAGCTGGGGTTTGGGGAAAGCCGAGGAGGAAGAAGAGGCAAGGCAACCAACGATTCGCTGCGTTGGGTTTTCACTTCACTTTTCAGTTTTGGTCCTTGGCAATGTGCAACATTGGGGGCAAATGTAGTTGTATTCTGTCAGGTTGTCAACCACCATTAATTAATGCTTGAGATTTTTTTTTTGCCCATCAACGATTCGCTGTGTTGGGTTTTCACTTCACTTTTCAGTTTTGGTCCTTGGCAATGTGCAACATTGGGGGCAAATGTAGTTGTATTTTGTCAGGTTATCAACCACCATTAATTAATGCTTGAGATTCTTTTTCTGCCCATCAAAATAAATGAAACAGTAAGATGTTTGAGCTTCAAATGTTGTTGTATTCCATCAGGTTGTCAACCACCACCTATTAATGCTTCCAACTTTTTTCTATTCCATACCATTATTTACTATCTGTTAGAAAATGTTGATCGATCGCAAATATTATTTTATTAATTGTCATTGTCTAGCTGCCTTTTTTCTCTTCTCGTCATGTCTAGTATGCCATCGCCCGACTACTGCAAAGGCGTACAATGTAAAATGAGCATCACATCACTGTTTGTATGACAAAAGGTGTGCATTTGGTCACCACAAGTACGGAATAACCTTTGCACCTGGTGACACTTCTCGATCTCCAAAACGGGAGCCTATGAAGAAATTCTTCTCTTTGAAAAATTTGACATTGTGAAACTAAAGCCGCCTGAGGGTTCTGCCAATCTTTGGCATGATAGGGACTGGTTGGATGTTGTGTTTCTTGGGCCTCACATCAAAGATCGGTCGTGGAGAGCCAGTTGAATCATTCAGATTAGCGATGGCATTTGACTTAGCAATTTCTTTAGTAGTTGCATTTGGAACGGTATATGTATCTGCTGAATGATTTGTGACTTCGCGCTGAGGGGATGTATTGACGACATCCACAGTCAGGTCCTGTTGAGCAATCTCATCAGTTGTTGCAGCTGAAATTTCTTCATCAATGGTTTGAAGAGAAGGTTGTCTTTCTTTAGAACCAATGTGGATTTCTTCAGTACGCGTAGGCGATTGTGGCACTTGTGTCAGAGGAGTGGTGATGGGCGAATTTGGGTGCGTTGCTTCCCAGTATTCATCATGAATGAGTGGTGTTGTAGAACCATCAATATCCACTACCTCGTTAGTTTCTTTAGTCAACGGAGCTTGCGAGGGCATCCGCGACGACATTTGATGAAGTGAAGCATCTGCTTCCACTTTAATCTCTTCATCCATTTTCTCTGCAATAGCAATGGAATGGGTATCTTCATCTTCTTCACCAGCTGAAGGAATTTCATATTCCACCCCAAAAGGAATAATCTGACGATCATTAGTGGTACGGGCCGGGGGCGCTGATGAAATAGGAATGACATCAATTGGAATAACTGAAGACAATGGGGCCGTCTTCAGTTTCTTCACTGATTCAGGAGCAGTTGGAGGAGCTGAAGCCTTTCTCTTTTTGGCTTACTTCTCAGAAGCCTTGGCCTTCTTCGCTTCTGATGCAGAAGGAAGTGTGACGATCTTCAATGATGAAGTCATTGGAGGCGCTGTTGCTAAGGAATTTGTTAGAGCATTTTCTTCAAGCACGATTGATGTCGTCGCCTTGGCAGTTTCTTCAAGCGCAACTTCTTCAGTTTCCCTGGTTTGTACTTGTGGAGCAGATGAGGGCGCAGTCTCACTAGCCTAAGCAGTTGGTGGAGGAGCTGAAGAACTTGAAGGAGGCACTATGCCAAACTTGGTAGCCTCACACTTGTTGTTGTCATCAACCATTTTGGTGGTGGCGGTGATGAATTTGTCATGCACCCCACAACAATGACTTAACTGGCGTTCAAACTCTTTAGACAACTGTTGAATTTCAGATTGCAGAGTCACGAGCTGCTGAGGAGATATGGTGAGCATTTTTTATTCAACTCCCTTTCCTTTTGAATTTGCTATTTCTTTACCAGTTTTGTCTGTGTAATCTTGTGCTTCTCATTCAAGATGAATGCAGATAATACAAGACTAGGGCCTGGGGGCAAGTTGAGATCATCAAGAGGTGTGTCTGGTTTCTTCATCCATATATCAATGAAATCAAGGAACTTCTTGGGATGTAGCAACAATGGGACTGAAGAATTTTTGCAATAACAACTTGCTCTTGTTTTCTTTTGAGGAACTCAGCGAGTTCATCTTCATCAGCCAGCCCCTGTTCGTTAGCTTGAGGCACTATGGCCTTGCTTTTGGGACTCGTCCTTGTGCCACGGCCAACAGTGACCTTTATCTTCAGCTTGGTCGTTGTTGAGGATATAAGCCCACTAGCTGAGGCACTTGATGCTGCAATGGAGGCTGTTGGAAATCCCTCGGTGTGCTGGCAATATGCGAGCATGACCGGTGTTGAAGCTTTTGCTGCTGCCATTAACGAACTTGTGGCAGGTGGAGGCACTGAAAATTTGGCAATCTTGGGCACTGAGTCCTTTGAGGCAGCCGACTTGGCCATTGAGGGCATTGGATCTGTTGGCTTGGGCTTGTGTGCAGCCTTTTTCTTCATGGATTTCTTCAGATCACTTGCACTGCCACTACCACTCGCATCGGCTTTAGCTAAGGCTTTTGTGGCCCTGTTGAATTCTTCAACAACTTTCTTGGCCTACTTTGCCAATTTTTCCTGACGCTTGGCCCATTCCTTCGGGAATTCTTCACCGCGTCTAACACTTGTGGGATCAGCTTGTTGACCTTGAGCAAGCGGTGGCCTCTTGCATGGAGGCTTCGCAGCGAATTCGTTCATGTATTTGGGAGTTACATATATGTAATCCCTCCATTCATATGACCAGTACCTCTTAATCTTTTGCATGCGCATTTTGCACAGCTTATTTGTTTCCTTTCCATGAATTGCTTCATTTGGTGTGTAGCACCCTGAGTAAATATCCTTAGGTATCTTGAAAGCAGTCTATTCCTCTTTCCGTTTCCCTCCCTTTTGGGGCTTCTTGCCATCGACCATTTTCTTCAACTGAGGTTTTCGAGCACGTGAGGACTCTGAAGAGGTTTGAAGATTTTCCTCAAGCAACGCTGCAAATGAATTAATTTGATGAGAACCTAGGGATTTGTCGGCAGACATTTGTACCTGTGAACAGAGTATAGTTGCGAGGAAATTGGGAAGAGTCACATGCGTTCTCAGAATTTTTCAAAATAAACTAGTTGAGGAAATTGACCCTTATCGTCTTGAAGAATTTCACTAAGTGTTCTTGACTTAGATTCCAGAGTTGTACAGGCAGAAACAATTGCACAAATGAGGAATCTATATGTTAAGTATAACTTATAGATGAAGCGCTCAAGACTGTCCAAAAGGAAGTGCTGAAGAATTGGAAGTGTGGTAAAAACAACAGTTGAAGATTTTGAGTTAGTGAAGAGATCAAACTGGATAGTAAAATTTGCATTTAATTACCTCAAGTATGAACTCAATGAAATGGACGACGGAACGGAAAAAAATCGCTAGTCAGATCTTCCATGCCCTAACTTGGCGAGGAAAGACAGCTACGGCGGCGGCGAATGTGAAGAAATTTGTGGCCGGCATGAGTACGTCGATGAGGAAGTCGAGGCAGTGAAGCTCTTCCTCTTCAGCGACAATGAGTTGCATCAATGGCACTAGGGTTTGAGAGGGACAGGAGCAAGGGAGCGAAGTGGACTAAGGTTGACGGGGTCAAGGCTATTTATAGCCGCAGTGAAAACCGAGTGGTCCCAAAATTTTGCACAGATAAGCCCCTGACCATTCGCACCTCTGTGACACGTGTCATAGATGCATTTTCACATTTATCCGCATGGGTGAAGAGCGGGAGTGGCAACCGCCAGAAAAAAACTTTTTTTGAATTTTCAAAAATGTGTTCGCAATTTCTTCAGCTGTCAAGGACAGAGTGAAGACTTTGAACAGTGTCAAGTAGAACACACATGAAGAATTTATGAACAGAGTGGGTTGAGTTTAGCATAGAGGGGAGCGGGTCTGACCACATCCACATAGATGAAGAAATCAACTTGAAGAATTAGCTATATATGGATGCTGTTGAGGACATGAAAAACTCAGATGTATATATTAGCTCAAGTGGTGAAGAATAACCTCAAATGACGAATTTGAAAAGTTTGACGAAATTGCAAATGACTAAAAACTCAAATTTGAAGAATATCAAGAAGAGTTGGTGGCGTTACCCATCGTATAAGAACTGTAATGACTTCAGACACCGCGTACAATTGTCGTTGGGTTCTGAGAGTCAAGTTCTTCATTAATTTCTTCACACTTAGAGGGTAAGTAATCATTGATTGAAGAAATACCTTACTTAGTGTGTTATGCATCAAAGTCATCAAAAATGCATAAGCTTTAGGATGTGTCTCCAATTTAGAGGAGATTTAAAGATTCTAGGATGTTTAGCTCACACCGCAACATGCAAAACCTTCTCTCATCCAAGGGCTTAGTGCAGATATCCGCAAGCTGGTCTTCAGTCTTCATGTGGTCGATGACGATCTCTCCCTTGAGCACATGATCAGGAAGAACTGTTGATGAATTTGAATATGCTTCTGTTGGGGAACGTAGTAATTTCAAAAAATTTCCTACGCACACGCAAGATCATGGTGATGATATAGCAACGAGAGGGGAGAGTGTTCGTCCATGTACCCTCGTAGACCGTAAGCGGAAGCGTTAGCGCTAGCACAACGCGTTGATGTAGTCGACGTCTTCATGATCCGACCGATCCAAGCACCGAACGTCACGGGCCTCCGAGTTCAGCACACGCTCAGCTCGATGACGATCTCCGCCCTCCGATCCAGCAAAGGCTCCGGAGATGAGTTCCACAAGACGACGGCGTGGTGACGACGATGATGTTCTATCGGCGCAGGCTTCGCCTAAACTCCGCGATATGACCGAGGTGGAATATGGTGGAAGGGGCACCGCACGGCTAAGGAATGATCCGTAGATCAACTTGTGTGTTCTAGGGTGCCCCTTGCCCCGTATATAAAAGGAGCCAAGGGGAGGAGGCGGCCGCCCAGAGGGCGCGCCAGGGGGGAGTCCTACTCCCACCGGGAGTAGGACTCCATCTTTCCAAGTAGGAGTAGGAGAAGGGGGGAAAGAGGAGGAAGAGGGAAGGAAAGGGGGCGCCGCCTCTTCCCTTGTCCTATTCGGACTAGGAGGGAGGCGCGCGCCCCTCCTGGCTCCTTCCCTCTTCTCCCTCTTGGCCCATGTAGGCCCATTAACCCCCCGGGGGGTTCCGGTAACCTTCCGGTACTCCGGTAAAATGTCGATTTCACCCGGAACCATTCCGATGTCCAAACATAGGCTTCCAATATATCAATCTTTATGTCTCGACCATTCCGAGACTCCTCGTCTTGTCCGTAATCACATCCGGGACTCCGAACAAACTTCGGTACATCAAAACTGTTGGGGAACGTAGTAATTTCAAAAATTTTCCTACGCACACGCAAGATCATGGTGATGCATAGCAACGAGATGGGAGAGTGTTGTCTACGTACCCTCGTAGACCCAAAGAGGAAGCGATCACAACGTAGAGGAAGTAGTCGTACGTTCTCCTCGCGATCCGACCGATCCCGCGCCATTACTCGGCGCCCCGAGTTCTTGACACACGACAGCTCGATGACGCCCTCGTACTCGATCCAGCCGAGTGTCGAGGGAGAGTTCCACAAGACGACGGCGTGGTGACGATCTTGATGTTTCTCCGCGCAGGGCTTCGCTTAAGCTTCATGACGGTATGATCGAGGTGGAATATGGTGGAGGGTGCACCGACACGGCTAAGGAACGATCCGTAGATCAATACTTGTGTGTTCTAGGGTGCCCCCTGCCCCGTATATAAAGGAGGGAGGGGAGGCCGGCCGGCCCTATAGGCGCGCCAAGGAGGGGGGAGTCCTCCTCCTAGTTGAGTAGGACTCCCTTTCCTAGTCCAACTAGGAAGGAGAAGGGGAAGGAAAGAGGGAGAGGAGAGAGGGAAGGGGGCCGCCTCCTTGTCCTATTCGGACTCCCACAGGGGCGCACCTCTGGTGCGGCCCTCTCTCCCCCTTTGGCCCACTAAGGCCCATAACTTCCCGGGGTTCCGTAACCCCTCCCAGACTCCGGTTTTCTCCGAAACTTCCGGAACCTTTCCGTGTCCGAATATAGCCATCCAATATATCAATCTTTATGTCTCGACCATCCCGAGACTCCTCGTCATGTCCGTGATCACATCCGGACTCGAACTTCTTCGGTACATCAAAATACATAAACTCATAATAACCGCCATCGAAACCTTAAGCGTGCATGGACCCTACGGTTCGAGAACAATGTAGAGATGACCTAGAACTATTCTCGGTCAATAACCAATAGCGGACCTGGATGCCCATATTGGTTCCTACACATTCTACGAAGATCTTTATCGGTCGACCGCATAACAACATACGTTGTTCCTTTGTCATCGGTATGTTACTTGCCCGAGATTCGATCGTCGGTATCCAATACCTAGTTCAATCTCGCTACGCAAGTCTCTTTACTCGTTCCGTAATACATCATCTCACAACTAACTCATTAGTTGTAATGCTTGCAAGGCTTCAGTGATGTGCATTACCGAGAGGGCCCAGAGATACCTCTCCGACAATCGGAGTGACAAAACCTAATCTCAAATACGCCAACCCAACATCCACCTTTGGAGACACCTGTAGTACTCCTTTATAATCACCCGATTCGTTGTGACGTTTGGTAGCACCAAAGTGTTCCTCCGTAAACGGAGTTGCATAATCTCATAGTTACAGGAACATGTATATGTCATGGATAAAAGCAGTAGCAACATACTAAACGATCGTGTGCTAAGCTAATGGAATGGGTCATGTCAATCGATCATTCTACTAATGATGTGACCTTGTTGATCAAATAACAACTCTTTGTTCATGGTCGGAAACATAACCATCTTTGATTAACAAGCTAGTCTAGTAGAGGCATACTAGTGACATGTTGTTTTGTCTATGCATTCACACATGTATCATGTTTCCGGTCAATACAATTCTAGCATGAATGATAAACATTTATCATGAAATAAGGAAATAAATAATAACTTTATTATTGCCTCTAGGGCATATTTCCTTCATCTCCCACTTGCACTAGAGTCAATAATCTAGATTACATAGTAATGATTCTAACACCCATGGAGTCTTGGTGCTGATCATGTTTTGCTCGTGGAAGAGGCTTAGTCAACGGTCTCGCAACATTCAGATCCGTATGTATCTTGCAAATCTCTATGTCTCCCACCGACTAAGTCCGGATGGAATTGAAGCGCTTCTTGATGTGCTTGGTCCTCTTGTGAAATCTGGATTCCTTCGCTAAGGCAATTGCTCCAAGATTGTCACGAAAGATTTTCATTGGACCCGATGCACTAGGTATGACACCTAGATCGGATATGAACTCCTTCATCCGCACTCCTTCATCCGACTCCTTCATTAGCTGCTTCGAAGCTGCTATGTACTCCGCTTCACATGTAGATCCCGCCACGACGCTTTGTTTAGAACTGCACCAACCGACGGCTCCTCCGCTTAGTGTAAATACGTATCCGGTCTGCGATTTAGAATCGTCCGGATCGGTGTCAAAGCTTGCATCAACGTAACTGCCACGATGAGCTCTTTGTCACCTCCATATACGAGAAACATATCCTTAGTCCTTTTCGTATTTCAGATGTTCTTGACCGCTGTCCAAATGATCCACTCTGGATTACTTTGGTACCTCCTACTAAACTTATAGCAAGGCACACATCAGTCCGGTACACAAGATTGCATACATGATAGAGCCTATGGCTGAAGCATAGGAACATCTTTCATTTTCTCTCTATCTTCTGCGGTGGTCGGGCATTGAGTCTTACTCAAGTTCACACCTTGTAACACGTGCAAGAACCCTTTCTTTGCTTGATCCATTTTGAACTTCTTCAAAATTTTGTCAAGGTATGTGCTTTGTGAAAGTCCAATTAAGCGCCTTGATCTATCTCTATAGATCTTAATGCCCAATATGTAAGCAGCTTCACCGAGGTCTTTCATTGAAAAACTCTTATTCAAGTATCCCTTTATGCTATCCAGAATTCTATATCATTTCCGATTAGCAATATGTCATCTACATATAATATCGAAATGCTACTGAGCTCCCACTCACTTTCTTGTAAATACAAAGCTTCTCCAAAGTCTCAGACAAACCCAAATGCTTTGATCACACTATCAAAGCGCTTATTCCAACTCCGAGATGCTTGCACCAGTCCATAGATGGATCGCTGGAGCTTGCATACTTTGTTAGCTCCTTTGGATCGATAAAACCTTCGGTTGCATCATATACAACTCTTCTTCCGTAAATCCATTCAGAATGCGTCTTTACATCCATTTGCCAAATTTCATAATCATAAAATGCGGCAATTGCTAACATGATTCGGACGGACTTAAGCATCGCTCACGGGTGAGAAGGTCTCATTGTAGTCAATCCCTTGAACTTGTCGAAAACCTTTTGCGACAAGTCGAGCTTTGTAGACAATAATATTACCGTCGTGTCGGTCTTCTTCTTGAAGATCCACTTGTTTTCTATTGCTTGCCTACCCTCGGCAAGTCAACCAAAGTCCATACTTTGTTTTCATACATGGATCCCATCTCGATTTCATGGCCTCAAGCCATTTTGCGGAATCTGGGCTCACCATCGCTTCTTCATAGTTCGTAGGTTCATCATGATCTAGTAGCATGATTTCCGAACAGGATTACCGTACCACTCAGTGCGGATCTTACTGGTTGATCTACGAGGTTACAGAGTAACTTGATCTGAAGTTTCATGATCAACATCATCAACTTCCTCACTACTTGGTGTAGGTGTCTCGAAAACCGATTTCTGCGATTTAACTACTCTCAAGTAAGGGAGAAGGTACTATTACCTCATCAAGTTCTACTTTCCTCCCACTCACTTCTTTCGAGAGAAACTCCTTCTCTAGAAAGGATCCATTCTTAGCAACGAATGTCTTGCCTTCGGATCTGTGATAGAAGGTGTACCCAACTGTTTCCTTTGGGTATCCTATGAAGACACATTTCTCCGATTTGGGTTCGAGCTTATCAGTTGAAGCTTTTTCACATAAGCATCGCATCCCCAAACTTTTAGAAACGACAACTTTGGTTTCTTGCCAAACCACAGTTCATAAGGTGTCGTCTCAACGGATTTCGACGGTGTTCTATTCAGTGTGAATGCGGCCGCCTCTAGAGCATAACCCCAAAACGATAGCGGTAAATCAGTAAGAGACATCATAGATCGCACCATATCTAGTAAAGTACGACACGACGCTCGGACACACCATTACATTGTGGTGTTCCGGTGGCGGAGTTGCAAACTATTCCGCATTGTTTCAAATGTAGACCAAACTCAGAACTCAAATATTCACCTCCACGATCGATCGTAGAAATTTAATTTTCTTATTACGATGATTTTCAACTTCACTCTGAAATTCTTTGAACTTTTCAAATGTTTCAGACTTATGTTTCATTAAGTAGATATACCCATATCTGCTTAAGTCATCTGTGAAGGTGAGAAAATAACGATATCCGCCACGAGCCTCAATATTCATCGGACCACATACATCTCAGATGTATGATTTCCAACAAATCTGTTGCTCTCTCCATAGTACCGAGAACGGGTTCTAGTCATCTTGCCCATGAGGCACGGTTCGCAAGTGCCAAGTGATTCATAATCAAGTGACTCCAAAAGTCCATCAAGATGGAGTTTCTTCATGCGCTTTACACCGATATGACCTAAACGGCAAGGCTACAAATAAGTTGCACTATCATTATCAACTCTGCATCTTTTGGTTTCAACATTATGAATATGTGTATCACTACTATCGAGATTCATCAAAATAGACCATTCCTCAAGGGTGCATGACCATAAAAGATATTACTCATATAAATAGAACAACCATTATTCTCTCGATTTAAATGAATAACCGCCTCGCATTAAACAAGATCCAGATATAATGTTCATGCTCAACGCAGCACCAAATAACAATTATTTAGGTCTAAAACTAATCCGAAGGTAGATGTAGAGGTAGCGTGCCGACCGCGATCACATCGACTTTGGAACCATTTCCCACGCCGCATCGTCACCTCGTCCTTTGCCGTTGTTCGCTAATCCGTAGTCCCTGCTTGAGTTGCAAATATTAGCAATGTAACCAAGATCAAATACCAGTGCTACTGCGAGCTCTAGTAAGGTACACATCAATATCACATATACCTTTGTTCACCTTGCCATCCTTCTTATCCGCCAAATA
Source organism: Aegilops speltoides (assembly GCA_021437245.1). Classification (NCBI taxonomy): domain Eukaryota; kingdom Viridiplantae; phylum Streptophyta; class Magnoliopsida; order Poales; family Poaceae; genus Aegilops; species Aegilops speltoides. Next base: position 531,909,381 of record CM038142.1, read on the forward strand.
CTTGGGGCAGTTCCGCTTCCAAAGGACCAGTTTGCTTGCAGAGAAGCACTTTCGGTTTCAGTGCTTAGGTCCAGACTTGGGTTTCTTCTCTGAGCAGAACTTGCTTGCTGTTCTTCTTGAAGTTCCCTTCTTCTTCCCTTTGCCTTTCTTCTTGAAACTAGTGGTCTTATTGACCATCAACACTTGATGCTCCTTCTTGATTTCTACCTCCGCAGCCTTTAGCATTGCGAAGAGCTCGAGCATAGTCTTTACTAACCCTTGCATATTATAGTTCATCACGAAGCCTTTGTAGCTTGGTGGCGTGATTGAAGAATTACATCAATGACACAATCATCCGGAAGATTAACTCCCAATTGTGTCAAGTGATTGTAGTACCCGGACATTACGAGTATGTGCTCACTAATGTAACTGTTCTCCTCCATCTTGCAGCTATAGAACTTATTGGAGACTTCATATCTCTCAATCCGGGCATTCTGTTGGAATATCAACTTCAACTCTGGAACATCTCATATGCTCCATGACGCTCAAAACGCCGTTGAAGTCCCGGTTCTAAGCCGTAAAGCATGGCACATCGAACTATAGAGTAGTCATCGCTTTGCTCGCCAGACGTTCTTAACGTCGTCGGTTGCATCAAGAAGCAGTTCGCACCCAGCGGTGCATCCAGACGTAACTCTTCAGTAGCAATGAGGATAATCCTCGAGTTACGGACCCAGTCCGTAATTGCTACCATCATCTTTCAACTTTGCTTTCTCAAGGAACGCATTAAAATTCAACGGAACAACAAAGACGAGCCATCTATCTACAATCAAACATAAACAAGCAAGATACTATCAGTACTAAGTTCATGATAAATTTAAGTTCAATTAATCATATTACTTAAGAACTCCCACTTAGAAAAACATCCTCTAGTCATCTAAGTGATCACGTGATCCAAATCAACTAAACCATAACCGATCATCACGTGAAATGGAGTAGTTTTCAATGGTGAACATCTTATGTTGATCATATCTACTATATGATTCACGCCGACCTTTCGGTCTCCGTGTTCGAGGCCATATCTGCATATGCTAGGCTCGTCAAGTATAACCCGAGTATTCTGCGTGTGCAAAACTGGCTTGCACCCGTTGTAGATGGACGAGAGCTTATCACACCCGATCATCACGTGGTGTCCGGGCACGACGAACTTTGGCAACGGTGCATACTCGGGAGAACACTTCTTGATAATTTAGTGAGAGATCATCTTATAATGCTACCGCCAATCAAAGCAAGATAAGATGCATAAAAGGATAAACATCACATGCAAATCAATATAAGTGATATGATATGGTCATCATCATCTTGTGCTTCGTGATCTTCATCTCCGAGCACCACCATGATCACCATCGCCACCGGCGCGACACCTTGATCTCCATCGTAGCATCGTTGTCGCCTCGCCAATCTTATGCTTCTACGACTATCTCTACCGCTTAGTGATAAAGTAAAGCATTACAGTAGCATTGCATTGCATACAATAAAGCGACAACCATATGGCTCCTGCCGATTGCCGATAACTTCGTTACAAAACATGATCATATCATACAATAAAATATAGCATCACGCCTTGACCATATCACATCACAACATGCCCCGCAAAAACAAGTTAGACGTCCTCTACTTTGTTGTTGCAAATTTTACGTGGCTGCTACGGGCTTAAGCAAGAACCAATCTCACCTACGCATCAAAACCACAACGATATTTCGTCAAATAGACTCCGTTTTAACCTTCTCAAGGACCGGGCGAGCCACACTCAGTTCAACTAAAGTGAGAGAGACAGCACCCACCAATCACCTTTAAGCAACGAGTGCTCGTGGCGGTGAAACCAGTCTCGCGTAAGCGTCTGCGTAATGTCGGTCCGGGCCGCTTCATCTCACAATACCGCTGAACCAAAGTATGACATGCTGGTAGGTAGTATGACTTGTATCGCCCACAACTCACTTGTGTTCTACTCGTGCAAAACATCAAACCATAAAAACCTGGCTCGGATGCCACCGTTGGGGAACGAGTAATTTCAAAAATTTCCTACGCACACGCAAGATCATGGTGATGCATAGCAACGAGATGGGAGAGTGTTGTCTACGCACCCTCGAGACCCGGCGAAGCGATCACAACGTAGAGGAAGTAGTCGACGTACTCCTCGCGATCCGACCGATCCCGCCGTTACATCCGGCGCCCCGAGTTCTTGACACACGTACAGCTCGATGACGCCCCTCGACTCGATCCAGCCGAGTGTCGAGGAGAGTTCCACAAGACGACGGCGTGGTGGACGATCTTGATGTTTCTCCGCGCAGGCTTCGCCTAAGCTTCGCGACGGTATGATCGAGGTGGAATATGGTGGAGGGGGCACCTGCACGGCTAAGGAACGATCCGTAGATCAATACTTGTGTGTTCTAGGGTGCCCCCGCCTCAGATATAAAGGAGGGAGGGGAGGCCGGCCGCCCCTATAGGCGCGCAAGGAGGAGGAGTCCTCCTCCTAGTTGAGTAGGACTCCCTTTCCTAGTCCAACTAGGAAGGAGAAGGGGAAGGAAAGAGGGAGAGGAGAGGGAAAGGGGGCCGCCCCCCTCCTTGTCCTATTCGGACTCCCACAGGGGAGGCGCCACCTCCTGGTGCGGCCCTCTCTCTCCCTTTGGCCCACTAAGGCCCATAACTTCCCGGGGTTCCGGTAACCCTCCCAACTCGGTTTTCTCCGAAACTTCCGGAACCTTTCCGGTGTCCGAATATAGCCATCCAATATATCAATCTTTATGTCTCGACCATCCCGAGACTCCTCGTCATGTCCGTGATCACATCCGGACTCAACTTCTTCGGTACATCAAAATACATAAACTCATAATAACCGCCATCGAAACCTTAAGCGTGCGGACCCTACGGTTCGAGAACAATGTAGACATGACCTAGAACTATTCTCGGTCAATAACCAATAGCGGGACCTGGATGCCCATATTGGTTCCTACACATTCTACGAAGATCTTTATCGGTCGACCGCATAACAACATACGTTGTTCCCTTTGTCATCGGTATGTTACTTGCCCGAGATTCGATCGTCGGTATCCAATACCTAGTTCAATCTCGTTACGCAAGTCTCTTTACTCGTTCAGTAATACATCATCTCACAACTAACTCATTAGTTGTAATGCTTGCAAGGCTTCATGATGTGCATTACCGAGAGGGCCCAGAGATACCTCTCCGACAATCGGAGTGACAAAACCTAATCTCAAATACGCCAACCCAACATCCACCTTTGGAGACACCTGTAGTACTCCTTTATAATCACCCGATTACGTTGACGCTTGGTAGCACCCAAAGTGTTCCTCCGTAAACGGAGTTGCATAATCTCATAGTTACAGAACATGTATATGTCATGGATAAAAGCAGTAGCAACATACTAAACGATCGTGTGCTAAGCTAATGGAATGGGTCATGTCAATCAGATCATTCTACTAATGATGTGACCTTGTTGATCAAATAACAACTCTTTGTTCATGGTCAGGAAACATAACCATCTTTGATTAACAAGCTAGTCTAGTAGAGGCATACTAGTGACATGTTGTTTTGTCTATGCATTCACACATGTATCATGTTTCCGGTCAATACAATTCTAGCATGAATGATAAACATTTATCATGAAATAAGGAAATAAATAATAACTTTATTATTGCCTCTAGGGCATATTTCCTTCAAAAACTTATAAACTCATAATAAAACTGTCATCGAAACGTTAAGCATGCGGACCCTACGGGTTCGAGAACTATGTAGACATGACCTAAAACCATTCTCGGTCAATAACCAATAGCGGGACCTGGATGCCCATATTGGTTCCTACATATTCTATGAAGATCTTTACCGGTCAAACCGCATACCAACATACGTTGTTCCCTTTGTCATCGGTATGTTACTTGCCCGAGATTTGATCATCGGTATCCAATACCTAGTTCAATCTCGTTACCGGCAAGTCTCTTTACTCGTTCTGTAATACGTCATCTCATAACTAACTCATTAGTTATAATGCTTGCAAGGCTTAAGTGATGAGTATTACCGAGAGGGCCCAGAGATACCTCTCCGACAATCGGAGTGACAAAACCTAATCTTGAAATACGCCAACTCAACATGTACCTTAGGAGACACCCGTAGTACTCGCTTATAATCACCCGATTCGCCAGACGTTTGGTAGTTGTCGACCTCGACTCAATGCCACATCGATCTAGCATGTAACACCTCATATCACTTTATGGCCTCACGCACGGTATTCCCACGGTGTCGCCTTACCTTTGCCGGGACCGCTTATGCCTTTTGGCACACGATATGATAGTGTCGCTAGCATCCATATGATAAGGAGCCCGGACATGGCTAGTCGTAAACCCAAAGTGGCACAAACTTACGAGGACAGCATCCATGACCCAAAGATCGAACGTGTCGGTCATCAGCGAGTGAATCCAGTACTGTAGCACTGGGCTAGTAGGACTCGTGAACCGGGCTGTAGCGGCTAACAGACTCCAAAGATTCATCGCGTGACATTTCCCGGGACGTACACAGAACGAAGAAGGACACATGCCGCCAGCCTAAGTGTTCAAGCAAGAGCAAGCTACCATGGCTCGGTGGAAACACTAGGAGACATTTCCCGGTAAGAGAGGCTACTAAAGATAAACAACTAGATAGTCAGATCCCACACATACCAAGCATTTCAATAACATTCACACAATATGCTCGATATGTGCAAATACAACATGGCATCACAACATGACTCTACGACTCAAGTATTTATTCATTAGGCTCCGAGGAGCGAGATATTACAAACATAGGTCTCATGACCCAACATTCAGAGCATACAAATCAAAGCACATGCGGAAGCTTAACATGTCTGAGTACAGACATCTACAAATGAAAAAGGCTTGAAAGCCTGACTATCTACCAGATCCTGCCGAGGGCACAAGATCGTAGCTGAGGTAACAAGGTAAACGTCGAAGTCCACGCGGAACTACTAACGAGACCGAAGTGCCTCTGCAAAAACATAAAATAGGCAAACGTGACTACAAATGTACCCAGCAAGACTTACGTCAGAACTAACTACATATACATCATTATCAACAAAGGGGATGGTGGGGTTTAACTGCAGCAAGCCAGCTTTGACTCGGTGGCTATCCTGAACTACGACTGCAAGTAACTCTTTTGAGGTGGCGCACACGAGTCCACATATTCACCATATCAATACACCACTATGGATCCGCTCCCGTCTCCCTACGAGAACGCCATCCATAGCACTCACGCTTATCTTGCACATTTTAGAGTATCCACTTTCACTTGTCTATGAACTGTACAGGCAACCCAGAAGTCCTTTTCCGCGGACACGGCTTTTCGAATAGATGATGTTAACCCTGCAGGGGTGTACTTCTTCACACACGCTCTCACCACTTACCGCCGTTTACACGACATGTACTCGGCAACCTTCAAGCGGAAGCCCAACGAGGGTGTCGGCCACGACCTACCTAAACACTCAAGTCTCTAGTCCAGGTTTATCGCCTATTCGGGTTCCATCCATGAGGAGATCTGGCGAAGTTTCGCTCACAGCCCCAAACGATGTGTACATGGTTCTGTGACACCAAACGGGCGCCCGGTATACCCGGCCACGTGCCTACCGCATCACAGCCCACCCCTACGGTCAGCGCTGCGCACGGCCTCCAGCATACTACAAACACCAGAAACTACTTGCAACTCCCGGACAGAGGACAAGGGTGATTAAGAAGCCGAGATGGTCCATTGGTTTCGGGCCCAATGCGTGGTAGTAGCTGAATCATGGATCACAAACACAGAACTCAGTTCCTGAGGACGGCTGCAATGAGACAACCCACCATGTACTCCTACATGGCCTCTCACCGCTACCTTTACCAAATCGTGTTCACACACTTAGCTCACACACAGAGGACATGTTCACACACCTCGATTCATCCTCGATGAATCGGACTGACTCAACTCTAAGCAAGCAGTGCATGACAAACACGCATGAATGAGTAGGCACAACAGGCTCAAACAACTCCTACTCATGCTAGTGGGTTTCATCTATTTATGTGGAATGACAGTCATGCAAAGGATAAAGGGGTTCAGCTACCGCAGCAAGTAATAGATGAATCGTTGTTGTCCTAATGCAGTAAAAGAGAGCAGGAGCGAGAGAGTGGGATTCTATCGGAATGAACAAGGGGGTTTTGCTTGCCTGGCACTTCTGAAGATAATATAGTTCTTCATCGGTGTCATCGAACTCGCCGTCGGAACCACGTCTATCGAGAGGGGACAAACGCCGACAAACAAAGAAGAAGCACAATCAACGCAATGCACAATATGATGCATGATCATGACAAGGAAATATGATGTGGTTTGAGCTAATGCAACTAGCAGCAAGTTAAATGAAGTTGGTTTGAACCCTAGGTTCAAATTCAAACTCCACATGAGGCATTTCAAATGCCATTTATTCAAATTGTTGTATACAACAGATTTAAGTTGTTCAAATATGCATGAAAATGGTACAGATGGATAGATTGGATTTTTCTGATCATTTTTCATATATAATTTATTTCATTTGGAGTTACGGTTGAATTACTATGAATTTTAGAAGTTAGCACTATTTTCTGGAATTTCCTATATAAGAAAAAATCCAGAAAATAAGTTACTGCGTCTGCCTGACATAGGTGTGACGTCAGCAGGTCAACTGGGTCGGCCAGGTCAAATCTGACCTGTGGGACCCATACGTCAGTGTCTCAGGCTGGTCTGGGTGTATGACAGGTGGGACCGGACAACGTTGACTTGACCAAGGTCAAAACTGACACATGGGGTCCACCCAGATTAGTACTAATCTTAACAGAAATTAAACAAGGATTAATTAAGGGCATGGGGCCCATGTGTAAGCGGGTCAGGGGTAATTAAGCTGGGTCATTAGTGCCTAACAACGATGCCACGTCAGCACGTCGGGGACGAGCCGGCGGCGACCACAGGACACGGCGGTGGCACGCCGGACTTGCGCTAGGGGCGTCGGATTGGCGCGCTGAGGGCACCGGGGCATAGCCCTTGCTCCCGCGCATCCATGGGACGAAGTGGGAGGTCGCGGGGTCACCGGAATTCATGCCGGCGACGAGCTTTGGCGGTGGTGGTGCTCGGTGATGCACGAGCGCATCGCTACGGTGCGTCAGTGAGCAAAAGGAGAGGCTGGGCAGCACCTGCTAGGCACGGGGAGCACCACGAGAAGCACGGTGAGGCCAGGGGGGCATGGAGGCTATGCGTGCAGGAGCAATGGCGGACGGCGGCTTCGGTGCTCGTGGGGAACGGCGCTACAGCACGGGGGCGAGCACAAGGAGTTAGGGGAGAAGGTAAGTGGCTCACGGCGAGTCAGACGGTGCAGACGGTGGGGCCGGGGAGGCTCTGGACGCGGCGAATCAAGCGACGGAGATCGCCGGCACCGAGGTTGAAGAAGACGTCCGGGGCAGCGATGCAGCGCTCCCCTGGTTGCTTGGCTCGGCGTGGACGAGGAGGACGACGATGCGGAGCTCGGGTATACGAAGAGGGAGCGAGGGAGTGGCTGTGGCTGCGGCGGTGACGAACGGCGGCGACGATGGCGTTCGGCCATTCGCGGGAGAGAGAAACAGAGGAGGGGGAGGAGCACAGGGAGAATGAGAGGGGGCCAGGGGGTGCGTGGCGTCTCTGTGGCGCAGGTTAGGACGAGGGAGGGCAAGCAGGAGGTGGCGGGAAGACGTGGCCGCGGTCGCTCGCGTGCGGGCACGCAGCTGCTTCGGGGCGAGGGGAGGAAGACGACGGAGGGGCTACGGTGGTGGGCTGGGCTGATTGGCGAGCCGCCACCGGGCCGGCAGTGGGCTGCTGTAGGTCCAGTGAGTTCTCTCTCTCTCTCTCTATTTTCTGCTTTTCTATTATTTCAGAATCGTAGGGCTTTATTAAAATACTTAGGCATCTTTAAAAATCCTGAAAATAATCAGGGCTCTATTTAGATTATTTCCAACAGCCCACACTTATTTTCAGAATTATTTGGGCATTTAGAATATTTTATAGCATTTAAATGCCCAAATGCAAATAGAGTATGATTTAATTCAGAGCCAATATGTCCTGCAAAAATATAAACCATTTTTGGTAGATGCTTCCACCTCAAACCGTAAATGTTGAACATTTTAGAGGGCATTTTGAGTTCAATGAAAAATATTTTATTTTGACCCTAGTTGAATTCATTTGGTGCTAGGGCTTAAACAATCCCCATTTCAAGTTTCTTTAAATTTAAACATGATGCATGGATGATAAAACAAAGACAAGCAAGGCCTGAACTGGGGATGTGACAACTCACCCCCACTAAACAAGAATCTCGTCCCGAGATTCAAGATGTGAGGTAAGAAGACAAGGGGACACTAACTAATAACATGAGCTTCAAGATCCAACTGTCTTCTCGAGGTGTTGATTTGTTGGCTCAAAACAATCTTGACGTCTTTGCTTGCGAGGTCTTCATCCAACACGATGACGGCAGAAGGAGACTCTACAGAAGACGATCTCCTTGAAGATCGAGTATTCAAGATCAACTCATGGAGTGAGAGGTAAGAACATCTCTCGAGCTAAGACACGAAGCATTCATCCAAAGGGATGGAGTGGAACGGATGGCGAAGGTTCACTAGGTAGACAACAATTCCACACTTAAGAAGGTGGTAATCGGTTCTCAACGTAGCGAGCAGCTGAGTTGCCATGATACCATAACGATGCACTTTAGGGAAGGTGACTCGTAGAAATATCCCCTTAAGTGGCAAAAAGAATTACCTTTGATTCAAAGATCATTGAAACTCTTTATACCAGCCTAAGGCAATTCTCGAGCGATCGTTTAGAGGGGTTCGGTAGAATGGCATACCCGGATTAGAATGGATGATGTGGATTACCTTGTTGAAAACAACACAAGGGATGATTTTAGTAACTGGGGAAAAGCTCAACAGTAGAGAGTGAGTCCACTGTTGAAAGGGTATAGCATAACCGAGGAAACTGAGAGCACTATGCGATTAATGCCGACAATAAAACCTAGAGCTTGCGCGTGCTCTCAAGAACTTGAGCATTTCCATATTCATCAAGGTTTTACCAATTTCCGTGTCAAGGATCCTGGCAACACAACATACTACCATGATGAATAGCGATGGACGATGCAGATGCAAAGGAAGATAACACCTTCTCAGATTTCACCTTAGTGGGGCCAAGGGGACGAAATCTGGATGATCAACCGAGAGACATTTAGCACTCCGCTTCTAATGTTCTCCTTGATGTACTAGCGTATCCCATTCATTGAAATGGTCTGGTATCTAGAACATCAAGTAAAGGTCGGACTTCGGGAACACAAAAATCCATAAGGAATAGCTACGGAAGTAAATCCTACGAAACCTTATGGGGAGGTGGCCAACTTCTTCAATCAAGATACTACAATAATAAGTCTTCCGACGGGGTGTGTTGGCCATGACATCCACTTTACCGGTTATCGCGAGACCAATATTATAGTTCTTGGGAAATGTTCCAACCATCATGTCCGCCGAGATTCGATCCGTTGGTGTCGTAATAATCCGCACTCATCGTGCCTAGAAGGAAAAATGAAAGTTTGCAACACAAATCGATTTAGACGACGCTATGCGAGATTCTCGAAATGGACTACGGTAGTAAGCTCCAAAACATGAGCTGGTTCTGCTACACACATGTGAACACGCTGTCTCGCATAAGCATGACCACGTGGTAGTCTTATAATAAAACACTACCGAAGTTCGTGGGGAACCATCGCCGAGGATAACGAAATCTTGTACAAATCCGTCTGGTACCTTCGGGACTAGCACTTAGAACTGATTAACCTTGAACAAATCAATCAGTGGCTTGGTGTGCTAGGAACACATATAGAATGGAGGTTGCAAGTCTCCGAACCACAGAATACTTCGCACGTATGCATGACCGATTTGGGATGATTCCAGAGGAGGCAACATTGACTTTCTCGAATCCACGGCGGCAACTTGCACCAAATGCACATGAACTAGAGGAAGTCACTTCTTACATCCGAACATAAGCTTCATGAGCTAGCATGAACAAATGCTTTCAAAAGTTTCCAACACTAGCTTAATGTTTAACAAAATTATGGAGAAGACAAGGATGTTGTCGATGGGCTCAACAACAATTCATACAGATTCCCATGGAGATGGAATTCCATAACTATGTGAACAAGGTGATAGTATTGGTCAGACCCAAAAGACATAATGGTGTATGCTCGAGGAAAATCCACGAGTAAGACAACATTACGAACATCGTTGGTTCTGATTTGATTTGAGAATAGCCCACACTCAAATCAAAGTTTTTGGCAAGACAATAGCTCCAGCAACTGGTCTCAAGGATCAATTGATGAAGATATCATCTTTCTTCAACACACACAAAAAGATATCCCTTAAAATGAACTAAGCCAGGCAATATTTTATCTTCCAACTCTCCAAGTTGTTGTTTGGCTTAACCAACTAGCTCAGGGGTATCCAACGCGGAATCTTGGGGAAGGAGTGGTTTATTAGAAACCAACTTGATCGCGAACTCAACATTGCGGTCAGGTGACGATCTGGTGATACTTCCGAGAAGATATTTGGAAATTCACGAACCACCGATATGTTACTAAGCTCGAGAACAATATTGCTTTTCAGGGCAAGATGATATGATCAAAAGAGCGAGGGTTTGACACAATCCTAACTCATTGATCGAAGAGTGCACCGTATAAGGACTAGGTAGCACACCTATCTTAGAATGATGGTTCAAAAGCCAACACGCTAAGAGTGACAACATTGTCCATTTACTACCAAGCAACGAGGTTGCTAGGAGTATCGATTTCACACATCACAATTCACTTGTCGGCATTCCGGTTACATCAACACGGGACTGAGGAATGAATAATGATAGCGAGAAGTATCACTACGTTAAGAATTCATGAGAAATGGTGCAAGTCTCATGACAATCCTGACATAAAGGGGGCAATACTCCGAGGTAGAACAGAATCAAAAGCTGGATTGGCATTTGATTTGCGGATTACAACTGCTTTGACCCAATCCTGGATATGGATGAGGTACTGGAGTTTGTTTCTCAAAGTCATTCTGGATAGAATGGCTTGACGGACCACAAGAGTAATAGGCATCGATAAACGAATGCACGCATACTCTTGACTATCAATTGATAGACGAGGATCAGAATACAACTAAAGAGAGACAACTCAAAAGAACATCTGATTTTCTGAGTTGTGGATGCATAGATTAGTATGTCGAACCAAGTTCAACACTTTTCTTCCGGATAACCCATGCGGGGAAGGTAGGACTGGCAGGGTCACGATATAGAATGGAGAACTCTTCGAGAGCACTCTTGTTGTGATCTTTCGGTTCAGCGAGGAACTTCTGCCAAGAATGGTTCATAGTATTTGGAAGAAGGAAATACCACGGACCTCGAGAACTAATGCAAGGGTTACTAATAACCTAAAGGAATGAGCAAACACTATCAACATGAAGTAAGTAGGGTGAATCTCGGGTTCAGAACCCAGGAATAGAATACCTACTCCTAAGTAGCATCACGAGATGCTTTCGAGAATGATGGCCAGAATCTTCACACTGGGAACACAAAACATTGCTAGATTACTAGGTGATTCCCTAAAACACCTAGGGTCATAATAATAGCTCCAACATATATGTCAAGGCAATAATTACCTCAACGCACCGGTTAGTGTGCTTATTCTGACCATAAAGGACATCGGGAACGGAAAGAAAGGATTTGCAAATGCATCAGATTATTTAGAAACCTGGGATGACTCGGACAACATAACGGCTGTAAATGCTCAAAAGATTGGAGACATGCTACAAAAATGGTGGCATAGCCACTCCGAAGCACAATATCAAGGTTTCAAGATCAACAGTAATGAACATACGGAAGTAGTAAAACTGAGCTGAGATTTGAAACTAACAATTCTATAAGTCTATGGATTAGTAACACGTCATCCTGATAGATAGATGAGAAGGCCTAGTTCTTAAACCCCGTAGAAGAGAAGAGGTTGACTGCATCGAAGGCCATGAGGTATAAGGAGTAAAAAGAGCCTTACGCTCCAACCCACAATCAATTCCCTACATATAACTAAAGCATTTCTAGACACAACTTCACCAGTTTGGCTTGGTAATCCTCTGAGCAATCAAGCTCGATACCAAAGCTGTCAGACCCGACTCAATGCCACATCGATCTAGCATGTAACACCTCATATCACTTTGCGGCCTCACGCACGGTATTCCCACGGTGTCGCCTTACCTTTGCTCGGGACCGTTTATGCCTTTTGGCACACGTATATGATAGTGTCGCTAGCATCCATATGATAAGGAGCCCGGCTGACATGGCTAGTCGTAAACCCAAAGTGGCACAAACTTACGAGGACAGCATCCATGACCCAAAGATCGAACGTGTCGGTCATCAACGAGTGAATCCAGTCAGTAGCACTGGGCTAGCAGGACTCCGTGAACCGGGCAGTAGCGAGCTAACAGACTCGGCATTCATCGCGTGACATTTCCACTGAAGGGACGTACACAGAACGAAGAAGGACACATGCCGGCCAGCCTAAGTGTTCCGGAGCAGAGTAAGCTACCATGGCTTGGTGGAAACACTAGGAGACATTTCCGGTAGAGAGGCTACTAAAGATAAACAACTAGATAGTCGATCCCACACATACCAAGCATTTCAATAACATTCACACAATATGCTCGATATGTGCAAATACAACATGGCATCACAACATGACTCTATGACTCAAGTATTTATTCATTAGGCTCCAAGGAGCGAGATATTACAAACATAGGTCTCATGACCCAACATTCAGAGCATACAAATCAAAGCACATGCGGAAGCTTAACATGTCTGAGTACAGACATCTACAAATGAAAAGGCTTGAAAGCCTGACTATCTACCAGATCCTGCCGAGGGCACAAGATCATAGCTGAGGTAACAAGCTAAACGTCGAAGTCCACGCGGAACTACTAACGAGACCGAAGTCCCTCTGCAAAAACATAAAATAGGCAAACGTGAGTACAAATGTACCCAAAGAAGACTTACGTCGTAACTAACTACATATGCATCATTATCAACAAAGGGATGGTGGGGTTTAATCTGCAGAAGCCAGCTTTGACTCGGTGGCTATCCTGAACTACATTGCAAGTAACTCTTTTGAGGTGGCGCACGAGTCCACATATTCACCATATCAATACACCACTATGGATCCGCCCCGTCTCCCTATGAGAACGCCATCCATAGCACTCACGCTTATCTTGCGCATTTTAGAGTATCCACTTTCACTTGTCTATGAACTGTGCAGCAACCCGAAGTCCTTTTCGCGGACACGGCTTTTCAATAGATGATGTTAACCTGCAGGGTGTACTTCTTCACACACGCTCACCACTTACCGCCGTTTACGACATGTACTCGGCAACCTTCAAGCGGAAGCCCAACGAGGGTGTCGGCCACGACCTACCTAAACACTCAAGTCTCTAGTCCAGGTTTATCGCCTATTCGGGTTCCATCCATGAGGAGATCTGGCCAAGTTTCGCTCACAGCCCCAAACGATGTGTACAGGGTTCCGTGACACCAAACGGGCGCCCGGTATACCCGGCCACGTGCCTACCGCATCACAGCCCACCCCTACGATCAGCGCCAGGCACGGCCTCCAAATACTACAAACACGTAAACTACTTGCAACTCCCCGGACAGAGGACAAGGGTGATTAAGAAGCCGAGAGGGTCCATTGGTTTCGGCCCAATGCGTGGTAGTAGCTGAATCATGGATCACAAACACGTAACTCAGTTCCCGAGGACGGCTGCAATGAGACAACCCACCATGTACTCCTACATGGCCTCTCACCGCTACCTTTACCAAATCATGTTCACACACTTAGCTCACACACAGAGGGACATGTTCACACACCTCCGATTCATCCTCGATGAATCGGACCTGACTCAACTCTAAGCAGTAGTAGGCATGACAAACAAGCATGAATGAGTAGGCACAACAGGGCTCAAACAACTCCTACTCATGCTAGTGGGTTTCATCTATTTACTGTGGAATGACAGGTCATGCAAAGGATAAAGGGGTTCAGCTACCGCAGCAAGTAACAGATGAATCATTGTTGTCCTAATGCAGTAAAAGAGAGCAGGAGTGAGAGAGTGGGATTGTATCGGAATGAACAAGGGGGTTTTGCTTGCCTGGCACTTCTGAAGATAATATAGTTCTTCATCGGTGTCATCGAACTCGTCGTCGGAACCACGTCTATCGAGAGGGGACAAACACCGACAAACAAAGAAGAAGCACAATCAATGCAATGCACAATATGATGCATGATCATGACATGGCAATATGATGTGGTTTGAGCTAATGCAACTAGCAGCAAGTTAAATGAAGTTGGTTTGAACCCTAGGTTCAAATTCAAACTCCACATGAGGCATTTCAAATGCCATTTATTCAAATTGTTGTATACAGCAGATTTAAGTTGTTCAAACATGCATGAAAATGGTACAGATGGATAGATTGGATTTTTCTGATCATTTTTCATATATAATTTATTTCATTTGGAGTTACGGTTGAATTACTATGAATTTTAGAAGTTAGCACTATTTTCTGGAATTTCCTATATAAGAAAAAAAAATCCAGAAAATAAGTTACTGCGTCAGCATGACATAGGTGTGACGTCGAGAGGTCAATCGGGTCGGCCAGTCAAATCGACTGTGGGACCCATACGTCGTTGTCTCAGGCTGGTGCTGGTGTATGATGTGGGACCGACAACGTTGACTTGACCAAGGTCAAACCGACACGTGGGGTCCACCAGTTAGTACTAATCTTAACGTAAAATAAACAAGGATTAATTAAGGCGTGGGGCCCATGTGTAAGCGGTCAGGGTAATTAAGCTGGGTCATTAGTGCCTAACAACGATGCCACGCCGGCCACGTCGGGACGAGCCGCGGCGACCACAGAGACACGGCGGTGGCACGCCGGACTTGCGCTTAGGGCGCTCGGATTGGCCTTGAGGGCACCGGGCATAGCCCTTGCTCCAGCGCATCCATGGGACGGCGGGAGGTCGCGGGGTCACTGAATTCATGCCGGGCGACGAGCTTTAGCGGCGGTGGTGCTCATGATGCACGGCGCGTCGCTTCTGATCGTCGATGAGCAAAAGGAGAGGTGGGCAAACACCGCTAGGCACGGGAGCACCATGAGAAGCACGGTGAGGCCGGGGGCATGGAGGCTATCGCGCAGCAAAGCAATGGCGGACGGCGGCTTCGGTGCTCGTGGGGAACGGCGCTTCTGACGGGGCGAGCACAAGGAGTTAGGGGAGAAGGTAAGTGGCTCTCACAGCCGAGTCGACGGTGCAGACGGTGGGGCCGGGAGGCTCGACGCGCGAATCAAGCAACGGAGATCGCCGGCACCGAGGTTGAAGAAGACGTCCGGGGCGGCGATGCAGCGCTCCCCTGGTTGCTTGGCTCGGCGTGGACGAGGAGGACGACGATGCGGAGCTCGGGGATACGAAGAGGGAGTCAGGGAGTGGTTGTGGCTGCGGCGGTGACGAACGGCGGCGACGATGGCGTTCGGCCGTTCGCGGGAGAGAGAAACAGAGGAGGGGGAGGAGCACAGGGAGAATGAGAGGGGGCCAGGGGGTGCATGGCGTCTCCGTGGCGCAGGTCAGGACGAGGGAGGGCAAGCAGGAGGTGGCGGGAAGACGTGGCCGCGGTCGCTCGCGTGCGGGCACGCAGCTACTTCGGGGCGAGGGGAGGAAGACGACAGAGGGGCTGCGGTGGTGGGCTGGGCCAGTTGGCGAGGCCGCCAGCTGGGCCGGCCAGGTGGGCTGCCAGGTAGGTTCAGGTGAGTTCTCTCTCTCTCTCTCTCCTCTATTTTCTGTTTTCTATTATTTCTGTAACTGTGGGGCTTTATTAAAAATACTTAGGCATCTTTAAAAATCCTGAAAATAATCAGGGGCTCTATTTAGATTATTTCCAACAGCCCACACTTATTTTCAGAATTATTTGGGCATTTAGAATATTTTATAACATTTAAATGCCCAAATGCAAATAGAGTATGATTTAATTCAGAGCCCAATATGTCATGCAAAAATATAAACCGTTTTTGGTAGATGCTTCCACCTCAAACCAGAAATGTTGAACATTTTTAGAGGGCATTTTGAGTTCAATGAAAAAGATTTTATTTTGACCCTAGCTGAATTCATTTGGTGCTAGGGCTTAAACAATCCCCATTTCAAGTTTCTTTAAATTTAAACATGATGCATGGATGATAAAACAAAGACAAGCAAGGCCTGAACTGGGGATGTGACAGTAGTACCCAAAGTGTTCCTCCAGTAAACGGGAGTTGCATAATTCTCATAGTTACAGGAACATGTATAAGTCATGAAGAAAGCAAAATCAGAATACTAAACGATCAAGTGCTAAGCTAACGGGATGGGTCATGTCAATCACATCATTCTCCTAATGATGTGATCCCATTAATCAAATGACAACACATGTCTATGGTCAGGAAACATAACCATCTTTGATTAATGAGCTAGTCAAGTAGAGGCATACTAGTGACTATATGTTTGTCTATGTATTCACACATGTATCATGTTTCCGGTTAATACAATTCTAGCATGAATAATAAACATTTATCATGATATGAGGAAATAAATAACAACTTTATTATTGCCTCTAGGGCATATTTCCTTCAGTCTCCCACTTGCACTAGAGTCAATAATCTAGATTACATAGTAATGATTCTAACACCCATGGAGTCTTGGTGCTGATCATGCTTTGCTCGTGAGAGAGGCTTAGTCAACGGGTCTGGAACATTCAGATCCGTATGTATCTTGCAAATCTCTATGTCTCCCACTTGGACTTGGTCCCGTATGGAATTGAAGCGTCTCTTGATGTGCTTGGTCCTCTTGTGAAATCTGGATTCCTTTGCCAAGGCAATTGCACCAAGATTGTCACGAAGATCTTCATTGGTCCCGATGCACTAGGTATGACACCTAGATCGAAATGAACTCCTTCATCCGACTCCTTCATTCGCCGCTTGAAGCAGCTATGTACTCCGCTTCACATGTAGATCCCGCCACGACGCTTTATTTAGAACTCGCACCAACTTACAGCTCCACCGCTTAATATAAACACGTATCCGGTTTGCGATTTAGAATCGTCCGGATCGATGTCAAAGCTTGCATCGACGTAACCTTTTACGACTAGCTCTTTGTCACCTCCATATATGAGAAACATATCCTTAGTCCTTTTCGGTATTTCAGATGTTCTTGACCGCTGTCCAATGATCCACTCTGGATTACTTTGGTACCTTCCTGCCAAGCTTATTGCTAAGCATACGTCGGTCTGGTACACAAGATTGCATACATGATAGAGCCTATGGCTGAAGCATAGGGAACATCTTTCATTTTCTCTCTATCTTCTGCTGTGGTCGGGCATTGAGTTTGACTCAACTTCACACCTTGTAGCATAGGCAAGAATCCTTTCTTTGCCTGATCCATTTTGAACTTTTTCAAAATTTTGTCAAGGTATGTGCTTTGTGAAAGTCCTATTAAGCGTCTTGATCTATCCCTATAGATCTTGATGCCCAATATATAAGCAGCTTCTCCAAGGTCTTTCGTTGAAAAACTTTTATTCAAGTATCCCTTTATGCTATCCAGAAATTCTATATCATTTCCAATTAACAATATGTCATCTACATATAAAATTAGAAATGCTACAGAGCTCCCACTCACTTTCTTGTAAATACAAGGCTTCTCCAAAAGTCTCAGATAAAACCATATGCTTTGATCACACTATCAAAGCGTTTATTCCAACTCCGAGATGCTTGCACCAGTCCATAAATGGAACGCTGGAGCTTGCACACTTTGTTAGCACCTTTTGGATCAACAAAACCTTCCGGCTGCATCATATACAACTCTTCTTCTAGAAATCCATTCAAGAATGCAGTCTTGATATCCATTTGCCAAATTTCATAATCATGAAATGCAGCAATAGCTAACATGATTCGGACAGACTTAAGCATTGCTATGGGCGAGAAAGTCTCATCGTAGTCAACCCCTTGAACTTGTCGAAAACCTTTCGCAACAAGTTGAGCTTTATAGACAGTTACATTACCATCAGCGTAAGCCTTCTTCTTAAAGATCCATTTATTCTCAATAGCTTGCCGATCATCGGGCAAGTCAACCAAAGTCCATACTTTGTTTTCATACATGGATCCCGTCTCAGATTTCATGGCCTCTAGCCATTTTGCGGAATCTGGGCTCATCATCGCTTCCTCATAGTTCATAGGTTCATCATGGTCAAGTAACATGACTTCCAGAATAGGATTACCGTACCACTCAGTGCGGATCTTACTCTGTAGACCTCGAGGTTCTCAGAGAAACTTGTTCGAAGTTTCATGATCAATATCATTAGCTTCCTCACTGATTGGTGTAGTTGTCACAGGAACCTGTTCTTGTGATGAACTACTTTCCAATAAGGGAGTAGATACAGTTATCTCGTCAAGTTCTACTTTCCTCCCACTCACTTTTTTCGAGAGAAACTTCTTCTCTAGAAAGGATCCGAATTTAGCAACGAAAATCTTGCCCTCAGATCTGTGATAGAAGGTGTACCCAATAGTCTCCTTTGGGTATCCTATGAAGACACATTTCTCCGATTTGGGTTCGAGCTTATCTGGTTGAAGTTTCTTCACATAAGCATCGCAGCCCCAAACTCTAAGAAACGACAACTTTGGTTTCTTGACAAACCACAATTCATAAGGCGTCGTCTCAACGGATTTTGATGGTGCCCTATTTAACGTGAACGCGGCCGTCTCTAAAGCATAACCCCAAAACGATAGCGGTAGATCAGTAAGAGACATCATAGATCATACCATATCAAGTAAAGTACGATTACGACGTTCGGACACACCATTTCGTTGTGGTGTTCCAGGTGGCGTGAGTTGCGAGACTATCCCGCATTGTTTCAAGTGTAGAGCAAACTCGTAACTCAAATATTCTCCTCCACGATCAGATTGTAGAAACTTTATTTTCTTGTTACGATGATTTTCCACTTCACTCTGAAATTCTTCGAACTTTTCAAATGTTTCAGACTTGTGTTTCATTAAGTAGATATACCCATATCTGCTTAAATCATCTATGAAGGTGAGAAAATAACGATATCCACCACGAGCCTCAACATTCATTGGACCACATACATCTGTATGTATGATTTCCAACAAATCTGTTGCTCTCTCCATAGTACCGGAGAACGGCGTTTTAGTCATCTTGCCCATAAGGCACGGTTCGCAAGTACCAAGTGATTCATAATCAAGTGATTCCAAAAGCCCATCAGTATGGAGTTTCTTCATGCGCTTTACACCGATATGACCTAAACGGCAGTGCCATAAATAAGTTGCACTATCATTATCAACTCTGCATCTTTTGGTTTCAACACTATGAATATGTGTATCACTACTATCGAGATTCAATAAAAATAGACCACTCTTCAAGGGTGCATGACCATAAAAGATATTACTCATATAAATAGAACAACCATTATTCTCTTATTTAAATGAATAACCGTCTTGCATCAAACAAGATCCAGATATAATGTTCATGCTCAACGCCGCACCAAATAACAATTATTTAGGTCTAAAACTAATCCCGATGGTAGATGTAGAGGTAGCGTGCCGACCGCGATCACATCGACTTTGGAACCATTTCCCACGCCGCATCGTTACCTCGTCCTTAGCTAATCTTCGCTAATCCGTAGTCCTGTTTGAGTTGCAAATATTAGCAATGTAACCAATATCAAATACCCAGTTGCTCTGCGAGCATTAGTAAGGTACACATCAATAACATGTATATCACATATACCTTTGTTCACTTTGCCATCCTTCTTATCCGCCAAATACTTGGGGCAGTTCCGCTTCTAGTGTCGATCGCTTGCGATAGAAGCACTCGCCTTTCGTGCTTAGGTCCGACTTGGGTTTCTTCTCTTGAGTAGCAACTTGCTTGCCGTTCTTTTGAAGTTCCCTTTTTCTTCCCTTTGCCCTTCTTCTTGAAACTAGTGGTCTTGTTGACCATCAACACTTGATGCTCCTTCTTGATTTCTACCTCCGCAGCTTTTAGCATTGCGAAGAGCTCGAATAGTCTTGTTCATCCCTTGCATATTATAGTTCATCACGAAGCTCTTGTAGCTTGGTGGCGTGATTGGAGAATTCATCAATGACACTATCATCGTGAAGATTAACTCCCAGTTGAATCAAGTGATTATTATACCCGACATTTTGAGTATGTGTTCACTTGTGAACTATTCTCCTCCATCTTGCAGCTATAGAACTTATTGGAGACTTCATATCTCTCAATCCGGCATTCTTGGAATATCAACTTCAACTCTGGAACATCTCATATGCTCCATGACGCTCAAAACGTCGTTGAAGTCCCGGTTCTAAGCCGTAAAGCATGGCACATTGAACTATAGAGTAGTCATCACTTTGCTTTGCGGACGTTCTTAACGCGTCGGTTAGATCAGCAAGAGCTTCGGCACCCAGCGGTGCTTCCAGGGGCGTAACTTTTCTCGTGCAGCAATGAGGATAATCCTCGAGTTACGGACCCGATCCGTGTAATTGCTACCATCATCTTTCAACTTTGCTTTCTCAAGGAACGCATTAAAATTCAACGGAACAACAACACGAGCCATCTATCTACAAACAAACATAGACAAGCAAAATACTATCGTACTAAGTTCATGATAAATTTAAGTTCAATTAATCATATTACTTAAGAACTCCCACTTAGATGACATCTCTCTAGTCATCTAAGTGATCACGTGATCCAAATCAACTAAACCATGTCCGATCATCACGTGAGATGGAGTAGTTTCAATGGTGAACATCTCTATGTTGATCATATCTACTATATGATTCACGCTCAACCTTTCGGTCTCCGTGTTCCGAGGCCATATCTGTATATGCTAGGCTCGTCAAGTATAACCTGAGTATTCCGCGTGTGCAACTGTTTTGCACCTGTTGTATTTGAACGTAGAGCCTATCACACCCGATCATCACGTGGTGTCTCAGCACGAAGAACTTTCACAACGGTGCATACTCAGGGAGAGCACTTCTTGATAATTAGCGAGAGATCATCTTAAAATGCTACCGTCAATCAAAGCAAGATAAGATGCATAAAGGATAAACATCACATGCAATCAATATAAGTGATATGATATGGCCATCATCATCTTGTGCTTGTGATCTCCATCTTCGAAGCACCGTTATGATCACCATCGTCACCGGCGCGACACCTTGATCTCCATCATAGCATCGTTGTCGTTACGCCATCTATTGCTTCTACGACTATCGCTACCGCTTAGTGATAAAGTAAAGCAATTACAGGGCGTTTGCATTTCATACAATAAAGCGACAACCATATGGCTCCTGCCAGTTGCCGATAACTTCGGTTACAAAACATGATCATCTCATACAAAAAAAATAGCATCACGTCTTGACCATATCACATCACAACATGCCCTGCAAAAACAAGTTAGACGTCCTCTACTTTGTTGTTGCAAATTTTACGTGGCCGCTACAGGCTTAGCAAGATCCGTTCTTACCTACGCATCAAAAACCACAACGATAGTTCGTCAAGTTGGTGCTGTTTTAACCTTCGCAAGGACCGGGCGTAGCCACACTCGATTCAGCTAAAGTGAGAGAGACAGACACCCGCCAGTCACCTTTAAGCACGAGTGCTCGTAATGGTGAAACCAGTCTCGCGTAAGCGTACGCGTAATGTCGGTCCGGGCCGCTTCATCTCACAATACCGCCGAACCAAAGTATGACATGCTGGTAAGCAGTATGACTTGTATCGCCCACAACTCACTTTTGTTCTACTCGTGCATATAACATCACGCATAAAACCTAGGCTCGGATGCCATCATGTTGGGGAACGAGTAATTTCAAAAAATTCCTACGCACACGCAAGATCATGGTGATGATATAGCAACGAGAGGGAGAGTGTTCGTCCGTACCCTCATAGACCGTAAGCGAAGCGTTAGCACAATGCGGTTGATGTAGTTGTACGTCTTCACGATCCGACCGATCCAAGCACCGAACGTACGGGGCCTCCGAGTTCAGCACACGTTCAGCTCGATGACGATCTCCGGCCCTCCGATCCAGCAAAGGCTCCGGAGATGAGTTCTGTCAGCACGACGGTGTGGTGATGATGATGATGTTCTACCGGCGCAGGGCTTCGCCTAAACTCCACGATGATATGACCGAGGTGGAATATGGTGGAAGGGGGCACCGCACACGGCTAAGGAACAATCCGTAGATCAACTTGTGTGTTCTAGGGTGCCCCCTTGCCCCCGTATATAAAGGAGCCAAGGGGGAGGAGGCGGCCGGCCTAGAGGGCGCGCCAAGGGGGGGAGTCCTACTCCCACCGGGAGTAGGACTCCCTCTTTCCAAGTAGGAGTAGGAGAAGGGGGGAAAGAGGAGGAAGAGGGGAAGGAAAGGGGGCGCCGCCCCCCTTCCCTTGTCCTATTCGGACTAGGAGGGGAGGCGCGCCCCTCCCTGCTCCTTCCCTCTTCTCCCTCTTGGCCCATGTAGGCCCATTAACCCCCCGGGGGGTTCCGGTAACCTCCCGGTACTCCGGTAAAATGCCGATTTCACCCGGAACCATTCCGATGTCCAAACATAGGCTTCCAATATATCAATCTTTATGTCTCGACCATTCCGAGACTCCTCGTCATGTCCGTAATCACATCCGGGACTCCGAACAAACTTCGGTACATCAAAACTTATAAACTCATAATAAAACTGTCATCGAAACGTTAAGCGTGCGGACCCTACGGGTTCGAGAACTATGTAGACATGACCTAAAACCATTCTCGGTCAATAACCAATAGCGGGACCTGGATGCCCATATTGGTTCCTACATATTCTACGAAGATCTTTATCGGTCAAACCGCATAACAACATACGTTGTTCCCTTTGTCATCGGTATGTTACTTGCCCGAGATTTGATCGTCGGTATCCAATACCTAGTTCAATCTCGTTACCGCAAGTCTCTTTACTCATTCTCAGAATACGTCATCTCATAACTAACTCATTAGTTATAATGCTTGCAAGGCTTAAGTGATGAGTATTACCGAGAGGGCCAGAGATACCTCTCCGACAATCGGAGTGACAAAACCTAATCTCAAATACGCCAACTCAACATGTACCTTAGGCGACACCTGTAGTACTCCTTTATAATCACCCGATTACGTTGTGACGTTTGGTAGTACCAAAGTGTTCCTCCGTAAACGGAGTTGCATAATTATCATAGTTACGAGAACATGTATAAGTCATGAAGAAAGCAATAGCGAGAATACTAAGCGATCAAGTGCTAAGCTAACGGATGGATCATGTCAATCACATCATTCTCCTAATGATGTGATCCCATTAATCAAATGACAACACATGTCTATGGTTAGGAAACATAACCATATTTGATTAATGAGCTAGTCAAGTAGAGGCATACTAGTTACTATATGTTTGTCTATGTATTCACACATGTATCATGTTTCCGGTTAATACAATTCTAGCATGAATAATAAACATTTATCATGATATGAGGAAATAAATAATAACTTTATTATTGCCTCTAGGGCATATTTCCTTCAACTTCGTCCTTGAGTGTTGCACTGGGTTGTGGGCGATCTTCATACACTACTGCAGGATGCTGCTAACGCGACACTACAATCAGAGACCCTTCGACAAAACTGTGTGCGATGCATTAATTGCAAATGGTGATGCAATAAAACCGTCAAAAATGATACAAAATGTTTGAGATAGCGGAGACATTAAACACGGTTCAGATTATAGTTGCATGTGCGATGCGTGGCATACGGTTAATCCATAAGAACCGTTTGCGATGAGTCAACACAACAGAAACGGTCAGCCAGATCAAGGTGTGTGCGATATATGACATACATTTACTTGGATAAACTGTTTGCGATTAGGGAACTCAACAGAAACAGTCAGCGAGATCAAGATGTGTGCGATATATGGCATATGGTTCACTCGGACGAACTGTTTTCGATTAGGCAACACATCAGAAACGGTTCAGCCAGATCAAGGTGTGTGCAATGGAGAGCATACAGTTCATTTCGATAAACTCTTCGTGTTGAGCCAAGAGAACATAAACGTTTTGTGTAAACAAGATGTGTGTGATACGCGGCAAACAGGTCCGTAATCAGAAATGTGTGCGAAGACCGACAATAACACATACGATTGCTAATAAGAAGCCGTGTGCGTTGTGGGAAAACGCTTCCTGGTATATAAATGTCAGCGGTTGATGAATTCATCACCGACGGTTTCCCTAGCATGATCCGTGTGTGATGTGATTGCATACAGAGCAACAACATATATACTTAATTATAAGGACATGGTTGCATAACCAAATTAAACATCCAATTACATCGGTGGCTAGTACACGCATGACATTTGCACACACCAAAGTAAACTATTACATGCATACTTAACTAGGATAAATGATCATCTGATCATCATCTACTTCTTGTGACGCTTGCCGCCACTACTCTGCTGGTGGTTCGATCTGGCCTCATCGATTACGCAAAGGAGGCACTCCCTCATGTCAACGATCCGCCTGTGCATCTCGTAGCATGTATACACGCTCTTGGCCACAAACCTGAGGTGAGCTTCATCCAGTTGCCACATCCAGGTCTTGTGCCAAAATGCATAATGTGTTCTGTTGGCATCCTGCTTCATCTTTTTGTAGTAGGAGTCGGTGATGGCTGAGGCAAGTTCAACCAGGGAGTCCTTCTTCATGCTGCCTAGACGGTGTAGTGGTCACGGATTTCAGCAAGGTTCTTGCAGGCCAAGCCAGTAACATTGAGCGCTTTTACATCGTTGGTGGTTTCCACTGTAGAGAACTTGTAGTCGGTGTTGTTGACAAACCTGGTGAAGCGGTCGCAAGGCTTTGTGGCCATGCAGTAGTGGTAGATGAGGACATGATGGCACATGCACAACTGGGCGACGACAACCTTCTGATATTTCCCGGGATGACCGCCGGTGTACTGGAGGTCGATGCCGACCACTTTGTACTTGTCTCGAGTAAGCAACTGCTCCATAGTGTTGATGTAGCCCTCCACCACGGCCAGGTCGATGGTGCACACCACCAAGAGATCTGTCTCCCTCGCATGGGTCTCCACTTGATGCACACCGAGCTCCATTGGAGCGCCGCTAGATATCCTCTCTGTATGTGTCGTTGCGGGTGTGCTTGTTGTGTTGTGGGACACGATCGAAAGGTTGAAGAAACTAAGGTTATAATGGTCGTGGGAATTAATGGGGAAGACGGACGGCCTGGAATATCGGCACACCCCGGATGTCAGTTTTTGCAGCGCATAACTCCATCGTGCCGCACATAAGTACATCATGGTGACGTGCGCGATGCAACCGCATGCATATGGGCCCCCCAAGGTGATCGGTTGATGCGCCAGCCCCAACAGCTGGTAGAGCACGCGCATGGAGGGACGCGGGAGTGATACATCTCCAACGTATCTATTATATTATGTGTTTTGGATTTTTTATATGCATTAATATACTATTTTATATCATTTTTTGGGACTAACATATTAACCTAGTGCCCAGTGTCGGTTGCTGTTTTTTCCTTGTTTTTGTCTTTTTCAAAAAGGAATATCAAACGGAGTCCAAACGAATAAAACTTTCGCGATGATTTTTCTTGGACCAGAAGACACCCACGTAGCTTGGAGATGGGGGCAAAGGAGTCCCGAAAAGCCCACAAGCCCTCAGGGCGTGCCCTACGGGGTGGGGGCGCCCCTTGCTTGTGGACCCCTCTGGAGTCCCCCAACCCTTATATTTGCACTATAAATTCCCAAATATTCCCAAACCACCAGAAGCATCCACAAAAATACGTTTCCGCCGCCGCAAGCCACTGACCTCGTGAGATCCCATCATGGGGCCTTTTTCGGTGATCTGTTGGAGGGGGATTCGATCACGGAGGGCCTCTACATCAACCTTGCTGCCCTACCAATGATGTGTGAGTAGTTTACCACAGACCTACGGGTCCATAGCTAGTAGCTAGATGGCTTCTTGTCTCTCTTTGATCTTCAAGACCATGTTCTCCTCGATGTTCTTGGAGTTCTATCCGATGTAATCTTCTTTTACAGTGTGTTTGTTGAGATTGATGAATTGTAGATTTATGATCAGATTATCTATGAATATTATTTGAGTCTCCTCTGAATTCTTATATGCATGATTTCATAGCTTTGTATTTCTTTCTGATTTATTAATTTGGTTGGCCAACTAGATTGATCTATCTTGCAATGGGAGAGGTGCTTTGTGATGGGTTCAATCTTGCGGTGTCCTCTCCTAGTGACAGAAGGGGCAGCGAGGCACATATTGTATTGTTGCCATTAAGGGTAAAAAGATGGGGTTTATGTCATATTGCTTGAGTTTATCCCTCTACATCATGTCATCTTGCTTAAAGCGTTACTCTGTTCTTATGAACTTAATACTCTAGATGCAGGCAGGAGTCGGTCGATGTGTGGGGTAATAGTAGTAGATGCAGAATTGTTTCGGTCCACTTGTCATGGACGTGATGCCTATATTCATGATCATTGCCTTAGATATCATCATAACCCACTACTTCAGGATGCTGCTAACGTGACACTACAATCAGAAACCCTTTGACAAAACTATGTGTGATGCATTAATCGCAAATGGTGATGTAAAACCCCCTCAAAAAAGAGGCAAAACATTTGCGATGGCGGATACATCAAACACGGTTCAGATTTTAGTTGCGTGTGTGTTGCGAGGCATACAGTTCAGTTCAATGAACCGTTTGTGATGAGGCCGAACAAAAGAAACGGGCAACTAGATGGAGGCGTGTGCGATATACGACATACAGTTCACTCGGAGAAACTGTTTGTGATGAGGCGGAACAACAGAAACGGGCAGCCAGATGAAGGTGTGTGCGATATAGGGCATATAGTTCACTCGGATGAACTGTTTGTGATTAGGCAACACAACAGAAACATTCAGCCAGATCAAGGTGTGTGCGATATACGACAAACAAGTTCCTAATCAGAAATGTGGGCGAAGACCCATAATAACATATACCATTTTTGCTAATAAGCCGTGTGTGTTGTGGGCAAACGCTTGCTGGTATACAATTGTCAGCGATTGATGAATTCATCACCGCGAGTTTCCTAGTATGGTCCGTGTGCGTTGTCATAGCATACAGAACAATAATATATGTACTTATAAGAAATCAATAGAACATCCCATTGTCACCAGGGATATCCCATTGCAAGACGTACATCAAGTGTTCTCAAATCCAACAAAGCATTCAATCCTATAATAGTGAAACTATTGGAAATATGCCCAATGATAAAGTGGTTATTATTATATTTCCTTGTTCATGATAATTGTTTATTATCCGTGCTATAATTGTATTGACCGGAAACTCAAATACATGTGTGGATACATAGACAACAACATGTCCCTAGTAAGCCTCTACCGGACTAGCTCGTTGATCAAAGATGGCTATGGTTTCCTAGCCATAGACATGAGTTGTCATTTGACGGGATCACATCATTAGGAGAATGATGTGATGGGCAAGACCCAAACTATAAATGTAGCATATGATCATGTCAAGTTTATTGCTATCGTTTTCTGCATGTCAAGTATATGTTCCTAAGACCATGAGATCATGCAACTCACTGTGTTCCTAAGACCATGAGATCATGCAACTCACTAACACAGGAGGAATACCCTGTGTATACCAAACATCGTAACTTAATGGGTGACTATAAAGGTGCTCTACAGGTATCTCCAGGGGTGTCTGTTGAGTTGGCATGGATCAAGACTGGGATTTGTCAATCCGTATGATGGAGAGGTATTTCAGGGCCCACTCGGTAATACAACATCACAGTAAGCTTGCAAGCAATGTGACTAATGAGTTAGCCACGTGATCTTGTATTATCGAACGAGTAAAGAGACTTTACAGTAACAAGATTGAACAAGGTATGGGGATACCGACGATCAAATCTCGGGCAAGTAACATACCGATAGACAAAGGGAACTGTATACGGGATTAGTAGAATCCTTGATATTGAGGTTCGACCGATAAGATCTTCGTAGAATATGTCGGAACCAATATGGGCATCCAGGTCCCGCTATTGGTTATTGACCATAGAGGTGTCTCGGCCATGTATACATAGTTCTCGAACCCGCAAGGTCTACACACTTAACGTTTGGCGACGATATAAGTATAGTTCAGTCATTATGGTGGTTACTGAAGGTTGTTCGGAGTCCCGGATGAGATCCTGGACGTGACGAGGAACTCCAGAATGGTCCGGAGGTGAATACTGAAATATTGGATGAAGGGTATTGGAGTCCGGAATTGTTGCTGGGGTATCAGGTGATGACCAGCATCACCGAAAGGGGTTTCGGGGGCCCCCATGGGCCAAGGGGAGGGGCAAACCATTGTGCACCCCCCTCACCCTTGCCATGTAATCGGAAGGGGTGGGGGCGGTCCCCTAGGGCAGCCACCCCCTTTGCCTTGGGGGCCAAGGCTCCCGGGGGGGGGGGGGGAGGCGCACCAAAGCCCATCTAGGGTTTCCCCGCCGCCCCCTAGGGAACCCTAGGGCGCCTGATACGTCTCCGTCGTATCTATAATTTTTGATTGTACCATGCCAATATTATTCAACTTTTATATACTTTTGGCAACTTTTTATACTATTTTTTGGGACTAACATATTGATCCAGTGCCCAGTGCCAGTTCCTATTTGTTACATGTTTTATGTTTCGCAGAAACCCCATATCAAACAGAGTCCAAACGGGATAAAAACGGACAGAGCTTATTTTTGGAATATTTGGGAAATATGGGAGGAAGAATCAACGCGAGACGGTGCCTGAGGTGGCCACGAGGCAGGAGGGCGCGCCTGCCCCTACTGGGCACGCCCCTAACCCTCGTGGGCCCCTCGTAAGGCAGTTCCTGCTCTTCTTTGGCTGCAAGAAAGCTAATTTTTGGAAAAAATATTTGGGCGAAGGTTTCAATCCAATCGGAGTTACAGATCTCCGGATATAAAAGAAACGGTGCCAGGGCAGAATCTGAGAACGCAGAAACAGAGAGGGACAGAGAGACAGATCCAATCTCGGAGGGGCTCTCACGCCTCCTAAGCCATGGAGGCCATGGACCAGAGGGGAAACCCTTGTCAAGGAAGAAGAAGAAGGGGGGCTCTCTTCCCCTTGCTTCCGGTGGCGCCGGAGGCCATCATCATCACCGCGATCTACACCAACACCTCCGCCATCTTCACCAACATCTCCATCACCTTCCCCATCTATATTCAGCGGTCCACTCTCCCGCAACCCGTTGTACCCTCTACTTGAACATGGCGCTTTATGCTTCATATTATTATCCAATGATGTGTTACCATCCTATGATGTGTGAGTAGATTTTCGTTGTCCTACCGGTGATTGATGAATTGCTATGATTGGTTTAATCTGCTTGTGGTTATGTTGCTGTCCTATTGTGCCCTCCGTGTCGCACAAGCGCACTACTAGGGAAAAGCCTATACACAGAATCTTAGCAGCAGCGCGGCTCAAAAAGGAGCACTGCTGCTTATTAGTAGTAGCGCGTGTGCGGGAAACTCGCTATTGACAAGTTTTTAGTAGTAGCGCGCTCGGTGTAAACCACGCTGCTACAAATATCGACCGGCGGTGTCCACAAAACTCCATTTAGCAGCAGCGCGGTGCCGCGAGCCGCACTACTGCTATGGATATAGTAGTAGCGCACTTTTTCTAAGGTCGCTGCTGCTAAATTTCAAATTGGCACACTTTTTCGTCCCGGTTAGCAGTAGCGTCGTTGCCCAAAGCGTGCTGCTGCTACTTCCATAGCAGCAGCGCGTTTTAACTCCAGCGCTACTGCTAATCCGCACCAACCCACCACCTTTTTCCCCACCCGTCCCTCCCCCTCCTCTCTTCCCTTTCCCCTACCTCCCACATGCTCCCACTCTCACTCTTCTTCTTCCTCAATACTTCTCCCCCATTACTCTCTCTCTTCTATCTACCTTTCTCTCTCTTCATTACTCCTACCTAACTACACCACCTCCATTAATGCATCTCCTTTCTCTTTTTCCTTCCCCTCCACTAGTTGAAGTTGTCTCCTCCCAAATTAGGTAGCTAGGTAGATGTAGGATTTAGTTAAGTGACCTATTTGCCCCCTAACTAGATCTATCTTTTTCAAGAAGAGTTTTGTGCACTTTTGATCTCCCTACAACATCATCTCCACCGTGTGCTCGATCTCGAGATAGAGGTGATGAAAATTTCATGCTTTTGCAAAATGGAAATATGTTTATGTGTGTGTGATATGTTCGTGGGTGTGGCATGAGTTGACGCCAAATTGTGCTTTTGAGTTGCCTATGTTTTGCCGAAATGTCGATTTATTTCCGTTTCGGCGAATTCCGGGCAAACTCTAGATCCATATATGTCCTATTTTTAGGGATGGTCATCCGAATTTTTGTATGACTTTGATGCATGCACGCATTTTTATAATCAATTTGTTTATTATTACCGTGCAGAGTTGACGATGGTCAGTGGAACGATGGTGGACAGGTGGTTGCGGTCGGCGGTGCAGGACATGAAAGAAAATAACCGGACAGAGGTTTTATGTTCGTGTCGAAAATGCAAAGGAATAGTTTGGCTCGACCCCCATGACGATGGTCGTGTCGAAGCGTACCTGCTCATGACTGGTTTCATGGATGGCTATACTCGGTGGATAATTGAAGATGAGGATGATGATGTTGAGGATGCCGACGGGGCAGGCAATGATGATACGGGGCAAGGCGAAGAGATAATCGATAATGGCGTCGGGGAAGAGGCCGGACATGTCGGCGGAGAAGGGGCCGGACATGGCGGAGGAGAAGGGGCTGGACATGGCGACGGAGAGAACGACATGGACTCCATGCAGCAGAGTTCGTCGGTACTAAGTTCAATCGTGCGGGACCCTCATGTTCAAGCATTGCTTCGCAAGAGACGAGTACTGAGAGAGATGCTTCTAGAGAGGAGGCTAAGCTGGAGCAACTAGTGGTAGACTCGAACACTCCATTGTATGATGGTTGCAATCTGAGGTGACCCGCTTGAGTTTCACGCTCCAACTCCTGAGGCGAAGGCTAAAACAAATGGACCGACACTAGCCTCGATGAGCATCTCAAGTACCTAAAGGATGTTCTTCCGTGGGTAATCTATGTCCTACTAGTGTTGATGAGGCCAAGAAGATCGTGTGCCCTCTTGATCGCCACACGTTAGATACCATGCATGCATCAACGATTGCATAATTTATCGGAAGGAGCAGCGAAAAAACAAGCTGTCCGGTGTGCAATGCTTCTCGATACAAGAAGGCCGGGAAGAAATGTCCCCAGAAAGTTGTATGGTACTTACCAATCACTCCCCGTCTCCAGAGGTATTTTGTAGATCCCAAGGAAGCAAATCTAATGCGCTAGCACGCGGAGAGGAAGAAGCCCGACGATGGAGATGATCCGAAGCTGAGACACGTGAAGGATGGAAGCCAGTGGAGAGCGTTGAACAACTTCTATCGGTATTTTGAATGTGACGCAAGGAACATCGTGCTCGACGCGTGCACCGATGGCATGAATCCGTTTGGCAACCAGAACACCAACCATAGCACATGGCCCGTGTTTGTATGGATGTACAACCTCCCCCTTGGTTGTGCATGAAATCGAAGTACATTCACATGAGCATGCTTATTCAAGGGCCGAAACAACCAGGAAATAATATTAATTTGTATCTGGGGCTACTTCAAGAGGAGTTAGACACGTTATGGAAAACACCGGCCAAGACATGGGGCGCCAAACAAAGCGAGTATTTCAACATGAGAGCCAGCTGATCACGACGAAGGCAGGACTATCTCGATTCGGATATGTGGCAGGCCAGGTGTGCCATGGATATTGCGGATGCACGCGGTGCATGGATGATACGACGTCTCAACAGCTAACGTCAAGGAAAGATGGCGGGTCTGGGAAAATTGTGTACATGGGGCATCGAAGATGGCTTGAACAGGACGACTCGTGGAGAAACCATGGAGATCTATTCAATGGTCACGCTGAGCATCGAGGACCTCCACGTAAGCGGAGCGGTGCCGAAATCGATGAGCTGTTGAAAAACTGGAAGGAGTGCCCCGCACCAGGAAAGACGATGAAAAAGGCGCCAGAGCCGCTGCTGAAGGTATGGAAGACGAGGTGTGTGTTCTGGGACTTGGAGTACTGGCACAAACTCAATACACCTCATTGCCTTGATCAAATGCATATCTGTAAGAATGTCCTTGAGAGCTTGCTCGCAACACTGATGAACATGCCGGATAATACCAAGGATGGGCCGAAGGCAAGAAAAGACTTGCAAGATTTGAAAATCAGGGAAGATCTACACATGCCGCCCCGTAAAATGTCAGACGAGACAGAGGCACAGGAGAAGAAGGGCAAGAAAATAAAGAAAGAGGATTATTGCCCCCCTTCTTGCTTCACCTTAAGTCAGGCTGAGATCAATCAATTCTTTAAGTGCCTTACCGGAGTTAAAGTTAGTTCGATTCTTGTGGCAAGATAAGCGTATATCTAGACACGGACAAGAAAAGGTTCAGCGGATGAAGTCTCATGACCGCATGTGATGATGACGCAGATACTACTGTTGACCTTAGAGGATAATGGACAAGCACGTCAGTGACACGCTTATTGGTCTCTGCAACTTTTTCGACGTCATCTCTCGAAAGTCGATCAGTGTGAAGCAGCTCCGAAGGCTACATGAAGAGATCGTTGTGATACTGAATGACCTTGAGATGTACTTCCCACCCGCGTTCTTTGACGTGATGGTGCATCTGTGTGTCCATATTGTGGATGACATAATAGACCTGGGGCCGTCATTCCTGCACAACATGATGCCGTTTGAGAGGATGAATGGGATCATCAAAGGATTCGTTCGTAACATGTCCCATCCGGATGGAAGCATCGTCCAGGGCTATTTGGCACAAGAGTGCATCTCTTTCTATGAGAATTTTCTATATGGCGTAGACCAACCGCCTGGTGTTAGTGTTGGTTTGCTCGTTAACAAGCACGATGGGAGGCTCGAAGGAGATGGTCCCTGCAACGGTCGCAGGGAACTACACGTGGCATACTCAGATCGACGCAACGACTTTGATAGAGCAAACTTGGTAGTGCTACAACACCTAGACGAGGTAGATCCTTTCGTGGCACTGCACAAAGGAATTATCGCAAAGAAGTATCGTGACCGGGGGGTATGCAGGACGAATGCCGAAGTTACTAGAGAGCACAACTCCACTTTCCTGCATTGGTTCAAAGAGTATATTATTGCTAATCCCCCGGAGGAGGGCTCTAAGGACGGATTGCTCATATACGCCTTAGCACATGGCCCCTCGCCCAACCTCGTAACCTATCAGGCATATGATATCAACGGATACACGTTCTACACGGAGGCCAAAGATATGGACAGTGATGATCAGAACTCAGGGGTGACGATGGAATGCATGACTGACAGCGAGAACGGCGCAACTGAACGATTTTATGGAAGGGTCGAGGAGATCTGGGAGCTTGACTACTCTGGACTGCACAACACGACGATGTTCCGTGTCAGATGGGCAAAGAATGTCGAAAGAGAAAACTAGATTTTCACTACCATGAGTATACAAGACGCCAAGAGCGCTACCGTGAACGCTATCGCAAAAAACGAGCCATGGGTACATGCTAAGCACATGACACAGTGCTTCTGAAGGTAGTAGCAGCGCGTTTTGTCCAAACGCGCTGCTGCTACGTCCACTTAACCCAAAAGTAAGTTAGTTCCGGACAACCCTTTCATACATTTCAATCATTCCTTCTCTCTCATATGGGGAATAATTTGAGGTGTCTTTTCCCCGCAGCAACGGGCGCGCCGTCCTTATCGTTCTTTACCCGCAAGTCTCCCACGCCATGTATTTTGACCCTTCCAGAGACTACAAGAAAAAAGACTACACCCACATAATGAATATTCTAGATGATGCTCTCCAAGGCTTCAGCTTTAGAGGTGGCCACGTGCAGATCAGGAAACAAAGGAACAAGAAGATGGGTTTCACAAGATAAAACTAACTTCTCCTGCATCCATGTCCCAAAACCAAGCAAGAAGGATGGATTATACATCGTCCATCTCATGATTCAGTTCAACACAGATCACCAAAAGCTTCGCATGAGAAGCAGAAATGATGATCATATCCACAAGTGGCTAGAATCTCATGGAGAAGAGGATTATAAACTTAGAGATGACTTCTTTCGCATCCAAAGCGACATTGCGACGATCATCATGAAAGAAGTCGTTGATGAGAAGGGGATGTTCCACCACGGCCCTATATCGCGAGCTGACGTCCGAACTCGCATAGGCATGCAACGTCTAGACCTCACGCCGTTAAAGAAGCTAGGGTTCATCCTCGACGATATGAAAGGATGGGACTTCTAGTGATTTATGATGCCGATGATGATGATATGTGTCGGTTGAACTTGTATACTTTTTGTAGCGATGAAACTTTGTGATGTCCACGGTCCCTGCCGAACTTGCGTAACACTACTTTGTTAGTTTGCGTACGATGACCTGCGTACCTCTAGTTAATTAATTTGCGTACTGTATGTTGCATCTAGTTGCTAACCCTTTCTTTTTTGGTGTTGCTCTAGTATATTTTGTTGCATATATATGATTGTACATCCTCTTCATGAACATGAATCTCTAACAGGTACCTAGTTTCTTGATGGCAAGATGGAATTGCTATGTCGTGTACAAAGGGAAGGTTCCGGGGCTATACAATGAGTGGCATGAGTGTCAGGCGCAAGTGAATGGGTTCACGGGCGCCAGCCATAAAGGCTTCAAAAGCAGTCAAGAAGGAGAAGCTAGTTACTTGAGGTTCACGCTAGCGCGAGAGAGGACTCGTAACCGCCACCTCATGTACTGCATAGTTCCGCTCTCACTTATAGTGATAGCTCTTCTTGCGTATACCTTTGTTTAGATGGATAACGTTGTTGTAGTTGCAAGTATTCGAGAGTTGCATGTATCGCTATTTTTGAGATGATGACAAGATACCACTTTTTGTTGGATGATGATTATGATGAGACTATTTGTATGCATATGCTATGATTATATTTGTGGTCTCGCAGGCGTTTGTATGTGTATCATGATGACATTTCTATGTGCTAAAGATTCTTCTATAAAGCCTGTTCAAATACAAAACAAATATGCCAAAAAAAACAAAAAACTACTTAAATTAGCGATGGCGAGTGTATAAAAGTTAGCAGCAGCGCGCGATAGCGATGGCAGCGTCGAGCAAAGCGCACTAGAGCTACTAGCGATGGCGAGCTTCCACTAACAAGCGCTGCTGCTACACTTGTGTAGCAATGGCGCCCGGAGCACGCTGCCATCGCTATGTGTTAGCTGTAGCGCCTTATTAGTAGCGCCACTCCCCGCGCTACTAATACACCTAAAACCCGCGCTCCTGCTAGCCTTTTCCCTAGTAGTGGCATTAGGGATTCCCGCTGTAGGGTGTTGCAATACGTTCATGATTCGCTTATAGTGGGTTGCTTGAGTGACAGAAGCATAAACCCGAGTAAGGGGGTTGTGGCGTATGGGATAAAGTGTCGGATTTCGGGTTCCGGCAGACCCTTGAGGTTCGAACACTGGGGTGCACACGGAGATCACACCCCCAGCCTACCCATGTCTCACCGCCTCGCCAGGGTCTAAACTACACAAAGAACAACACAAGGGACACAAGATTTATACTGGTTCAGGCCACCATTGTGGTGTAATACCCTACTCCAGTTTGTGGTGTGGTGGATTGCCTCTGGGGCAGATGAGGAACAGTACAAGGGAAGAACAGCCTCACGAGGGTCTGTTCTTGGCTGGTGCGATGAACTGCTAGGGGGAGTTCAGTCGCCTCTCTCTCTCTCTCTCTCAGATGCGGATCCGATCCCCTCTACCCTGTGGGTGGCTAGTCCTATTTATAGGCGAAGGCCCCGGGCCTCTTCCCAAATATTGAGCGGAAGGGCGTCAACAATTGGCCATTTTGAAGGGGAACATCTAGTACACTTATCCTGACTAAAGTTGGTCCTCGCCTACCAAAGACCCTGACGATGACGCTGGCTTGGGCTCCACGATGACCTCTGCTCTGCCGTCCTGCTGGTCTTGGTCTTGTTGCACCGAAATGGTTGCCTTTGCTTGATACCCTTACCTGCGCTTGCCCCCTTTGCACCAAAGGGGAAACAAGGACTCTGCGCAGGCCGGCGCCCGCCTGGCCTTGGTCGTCATGGCTTGCGTCACGGGCACCTCGTGAGGTACCCCGCCATCTCTCTGCCTCCTCGCGAGCCAGCCTGACGAGGCCGTGCCTGAGGAAGCCTCCTGTCGTCCGCCCCGCGAGGCTTGGCCCCTCGCGAGGGTCTTGAGTATGTGTTGATGAAGATGGGCCGTGCTGGGCCACTCCTTGAGCCACGCCGCAGGCCACAGGCAGGCAAGTCTGGGTACCCCCATTCCCAGAACGCCGACAGCAGCCCCCGGGCCCAAGGCGCGCTTGGACTTGGCTTAGCAGAGAAGCGAAGAGGCAAGTGCGAAGCGCCACGGGCCCCAATAGCCTATGGCCTTGGGCGCCGCATGGCGGTTGATTGGACGTGGGCGTCCGGGCTCCCCCATGACGCCTCGGTAACTACACGAATTGACAAGTCCCTGCATGCAAAAACGGGTCATGATTACCTGTGATCGTGGAGGCTGTCGGTTGGCCTCCCTCGGCTATATGTACGGAACGGCGCGAGCCTTTCCAGTTCATCTCTTCCCGCTACTCTTTGTTTTCCTCTTCGTCCTTGCTCCTCCCTTCGCCAATGGCACTGATCCATCGGGTTTTCTGCCGAAGAGAAGGGGAAGGCCCCCTGAGAGAGCCCTGTCCCGCTTCCTCCAAAGAAACGGCTCGTCTCTTGCCACGGGGAAGGAGGTGCTTGGCAGGAGGTGTCGAGGCCATGGTTCGAGCGGCCGCCGCCAGGATTCCCTCTGCCCTTGTACGCCCGGATCGAGGGCCCTGAAGGTGTTGGCGCCGAGCGGCATCACCAGAGGTGCCGTCGCCGCCGGCGGGTCACGGCGGTGCGCGTCGTTCCTCCAGGAGTTCACGCTGAAGGCTCTTCTCGCGAGCTCGTGCTTCACGCCGCCATGCCTCCTCGGTCCTGAATTCGCCTTCCTCCTTCCTTCGCCTTCGAGATCCCGCCGAGGGGGCCTATCGAGCTTTGGTTGCAGCATGCTGACTGCAGTGCCCCTGCGACCGAAGCGGTGGTCGAGGTCGTCGCTCCGGGCAGGGTCTACCTGACCCGTGGCTGGGGCGAGATTGCCCAGGTCGGCAGGACGGGTGGCACCCTCGCAATCCACCTCGAGTACGATGGCGCCTCCCTGATGTTCTTCAAGGTCTTCGACGTGGAGGGACGCCGGCTGGAGTGCTGCCCCGAGAAAGGCGGCCGGGGCCCTGGTGCGGCGAGGACTAGGCTCGTCAACCGCTTCTCCAGCAGCTCCTCAGGTAGCAGAGGTGTCCGAGGATCCAGCGACTCCGCCGAGCTCCTCGCGACCCCGGAGACGAGCGACGACAGCTATGAGCCCCCGAGCTTGCGTCGCTCCCGGAGCAGGGCGGGCTCGTCGGGCCGCCATCGCCACTGATCTGTATGGGGTTGGCACCGGTGGCTGACGGCCCACTGTTGATGATGGCGTCTTTTGCGGAGGCGCGCGTAGTTAGCACTCTTTAGGATCTGCTCCTTTTGTTCTCTGCGAGGAATCAAAGAACACACCCCGCGGGGGCTAGTAAGGGGTTTGTAGTTCCATTTGCTAATATGATCCTTGTCATGAGGTGGTGAGGGATGCTCGTCCCGTCTCAGCTTAGTCCCACCTTTCGAACCTCGCGAGGACTTGACGCTCTGCGCTGACAGGTCCCGGTCCCAAGGCAAGCTTCAGCCGTCGCCGGTATGCCAGGTTGCGATGCCGTGGTCAAGGCCAGGAGGTGAGCGGCCCGGGGTCCAGTAAGAGCCCCTGTGGCACGCCCAATATGCGACCCTATCCAAAAGGAACTCGAAAGTACCACCAAGGATAGACCCGCATATTGGAACGCTTTTGCAAGGTGGATATCATTACATCAACAATTACATAATAGTGGGGATACATCCAATACATACAATGCCACATGAATACAACAATACATCATACAAGAGATCGACATCCGACTACGGATGATACATAAACAGAAACTCAAACAATATCCACCCTGCTAGCCCAGGCTGCCGACCTGGAACCTATCCCCTGATCGAAGAAGCAGAAGAAGAACTCAACGCAAGCAAGCATCGCTCTCGCGTCATGATCATCGCATAACCTGCACCTGCAACTATTGTTGTAGTAATCTGTGAGCCACGAGGACTCAGCAATCCCATTACCATGGGTATCAAGACTAGCAAAGCTTAAAGGGAAAGGAAGGGGTAAAGTGGTGAGGTTGCAGCAGCGACTAAGCATGATATGGTGGCTAACCAACGCAAATAAGAGCGAGAAGAGAGCAAGCGGAACGATCGTGAAGCTAGCAATGATCAAGAGGTGATCCTGAACACCTACTTACATCAAACATAACACAGAAACCGTGTTCACTTCCCGGACTCCGCCGAAAAGAGACCATCACGGCTACACACGCGGTTGATGCGTTTTAATTCGGATCTGGTGTCAAGTTATCTACAACCGGACATTAACAAATTCCCATCTGCCACATAACCGCGAGCACGGCTCTCGAAAGTTTATACCCTGCAGAGGTGTCCCAACTTAGCCCATGACAAGCTCTCGCGATCAATGAAGGAATAGACCTTCTCCCAGGAAGACCCGATCAGTCTCGGAATCCCGGTTTACAAGACATTTCAACAATGGTAAAACAAGACCAGCAAGACCGCCCGATGCGCCGACAATCCTGATAGGAGCTGCACATATCTCGTTCTCAGGGCAACACCGGATAAGTCAAGCTACGAGTAAAACCAGACTTCGAGTTTCCCGAGGTGGCCCCTGAAGTTGCTCGATTCGGACCAACACTTAGACAAGCAACGCCCGGGGGCTAAAATAAAGATGACCCTTGGGTTAATTACTCCCAAGGGAAATATAGGTGGTGGTGAGGCAAATGGTAAAACCAATGTTGGGCCTTGCTGGAGGAGTTTTATTCAAAGCGAACTGTCAGGGGGGTCCCATAAATGACCCGACCGCGTTAGGAACGCAAAATCCGGGAACATAGCACCGGTATGACGAAAACTAGGGCGGCAAGAGTGGAACAAAACACCAGGCATAAGGCCGAGCCTTCCACCCTTTACCAAATATATAGATGCATTAATAATATAAGAGATATTGTGATATCCCAACATAACCATGTCCACCATGGAGAAATCTTCAACTTCACCTACAACTAGCAACGCTATAAGAAGGGCTGAGCAAAAGCGGTAACATAGCCAATCAATGGTTTGCTAGGAATGGTGTCAAAGGTTAGAGGTTCATGGCAATATGGGATGGCTTGATGAACAGGTAATAGGTAGCGCAGCATAGCGATAGAACGAAGCAACTAGCATAGCAATGATAGTAGTGAGATCCAGGGTAGCGGTCATCTTGCCTGAAATCCCGCAAGGAAGAAGAACGAGTCCATGAAGAAGATGAAGCCACGAAGATTTAACCACACGTGAGCGAACGAATCCTCACGATCGCAACGAAACAGGAACTAACAAGAAGAAGCACACAACATGGTAAACACACCACACATGAACAAGGCATGATGCACAACAAGCATGATGCATGACAGGGCTACATGAAGCTACTCATGGCAAGAGATGATGCAAACAAGAACAACACATCAAGGCAAGTTTAAATGAGGCCGGAAACAACATATAACAATTCCGGTAAGTCCTCATATGCAAATTTCGAAATGGGTCCAGAACTGAACAAACCTTATGTTCAAGTTGTTAAACAGCAAGTTAAAGATCACCAAGATGATCTACACGAAATTCTAGTCAAGTTACATATAAAGTTCATTAGATTCGGAGCTACGGCCTAGAAGATATGAGCAAAACAAGTTAAGCATGGCATTGATGCAAAATGCACCCAAAATTCAAGCAAAACACATCAAAACAAGGATGCAACATGATAATATAAAACTACATGCAAAATCAAGCAAGTTTCATATAGAGCACACTCATAACGGAGCAACGGTTCAACACATACACTCTATACAAGTCATAGCAACAATCTGTCCATAACAGCAACTAGGCATATTACAAGCATCAAAACAATATGCTACAGCACCCCAACATAATAACAAAAGGCATGGGCATGAAGTACAGGTAAAGCATAACAAAACATGAACACTGAGCTATCTCCAGAAAAGACTAGAACATGCTCAAAAAGACATGGAGATATTGCAAATAATAACAGTTTCAGACTTTAGCAGAAATAACATCAGGTTGCAATGTTTAGAGCAAGCAAACAACATGTTACAGGAACTTATCATGGCAAACAAAGGCATGGCATGAAACTACTAATTGCATAGATCAAAAGACCCTTACTGACCATGAGCCAAAAAGAATCAGAAGATATGATGGCACCCATGTAAACATGGCAAGTTATATTACAGATTCATACATGGCAGAAACAACAATAAGTAGGCATGTTCGTGAGCTTGAACCACTCACCACAGAGCAATACATGGCATGGCAAGGCAACCAACAGTAAGAAGGCATGTTTGTGAAGCTAAGCATGGCAAGAGCAAGTTCATAGGATGCATGGATCACTAGGAAACAATCATGGAAACATTGAACTTAATGTTAACAGGCTGACAGAAACATTTTCAAGCAACTTTGGAGCAAGATTACAACATGTTCCAGCAGGCTATAATTGCAACCATGGGCATGAATGGATATAGCATGACATGTAGTTCAAAACATGTTTATAGGACATCTCCAGATTATGCATATAATGATTAGTAGAAGCATGTTAACATAGCAACAAAATATAACAGAATCTGTCAGAAAACAAATGACAAAGAATACCCTACTTAACAAGCTCGATACACTCAGCACACAACTCACAAAAATACATGGTTAACACCTCTGGAAAGATGGCATGGTATAGATCAACATACATGTAGACATCAACCTCATAGGATGCACTCATCAATCATGGAAAAAATGATAAATGAGCAAGTTATAACAGTTTCAGCAGGTTAACATCAACATGCACTCTTCCAACAGCATTTCGAGCATCAAGATGAGATCAAATGAAAATGATGCAATGGAATGAAATGAAGTACTCGTCGAGGCGAACAATTTGACATATTACAAGCACAAAACGGAGCTACGGATGCAGAGATACAATGCGATGAACATGGCATGTTTATGCAAAAATCCTGAGGACAGTGGAATTCGGGGGTTCAACCTGAGGAAGCACAGAAATCGAGGCGTGGCGGATCTCGCCGGAGAACATGCCGGAGATGGCGGGGTCGCCGGAGACGGACGGATCCGGGCCGGATCTCGCCGGATCCGGCCGGATCCCGGCGTGGGGCGGCGCGGGGAGGCACGGGGGCGGCAGAGCGCGGTGGAGGAGCTCGGGCTGCGAGCTCGGGCAGCTATGGCGGGCGGCGCGGGCTGGCGAAGCTCAGCCGGGCGGCGCCGGCAGGCTCGGCGGCGAGGGTCGCGGAGGTCGCGGGGCTCGGGCTCGGGCGGCGGAGGCGAGGGCGAGCGCGGGCGGCGTAGGGCGCGCTACGGCGACGAGGCGGGCTGCGGGAGCAGCAGCACGGCGGCGGCGGGCGGCCGCGCCGGGCGGCGGGTCGCCAGCCGCCGGAGGCGCGGGAGGAGGCTGCTGGCGGCGCGGGTTTGGCGGGTTCGACCGGCCCGGCCGAACCGCGGGCGGCGGGAGAGAGAGAAGGCCGCGGGGGACAGTGGCGCGCCGCGATTTGAGGAGGGCGGCGGCGGAGCGACGTGGCAGATGCGCATTGGCCCGGACGACGTGGCTGAGGGCGGGTGGACGTGTCGGGCCGCCGGGCGGACATGTCCGGCGGCGCGCAGGGGAAAAGGCTAGGGTTCATCTGCGCGAAAAATCCGGGAGGGACACATATTTATAGGTAGAGGGAGCTAGGAGAGTCCAAATGAGGTGCGGTTTTCGGCCACGCGATCGTGATCAAACGGCGAGAGCATGGAGGGGAGTTTGGTGGGTTTTGGGCCACTTTGGAAGGGGTGTTGGGCTGCACACAAAAGAGGCTTTTGCGGTTACCCGGTTAACTGTTGGAGTACCAAACGAACTCCAAATGGCACGAAACTTGACAGGCGGTCTACCGGTGCTATACCAAGGCCGCTTGGCAAACCTCGGGCCATTCCGAGAAAGTTTAACACCCGCACAAGAGAAGAGGCAAAAAGGGGACGCCGGATGACATAGAAGCGCCGGATTGCAAAACGGACAACGGGGAAAATGCTCGGATACATGAGACGAACATGTATGCCAATGCGATGCACATGATGACATGATATGAAATGCATATGATGACATGGCAACATGCAACACGCAAGCAAATGACATGGCAACAACGGCGACTAACTGGCAAACACCTGGCGCAACAAATCCAGGGCGTTACACCCTGAGTCGCGATGCTCAGGAGGTCCCCTTTAGCACTCAAGCAGCCATCATTCGGTGAGAAAGGAGCGCGACGTCGCCAAAGCGGGACTGCATTAGGTGCGAGGTTGGTGCTGTGACAGCTAGTGTTTCCGGAGGATGACTTATCTCAGGGGTCAGGAACCACTCCTTGGCGCGGCGCCAGGCCCGCGCGTCGACAGCCGAGGAGTTGCCTGGCGAGGTCCCCATGTGCCTCTTCCCTCTCGCCTTTGCTTCCCTTCGTGCTCTACGTCCTCGGGTCCCGGCCCTCAAGCTGGCTCAGCCGTCGCTGGTATGCCAGGTCGCGATGCCGTGGACAAGGCTAGAGGGTGAGGGCTGGAGAGACAGTAAGAGCCCATGAGTCGCGATGCTCACGTACCCTTCCTTTAACGTGCAAGCGGTTCGCGTGGACGAGAGCGAAGGAGGCGCCGCGGAGGCCTCGCCGGACGTTGCTCCTTAAAATGATCCTGCGAGTTCATCATTAGAAAAGCGAGGGTTTGCCGTTACAATTGCCGGCCAGCTGCTGGTTGCTCTAGGAAGGTGACGAGGCACTGCAGGCTTGGTGAGGTGGCGCCCTGCGGGGTTGCCGCGGCCAGAGCTCAGCCGTCCAGGTTTTTCAACGTCGCAGGGACGGACCCATGCGCAAGCGTCGTGCCGTGAGGGAGCAGCTCCATCAGTTGGTGTCAATCGAGCGGGCGATTAGGTTAAGCATGTTAGCCATGAAGGAGCGAATCCATTTAGATAGACGCAGAAAGAGACGATCACCGCTGGGTCGGGCCCGAGCGACTTTGGGGATGATGCAGCCCGAGGGGCGCCCCCGATAAAGTAAGCTGAAAACATAAACTAAAGGGATACATGCCGCATGGACAGACACACGCGGCCTGGGAATGATGCAGCCCTGGGGGGCGCTCCCAGCTAAAAATGAAAATCGAAGGATGTCACCTGATGATGCTGAAGATGGAGGGATGCTGAAGTAGCGGACAGCGTGCGCTGTGGGAGACGATGTTCACGAGCCCCCAGGCCCAGGGGCCTCGGGAGGCTCTGGAGGCGCTGGTGGCTCCTTGCAGACCATCTCCATCTCCGCCA
This sequence comes from Aegilops speltoides, assembly GCA_021437245.1. Lineage (NCBI taxonomy): Eukaryota > Viridiplantae > Streptophyta > Magnoliopsida > Poales > Poaceae > Aegilops > Aegilops speltoides. The sequence goes on from CM038142.1 coordinate 531,953,283, forward strand.
GGACTACGGAATGCCTGACCGCCTGAGCCTCCAAGATGCTCCTCATGAGGCGCTAACGCGCAGCAACCGTGTGTGGCAGGCCATAAGGCATGCAAACATGGCTGTGGGGTGGGCCTTCGCAGCGCCCCATGCGTGAGGGCCAGAAGCGCTCCTGAGAGGCGGCTCGGTTGAGTCCTGATATGTCGATGCAGACGCGCAGCCCACCATCCTCGCCTGGGTGGGGAGCTACGGAGGGCAAGCGGCGGCTGCCACTCATGACTCTTGACTCCTGCAGCTCCTGGATGATCACGCTGACGAACTCCTAAGGGTTTGGCCCTCCTTGCCTTGCTCCTTCTTGAGGGAAACGTGTGTTGAAGCACGCCTCCAAGTGGTGCCCGAGCGCCTCCCTCGTGATCTTAGCAAAGTCGATGGCCCTCCAGAAAAGAGCCCCCGAGCCCTGCTCGAGGAGGGAGCCGGGCGCGCCTTCCTATGCGACTGAAGGAGGTGCCCCTTGAACAGGCGCGGACCCTAAGGGGCCTGCCTCCCAAGGGGTCGGGCCAGACAATGTCTTCTTCTTCTTAGGAGCAGCCTCGGGAGGCCTCCCGTTCTTGTGATCTGGGTCTTTAATTGATGCAACTTGGAAAGCACGTTCCAGAGAACACACAACGTCTCTCTCTTCACAAGGCACAGTGATGACTCCACCGCTTCCCGGCATCTTGAGGACATTGTAGCCGTGATGGGTCACGACCATGAACTTGGCCAGGGCTGGGTACCCGAGGATGGCATTGTACGGCAGGCGGATGTGAGCGACGTTGAAGTCAATGAGCTCGGTGCGGTAGTTGTCGCGCTTCCCGAAGGTAACAGGAAGGCGAACCTGCCCTATTGGAACCGTGGAACCATCAGTGACTCCTGAGAAAGGCTTGGTTGGCTGCAGCTGATTGTATGGCACTTGGAGATTGTTGAACGTCTCGACGGATAGGACATTTAGCCCTGCTCCTCCATCGATGAGGGTCCTGGTGACTTGCACATTGCTGATGATTGGGGAACAAAGCATCGGGAGGACTCCTGCTGTGGCCGCGCACTTGAGCTGATCCGCTGAGCTGAACGTGAAAGCGCACGCTAACCACCTGAGAGGGCGTGTGGCCTCAAGCCTGGGGAGGACTGCATTCACTTCGCGAGCAAACTGCTTGAAGATGCGCTGAGAGGCCGGGGCTTGTGCGCCGCCCAAGATGCAAGCGATCGCGCGCGGCTCCTGGAAGCCTCCAGCCCCCTCGTCCTGGTGATGGTCTTCATTCCATCTTGGCTGTGGTGGCAAAGGAGGGGGGCCCGCATTGCCTTGTGGGCAATCCTCGCGAGGCTGATCCCTCCAACCCCCCTTGCGAGGTGGGTCCCTCCAACCTCCCTCACGAGGCTGCTCCTGCCAGCGGTCCTCGCGAGGTCGGTCACGCCACCCTTGGCGAGGGCCACGGTCTTCCCATCGTCCTCCACCTCTTCCTCCTCCTCGGCCATAGCCCCTGTCGCTGCACTCGGGGCGTCGGCCAGCACGCACGTCTCGTACGGCCCTAAGCTCTTGGCATTCGTTGGTGTTGTGGGTGTGGAGGTCGAGGTACACGCAGTACCGGCTGCCCTTGGATGACTCAGGCTGATCCCTGCCTCGCTTGGTGTCTGGCAGCTGCTGCAAGCACGACATCCCCCTTGCGCTTCACATCCTTGGTCTTGGGCTTCTTCTCTTCCGGGTCAGCAGCTGGCAGCTCGAGGAGGGAAAGGCGCCCTTCCTCAGCTCTAGCGCACTTAGTCGCCAGGTTGAACAGCTCCAGGGAGGTGCACAGGTCTTCATGGATCGCGAGCTCCTCCTTCATCTTGACGTCATGCACGCCGTCGGAGAAGGCTGAGATGATGGCCTCCTCAGACACCTTGGGGATCTTAAGGCGAAACACCGTTGAAGCGCTGGATGAACTTCGCAGGTCTCTTCCGCTGCTTTGCTTGATCTTGGCGCAAGTCGCTCATGGCCGAGGGCCGGTCGCGGTGCCTTGAAGTTGGCGATGAATCGGGTGCGCATCTCGTCCCCAGAGGATATCGTGCAGAGCCGTGTTCAGAGCCAGTGCGGGCGCCGTCCTTGAGCGCCATGGGGAACCAGTTCGCCATGACCTTCTTGTCCCCGTTGGCGGCTTCGATGCCCAGCTCGTAGAGCTGGAGGAACTCAGCAGGGTCAGCCGTGCCATCATAGCGCGGGGGCAGGTCTGGCTTGAACTTGCCCGGCCAAGCCATGCTGCACAGCTCGGCAGAGAAGGCACATCAGCCTGCAATGGCCGCGGGAGCCCTTTGGTGACGGAGAGCTTGATCTTGCGGGTCTCGGTGCGCTGCAACCAGGTGCAGCGCGGGGTCTTGATGCGCTGGAGCAGGTGCGCGTTCGTGCCGGGCCGGTGCGGGGAGCACACGGGCGGCTTCTTGGGGACGAGGGATCTCTTGGCAGCTCTTCTCTTGCTGTGCTGGCGCCGGACGGAGTGGGTTCCGCCCAGGGGCCACGCGCCTTGGGGCCAAGGCGCCTTCTTGAGGGGGAGGTGGCTGAGGCGCCCCCGGAGCTTCGTCGCCCGCGCAGGGAGGGCGCGGTGCAATGAGAGGGATGGTGCAGGGGAGCCCCCAGCGGCGCTGACGAGCTCGGTGATGCGGGCGAGCCACTCGTCGTAGAGGTCGTCGACGGGACGGTAGTGCAGGAGCTCCCGCGCCAAGAGCAGCGCGGCGTGCGCGTCCGCAGGAGCGCGACAGGCGTGGGACGAGGAGCCGTTCGGAGTCAGCGACGGGGTGGCGGTGCGGCCTTCCCGCCGCACTGAAGGATGCAGGGACGACGCCTGCTGCTCATTCCCCGCCGGGCTGGTGGTGGCGTTGACGGCAGGCGACGGGGAATGGCGGGGGCGCCCGCCGACGGGGGCCGTCTGGGCGACGCGGGTGGCGAGAGCGGCCCGGCGCTCGGCTCGGGCGCGACGTGCGTCTGACATGGATGGGACAGGCGATGAAACACGAGGCGACGGAAGGCGGATTCCGACACACCCCTACCTGGCGCGCCAAATGTTGGATTTCGGATTTCGGTACACCCTTGAGGTTCAAACACTGGGGTGCACACGGAGATCACATCCCCAGCCTACCCATGTCTCACCGCCTCGCCAGGTTCTAAACTTTACAAAGAACAACACAAGGGACATGAGATTTATACTGGTTCAGGCCACCATTGTGGTGTAATACCCTACTCCAGTTTGTGGTGTGGTGGATTGCCTCTGGGGATGATGAGGAACAGTACAAGGGAAGAACAGCCTCGCGAGGGTCTGTTCTTGGCTGGTGCGATGAACTGCTAGGGGGAGTTCAGTCGCCTCTCTCTCTCTCTCTCTCTCTCTCTCTCTCTCTCAGATGCGGATCCGATCCCCTCTACCCTGTGGGTGGCTAGTCCTATTTATAGGCGAAGGCCCCGGGCCTCTCCCCAAATATTGAGTGGGAAGGGCACCAACAATTGGCCATTTTGAAGGGGAACATCTAGTACACTTATCCTGACTAAAGTTGGTCCTCGCCTGCCAAAGACCCTGACGATGAAGCTGGCTTGGCTCCACGATGACCTCCGCTCTGCCGTCCTGTTGGTCTTGGTCTTGTTGCACCGAAATGGTTGCCTTTGCATGATACCCTTTCCTGCGCTTGCCCCCTTTGCACCAAAGGGGAAACAAGGACTTTGCGCAGGCCAGCGCCCGCCTGGCGCCCGCCTGGCCTTAGTCGTCATGGCTTGCGTCACGGGCACCTCGTGAGGTACCCCGCCTTGATCTCTCCGCCTCCTTGCGAGCCAGCCTGACGAGGCCATGCCTGAGGAAGCCTCCTGTCGTCCGCCCCGCAAGGCTTGGCCCCTCGCGGGGGTCTTGAGTATGTGTTGATGAAGATGGGCCATGCTGGGCCACTCCTTGAGCCACGCCGCAGGCCGAAGGTAGGCAAGTCTGGGTACCCCTGTTCCCAGAACGCCGACATAAAGGTACTAAGTTCATGATACTATCAGGTACTAAGTTATGATACTAGCAAAATACTATCAGGTACTAAGTTCATGATAAATTTAAGTTCAATTAATCATATTACTAAAGAACTCCCACTTAGACAGACATCCCTCTAGTCATCTAAGTGATCACGTGATCCAAATCAACTAAACCATGTCCGATCATCACGTGAGATGGAGTAGTTTTCAATGGTGAACATCACTATGTTGATCATATCTACTATATGATTCACGCTCAACCTTTTGGTCTCAGTGTTCCGAGGCCATATCTATATATGCTAGGCTTGTCAAGTTTAACCTGAGTATTGCGCGTGTGCAACTGTTTTGCACCCGTTGTATTTGAATAGACCCTATCACACCCGATCATCATGTGGTGTCTTAGCACAAAGAACTTTCGCAACGGTGCATACTCAGGGAGAACACTTCTTGAAATTTAGTGAGAGATCATCTTATAATGCTACCATCAATCAAAGCAAAATAAGATGCATAAAGGATAAACATCACATGCAATCAATATAAGTGATATGATATGGCCATGATCATCTTGTGCTTGTGATCTCCATCTCCGAAGCACCGTCGTGATCACCATCGTCATCGGCGCGACATCTTGATCTCCATCGTAGCATCGTTGTCGTTTCGCCACCTATTGCTTCTACGACTACCGCTACCGCTTAGTGATAAAGTAAAGCAATTACAGGGCGTTTGCATGTCATACAATAAAGCGACAACCATATGGATCCTGCCAGTTGCCGATAACTCGGTTACAAAACATGATCATCTCATACAATAAAATATAGCATCCGGGCTGCTGATGAAGTCATGTACCTAGGGTAGGGTCATGAGCCTGTCCAAGGTACCCTCCCCAAGGACATCTTTTTGAAGAAGCTACCTTCCAGTCGACCAAGAGGGATTCCACTCGACGGACTCGAAGACACTCGACCATGAAGACTCACTCGACCACCAGGAGATCAAGAGCCACTCTGTAACCAAACGGTCCGTAATTAAATAGTCTTTATGGCCATGATGACACTTTATGTAGGACGTTACCAGTAACACCCATCCTTTATATACTTTAAACCCTGCATAACTGAGGGCCGGAGGGGTCTGGCAGCCACTATATAATCCACCCCCTCCTCAGTGTAAAGGGTTCGCACCCCTATAACTTATACACACGTAATCCAGTCGACCGCCTCCGGGCTCCGAGACGTAGGGCTGTTACTTCCTCCAAGAAGGGCCTGAACTCGTAAATCCCTTGTCTGTACAACTGCTCCATAGCTAGGATCTTGCCTCTCCATACCTACCCCCCATTCTACTGTCAGACTTAGAACCACGACAGTTGGCGCCCACCTTGGGGCAGGTGTCTTAGCGATTTTTGGAGAAGTTGCAATTGTTCCGATTGTCTTTATCATGGTTTCTGGCGGGGTTCTGGTCGAGGGCCGCGAGATCCGTCTCGGTGCGCTCACTTTCATCGCCGACGACTCCGCTTGGCTCCAGGAGGCTCCACTCGGCATCGACGCGCTCCCCGTCCGTGGTGCGACGCATTTTCGGGCGTGTGTCCGCGGCGTCCTGCTGCGGCAACCATCGACTCTGTATCGGTCGACTCCCGTGTCGTCCTCCCTCCCTGTCTCCCGCCAGCGCAAGCGCTCTGGTCGGTCGAGGCTTCAACGGTGGGTGAGACACGCAGTGGCTCGCCAATCGGCCACCACCCAAGTCACGGCAATCGAGCCCGACGAATCTCTCTACGGCCTGTTCGATCTGTCGACTAGCTCCGTAGAGACTGCATCCGAGTGCGACAACAGTGATCCGGCGGTGGAAGTTCTAATGGTCAACGGTCCTCGTAGCCCTCCTGGCTTCCCCCGCACCGACGGGATAGACGATGGAGGCGACCCCGCGCAGGCCCACAAGGAGTATCAGCCCGAGCCGCTCACTTCCCTGCAGAGGGAAGATCTTCGTCACCGGAACATGGATGCCCTGCATACTCCCATCGCGGGAGAAACTCCCGAGGCTCGCGCCTTGGAGGAGGCACGTTTGGCCAACTTGGCTGAACACACTCGACTGGAGAACCTCCAGCGAGCACTCGACGAACGCGCGCGGCAACGAGTACCCGACTCCAGTCGACGTCAACTCTTTCCGCAACCAACTCAGGTATATCGAACCCCGATTCAGAATCTAGCAGCTGCAACCCGTATAGCAGAATCAATTCAGCCCTCTCAGTCGGAGGCTGGCAGAGGCTTGATGCAGATCAGGGATTTGCTCCGAGCAGCAGGAGATCAGAATTCAGCTGTGTCACAGTCATGCAACAGGATTCTCAGTCGATCCATCGCTGCGAATACAGTTCAGTCGGCTCATAGCCCAAGATCTCCTCCGCGGCGTGAGGGACGCGAAGGTCGACGTGACCAATATGATGACCGATTCGACCATGATGATCGGTGTCGAGTGCCCACTCCTCCCCCAAGGGGTGGGTCTTACGCTCATCGGCAGCAAGATGATAGGCACCAGCGCAGTGTTGGGCGACGAGTTCCGGTCGACCCCAGGGAACCAGGCTTTGACGCGAGATCCATCATCGTGCAAGGTTTGGTAGATCGGAACAGAGCTCATCGAGGTGGCCATGACAGAGATGCGCCCACTAGCAGCCGAGTCCATGTTTCAGGTCCAGAATGTTTTAGCAGAGCCATCAGAGCTACAGTGATACCCCCCAACTTTAGGTTGGCGACTGGGGTAAGTAAGTTCACCAGTGAGTCCAAGCCTAAAACCTGGCTTGAGGATTACCGAGTGGTGGTACAGATTGGCGGCGGTAATGATGAGGTGGCCATGAAACACCTACCACTCATGTTGGAAGGTTCGGCCAGGGCGTGGTTGAATCAGTTAGCTCCTAGCAGCATTTACACTTGGGAAGATCTTTCCCGAGTGTTCGTCATGACATTCGAGGGACTTGCAAGCGACCAGCTGGATTGACAGAGCTGCAAGTCTGCATACAGAAGTCAAATGAGACCCTGAGAGATTACATACAGAGATGGATCACTTTGCATCATACAGTGGAGAACGTGTCTGATCATCAGGCAGTCTGCGCCTTCAAGGATGGCATCAAGAACAGAGAGTTAAGTTTGAAGTTTGGTCGGACCGGAGATATGACCCTGAGTCGAATGATGGAAATCGCCACCAAGTACACCAATGGTGAAGAAGAGGATCGACTCCGGAGTGGCAAGTACAAGCCGAGTCAGTCGGAAAAAGGAAATTCTAGTCGGAAGCAGAAGCGGAAAGCCGAGCCAGCGGCTCCTGGAGAAGCTCTGGCCATGACTCAGGGCAAATTCAAGGGGAAGCCCAAAGGATCCTGGAACCCCAAGAAGGTGAAGGATAAGGAAGGAAATGACGTGATGGATATGCCATGTCACATCCACACGAAGAAAGACGAAGAGTGTAACTTCATCTACCCGAAACATACCACTCGCCAGTGCCAGCTCTTGATCCATCAGTTCCAAGGAAAACAGCCCAAGGACAAGGAAAAGGAGTCGGACAAGGCTGAGGACAAGGAGGACAGTGAGGGAGGATACCCTCATGTTAATTCCACCCTGATGATTTTGGCTGATGTGGAGAGCAAAAGTTGACTGAAGGTTATCAACAGTGAGGTAAATATGGTCGCCCCGGCGACACCAAGTTATCTGAGATGGTCTCAAACTCCCATTACATTCGACCAGTCCGATCATCCGACTCATATAGCCACCCCTGGGAGGCAAGCTTTGGTGGTCGACCCGGTCGTTGAAGGCACTCGACTGACAAAGGTGCTGATGGATGGTGGTAGTGGACTGAACATATTATATGCAGAGACGCTAAAAGGAATGGGCATTCCGATGTCCAGACTCATCGCCAGCAACATGAGTTTTCATGGAGTTATACCTGGAAAGAAGGCTGAGTCACTCGGCCAAATAGCTCTAGACGTGGCGGCGACTCGAAGCATTTCCGCAAAGAGAGGTTGACTTTTGAAGTCGTGGATTTTCAGAACGCCTACCACGCTATTTTGGGGAGACCAGCTTATGCACGGTTCATGGCTCGACCATGTTATGTCTACCTCAAACTGAAGATGCCCGGCCCCAAGGGCGTGATCACTATCACTGGCAATCGGAAGAAGGCAGAAGAGTGTTTTCAGAAAGGCTCGAAGATTGCCGATTCCCAGATAACAGTGGTAGAGCTAGAGGAATACAAGAAAAATGTAGATCCGAGTGATTTGTTGCGGGCCAAGAAGCCTGCCACAGAATCAGCGTTTCAGTCATCCGGTGAGACGAAGCCCATTCACATTCACCCGACCGACCCCAGCGCAGCTCCGACTCATATTTCCACAACACTCGACTCTAAATAGGAAGAAGCGCTCATCCAGTTCCTCTGTGAGAACTGGGACATCTTTGCATGGAAGCCTGCTGACATGCCGGGTGTTCCCAGGGGGCTGGCTGAGCATCGCCTTAGAGTCGACTCAAAAGCAAAACCTGTCAAAGAACATATTCGACGGTCCGCCATCCAGAAGAGAAAAGGCATTGGCGAGGAGGTGGCTCGACTCCTAGCAGCAGAGTTTATCCGAGAGATATACCACTCCGAGTGGCTCGCCAATGTCATCATGGTCCCCAAGAAGGACAAGTCACTTCACATGTGCATTGATTTCAAACATATCAATTGGGCCTGCCCGAAAGATCATTTTCCTCTCCCTCACATCGACCAAATTGTCGACTCGACTTCGGGATGTGAGAGATTGTCTTTTTTAGACGCCTATTCCGGGTACCATCAGATCCGTCTGTATGGACCCGATGAGATCAAAACAGCTTTCATCACTCCGTTCGGGTGCTTCTACTATGTCACCATGCCATTCGGTCTCAAGAATGCCGGAGCCACATTCATGAGGATGATTCAAAAGTGTTTACTCACTCAAATCAGTCGGAATGTGGAAGCGTACATGGATGATATCGTAGTCAAGTCATGAAAGGGTTCCGACCTGTTGACTGCCCTCGCCGAAACATTTGCCAATCTCCGGAAGTATGATATCAAGTTTAATCCATCAAAGTGCACATTCGGAGTTCCTGGTGGAAAGTTACTCGGTTTTCTCGTTTCAGAACGAGGAATCGACGCTAACCCAGAAAAAATTGGGACCATACTCCGAATGAAACGCCCTGTGCGTGTGCATGATGTCCAGAAACTTACCGGATGCTTGTCCGCGTTAAGTCGATTCATCTCTCGCCTCGGTGAAAAGGCATTGCCTCTTTACCGACTGATGAAGAAGGCAGACAAGTTCGAGTGGACTCCAGAAGCTGATGCAGCATTTGCCGAGCTAAAAGCTCTGCTCTCCACCCAGCCGGTGCTTGCTGCTCCAATCAGAAAAGAGCCTCTATTGCTTTACATTGCAGCCACAGGACAATTCGTCAGTACAGTGCTTACGGTCGAGTGGGAAGAAGAAGGGAAAGCCTTCAAAGTTCAGCGCCCAGTGTATTATCTCTCTGAAGTTTTGACTCCATCGAAGCAAATATATCCTCATTATCAGAAGCTTGTGTATGGGATCTACATGACCACGAAGAAGGTTGCTCATTATTTCTCTGATCATTCCATTACAGTCGTCAGCGACGCCCCACTTTTAGAGATTCTGCACAACAGAGATGCAACTGGTCGAGTGGAAAAATGGGCGATTGAACTCCTTCCCCTTGATATCAAGTTTGAGGCAAAGAAAGCCATTAAGTCCCAAGCGATAGCAGATTTCCTCGCCGAGTGGATTGAACAACAGCAGCCGACTCAAGTTCACTCGGAGCATCGGACCATGTTCTTTGATGGCTCTAAGATGTTAAATGGTTTCGGTGCTGGGGTAGTTTTGGTTTCCCCCCGAGGAGATAAGCTCAGATATGTGCTCCAGATCCACTTTGATTCCTCCAATAATGAAGCAGAATATGAAGCACTTTTATATGGGTTGCGCATGGCCATTTCACTCGGCGTCCGTTGCCTTATGGTTTATGGCGACTCAAATTTGGTGGTAAATCAGGTGATGAAGGAGTGGGACGTTAGAAGCCCAGCCATGACTGGATACTGCAATGCAGTGAGGAAGCTTGAAAAGAAATTCGAAGGGTTAGAGCTCCATCATATACCACGACTGAAGAATCAAGCGGCTGATGATTTGGCGAAGATAGGTTCCAAGAGAGAAGCCATTCCCAGTGATGTGTTCTTGGAGCATATCCATACTCCATCAGTCAAAGAAGATCCTTTTACCGAAGAAGCGCCGCATCCCAAGAGCATCACAGATCCGACTGAGGTTGAAGTTCCAGCAGTGGTCGACCTGATCATGGAAGCTTTAGTGATCACTCCCGATTGGACAGTATCGTATATCACGTATATCTTGAGGAAAGAGCTCCCGGAGGATGAAGAAGAGGCTCGACAGATCGTCCGCCGATCTAAGGCCTTTACTGTGATAAGGGGACAACTGTACTGGGAAAGCGCGACTAGAGTTGGTTAGAAATGCATAACGCCAGAGGAAGGTCGAATAATCCTTGACGACATCCACTCGGGGACCTGTGGTCATCATGCGTCCTCTCGGACCATCGTGGCCAAAGCATACCGAGCCGGATTTTACTGGCCTAGAGCGAATGAAATGGCAAAGGAGATAGTCGACAAGTGTGAGGGATGTCAATTTTACTCCAATATGTCACACAAGCCCGCATCAGCTTTGAAGACCATACCACTCGTCTGGCCCTTCGCAGTATGGGGGTTGGATATGGTTGGACCCTTAAGAACAGGCAGACGCGGTTTCACACATGTGCTGGTAGCAGTCGACAAGTTCACCAAGTGGATCGAGGCTAAACCCATCAAGAACCTTGATGCCGGTACTGCTGTCAGCTTCATCAGAGAATTGATATTCAGATATGGAGTCCCGCACAACATCATCACTGATAACGGGTCAAACTTCAATTCGGAGCAATTCAGGGCGTTTTGCACATCTCAGGGCACACGAGTCGACTATGCTTCAGTCGCTCATCCTCAGTCGAATGGACAAACAGAGCGGGCCAATGGCTTGATTCTCAAAGGGTTGAAACCCCGACTGATGCGTGATCTCAAGCATGCGGCTGGAGCATGGGTCGACGAACTTCCCTCGGTGCTTTGGGGGTTAAGGACTACGCCTAACCGGTCGACTGGGAGAACTCCGTTCTTCTTGGTCTACGGAGCTGAAGCGGTCTTGCCGAGTGACCTGCTTCACAATGCTCCTCGAGTCGAGCTCTACACCGAAGCTGAAGCAGAACAAGCACGGCAGGATGCAGTCAACCTTCTAGAGGAAGAAAGGGAGATGGATCTGATCCGATCGACCATTTACCAGCAAGACTTGTGTCGCTTCCACGCCAAAAACGTGAAGAGTCGAGCCTTCCAGGAAGGAGATTTGGTTCTCCGAGTGGATCAGCAGAAACCACACAAGCTTGCTCCTTCTTGGGAAGGTCCCTTCATCGTCACCAAGGTTCTCCACAACGGAGCGTACCGTCTTTACAACGTCGAGCACAACATCGACGAGCCCCGAGATTGGAACACGGAGTTGCTCCGCCCCTTTTACACTTAAGTATCCACTCGGAAATGTAATAAAAGCACTTCTGTAGTTCATTTTTCACAAGACAATAGTGTTATAATTTTCCCAGTGATTGTTGTCGCTTTTATTTGTTCAATAAAATTTCCCCTTGGTGGGTGGCTTAGCTGTGAATCCGTTTCGCCTAAGTTTCTAAAAGAAAAATCCTTGCCGAGTGGTGAGCCAGCCTCCCACTCGGGGGCTTAGCTGCGAATATGTTTCGCCTAAGTACTTGAAATCCTGCCGAGTGGTGAGCCAGCCTCCCACTCGGAGGCTTAGCTGCGGTCCAAGTACTCGCCTAAGTATCAATAAAATCCTACCGAGTGGTGAGCCGGCCTCCCACTCGGAGGCTTAGCTGCGGTCCAAGTACTCGCCTAAGTATCAATAAAATCCTACCGAGTGGTGAGCCAGCCTCCCACTCGGCGGCTTAGCTGCAGTCCAAGTACTCGCCTAAGTTTCAATAAAATCCTACCGTGTGGGGAGCCAGCCTCCCACTCAGGGGCTTAGATGCAACATAACGCTCGCCTAAGTACAAGTATAACGTGCGCTCTGTAAGGTAGACAAGGTGCAGGTCGACTGCTACCCTCCTCTTCCGAGCTACGCCTCAAGTATAACGTGCACTCTGCAAGGTAGACGAGGTGCAGGTCGACTACTACCCTCCTCTTCCGAGCTACGCCACAAGTATAACGTGCGCTCTACAAGGTAGACAAGGTGCAGGTCGACTGCTACCCTCCTCTTCCGAGCTACGCCACAAGTACAACGTGCGCTCTGCAAGGTAGACGAGGTGCAGGTCGACTGCTACCCTCCTCTTCCATGCTACGCCACAAGTACAATGTGCTCTCCGCAAGGAGGACGAGGCACAGGTCGACTGATGCCCTCTTCTCCAGAGGCACACCACAAAAATCCTACCGAGTGGAGAGCAGACCTCCCACTCGGGGGCTTAGCTGCAGCCCAGTGCTCGCCTAAGTTTTTGAAAATCCTACCGAGTGGAGAGCAGACCTCCCACTCGGGGGCTTAGCTGCAGCCCAGTGCTCGCCTAAGTTTTTAAAATCCTACCGAGTGGAGAGCAGACCTCCCACTCGGGGGCTTAGCTGCAGCCCAGTGCTCGCCTAAGTTTTTGAAAATCCTACCGAGTGGAGAGCAGACCTCCCACTCAGGGGCTTAGCTGCAGTGTAAGGGCATATTTATCCCTTGAGTGTTTTGGTGATTGATGACAATGCTTTTGCGGACTAATCATGTGCCTTGAGTCTCTGAGATACTTCATCACTAGGCACAAGACGATTCGGTTCCCCTCGGAGACTATTGAAGTCGCCGTTGTTCTACGTTTCTCTTTGGTGGAGTTGAGTCATAGGAGAGCCGTACTATTAAGAGGGGGTCCGCGTCGGAAAGGTTTGGTTGGAATCAACACGTACACTTGTCCCTCCTTTCCCTGCACTTTGGAGCTGCCCTTCGTTATCTTGGTTGTGCGAAAACTTGGCGACTACTGCTGTACTTGCGGTAGTACCGCAGGTACAAGCGGTAGTACCGCTGGGTGTCACGTTAGTATCGCCCCTCCGGAGCGGTAGTACCGCGACACCTGTGCCTTGTGCCGCTCCGTCTTGATAGTAGGGCGGATGTAATTTTTTACATCCGCGCCCACCACGGTAGTACCGCTCGGCCCGAGCGGTAGTACCGCGGTGGCTCACGGTAGTACCGCTCCCTTGGAGTCGTAGTACCGTGGTCCTTCGACCTAGTACCGCAGTGTCACGGTAGTAGGCGCGGATGTAATTTTTTACATCCGCGCCTACCACGGTAGTACCGCGCCTAGTGAGCGGTAGTACCGCGCCGGGTTTTTGCACCACCCCAGTTTCAGCGGAAGTAGGCACGGATGTAATTTATTTCATCCGCGCCCTTCCCAGGCCGTGACTCTCCTGCCTTGTGGTAGTACCGCAAGGGGGAGCGGTAGTACCGCGCCAGCGGTAGTACTGCCCCTTAGTCAGGCTAGTTCGGGCTGTGTTGCTGCCGCGGTAGTACCGTGGTCGCCCACGGTAGTACCGCGCAGCCTTGCGGTAGTACCGCTTCCTTGGAGCGGTAGTACCATGCGTCGCGGGCTGAACATGTGGATAACGGTTGGATTTTTCCCACGACTATATAAGGGGTGTCTTCTACCTGTAGTTGACCACCTCTTCCACCTCTAAGCTCCATTGTTGCTGCAAGCTCCATTTTCGCCCGATCTCTCTCCCTAGCCAATCAAACTTGTTGATTTGCTCGGGATTGGGTGACAAGGGCCCGATCTACACTTCCACCACAGGATATTTGATTCCCCCCACTTATCCCTTGCGGATCTTGTTACTCTTGGGTGTTGAGCACCCTAGATTTGTTGAGGTCACCTCGAAGCCATACTCCATTGTGGTGAAGCTTCGTGGTGTTGTTGTTGTTGGGAGCCTCCGATTGTTGTGGAGATTGCCCCAACCTTGCTTGTAAAGGTTCGGTCGCTGCCTTCAAGGGAACCAATAGTGGAATCACGGCATCTCGCATCGTGTGAGGGCGTGAGGAGAATACGGTGGCCCTAGTGGCTTCTTGGGGAGCATTGTGCCTCCACACCGCTCTAACGGAGACGTACTTCCCTTTAAAAGGAAGGAACTCCGTTAACACATCGTCGTCTCCACCGGCTCCACTCTTGGTTATTTCGTGCCTTTACTTTCGCAAGCTTACTTGTTGTTACATCTCTTGCTTGCTTGCGTGCTAGTTGATATTGCATCATATAGGTTGCTCACCTAGTTGCACATCTAGACAACCTATTTTGTTGCAAAGTTTAATTTGGTAAAGAAAAGCTTAAAAAATGTTAGTTGCCTATTCACCCCCCCCCCTCTAGTCAACCATATCGATCCTTTCAATTGGTATCAGAGCCTCGTCTCTTTATTAAGGACTCTGCCATCCGAAGAGTATGGTTGACACCAACGATGGTTCGGAGGAACACTCCGGTGTGAATCCCATCTCGTCTTCGGCTGAAGGGGGAACCTCGGTCTCTCGTGAGGAATTCAATGTGGCTTTAGACACATTGAAAACCTCCATGACGGCCGAGGTTAAAAGCATGTTTAATGATTTTCTAGAGGGACTTAAACTATCGACCGCGCCTATGAAAGTGGGTGATCCTACTAACAAGGTGACGGATGCTATCTCCGACAAGGGGGAAGCTAACAATGAAAAGGGTCCTTCTACTAGTGGTAGAAATGGCACCGGCATCTTTGCCCATGTGGAACCCCCGGTTTATGGAGGGCCAATCCCCTCCACTCATTTGAATCATGCCGGTCCACCTCCTAAATATGAGAAACATGAAGATTTTGATAATTGGATCTATCGCTTTAAGCGTCATTTGAAACATGTGAACACTAACCTTTGGAGAATCATTGAAGAAGGTTTTTATCCTCATGATCCAAGAAACTTCACCCCTCGAGAAGCCGTGGACAATCAATTCAATGAGAGTGCTCTCTTCATCATCCAAGATGCAATCCTTCCCGAAGATCTCCCTCACCTTCGACCCCTTGTCGTGGCTAAAGAAGCATGGAAATGTGTCGAGGGTCTCTATTGTGGAAGTGCTAGCATTCAACGCTCCAACTATGAAGTGGTGCAAGATGAAGCCGATGAGTTTGCAATGAAAGAAGATGAAGAACCTCGTGAGCTCTTTCGAAGAGTGACCAAACTCACGGTGGCACTTCGAGATCATGGAAGCAAGGACACGGATGACAATTGGATCAAGCGGAAGTTCCTCAAGGCCATGATGCCTTACAACAAGGCCATGTCCTCCGTCATTCGTCAACGACCGGACTTCCACACCATGAACTCAAGTGAAGTGTTGGATGAGTTCATTGCAATGAGCATCTTGGACAAGACCGCCGACAATGCGGTATTCCGTTCTCAAAGAGCAAAGAAGCCTAACCTTGCTTTGAAGGCCAAGGTTATTATGAAAGAAGAGGAAGAAGTGGAAGATGAGGAAAGCAACCCCGAAGACACCAAGTTTGACTACCATGAGCACATGGCCCTTGCTTCAAGACAATTTTGGAGCAAGAAGAGCTCAAGACCCAACTTCAACAAGAACAACTCAAGTGGCGTCAAGGGCAAGCAACGAGTTAGAACTTGCTTCAACTGTGGCAATGTGAGCCATTTCGTTGCGGATTGTCCTTACGAGAAGCGGGAAGACAATGGTGGCAAGTTCATTCGGAAAGACAAAGCCAAGTCCTTTCCCAACAAGAACAACTTCGCCAAGAAGACTCCCACTCATGGGTTGGTGGTTCAAGAAGAATACCATCATTTACTTGAAGAGACCCTTGGAGCTCCTTCACATGGATCTCTTCGGGCCTCCATCTTTTGATAGTCTTGGAGGAAGAAAGTATTGCTTGGTGATTGTGGATGATTATTCAAGATACACTTGGGTATACTTCTTCAAGAGGAAGAGTGAGACCCAAAAAAACGTCATCAACTTTGCAAATGAAGCTCAACGTCAACATGATGCAAAGATCTTGACAATAAGAAGCGACAACGGCACCGAGTTCAAGAACTACACCTTGGATGAGTTTCTTAGTGATGAGGGATCAAGCATCAATATCGGCACCTTATACCCCTCAACAAAATGGTGTTGCAGAGGAAGAACCGGACGTTGATGGATGCGGCAAGGACCATGATGGCGGAGTTAAAGTCTCCGTACAACTTTTGGGCCGAAGCCATCAACACCGCATGTCATGCATCCAATCGGCTCTATCTTCGCAAAGGCTTGAACAAGACTCCTTATGAGATTCTCACCGGCAACAAGCCCAACCTCAAGTACTTCCGGGTGTTCGGTTGTAAGTGTTTCATTCTCAAGAAAGGTGTTCGTTTGTCTAAATTTGAGGCTAGAGCTCATGAGGGCATATTTGTTGGTTATGCTACAAACTCTCATGCTTACCGTGTTCTCAACAAGTCCACCGGACTCATTGAGGAGACGTGTAACATGGAGTTTGATGAAAATAACGGCTCCCAAGTGGAGCAAAGTGGTACTTGTGATGTAGGTGATGAAATTCCTCCCCAAGCCATAAGAAGAATGGGTATTGGTCAAATCCTACCCATTGAGGAACCCCTTGTGGCCGAAGGAGAAGGACAATGCTCTACTCAAGTAAAGCCATCACCTCATCAAGACCCACACGCTTCCGAAGAACAAAGTGAAGGCCCTCAACGTCGTGAACAAGACCAAGGGCAAGATCAACCTCAAGACGGTGATGAGCCTCTAGATGATGCCCAAGGTCAAGTTCTCCCCCTCGAGCAAGTTCAAGATCAAGAGCAACCTCAAGATCAAGAACAAGCTCAAGACGGCGCTCAAGATGATCAAGTCAACCCTCCTCCTTCCACATCCGAGGAGGAATTAGAGCGTCGTACCGCGAAGATTGCTTCCAAGCTCACTGTCGGTGTCAAAACCGGCGGATCTCGGGTAGGGGGTCCCGAACTGTGCGTCTAGGTGGATGGTAACAGGAGACGAGGGACACGATGTTTTACCCAGGTTCGGGCCCTCTGATGGAGGTAAAACCCTACGTCCTGCTTGATTAATATTGATGATATGGGTAGTACAAGAGTGGATCTACCACGAGATCAAGGAGGCTAAACCCTAAAGCTAGCCTATGGTATGATGGTTGTAATGTATGTTGTGTCCTACGGACTAAAGCCCTCCGGTTTATATAGACATCGGAGGAGGCTAGGGTTACACAGAGTCGGTTACAATGGTAGGAGATCTACATATCCGTATCGCCAAGCTTGCCTTCCACGCCAAGGAAAGTCCCATCCGGACACGGGACGGAGTCTTCAATCTTGTATCTTCGTAGTCTTGGAGTCCAGCGGACGATGATAGTCCGGCTGTCCGGACACCCCCTAGTCCAGGACTCCCTCAGTAGCCCCTGAACCAGGCTTCAATGGCGATAAGTCTAGGGCGCATAATGTTCGGCATTGCAAGGCGGGTTCCTCCCTTGAATAATCCAGAGAAGATCATGAACACCAGGATAGTGTCCGTCTCTGCAAAATAAATTCCACATTCCGCCGTAGAGAGAATAAAATGCACACAAGTCCAATCTGCTGACGTATTATGCGGCATGACATCACGCCGCTACCAGGCTTTTACTTGAATCGTTTTTTATTATACCACCTCAGCACATTTAGCGAAGCGGTTTCCTTGGCACGTCTTGTCGAAGCAGAGATCGTGTTCCCCTTATTCCGAGATTCTCATCAATACGTGCGTGGGTAACCCAACCGTGCCCGTCGCCACGCCTCCTCTATCGAAGGTGAATCCCGAACGGTCACGGAGACGACTCTTGGTATTTTTCCCCTTTATAAGAGGACCAAGGCTCGTTCTTTTTCTTCAATCTTGCATCGAATCTCCCTCTCGCTCCCAGTTCCAACACCCAGAGCCTCAGATTCGAGCGCTTCGGATTCTCAACAATGTCCGGCTCCGACCTCCAGGGTCGGTGGATGCCCTCCTCCGTCACGGAGGAGGATGTGTTAAAGCTGCGTGAGGCCAAGTACCTGTCCTACGAGATTTCGCATAGGTTGCCCGCCCAAGGGCAGGCCGTGCCCGTCCCCGAGCCTGGTGAGTACGTTGTCTTCGTATCCCACCTCCGTCGGGGTTTAGGCTTCCCGACGGACCCCTTCGTGAGAGGGCTTATGTTCTTCTATGGGTTGGATTTTCACGACTTGGCTCCGGAGTCCATCCTCCATATCTCCGCATTCATTATCGTCTGCGAAGCCTTCCTCCGCGTCACTCCCCACTTCGGCTTGTGGCTGAAGACCTTTAATGTGGAGCCGAAGATGATCGGGGGGCGTCAAGCGGAGTGCGGCGGGGCGGCCATAAGCATAAGGGCCGATGCCCCGTGGCCCGAGGGCTCCTTCCAAGAGGAACTCGGACTGTGGCAGCAGGAGTGGTTCTATATCACCGCTCCAAAGGGCAGCAAGCAAAAGCCGCCACCTTTATTCCGCCCGGGACCTCCACGCCGACTGATGTCGTGGGTCAACCAAGGGCTCAATTGGGGGCCGTCCGAAGACGTGCCCTCATTGCAGGGCCGGATTCGAGACCTCCAGGCGAGGGAGATCACTCTGGTCATGGTGATGCAGGTTATGCTAATCAGGCGTCTTCTGCCCTGCAAACGCCGTCCTCTCCGTCTATGGGAGTTCAACCCGGAGGGACCTCGAATTCTCCAACACTTCATGGATGCGACACCCGTGGAGATGTACAAGTTGTTCTTCGGACTGAAGTAGCGTGTCCGGAATTGACCGAGGACGTAGGCCTAAGCCGCAATCGCCCGGATACTCAGGTAAATAGCTCAGAGTCCGGACATTCTGTTTATCTGCTTTTCTAGAGTTCGCCTCCTGACCCATTACTTCTTCACAGGAGTGGGTAGCGCGATCGAAGCTGATAAGGTGTCCGGCTCCCCTCCCAGAGACCGCACTGGAGCCCGTGCTGGTCAGAATGTTGGAGGTCGCGCCCGTAAAAGGAAGCGATGGGGAAAATAGAGGAGCTATTATTTTGCCCAAAGGGGCGTCTGAGGAGGGGGGAATCAAAAACCCCTCCTTCCAGGGGGAGAAGCGGACCGCCTCCGAAGATACGGAGGCCAAAGCCCCTAAACGGGGGAAGAGATCTTCACCGGGGGGTCCGGCGTCCGGGGAGAATCCGGACGTTCAATCGTCGTTAAAGGATCAGCCCTCCAGCGAGCCGTGAGTAGGAAAAGGAGAGTTCATTAGTTAAGAAAATACCTTCATTTGTGCTTCTGTGGGTAACCGAAATTTCTATCTTGCAGTTCGGATTTGCAGCCTTCTCAGATGAGTTCGTCTTCGGGGGACCTTCTTCCGGAGATGATGGAGAGCGAAACGCCTCCGTCTGCTGCGCCGTCAGATAGGGCAGGCGAGCCTGAAGTATCGTCACGGAGGGTATCCCCGAGTCCGGAGGGGCCGGAGAGTTCGGCGCCCACTAGTATCCGGCCGGGAGAACTGAAAAATCTCCTTGAGAGGGCGTCCATCTCAGAAGATCACCGTGCTTTGATGCGTATGGTGATTGGAAGGATTTCGTCCGCCGAGAGCGGACTGCGCAATGCCGCTACGAGTTTGCTGGTGGGATTTGAGGTACGCAAGAATGACGCACCTTTTTTGACAGTTTTGCACATAAAAGTGCGCCCTGTATAGATAGTAGCCCCTGAGACTCGGTAGGTTGTCGAAAGCGACAGCGTGCCGAGGATCAAAATCGCAAGTAATGAATGTCGCCGTTCCTATGCAGGTGGCGGATAGTCCGAGGGCTAGCCGGACTAGTGGAGTTGCCGAGTTAATGCGGCAGCTTGACGTGGCAGATGCGGACATTGCACTTGTCAACCGGCGACTTGACGAGTCGCAAGGTAAATGAGTTCTCCACAGTTGCTTTCTTAAGGGGGTCAAAGCCCTCCTCTGATAAATTATATGCTGTGATACAGACGGTGTTGCTGCTGTGGAGAGCCTTCGGGCCGAACTTGCTCAAGCTAAGGAGCAAGCCCGAAGGAGTGACGCGGCTGCCTCAAGGGCGGCCGAGGAGTTGAAAGCCGAAAAGGCTGCACACTGCCTAAGCAGGGAAGAGATGGCTGAATTGGCCGCGAAATTAAAAGATGCTGCCGACCGCAACGAGGCTCTGGAAAAGGAGCACTTATCGGAGCGGGAAGACCTGGGGAAGGCCACCGCCGAGGCCAAGGATGCCCGTTCTGCCATGCGGGCTATGTAGGAGGAGCTGCGCCAGGCCGGAGATATTGTGGCTGGCAAGCCTTTTCTGTTGCGTCGCCGGTTTACGGATCAAAAGTATGCTCAACTTGGCCAGCTGTGGGGTCCGGAGGATCCGTATATGGACTTAGCGGCAAGTGCGGATGATGCCGTTGAGCACTTCCGGGGCCAGGAGGATCACCAGACGGAAGAGCTATTTTGGTCTCAATTCCATAGTCCGGGTCGTTCACTTCCGTTGACCGATCGGTTGGCCAAATGGGCCGAGCTAAATAGATTGTCCGGACTTGCCATGACTGACATCGTGGCTCATGTCTGGCCGGAGAGGCCCAAGGCGACGAGCTATTTCAGCTTATTGCAGCAATTTCTTGGAGCGGTGCCGCATATCAAGGAGATGAAGCGGTCGGCCTGCATTGAAGGCGCGCGGATGGCTCTTGCCCGTGTGTAGACACATTGGACAGAGATGGATGCCACCGCTATTGCCGCCCAGGGTTCGGATGAAAGCCGGTTACCCACCGAGCACTATTTTGGGGAAGTTATGCGTGGCGCTCGTGTAATAGAGTCGCAGTGCTCAAAAAATGTCACGTTCAAATGAACGTCTTTAGCTTGTAAAACGATGATTATGTCAGAATCGCTTTTTATACTTGTGCGTCCCAAGTAGTAAAATTTCTCCTATGCGACCGTTTACGTATACATTTGTATAACCTGAAAGATTGCAGTCTTCGGCTTCAGCCCCCATGCACAAGGTGCGGGGGTGTTCGCAAAAATAGCGCGTTTTCACACTTAATCCGACGTCTCGGTCCTGTTAAGGAGGTGGTAGCGTAGCAAACGAGGCAATCCGGACTATAATGCTTTATCACTTTCACTTAGCCAGTGGAGTTCGAGGGTGGGGCTACGATATAGCCCCTTGGGGAACCGCGCTTCTCCGAGTTCGGGGGGCATGTGTGCCTGACCGGGAAATGGTCCTTCGTCAAAGCGGGGAATTCTAAACATTCCGGTAGTCGATCGAGTGGTTGACCAGTCTCTCGCTATATCATGACAGTCAGTTTTCAGCTTTCTCTACTGAGGTGCTCGCCCAGCCGAACGGGGCACAATCGCAGAGTTCTCCACAGTGCCGCATTAGCCGATGATACGGAACGTAAGGCAGCAAAACACGGAGCCGGGCAAACCCAACATTTGACCAAAGACATGATTCGAGCTGATGCATATAATGCCTAATCTCGAGACGCCAACACTCCCTAAGGTGTTCGGTCTTTATAATAATGGGCAGAACAATGCCCTAAGCCCCTAGTGTCCAGGTACGGGCATGGTCCTCCGGCGCGGCCGATGCCAAAACGTCAGGCTCTGCTTTGGTTATAGGAAGGAACCAAGGAAGAATAACAACAAGAGACAGTAAAAAAGGTTTACGCAGGGTCTTAATCTGAAAAGAATCCTCGCAACGGGTCCCTTCTGCACGTCTGCGCCTGTGTCTCCATTGTGCCGTTATCCTGGACGGGTGTGCACGTTGTTCATCTGTAAAAAGAGAGGAACTTTAGTTTGAAAACGACTCGTGCAAAAAAGGTATGTGTGAAAGAAGAAATATAAATAAGTAAAGCGGGTTCAGATGAACTCGCGGTTGTTTAGCGCCGCAGCCCTTGTGAAGGGGTGTGCGGCTAGGGAGCCCCTAGCCTACCGATGACGGACTCGTCCATCCGTGTCTGGGGTCTTTAAGTGACCCTCGCACTGAAATGATGCCTCGCGGACCGGGCATCTTGAGTGTAAGAGACGCATAATGCAATATGGCGTTGAAGCGGACAAAAGCCTTTCGTCCCAAGAGTGCTTGATATCCTCTTTTAAATGGGGCGATATGAAAGATTAGTTTCTCGCGCCGAAAGTTGTCCGGTGATCCGAACACAACTTCTAGTAATAGGGAGCCTGTGCATTTGGCGTAAGGGCCTGGCGTCACTCCTTTGAAGGAAGTGCGGCTGTGTCGAATTTTAGTAGGGTCTATCCCCAACTTGCGGATTGTGTTTGAATACAGCAGGTTTAAGTCGCTGCCTCCGTCCATCAGGACTTTAGTAAATTGTAGTCCGTCGATTATGGGATCCAATATCAGGGCAGTCCGTCCTGCGTTTCGAACGCTTCTGGAATAATCCAGGTAGTCGAAAGTGATTGGTTGTGATATCCAATCTCTATGGTCTATTGGATTGGACCGTGCGAGGCTCTTTTTAGAAGGTGCTGCACTATTTTTCCGTATTATCACATGAAGTGAGTTTACTGCTTTGACCTCTTGTGGGAAAGTCTTTTGCTTTCCGGTGCTCTGCTGGTGGGGTTTATCATCTTCGCTTGACGCGTCGAGCCCCTTGTGTTCGGCGTTTAGTCGGCCAGACTGTTTGAAAACCCAACAATCTCGATGGGTATGGTTTGCAGGCCTTCCGGGGGTACTGTGGATTTGACATATCCGACTCAAAATCTTGTTTAAGTTGGACAACTCATCGCTGTCATCCTTAAGAGGTGGTGTTTTGTTGTTTGGCCGCGAGCTTTTGAATCCGGCGTTGACTGCCATGCTCTTTGGGCTTTTCTCTTTATTCCGGCGCTGCTCTTTTCTGCGCCGTGATTTTCCTTTTCCATCTCTTATCTCGGATGTACTTGGGTCGCTGGTGCTGCATCTTGCTAGCCAGCTATCCTCTCCCACACAGAAGCGGGTCATGAGGCTTGTTAGCGCGGACATTGTCCTCGGTTTCTCTTGGCCGAGGTGTCTGGCAAGCCATTCGTCTCGGACATTGTGTTTAAAAGCTGCAAAGGCTTCGGCGTCCGGACAGTCGACTATTTGGTTCTTTTTGGTGAGGAACCTGTTCCAGAATTTGCGCGCTGACTCTCCGGGTTGTTGAGTTATATGACTTAGATCATCTGCATCCGGAGGGCGGACATAAGTCCCTTGAAAATTTGCTCTAAACGCATCCTCGAGCTCTTCCTAGCTTCCCACAGTGTTTTCTGGGAGGCTTTTAAGCCAATGACGGGCTGGCCCTTTGAGCTTGAGGGGTAGGTATTTTATGGCGTGGAGATCATCTCCTCTGGCCATGTGTATATGAAGTATATAATCTTCTATCCGCACTGTGGTCTGTTGTTCCATCGTGAGGCCTCTATGTTTATGGGTTTAAATCCTGCTGGGAATTCATGGTCCAGCACCTCATTGGTGAAACATAGTGGGTGTCTTGGCGCCCAGTATTTGAGTGTGCCACTATCTTCGGACACTTGACGTGTTGCCTTGCTTCCTCGGGCCTTCTTCTGCGCCAGAAATGGACTGGCGGGGCCATCTGTCCTTCCGAGTTCATTAGTTGGTTTATGTGCGGCGCCGCTTTCAGAATTTGGCATGTCATCCGCCGCCTATCCAACCGGCAGCCTCTTTATTTTTTGACCGTGGGGCCTGTGGCCTCCTCGTCAATTCTCGTAGCAGCTTGCGCTTCGGGTAGCTCTTTGATTGGTGGCCATTGCCGTATTTATCCGCGGTTTTGAGCACTTTGCTCCACCTCATCCTGAGTGTGTCCTCCGCTGCTTTGAGCTTCCGCTTTTCTTTCTTCAAGCTTCTTGCAGTGTTGATGAGTCTTTTTTGAAGGTTTTTACCTTCCGGCGGCGTGTCCGGCATAGGATCGTCCGGACTGTCGTTTTCGCCGGGCCTGGACTGATTATCTGACTCGTCCTGTTCGGACAGTTGCTTATCTGCATGTTCGTCATCCACTTGTGGGCCCTGCTGTATTGCGGGGTCCTTAGGAGCGTTGTTGTTGTCGAGGCGGGACTTAGGGCGGCGTCTGCGCCGCCGTTTTGGTTGTTTGTCGGCGGGGTTATCTTCTGCCGCGGCCCGTTGGTCCTCTTTATCGCTCTCTTTTGGGGTGTCCACCATATATATGTCATATGACGAGGTGGTCCTCCCGTGCCCTGTAGGCGCTGGTTCTTATTCGTCTCCGGCATCGTCGTATATTCCGTCGATGTCTTTGGAGTCATAGTCTAGCATGTCGGTTAGATCGTCGACAGTGGCTACATAGTGGGTGGTGGGTGGGCTCTGAATTTCTTCGTCGTCCGTATCCCAACCATCCTGGCCATAGTCCGGCCAGGACTCTCCCGATAACGAGAGATGCTTTAGCGAATTTAGGATGTCGCCAAAGGGCGAGTATTGGAAGATGTCCGCGGCGGTGAATCCCACAACCGGCGCCCAATCCGATTCGTTTGGTAGGGGCGTGGGAGGTCCGGAGTCCGGCAAGGAGTCCGGCACCTCGGAATCATGAGTTTTGCGAGGGACAAGATTAGCGTTCGGCTCCATCGCCGTGGAAGTTGAAGCCCCCGAGGCGGTGTCCATCCACCGATCCTCGATCTAGGCGATCGGCTCCGGACTAAAGGCCGAAGCGGATTCGTGTGCGGCCGCCAAGGCACTGTTCAGCGGCAGAGCTAGATCGTGCCCCTCGTAACAGTGCGGCGCGCTTGGCTGTGGCTCGAGCCCGTCGAAGATCAAGTCTCTGTGGAAGTCGGCCGTGAAGTTTAGACTTCCGAATCTGACCTGACGGCCAGGGGCGTAGCTTTCGATCTGCTCCAGATGGCCAAGCAAATTAGCCCGCAGTGCGAAGCCGCCGAATACAAAGATCTGTCCGGGGAGAAAAGTCTCACCCTGGAGAGCGTTGTTGGTTGAAGATGCCATCGAGCCTATCGGTGGCGACACGCAGGAACTCTCAATGAAAGCACCAATGTCGATGTCAAAACCGGCGGATCTCGGTAGGGGGTCCCGAATCATGCGTCTAGGCGGATGGTAACAGGAGACGAGGGACACGATGTTTTACCCAGGTTCGGGCCCTCTCGATGGAGGTAAAACCCTACGGCCTGCTTGATTAATATTGATGATATGGGTAGTACAAGAGTGGATCTACCATGAGATCAAGGAGGCTAAACCCTAAAGATAGCCTATGGTATGATGGTTGTAATGTATGTTGTGTCCTACGGACTAAAGCCCTCCGATTTATATAGACACCGGAGGAGGCTAGGGTTACACAGAGTCGGTTACAATGGTAGGAGATCTACATATCCGTATCGCCAAGCTTGCCTTCCACGCCAAGGAAAGTCCCATCCGGACACGGGAAGGAGTCTTCAATCTTGTATCTTTGTAGTCTTGGAGTCCGGCGGACGATGATAGTCCGGCTGTCCGGACACCCCCTAGTCCAGGACTCCCTCACTCACCACCCAAGGCCATCTCATGGAAAATGTGGTTGGAAGCCTAAGAAAGGGGGTAAGCACTCGTAGACAATTGGCAAACTATTGTGAACATCACGCGTTTGTCTCTTGTGTTGAACCCCAAAAGGTCTATGAGGCGCTCGAAGACTCGGATTGGCTCAATGCCATGCATGAAGAACTCAACAACTTCGAGTACAACACGGTGTGGAGATTGGTGCCAAGACCATCCGGGAACCACAACGTCATTGGAACCAAGTGGATCTTCAAGAACAAGCAAGATGCTCATGGGAACATCATTCGCAACAAGGCGAGATTGGTAGCACAAGGCTACTCCCAAGTCGAGGGTATCGACTATGGTGAAAACTTTGCTCCCGTTGCTCGTCTTGAATCCATTCGTTTGTTGATTGCTTATGCTTCCCATCACAACTTTAAGTTGCAACAAATGGATGTGAAAAGTGCTTTTCTTAATGGTCCTATTAATGAGTTGGTCTATGTCAAGCAACCCCCCGGGTTCGAGGATCCCTACTTTCTGGATCATGTGTACCAACACGATAAGGCACTCTATGGCCTTAAACAAGCCCCACGTGCGTGGTATGACCACCTTACCGAGTTGTTACAAGATCGTGGATTTGAGGTGGGGCTAATCGACCCCACTCTTTTTACTAAGAAGGTTAACGGGGAGTTGTTTGTATGCCAACTATATGTTGATGATATTATCTTTGGTTCTCCTAACAAAGCTTTCAATGAAGAATTTGCCGCTCTCATGACCTCCAAGTTTAAGATGTCTTCGATGGGAGAGTTGAAGTTCTTCCTTGGTTTCGACATCAAACAAAGAAGAGAAGGAACCTTCATCAACCAAGCCAAATACACTCAAGACATGCTTAAAAGATTCAAGCTAAGTGATGTCAAGCGGCTACTACACCAATGCCTACCAAGTGCCAACTTGACATCGATCCCAATGGTAAAGCGGTGGATCAAAAGGTATATCGCTCCATGATTGGCTCCTTGCTTTACCTTTGTGCATCTAGACCGGATATCATGTTGAGTGTGGGGACGTGTGCACGTTTTCAAGCCGCACCAAAGGAAAGTCACTTTGTGGCGGTCAAGCGAATCTTCGATATTTGGCTCATACCCCAAACTTTGGCTTATGGTACCCAAGAGGAGCAAACTTCAAGCTTGAAGGTTTCACGGATTCGATTGGGCGGAGACAAAGTGGATAGGAAGTCCACTTCGGAGGGTGCCAATTTCTTGGTTGCTCTTTGGTAAGTTGGTCTTCCAAGAAGCAAAGTTGTGTGTCTCTCTCCCCACCAAGCGGAGTATGTGGCGGCGGTAGTTGTTGTGCTCAACTCCTATGGATGAGGCAAACTTTAAAGGAGTACGGTGTCATTTGTGACAAAGTGCCTCTTTGGTGTGACAATGAAAGTGCCATCAAGATTTCTCTCAACCCGTGCAACACTTCAAGACGAAGCACATTGAGATTCGATATCACTTCATCCGGGATCACATTAGGCGAGGGAGATCGAGCTCAAGCACGTCAACACTCATGATAACCTTGCAGATATTTTCACGAAGCCATTGGATGAAGCAAGATTTCGCGAGTTAAGGCATGAGCTAAATATCATTGATTTGAGCAATGTGACTTGAAAGCGTGCACCCCCCACCACACTCAACTTGTTGTCTAGTTTAGGTGTAGGCATGCACATAGGGGGAGTCTTGTTCTCTCAATGAACTCTCCCTCCCCCCATTATGCATAAATAGATCACCTCTTTCACATTCGCCATTTTTGATGGTACTTGTGCTTCAAAGACGAGTTTTGGTCATGGGCCCAAGGATAATTCTTTGCGGTGCCATACCATCCAACCGAAGCCACCGCCCTCTCTCCTCGAGAGGCTTTGTCGCTTGGGGATATCCTGCTGTACCTCTGGTTAGTGCGTGTTCTTGTGGTTTCGTGTTTGTGACAAGTTTCCGTGCAAAGGCGTTTTTCTCTCTCTTTTGAAACCTGCGGTATCTTGAGCTCACGGTACTACCGCGGCCGGCCACGGTACTACCGCGGCCAGCCACGGTACTACCACAGATGGGAGCACGGTACTACCGTCCCCACGCGGCAGTAATTTTTTACTGCCGCCTGGTTGAGTGGTACTACTGCCTCGGCGCGGTACTTCCGCCCGAGCGGTACTACCGCGATGATCCGCGGTACTACCGCGCCGGTTCGAGCGCGTGGGGATAAGGACGGGCAGGGGGAGTTCTAACTCCCCATACCCATTCGTGTCCTCTCTCTCCACGTCGTCTCTTCCTCTTCCGTGCTCAAGAACGGAGCTGGCGTTCTTCGCCGGATCTCCTCCACCGGCTGCCCTCCCGTGATTCCGTCCGGTGGGATCGTTCCCCACCACGTGCTCTTGCTATGGACCAAGGTTTTTCCCCAACTCCCTCTCCTTTTGATTGTGTTTGGTGTTTTTAGGTTTTGGGGGAAACTTGTATGTTCTTGAGATTCCTAGACTAAATCTCTGCAAGAGTAGGATGAAGGAGTGTGGTATTGCATAGGAGTTACACTTGTATTGTTGTCTTGCACTAGATCTGATCACCGTAGCACCGCCATGGTTTCGCGGTTCTTTTCAGATTCAAATCACATGTTAGATCTGACGCGACGCGGTACTACCGCCCGTGTGGCGCGGTACTACCGCTCGCACGGTACTACCGCCCCTCGGGAGCGGTACTACCGCGCCCCATGCGGTACTAAGAGCTTACTACCGCTGCAGCCACGGTACTACCGCGACCTCGCACGGTACTACCGCGTCTGGAGCTGTACTAATTTTTTTTAGTACCGCAGACAGTGGCAGTTCTACCGTGGCTCACATCTATCGCATGCCAACTTTCTCGTATGCCTCCTATGAGTTTCCTGTGCTTTTTCATGGCCTTTGCATTGATCTTCTTCGCCTTTTGTTTTGTTGCTTTGCGTATGTGTCTCAGGTGGTGGCTCTCGCTGGTCCAATCCCATTCGTGACACTGGCTCCAAGCTTCTGTGCAACCCAGGAGAAGTTCCGAAGGGATCATCTGCGTCCAAGCGCAATGTCAAGACCACTGCTAGCAAGCACAAGGAGCCCGCCAAGGGTATGGATGAGATCGCCCCTACTGAGTATGTTCATCTCAGGCAGCTTCACCCTTATGTGCACCCGCGCTCCGCTGTCAGAGGTTGTGAGCTGTTCTGGAACAAGATCCAAACCCAAATCTATTTGGATGTCATCAAGAACAAGCAGAATACCTATGTGGAGGTGAAGTGGATTGATATGCACCACATGAGGAAGGACAAGTTCCATGACTACTTTGGAGAGGCTCTGGACTTGGTGGAGCAGTTTGGAATTGAGCATGTGATCTCTTTCCACCTGGACTATGACCCTGAGATCATATGTCAGTTCTTTGCCTCAGTGTACTTTCACTCAAATGAAGAAAGAAGGATGACCTGGATGACCAATGGCCGCCAACTGTCTGCTACCTGGAAGGAGTTCATGGATTTGATTCAGGTTCCTGATGAAGGACTTAACACTCCAGTCGGTGTTCGTCCCCATGGCAATGCGGATTCTGCCAACAAGGACAAGCTCACCCCGTTCCTGGTTGAGAAGGCGCTCGCCAATGGCAAGACAACTCTGGTACTCAACCCCTTTCTGGATATCATGTACCGCATCTTCCGCAACTCCTTGTTTCCACGCATTGGTGACAAAGACAAGGTTCATGCCTATATGGTGGATATGATGCTCATCTGTCAGGAGGCTCGTTCGACTCAGTCTCAGCCACTTGATGTCTCACACATCATGTGGTGTGAGCTTCAGTTTGCAGTGTTCAACCGCAAGGTGCCTATCTATAGGCCCTATCTGTTCCGGCTGATTTCGAAGACTTGGGAGAAGATGTACCCTAAGGAGGAGTTCCTTGCTCCTGACTGGATTCGCCATGAGCCCATTTGTCTTCGTATCAAGTCTAACTGGGCCAACACCGCTACTCGTGCCGAGGCGACTGCTGCTAGGGCTGCTGTTGATGAGGAGGATGCTGGCGCAGAGGATGTTGCTGAGGGCCGTGCTGCTAGGCCTTCCCAGAGTGCCCCTATGCCATCATGGGCCCAGAAGCTGAAGGACAAGATGAAGACACTGTTTTGCATGCAAGCCAAGGGGCAGTACAGGGCTCACATGGAGTCCAAGGAGAGTAGTCGCCGGCACAACAAGGTCTTGCACCTCTATGGTGAGGATGTGTCTGGCGGGTCTGAGGAGCGCATCACTCCTGAAGCCGAGTGGATGGAAAAGCAAGGTTACAAGTGGACAGAGTCTGAGGAGGATGTCGAGGAGACCACTCCAGCTGCCGAGGAGACCGACGGAGAGGGCTGGGATGAGTTCTCTGCTTGAGCCACCTCGTATGTGTAGGTGTCCTCTCTGCCTTTTTGGCGTCTCGATGCCAAAGGGGGAGAGGGTGTAGGGATTTGCGAGTTTGCGAGTCGTGTGTGGCGTGTGTTTGCTGCTTTCTTGGTTGAACTATTTGCTGCTTTCTCATTCGTACTTTGGTTACTTTACCTCGTATGG
Source organism: Aegilops speltoides (assembly GCA_021437245.1). Taxonomy (NCBI): domain Eukaryota; kingdom Viridiplantae; phylum Streptophyta; class Magnoliopsida; order Poales; family Poaceae; genus Aegilops; species Aegilops speltoides. Next base: position 531,983,341 of record CM038142.1, read on the forward strand.
TGTAAGACATATGCTCTCTATCTATCCTAGCTAGCTTGTGCTATATTATGCTACCTTCATGCTATGCTATGCTATGCTTATTATCATGATATGCTATGCTTATTATCATGCCTTGGTCTCTAAATTATAGGGGGAGTAATATAGGGGGAGTGTTGATCCTAGTCTGTGTGCTATGCAGTCCAAAGCATTCATCTAGAAGTGCACACATCTAGGGGGAGCCCGTCTATATTTTAGAGAGGTGGGGTTTGCCCCGGCTCTCAATTATCTTATCTATGTGCAAATCCCGTGTTGTCATCAATCCACCAAAAAGGGGGAGATTGTAAGGGCATATTTATCCCTTGAGTGTTTTGGTGATTGATGACAATGCTTTTGCGGACTAATCGTGTGCCTTGAGTCTCTCAGATACTTCATCACTAGGCACAAGACGATTCGGTGCCCCTCGGAGACTATTGAAGTCGACGTTGTTCTACGTTTCTCTTTGGTGGAGTTGAATCGTAGGAGAGCCGTACTATTAAGAGGGGGTCCGCGTCGGAAAGGTTTGGGTGGAATCAACACGTACACTTGTCCCTCCTTTCCCTGCAATTTGGAGCTGCCCTTCGTTATCTTGGTTGTGCGAAAACTTGGCGACTACTGCTGTACTTGCGGTAGTACCGTAGGTACAAGCGGTAGTACCGCTGGGTGTCACGGTAGTAACGCCCCTCCGAAGCGGTAGTACCGCGGCACCCAGGCCTTGTGCCGCTCCGGTGCGGTAGTAGGGGCGGATGTAATTTTTTACATCCGCGCCCACCACGGTAGTACCGCTCGGCCCGAGCGGTACTACCGCTGTGGCTCACGGTAGTACCGCTCCCTTGGAGTCGTAGTACCGTGGTCCTTCGACCTAGTACCGCAGTGTCACGGTAGTAGGCGCGGATGTAATTTTTTACATCCACGCCTACCACGGTAGTACCGCGCCTAGTGAGCGGTAGTACCGCGCTGGGTTTTTGCACCACCCCAGTTTCAGCGGAAGTAGGCACGGATGTAATTTATTTCATCCGCGCCTTCCGAGCCGTGACTCTCTGCCTTTGCGGTAGTACCGCAAGGGGAGCGATAATACCGCGCCCGTGTAGTATCGCCTTTAGTCGAGCTAGTTCCGGCCTGTGTTGCTGCCGCGGTAGTACTATGGTCGCCCACGGTAGTACCGCGCAGCCTCGCGGTAGTACCGCTTCCTTGGAGCGGTAGTACCGTGCGTCGCGGGGTGAACATGTGGATAACGGTTGGATTTTTCCCACGACTATATAAGGGGTGTATTCTACCTCTAGTTGACCACCTCTTCCACCTCTAAGCTCCATTGTTGCTCCAAGCTCCATTTTCGCCCGATCTCTCTCCCTAGCCAATCAAACTTGTTGATTTGCTCTAGATTGGGTGACAAGGGCCCGATCTACACTTCCACCACAGGATATTTGATTCCCCCCACCTATCCCTTGCGGATCTTGTTACTCTTGGGTGTTGAGCACCCTAGACGGTTGAGGTCACCTCGAAGCCATACTCCATTGTGGTGAAGCTTCGTGGTGTTGTTGTTGTTGGGAGCCTCCGATTGTTGTGGAGATTGCCCCAACCTTGCTTGTAAAGGTTCGGTCGCCGCCTTCAAGGGCACCAATAGTGGAATCACGGCATCTCGCATCGTGTGAGGGCGTGAGGAGAATACGGTGGCCCTAGTGGCTTCTTGGGGAGCATTGTGCCTCCACACCGCTCTAACGGAGACGTACTTCCCTTTAAAAGGAAGGAACTCCGGTAACACATCCTCGTCTCCACCGGCTCCACTCTTAGTTATTTCGTGCCTTTACTTTCGCAAGCTTACTTGTTGTTACATCTCTTGCTTGCTTGCGTGCTAGTTGATATTGCATCATATAGGTTGCTCACCTAGTTGCACATCTAGACAACCTATTTTGTTGCAAAGTTTAATTTGGTAAAGAAAAGCTTAAAAATTGTTAGTTGCCTATTCACCCCCCCCCTCTAGTCAACCATATCGATCCTTTCATGCAGCCCAGTGCTCGCCTAAGTTTTTTAAAAATCCTACCGAGTGGAGAGCAGACCTCCCACTCGGGGGCTTAGCTGCAGCCCAGTGCTCGCCTAAGTTTTTGAAAATCCTACCGAGTGGAGAGCAGACCTCCCACTCAGGGCTTAGCTGCAGCCCAGTGCTCGCCTAAGTTTTTAAAAATCCTACCGAGTGGGGAGCAGACCTCCCACTCGGGGGCTTAGCTGCAGCCCAGTGCTCGCCTAAGTTTTTTGAAAATCCTACCGAGTGGAGAGCAGACCTCCCACTCGGGGGCTTAGCTGCAGCCCGGTGCTCGCCTAAGTTTTTGAAAATCCTACCGAGTGGAGAGCAGACCTCCCACTCGGGGGCTTAGCAGCAGCCCAGTGCTCGCCTAAGTGTGTTGGGGAATAAGTCGATTGCAATATGCGCTTCGCCTTAGCCTGCAAAAGACACCTCAAACCAAATGCAAACATATTCAACGTCGAATCCAAGTTTGGATAACATCTAACGGAACCGAAAGTGCTCGGGCGCTAAGCCCGTTAAGGTTTATCGGTTACAAAAATCACTCGGCATACCGAGGCAAATTTAAAGTATCAAGCTCAGAAGTTTTTTACCCCTCCTGCGGAGGGCTGGAAGGCGCAACGAACTCATCCAGGTCGATTCCATCTGCAATCCGAGTGGTAGCAGCGATGAAGGTCTCCATGAAAGATCGGAAATCATGCTTCTTGGTATTAGCCACCCTAAGGGCTGCCAGCTTGTCCTCTCGAGCCTCCTTGCAGTGAACACGGGCCAGAGACAGAGCAACATCCGCGCCGCACCTGGCAGCTGACTTCTTCCATTCTTGCACTCGACTTGGAACCTCGTTCAGTCGAGTCATCAGAGACTCGAGGTCGTTCTGAAGCGTCTCTCTTGGCCAGAGTGTTGTGTCGATGCGGGAAGTTGCGACCTTTAGCCTTGCGAGATAGTCGACAACAGCAGCAACGCGAGATTCAAGACGGAGCACATTCATGGCGACTTCGTCTTTCACAGGAGAGTTGATGGGATCTAGGTTTATTTCCAATCGACTAGTCTCCTCTTCAAAGTTCTGGCAGAACTCTGCAAACACAACCCCAGAGTCGAGACAACAGTTTGATGGAGAAATCATAGCCAAAATATTTATTTGATACACAAGATTACCTTCAAGCATGAGGAATAACTTCTTGGCGAGTCCTCCCAGATAAGCCTCCAGATCGTTCTTCTTTCCCACCAACTCACTAGCCTTGTCAGTCAGGGCAATCTTGTCACTCTTCAGTCGACTGACCTCCTTGTTGGCCGCATCGAGAGCAGCTTTCAGATTGGTATTTTCCTCTTCAAGCTTGGTGACTGAAGCCAGCTTCTCATCCGCAAGCTTGGTCTTCTCTAAAGCCATTTTCTGCATCTCAGCCAAGTCAAGGTCTTTCTTCTTCAGGGCATCCCTCAGCTTGTCTACAAAGTTACAGTGAGATCAGACTGTGAAACGGACGAGAGGCAAAGGCAGTCGTCGAGGGTCTCACCAAACATACCTTTTGCTTCCTCCTTCGCCTTCGTCAAGTTCTCCTGGACCAGTTTCAGATCAAGCTCGAGCTGGATGTGCTTGTTCTCCAACTCAGTGTAACGAGCCGCAAGTTCGCAGGATTTCTGCGAAGAACCAATCGACAGATGTCAAAGACAATTCACTTCCGAGTGACTAAGGAAAAATCATAGCGTTTCTAAGACTACGGCCGAATATAAACATTCGACCATAGTCTCGGGGACTACACCCAGTGGGTGCACTCAGCGTGCCCCCACTAGTTTTATCAGTTAGAGTCGACCAGTCGACCAACAACAAAAAACGGGAGGTGTTCTTCAGGCTATAGTTGACTACCAGCAGTCGACCACAGTCTCGGGGACTACACCCAGTGGGTGCACTCAGCGTGCCCCCACCGGTCTATGAATCCATTCGACCTAGTCGAGTAAGGAAAAAACTTAAGACATAAAGACTATGGTCGACTGCCAGCAGTCCACCATAGCCTTGGGGACTACACCCAGTGGGTGCACTCAGCGTGCCCCCACTAACCCAGAATTTCAATCGACGCACCCAGTGGGTGTACGACAGATACTAGGATTTTCAGAAAGAAAGATTTTCAGATATCATATCCTAACAGAACAGGCGATGACCGACTGACCTGAACATTACTCTGAAGAGCTGAACTGGCGTCATAAGCTGCCTGGCTGGCGTCTCAGATTGCCTTCACTTGCTCCATCATGACCCCTGCCAGGCGTATTGCTTCTTTAGCAGCACTGGCTTGGTCTTCTGGGACGTGGTGGGTCGAGAAAAGTGAAGGTTGAGCAGCACTCGACGACGAGGATCGAGCACTCGTCAACGGCACCGCAAAGGACACGGTAGGCCGAGTGACATTGTCTCCCTCCACGACCAACGTCTCGGGCGCTGGCACATCCTGAGTCGCCTTGCCAGCAGGCGCTTTCCTGTTCCTCCTCTGCCACAGTGGTTCCTCGTTGGCGTCATCGGGAAGGTCAATAACGGCGTTAGATGAAGCTGCAGAAAAGAATCAAAATTAGAGACAAGGAGCCAATCGACTGAAGACGGAACTACAAGAGTCATACCAGGTTTTGAAGTGACAACATCTTCCATCTCGTGATCTTCAGCCCTAGTCGAGGTATCAGAAGTAGCAGCACTGCAGTTCCAGAAGTCAGTCGATTAGCTCATGAGTCGACCAAAGATAAGTTCATGTGAAACGAGAAAACTCAAGTTACACCATTACCCTGAGATAGTGGGGATCACCATCTTCATCTTCGGCAAGACCTTCGCCGGCTTCGACGGCGCCACTCGAGATTGCTTCGGAGCTTTCTCAGTCAGCACCGGAGAAGTCGCCCGAGGACGCTTGGTCGACTGCGCGACGGTCGTGACCCCATTACCGCGCTCGGCCGCGGGATCATGGACAAGCTTTGAGCGTCTTTCCGAGCGAGGAGGTGCAACTTCCTCCTCCTCCTCCTCCTCTTCATCCTCGCCAGAGTCACCATCCTCATCATCGTCATCAGCATCCGAATCCCACTCCTCCGGGCTTTCGCCCCCACTTCCTTCCTCCTCCTCAGTCGGCGCTTGCGCTCCATTAGGCATCGAGTACAACTCAGTGGTGGCCTGACAGACAACAAAACAAGACAAAGGTCAATCAACCAATTTGCAGTGAAGCAGAATGAATAAAGCAAGATTACAATCGGGAATAAGTGGTCATACCGTGTCCGGTGTGTAGGTATGGTCGAGTTGTGGAATCCTCCTAGCTCCTCGAGGGTTGTCCTTATTTCCTATGATGGCAGCCATCCACCTCTCCAGTGTGGCGTCGTTGACCGCTTCCGGATGGACCCGAGTGGTGTCTTCGGTACCACAGTACAGCCACATCGGATGGCCTCGGTACTAAAGTGGTTGGATGCGCCGTCGAAGGAAGACCTCTAGTAGGTCCATACCCGTCACTCCGTGCCGAACGAGCTGGACCACGCGCTCCATCAACATTTTTACCTGAGCCTTCTCCTGAGGAAGCACCTTCAGAGAAGAGGGTTTGTTCACTCGGTCCATGGAGAACGGAGGTAGACCAGTCGACTGCCCCGGCGTCGACTCGTCCTGGTAGTCGAACCAGGTCGACTGCCACCCTCTAACCGACTCAGGAAGGGTCATGGCCGGAAAATTACTCTTACTCCTCATCTGAATCCCAAGACCCCCGCACATCTGGATAACCTTAGTCCTCTCATCATCCGGACTCGCCTTTTTCACCGTCTGTGAGCGACAGGTGAATATGTGCTTAAAGGGACCCCAGTGCGGTCGACAACCCAGGAAGTTCTCGCACATGGACACGAAAGCAGCAAGATAGGCAATGGAATTGGGAGTGAAATGGTGGAGTTGCGCCCCAAATAAGTTCAGAAACCCTTGGAAGAAAAAACTCGGCGGCAGAGAGAATCCACGATCTACATGAGTGGCTAGGAGAACGCACTCACCCTCCTGCGGCTGCGGTTGCCACTCGGTTCCCGGGAGCCTTGCTGACCCGTGAGAGATCAGTCCCTCATTGGCCAGGTCGTTGAGATCCGCCTCGGTGATGGTCGAGCGGATCCAATCCCCTTAGGCCCAACCTTGCGGCAGGCAGGACCTCGATGAAGATCCGCCCCGACTGGACGCTCTTCCCTTCGCTTTCCCCGTCGCCGTCGCCTTCTTCGCGTGCTCCAAGGCTGCCGTCTTCTCCTTCACCATTGTCGCCGACGAAGCACGCAAGGAGTGGATGAGCGGAGGCGAGAGCAGGCACAGCGGGCGGAGGTGAAGAGGGCAGAGAGGGGAATGGGGAGGCACTGTTCAAAAACCCTCGCCCGGCGCCTTATATAAGGACACTTACGAGTGGCTGACAAGTAGGCCCGCGTGGTCCTGTCACATCCCGAAACAGTCGCACACGCGTCATACGTGGCGAAAAAGGCGGCGCGCAAATCGAGGCGTCTACGCCTTATCCCATCCGAGTACCGCGGTCCGCCCCGCTTCGCGCGCTTCCCAAAATTCGGTTCCCACAAAATCCCCTAACAGCAGATCAACCTGTCAGACGGTGGATTTCCTACGATCCGTCGATCGGAAGTTCATCAAGTTCAAAAGTTCACTCGACAGAGGAAAAGAATGGATCAAGGCGACTGAAAGAAAAGTTGTTACCATCATTAAAAAGGGTCATTGATCCAAGATCAGGCATGCTCAGAACACAAAAACAGGTCAGAAAGATTATCAACTCCTTCCTCACTCAAACCTCGATCCATTTGGGGGCTAATGATGAAGTCATGTACCTAGGGTAGGGTCATGAACCTGTCCAAGGTACCCTTCCCAAGGACATCTTTTAGAAGAAGCTGCCTTCCAGTCGACCAAGAGGGATTCCACTCGACGGACTCGAGGACACTCGACCATGAAGACTCACTCGACCACCAGGATATCAAGAGCCACTCTATAACCAAACGGTCTGTAATTAAATAGTCTTTATGGCCATGATGACACTTTATGTAGGACGTTACCAGTAACGCCCATCCTTTATGTACTTTAAACCCTGCATAACTGAGGGCCGGAGGGGTCTGGCAGACACTATATAAGCCACCCCCTCCTCAGTGTAAAGGGTTCGCACCCCTGTAACTTATACACACATAATCCAGTCGACCGCCTCCGGGCTCCGAGACGTAGGGCTGTTACTTCCTTCGAGAAGGGCCTGAACTCGTAAATCCCTTGTTTGTACAACTGCTCCATAGCTAGGATCTTGCCTCTCCATACCTACCCCCCATTCTACTGTCAGACTTAGAACCACGACAACCGCTTCATCCAACAATACCGCCAAACGAAAGTATGACATGCTGGTAAGCAGTATGACTTGTATCGCCCACAACTCACTTGTGTTCTACTCGTGCATATAACATCTACGCATAAAACCAGGCTCGGATGCCACTGTTGGGGAACGTAGTAATTTCAAAAACATTCCTACGCACACGCAAGATCATGGTGGTGCATAGCAACGAGAGGGGAGAGTGTTGTCCACGTACCCTCGTAGACCGAAAGCGGAAGCTTTAGAACAACGCGGTTGATGTAGTCGTACGTCTTCCCGGCCCGACCGATCAAGCACCAAAAACACGGCACCTCCGAGTTCTAGCACACGTTCAGCTCGATGACGTCCCTCGAACTTCGATCCAGCCGAGTGTCGAGGGAGAGTTCCGTCAGCACGACGGCGTGGTGACTATGTTGATGTTCTACCGTCACAGGGCTTCGCCTAAGCACCACTACAATATTATCAAGGAGGACTATGGTGGAGGGGGGCACCGCACACGGCTAAGAGATCAATGATCTATTGTTGTGTCTCTAGAGGTGCCCCTCTGCCCCCGTATATAAAGGAGCAAGGGGGAGGGGGCGGCCGGCCAGGGAGGAGGCGCGCCATGGGGAGTCCTACTCCCACCGAGAGTAAGACTCCCTCCTTTCCTTGTTGGACTTGGAGAAGGGGGGAAAGAGGAGGGAGAGAGAGGAAGGAAAGGGGGCGCCGCCCCTCTCTCCTTGTCCTATTCGGACTAGGGGGGAGGGGCGCGCAGCCTAGCCCTGGCCGCCTCTCCTCTTATCCACTAAGGCCCACCATGGCCCATTAAGCCCCCGGGGGTTCTAGTAACCCCTCGGTACTCCGGTAAAATCCCTATTTCACCCGTAACACTTCCGATATCCAAATATTGGCTTCCAATATATCAATCTTCATGTCTCGACCATTTCTAGAGTCCTCGTCATGTCCGTGATCACATCCGGGACTCCGAACAACCTTCGGTACATCAAAACTCATAAACTCATAATATAACTATCATCGAAACTTTAAGCGTGCGGATCCTACGGGTTCGAGAACTGTGTAGACATGACCGAGACACGTTTTCGGTCAATAACCGATAGCGGAACCTGGATGCTCATATTGGCTCCTACATATTCTACGAAGATCTTTATCGGTCAAACCGCATAACAACATACGTTGTTCCCTTTGTCATCGGTATGTTACTTGCCCGAGATTCGATCGTCGGTATCTCAATACCTAGTTCAATCTCGTTACCGGCAAGTCTCTTTACTTGTTATGTAATGCATCATTCCGTAACTAACTCATTAGCTACATTGCTTGCAAGGCTTATAGTGATGTGCATTACCGAGAGGGCCCAGAGATACCTCTCCGACAATCGGAGTGACAAAACCTAATCTCGAAATACGCCAACTCAACATGTACCTTTGGAGACACCTGTAGAGCTCCTTTATAATCACCCAGTTACGTTGTGATGTTTGGTAGCACACAAAGTGTTCCTCTGGTAAACGGGAGTTGCATAATCTCATAGTTGTAGGAACATGTATAAGTCATGAAGAAAGCAATAACAACATACTAAACGATCAAGTGCTAAGCTAACTGAATGGGTCAAGTCAATCACATCATTCTACTAATGATGTGATCTCGTTAATCAAATGACAACTCATGTCTATGGTTAGGAAACATAACCATCTTTGATTAATGATCTAGTCAAGTAGAGGCATACTAGTGACATTATGTTTGTCTATGTATTCACACATGTATCATATTTACGGTTAATACAATTCTAGCATGAATAATAAACATTTATCATGATATAAGGAAATAAATAATAACTTTATTATTGCCTCTAGGGCATATTTCCTTCAATGAGTGCATATGATCCAAGAAGAGAAAGTATGTTAGCTTATGCCTCTCCCACATAAAACTTGCTATCAGTCTAGTAAAGTAGTCAATTGCTTAGGGAAAATTTCACAACTCCTACCACCATTTTTCCACACTCGCTATATTTACTTTATTGCTTCTTTATCTAAACAGCCCCTACTTTTTATTTACGTGCTCTTTATTATCTTGCAACCTATCCAACAACACCTACAAAGTACTTCTAGTTTCATACTTATTCTAGGTAAAGCGAACATTAAGCGTGCGTAGAGTCATGTCAGTGGCAGATAGGACTTGAGAGAATATTTGTTCTACCTTTAGATCCTCGTTGGGTTCGACACTCTTACTTATCGAAAGAGGCTACAATTATCCCTTACACTTGTGGGTTATCAAGACCTTTTTCTGGCGCCGTTGCCGGGGAGTCATAGCATGGGGTTAATATTCCCGTGTGTGCTTCTTTGCATTATCACTAAGTAATTTTTATTTGCTGTTCTAAGTTGTTCTCTATCTGTAGTTATGGATATGGAACATGAAATACCAAAAAAATTAGGCGTACTTGCCGCTCATGGAGATGGGGAACCTCCTAAAACCCTCGGTGCTCGTTATGTGAAAGAAATTATGTACTACTTTGATAATCCTAAGAAAACCCCAATCAATTATGTTATAGGAGACACGTTGGATCAACGTGAATACTTTAGGGATTATCGCTTGACACAAAAAGGGAAACTATTATGGGATCAAATTTATATGTTGCGTTGGTATGCTCGGGATCTATGCTTGAGACATGGTTATACTTGTTGCTCTAGGATGAAGGCTCCACACCTTCCCTTTTCATGCAAATTTAATGATGATAAAACCTTGGCTTATTATGCTAATGGTATCTATGATTACTATGATGTGGAACAAATAGAAGAATTCGTTGCTTTTATGGGTGCTTATGAGATTGAATCTATGTTTAAAGAGTTTGAAGATTTTGATGATTCGGTTTACAGACCTAAAAATTTTGCTATACTTAGATATTGCTATGAAAATTATGAATAAAATTCCGATATTGATGCACTTATTGAGAAAGTCTCCGTTGTCCAAAAAGAGACTAATATTTTGCATGAGTCAATGGAAGAAGAAATTGATGAAACTGTGAGCTCATTGGATGAAAAAGATGATGAGGAGAGCGAAGAACAAAAGGAGGAAGAGCGGATTAGCTACCCGTGCCCACCTTCTAATGAGAGTAACTCTTCAACTCATACATTGTTTAATTCCCCTTCGTGCTTACCGAAGGATGATTCTATGATGATTGCTATGATCCCGTTGATTATCTTGAAATATCCCTTTTTGATGATGCTTGATATGCTTGTGGCCAAGATGCCAATATGAATGAGGCTTATGGAGATGAACTTGCTATAGTTCCTTATGTTAAACATGAAATTGTTTCTATTTCACGCACGCATGGTAGTCCTATTATCTTTTTGAATTCTCCCAACTACACTATATCGGAGAAGTTTGCGCTTATTAAGGATTATATTGATGGGTTGCCTTTTACCGTTGCGCAAGATGATTTTGATAGATATAATATGCATGTGCTTTCTGCTCCTACTTGCAATTATTATGAGAGAGGGACTATATCTCGACCTCTCTATGTTTCCAATATGATAGGATTGCAAGAAACTGCTTATACTATGCATTGGCCTTTACTATGTGTGCATGAATTGTTCTTTTATGACATGCTGATGCATAGGAAGAGAGTTAGACTTTGTTGTTGCTTGATATATGTTACTTTGTGCTCACTACTAAATTACAAATCATTGTTAATTAAAATTGGCTTTGATATACCTTGGGATCCGGGTGGATCCATTACTTGAGCACTATATGCCTAGCTTAATGGCTTTAAAGAAAGCGCTACCAGGGAGACAACCCGGAAGTTTTAGAGAGTCATTTATTTCTATTGAGTGCTTTTATATAGTTTAAAAACAAAAAAATAAAGAGGGGAACCCAAAACTTTTCAAAAAGAAAAGTGAAAGTGAGAAAGACAAGCATTGTTGAAGTGGGAGAGCTCCTTGAACTTTTTTCATGCTCACAGAAACTTTGTGAATCTTAATTACAAAAAATTTTCATCAAAAATAATTATCCCCTTGTAAAATTCCATTGTATTATAAAAATAATGTGCTAAGGTTTGCCTTTAGGATGTTTACAATGGTTGATGGTTTGTGCGGTGCAGGACACAAACTTTTGGCTGTAGTGCGTGATATTACATTTTTTACTGGAGCATCAAAATGGTTCTGATTCTTCTTGCACTGTATTTCTATACAAATTTTTTATTTTTCCTAATTTTGGTAGAATTTTTGGGGTACCAGAAGTATGGTGGATTTTCAGATTGCTACAGACTGTTCTATTTTTGACAGATTCTGTTTTTTATGCATAGTTTACTTGTTTTGATGAAACTATCAATTTCTATCAGTGGATTAAGCCATGGAAAAACTATATTACAGTAGACACAATACAAAAACAAAATATGAATTGGTTTGCAACAGTACTTAAAGTAGTGATTTGCTTTATTATACTAATCGATCTTACCGAGTTTTCTGTTGAAGTTTTGTGTGGATGAAGTGTTTGATCGAGAAGGTATCGATATGAGAAAAAGGAGGAGAGGCAAGAGCTCAAGCTTGGGGATGACCAAGGCACCCCAAGAAAATATTCAAGGAGACTCAAGCGTCTAAGCTTGGGGATGCCCTGGAAGGCATCCCCTCTTTCTTCAACAAGTATCGGTATGTTTTCGTATTCGTTTTGTTCATGCGATATGTGCAAGTCTTGGAGTGTCTTTTGCATTTAGTTTTCACTTTTCTTTTATGCACCATGCTGGTATGAGATTGTCCTTGGTTGATTTATAGAATGCTCATTGCACCTCACTTAAATCTTTTGAGTATGGCTTTATAGAATGCTTCATGTGCTTCACTTATATCATTTGAAGTTTGGATTGCCTGTTTCTCTTCACATAGAAAACCGCCATTTGTAGAATGCTCTTTTGCTTCACTTATATTTGTTAGAGCATGGGCATATCTTTTGTAGAAAGAATTAAACTCTCTTGCTTCACTTATATATATTTAGAGAGATGACAGGAATTGGTCATTCATATGGTTAGTCATAAAATCCTACATAAACTTGTAGATTGCTGAATATGATATGTTTGATTCCTTGCAATATGTTTGATTCCTTGAAATACTTGTGTTGAAGTTTGTGATTCCCGTAGCATGCACGTATGGTGAACTGTTGTGTAACGAAGTTGGAGCATGAGGTATTTATTGATTGTCTTCCTTATGAGTGGCGGTCGGGGACGAGCGATGGTATTTTACTACCAATCTATCCCCCTAGGAGCATGTGCGTAGTACTTTGTTTCGATGGCTAATAAATTTTTGCAATAAGTATGTGAGTTCTTTATGACTAATGTTGAGTCCATGGATTATACGCACTCTCACCCTTCCATCATTGCTAGCCTCTTCGGTACCGTGCATGGCCCTTTCTCACCTCGAGAGTTGGTGCAAACTTCATCGGTGCATCCAAACCTCGTGATACGATACGCTCTTTCACACATAAGCCTCCTTATATCTTCCTCAAAGCAGCCTCCATACCTACCTATCATGGCATTTCCATAGCCATTCCGAGATATATTGCCATGCAACTTTCATCATCATATACATGACTTGAGCATTCATTGTCATATTGCCTTGCATGATCGTAAGATAGCTAGCATGATGTTTTCATGGCTTTTCCGTGTTTTGATGTCATTGCTATGCTAGATCATTGAACATCCCGGTACACTGCCGAAGGCATTCATATAGGGTCATATCTTTGTTCTAATATCGAGTTGTAAGTAAATAAAAGTGTGATGATCATCATTATAGAGCATTGCCCCATAAAAAAAGGGGAGAGGCCAAAGAAGCCTAAATAAAAAAAAGGGGCCAAAGAAGCCTGCAAAAAAAAGGAAGAAGAAAAAAGGGGGCAATGTTACTATCCTTTTACCACACTTGTGCTTCAGAGTAGCACCATGTTCTTCATATAGAGAGTCTCCTATATTATCACTTTCATATACTAGTGGGAATTTTCATTATAGAACTTGGTTTGTATATTCCAATGATGGGCTTCCTCAAATGCCCTAGTTCTTCATGAGCAAGCAAGTTGGATGCACACCCACTTAGTTTTAGTTTGAGCTTTCATACACTTATAGCTCTAGTGCATCCGTTGCATGGCAATCCCTACTCCTCGCATTGACATCAATTGATGGGCATCTCAATAGCCCGTTGATTAGCCGCGTCGATGTGAGACTTTATCCCTTTTTGTCTTCTCCACATAACCTCCACCATCATATTCTATTCCAACCATAGTGCTATATCCATGGCTCCCGCTCATGTATTGCGTGAAAGTTGAAAAGGTTTGAGAACATCAAAAGTATGAAAAAATTTCTTGGCTTGTCATCGGGGTTTTGCATGATTTGAATATTTTGTTTGATGAAGATGGAGCATAGCCAGACTATATGATTTTGTAGGGATAACTTTCTTTGGCCATGTTGTTTTGAAAAGACATGATTGCTTTATTAGTACGCTCGAAGTATTATTGTTTTTATGTCAAATGATAGACTATTGCCTTCAATCACTCATGTCTTAATATTCATGCCATGATTAGACATATGATCAAGATTATGCTAGGTAGCATTCCACATCAAAAATTATCTTTTTTATCATTTACCTACTTGAGGACGAGCAGGAATTAAGCTTGGGGATGCTGATACATCTCCGTCGTATCTATAATTTTTGATTGTTCCATGCCAATATTATTCAACTTTCATATACTTTTGGCAACTTTTTATACTATTTTTTGGGACTAACATATTGATCCAGTGCCTAGTGCCAGTTCTTGTTTGTTGCATGTTTTATGTTTCACAGAAACCCCATATCAAACGGAGTCCAAACGGGATAAAAATGGATGGAGCTTATTTTTGGAATATTTGGGAAATATGGGAGGAAGAATCAATGCGAGACGGTGCCCGAGGTGGCCACGAGGCAGGGGGCGCGCCTGCCCCTACTGGGTGCGCCCCTGACCCTCATGGGCCCCTCGTAAGATGGTTGCTGCTCTTCTTTGGCCGCAAGAAAGCTAATTTTTGGAAAAATATCTGGGCGAAGGTTTCAATCCAATCGGAGTTACTGATCTCTGGATATAAAAGAAACGGTGCCAGGGCAGAATCTGAGAACGCAGAAACAGAGAGAGACAGAGAGATAGATCCAATCTCGGAGGGGTTCTCGCCCCTCCCAAGTCATGGAGGCCATGGACCAGAAGGGAAACCCTTCTCCCATCTAGGGAGAAGGTTAAAGAAGAAGAAGAAGAAGAAGGGGCCTCTCTCCCCTTGCTTTCGGTGGCGTCGGATGCCATCATCATCACCGTGATCTACACCAACACCTCTGCCATCTTCACCAACATCTCCATCACCTTCCCCCATATATATTCAGCGGTCCACTCTCCCGCAACCCGCTGTACCCTCTACTCAAACATGGTGCTTTATGCTTCATATTATTATCCAATGATGTGTTGCCATCCTATGATGTGTGAGTAGATTTTCGTTGTCCAACCGGTGATTGATGAATTGCTATGATTAGTTTAATTTGCTTGTGGTTATGTTGCTATCCTATTGTGCCCTCCGTGTCGTGCAAGCGTGAGGGATTCCCGCCGTAGGGTATTGAAATACGTTCATGATTCGCTTACAGTGGGTTGCCTGAGTGACAAAAGCATAAACCCGAGTAAGGGGGTTGTGGCGTATGGGATAAAGGGGACTTGATGCTTTAATGCTATGGTTGGATTTACCTTAATGATTTTTAGTAGTTGCGGTTGCTTTCTAGAGTTCCAATCATAAGTGCATATGACCCAAGAAGAGAAAGTGTGTTAGCTTATGCCTCTCCCACATAAAACTTGCTATCGGTCTAGTAAAGTAGTCAATTGCTTAGGGACAATTTCACAACTCCTGCCACCACTTTTCCACACTCGCTATATTTACTTTATTGCTTATTTATCTAAACAGCCCCTACTTTTTATTTACGTGCTCTTTATTATCTTGCAACCTATCCAACAACACCTACAAAGTACTTCTAGTTTCATACTTGTTCTAGGTAAAGCGAACACTAAGCGTGCGTAGAGTCGTATCAGTGGGAGATAGGACTTGAGAGAATATTTGTTCCACCTTTAGCTCTTCGTTGGGTTCGACACTCTTACTTATCGAAAGAGGCTACAATTATCCCCTACACTTGTGGGTTATCAGCGCCCCCCTCCTCCTTTCGCCCCATATATAGAGGGGTAGAGGGAGGGCAGCCGACCCCATCTATGACACGACGCTGCCCTCTGATACGTCCATTTTGCATCATGCTTTTATATCGATATTTATTGCATTATGGGTTGTTATTACACATTATGTCACAATACTTATGGCTATTCTCTCTTATTTTACAAGGGTTAACATAAAGAGGGAGAATGCCGGCATCTGGGATTCTGGGCTGGAAAAGGAGCAAATATTGGAAACCTATTCTGCACAGCTCCAAAAGTCCTGAAACTCCACGATGTCATTTTTGGAATTGATAATTATTGAGCGAAAGAAGTTCCAGAGGGGGCCTACACCCTGGCCATGAGGGTGGGGGCGCGCCCACCCTTACGAGGCGCGCCCCTGCCTCGTGGGCCCCCTGGTGGCCCTCTAGTGCCCGTCTTCTGCTATATGAAGTCTCTTACCCAGGAAAAAAAATCATAAGCAAGCTTACTGGACAAAACTCCGCCGCCACGAGGCGGAACCTTGGCGGAACCAATCTAGGGCTCCGGCGGAGCTGTTCTGCCGGGGAAACTTCCCTTCGGAAGGGGGAAATCATCACCATCGTCATCACCAACGATCCTCTCATCGGGAGGGGGTCAATCTCCATCAACATCTTCACCAGCACCATCTCCTCTCAAACCCTAGTTCATCTCTTGTATCCAATCTTTGTACCAAAACCTCAGATTGGTACCTGTGGGTTGCTAGTAGTGTTGATTACTCCTTGTAGTTGATGCTAGTTGGTTTATTTGGTGGAAGATCATATGTTCAGATCCTTAATGCATATTAACACCCCTCTGATTATGAACATGAATATGCTTTGTGAGTAGTTACGTTTGTTCCTGAGGACATGGGTGAAGTCTTGCTATTAGTAGTCATGTGAATTTGGTATTCGTTCGATATTTTCATGAGACGTATGTTGTCTCTCCTCTAGTGGTGTTATGTGAACGTCGACTACATGACACTTCACCATTATTTGGGCCTAGAGGAAGGCATTGGGAAGTAATAAGTAGATGATGGGTTGCTAGAGTGACAGAAGCTTAAACCCTAGTTTATGCGTTGCTTTGTAAGGGGCTGATTTGGATCCATATGTTTCATGCTATGGTTAGGTTTACCTTAATACTTATTTTGTAGTTGCGGATGCTTGCAATAGTGTTAATCATAAGTGGGATGTTTGTCCAAGAAAGGCAGTACCCAAGCACCAGTCCACCCACATATCAAATTATCAAAGTAACGAACGCGAATCATATGAGCGTGATGAAAACTAGCTTGACGATAATTCCCATGTGTCCTCTGGAGCACTTTTCTCATTATAAGAACTTGTCCAGGCTTGTCCTTTGCTACAAAAATGATTGGGCCACCTTGCTGCACCTTATTTACTTTTATTGGTTGTTACCCGTTACAAATTATTTTATTACAAAACTATTTCTTACCTACAATTTCAGTGCTTGCAGAGAATGCCTTACTGAAAACCGCTTGTCATTTCCTTCTGCTCCTCGTTGGGTTCGACACTCTTACTTGTCGAAAGGACTACGATAGATCCCCTACACTTGTGGGTGATCAAGAATCTTTTCTGGCGCCGTTTCCGGGGAGTGAAGCGCCTTTGGTGAGTGGAACTTGGTAAGGAAACATTTATATAGTCCGCTGAAATTTAGTGTCACTTGTTACTATGGAAACTAATCCTTTGAGGGGCTTGTTCGGGGCATCTTCGCCCCGACTAGTAGAGCAGAGAGTTGCTCCTCAACCTACTAAACCTATTGAAAATGTTTACTTTGAAATTCCTTCGGGTATGATAGAGAAACTGCTAGCTAATCCCTTTGCAGGAGATGGAACATTGCATCCCGATTTACACCTTATCTATGTGGATGAAGTTTGTGGATTATTTAAGCTTGCAGGTTTGCCCGATGATGTTGTTAAGAAGAAGGTCTTCCATTTATATTTGAAGGGATATGCATTGACATGGTATAGGCTATGTGATGAGACGGGATCTTGGGACTATAAATGAACGAAATTGGAATTTCACCAGAAGTTCTATCCTATGCATCTTGTTCATCGTGATCGTAATTATATATAATTTTTGGCCTCGCGAAGGAGAAAGCATCGCTCAAGCTTGGAGGAGGCTTAAGTCAATGTTATATTCATGCCCCAATCATGAGCTCTCAAGAGAAATGATTATTCAAAATTTTTATGCTCGGCTTTCTCTCAATGATCGCACCATGCTCGATACTTCTTGTGCTGGCTCTTATATAATGAAGACTATTGAATTCAAGTGGTATATTTTGGAAAGAATTAAACACAACTCTGAAGATTGGGATTTCGACGATGGTAAGGAGTCAGGTATGGCACTTAAGTTTGATTGTGTTAAATCTTTTATGGATACCGATGCTTTTCGTGGATTTAGCACTAAATATGGACTTGACTCTGAGATAGTAGCTTCTTTCTATGAATCATTTGCTACTCATGTTGATCTCCCTGAGGAGAAGTGGTTTAAATATAATCCCCACTGAAGTAAAAGTAGTTGCACCTGTTATAGTTGAAGAAAAGACTATCACTTATAATGATCCTATTGTTCCTACTACTTATGTTGAGAAACCACCTTTCCCTGTTAGGATAAAGGATCATGCTAAAGCTTCAACTGTTGTTCATAAGAGTAATACTAGAACTTATACACCTCCTGAGCAAATTAAAGTTGAACCTAGTATTTCTATGGTTAAAGATCTCTTGGCTGATAATATTGATGGGCATGTTATTTATTTCTATGATGAAGCTGCTAACATTGCTAGACCCGATCCTAAGAAACATAGACCTGTTGTAGGCATGCCCGTTATTTATGTTAAAATAGGAGATCATTGTTATCATGGCTTATGTGATATGGGTGCTAGTGCTAGTGCAATACCTATTTCCTTATATAAATAAATTATGCATGATATTGCTCCCGCTGAAATAGAAGATATTGATGTTGCAATTAAGCTTTCCAATAGAGATACTATTTCACCATTGGGGATTGTTCGAGATGTTGAAGTCTTGTATGGGAAAGTTAAATACCCTGCTGATTTTCTTGTTCTTGGTTCCCCACAAGATAGCTTTTGTCCCATTATATTTGGTAGACCCTTCTTGAATACTGTTAATGCTAGGATTGATTGCGAAAAGGATGTTGTTACGATTGGCTTAGGGGATATGACACATGAGTTTAATTTTGCTAAATTTCGAAGACAACCCCATGATAAAGAATTGCCTGGTAAGGATGAAATTATTGGTCTTGCTTCTATTGTCGTGCCTCCTACTGATCCTTTAGAACAATATTTGCTAGACCATGAAAATGATATGTTTATGAATGAAAGAAGGGAGATAGATGAAGTATTCTTTAAACAGGGCCCTATTTTGAAACACAATTTGCCTGTTGAAATCCTAGGGGATCCCCCTCCACCCAAGGGTGATCCCGTGTTTGAGCTTAAACCTTTACCCGATACTCTTAAATATGCTTATCTTGATGAAAAGAAGATATATCCTGTTATTATTAGTGCTAACCTTTCAGAGCAGGAAGATGAAAGATTATTGAAAACTCTAAAGAAGCACCGTGCTCCTATTGGATATACTCTTGATGATCTTAAGGGCATTAGTCCCACTCTATGCCAACACAAAATAAATTTGGAAGAAGATGCCAAACCAGTTAGAGATCATCAACGACGGTTAAATCCTAAGATGAAAGAAGTGGTAAGAAAGGAAATACTAAAGCTCCTCGAGGCAGGTATAATTTATCCCGTTTCTGATAGTCAGTGGGTAAGTCTTGTCCATTGTGTCCCTAAGAAGGGAGGTATTACTGTAGTTCCTAATGATAAAGATGAATTGATCCTGCAAAGAATTATTACAGGCTATAGGATGGTAATTGATTTCCGTAAATTAAATAAAGCTACTAAGAAAGATCATTACCCTTTACCTTTTATTGATGAAATGCAAGAAAGACTATCCAAACATACACATTTCTGCTTTCTAGATGGTTATTCTGGTTTCTCTCAAATACCCGTGTCAGCGGACGATCAAGCAAAGACTACTTTTACTTGCCCTTTCGGTACTTTTGCTTATAGACATATGCCTTTTGGTTTATGTAATGCACCTGCTACCTTTCAAAGATGCCTGATGACTATATTCTCTGACTTTTGTGAAAAGATTTGTGAGGTATTCATGGATGATTTCTCCGTTTATGGATCCTCCTTTGATGATTGCTTGAGCAACCTTGATCGAGTTTTGCAGAGATGCGAAGATACTAGTCTTGTTTTGAATTGGGAGAAGTGCCACTTTATGGTTAATGAAGGCATTGTCTTGGGGCATAAATTTTTTGAAAGATGTATTGAAGTTGTTAAAGCTATAGTTGATGCTATTGAAAAGATGTCGTGTCCCAAGGACATTAAAGGTATAAGAAGTTTCCTTGGTCATGCCGGTTTTTATAGGAGGTTCATTAAGGACTTTTCTAAAATCTCTAGGCCTCTGACTAATCTATTGCAAAAAGATATTACTTTTGTCTTCGATGATGATTGTGTAGAAGCATTTGAAATACTTAAGAAAGCTTTGATTACTACACCTATTGTTCAGCCTCCTGATTGGAATTTACCCTTTGAAATTATGTGTGATGCTAGCGATTATGCTGTAGGTGGTGTTCGAGGGAAAAGAGTTGATAATAAACTAAATGTTATTCAATATGCTAGTGAAATTCTAGACACTGCACAAAGAAATTATGCTACTACTGAAAAAGAATCCTTAGCAGTTGTATTTGCTTGTGATAAGTTCAGACCTTATATTGTTGATTCTAGAGTAACTATTCACACTGATCATGCTGCTATTAAATATCTTATGGAAAAGAAAGATGCTAAACCTAGACTTATTAGATGGGTTCTCTTCCTACAAGGATTTGATTTGCATATTATTGATAGAAAGGGAGCTGAGAACCCCGTTGCAGACAACTTGTCTAGGTTAGAGAATGTTCTTGATGACCCACTACCTATTGATGATAGCTTTCCTGATGAACAATTAGCTGTCATAAATGCTTCTCATACTGCTCCATGGTATGCTGATTATGCTAATTACCTTGTTGCTAAATTTATACCACCTAGTTTCACATACCAGCAAAAGAAAAAGTTTTTTATGATTTAAGACATTACTTCTGGGATGACCCACACCTTTATAGAGTAGATGGTGTTATTAGACGTTGTGTACCTGAGCATGAACAGGAACAGATCCTATGCAAGTGTCACTCCGAGGCATATGGAGGACACCACGCTGGAGATAGAACTACACATAAGGTATTGCAATCCGGTTTTTATTGGCCTACTCTCTTCAAAGATGTCCGTAAGTTTGTCTTGTCTTGTGATGAATGTCAAAGAATTGGTAATATTAGTAGACGTCAAGAAATTCCTATGATTTATTCTCTTATTATTGAACCTTTTGAGGTTTGGGGCTTTGATTATATGGGACCTTTTCCTGCCTCTAATGGATATACACATATCTCAGTTGCTGTTGATTACGTTACTAAGTGGGTAGAAGCTATTCCAACTAGTAGTGCTGATCATAACACCTTTATTAAGATGCTTAAAGAAGTTATTTTTCTGAGGTTTGGAGTCCCTAGATACTTAATGACTGATGGTGGTTCACATTTTATTCATGGTGTTTTTCGTAAAATGCTTGCTAAGTATGATGTTAATCATAGAATTGCATCTCCTTATCACCCACAGTCTAGTGGTCAGGTAGAGTTGAGTAATAGAGAGCTCAAATTAATTTTTCAAAAGACTGATAATAGATCTAGAAAGAATTGGTCCAAGAAACTTGATGATGCATTATGGGCTTATAGAACTGCATATAAGAATCCTATGGGTATGTCTCCGTATAAAATGGTTTATGGAAAAGCATGTCACTTACCTCTCGAACTTGAACATAAGGCATATTGGGCTATCAAAGAGCTCAATTATGATTTCAAACTTGCCGGTGAGAAGAGGTTATTTGACATAAGCTCACTTGATGAATGGAGAACCCAGGCCTATGAGAATGCCAAGCTGTTTAAAGAAAAAGTTAAAAGATGGCATGACAAAAGGATACAAAAGCGTGAGTTTAATGTAGGTGATTATGTGTTGCTATTCAACTCTCGTTTAAGATTTTTTGCAGGAAAACTTCTCTCTAAATGGGAAGGTCCTTACGTTATCGAGGAGGTCTATCGTTCCGGTGCCATAAAAATCAACAACTTCGAAGGCACGAATCCGAAGGTGGTGAACGGTCAAAGAATCAAACATTATATCTCAGGTAACCCAATAAATTTTGAAACTAATATTATTGAAACCGTAACCCCGGAGGAATACACAAGGGACACTTTCCAGAATGTTTCAGACTCCGAAAAGGAATAGGTATGTGGTACGGTAAGTAAACCGACTCCAAAACAGTTCTAATGGCAATTTTTCTCCATTTTGGAATATTTAAGAAAATAGGAAAATAAGAAGTAGTCTGGGAAGGACGCGAGGCGTCCACGAGGGTGGAGGGCGCGCCCACCCTGACAGGGTGCGCCCCCTGCCTCGTGGGCACCTCGTGTGCTCTCCGGACTCCGTTTTCTTGCACGATACTTCTCTTGGTCGATAAAAACTAATTATATAATCTCCCGAAGGTTTTGACCACTGTACTATGCAAAAATCCTCTGTCTTTGTTTTGAGATGTTTTTCTGACAGATCTAGAGCATCATGACGTCACCCTCCTCCAACAATGAAGACAAGGATGCTTGGCTATTGAAGATAGAGCTGAAAAGAGAATAACCAGAGGAGATCAACAAGGATGAAGGGATCAAGAAGGCCATGGAGGATCATGCTCCGGCGGCGGAAGAAGAAAACATCTCTCAACCTCTACCTAACCTCTTTACCCCAACTGAGATTGAAGCTTTCAAGATGATTGAGTTAGCTCGCATACAAAACAAGTATCTCACACAGGAAAATATTTTGTTGAAGATCATATCGTCGCACTCAAGGGCATTATCCGCAAGTTGGAGGAGCTTTTACCCTTGATGTGCGATTATCCACCATCATCATCACCACCTTCATCACCTCCGAGGACATAATCACATGGGTATGGGCACTCCCCTTGACAACTGCCAAGCTTGGGGGAGGTGCCCCGGTATCGTATCACCATCACACTCCTATCTTTACCTTTTTTTCTTAGTTCGATCCTTTTGGTAATATCTTGATCTAGTAGAATAAAGTTTTGGTATGATTTAGTTTTGAGCTTTGCTTTGTGATCCCTCTATGTAATCGAGTCCGTGATCTATATATAATAAAGATTAGTGTTGAGTCAAGGGCT
The DNA here is from genome assembly GCA_021437245.1 of Aegilops speltoides. Classification (NCBI taxonomy): domain Eukaryota; kingdom Viridiplantae; phylum Streptophyta; class Magnoliopsida; order Poales; family Poaceae; genus Aegilops; species Aegilops speltoides. The sequence goes on from CM038142.1 coordinate 532,006,235, forward strand.
TTGCTATCTTGCTATGATCTTAAGTGCATAGAAGAATAAAAAGAAATAAAAGAGATCATATTGATCTTATGGATAGTAATGACTTCACACATAAAGAGTATGATACATAAAAGTTGTTGAGAGTTGGCAAACATAGTTTTGGTCATCGTTGCAATTAATAGGAAGTAATAAAGAAAGAGAGGTTTTCACATATAAATATACTATCTTGGACATCTTCTATGATTGTGAGCACACATTAAAGTATGACATGCTAAAGAGTTGATGTTGGACAAGGAAGACAACGTAATGGGTTATGTTTTCTCACATCTCAGTTAAAGTATAATGTCATGGATCATTCAAACATGTTGACCTTGCCTTTCCCCCTCATGCTAGCCAAATTCCTTGCACAAAGTAGAGATACTACTTGTGCTTCCAAATATCCTTAAACCCAGTTTTGCCATGAGAGTCCACCATACCTACATATGGATTGAGTAAGATCCTTCAAGTAAGTTGTCATGTTGCAAGCAATAAAAATTGCTCTCTAAATATGTATGACTTATTAGTGCGGAGAAAATAAGATTTATACAATCGTGTAATATGGAAGTAATAAAAGCGACGGACTGCATAATAAAGGTTCATAGCACAAGTGGCAATATAAAGTGACGTTCTTTTGCATTAAGATTTTGTGCATCCAACCCTAAAAGCACATGACAACCTCTGCTTCCCTCTGCGAAGGGCCTATCTTTTACTTTATGTCTTTTACATTATGCAAGAGTCAAGGTGATCCTCACCTTTCCCCTTTTCATTTTATCCTTTGGCAAGCACCTCGTGTTGGAAAGATCCTGATATATATATATCCAATTGGATGTAAGGTAGCATGAACAATTATTGTTGACATTACCCTTGAGGTAAGATGTTTGGAGGCAACACTATTCTTTCTCTGTGTCCGATTAAAACTCCATAACCATAAGTATTGCGTGAGTGTCAGCAATTGTGTAAGACTATATGATAGTTGAGTATGTGGACTTGCTGAAAAGCTCTTATTTTGACTCTTTCCGATGTAAAGATAAATTGCAATTGCTTCAATGACTGAGATTATAGTTTGTTAGTTCTCAATGAAGTTTCTGAATCATACTTGACATTGTGAATAGATTGTTACTTGAGCATAAGAAATCATATGAAAAATCTATATATGTTGCTGTTATAAGAATGATCATGATGCCCTCATTTCCGTATTTATTTTTATCGATACCTCTATCTCTAAACATGTGGACATATTTTTCGATATCGGCTTCCACTTGAGGACAAGCGAGGTCTAAGCTTGGGGGAGTTGATACGTCCATTTTGCATCATGCTTTTATATTGATATTTATTGCATTATGGGCTGTTATTACATGTTATGTCACAATACTTATGGCTATTCTCTCTTATTTTACAAGGTTTAACATGAAGAGGGAGAATGCCGGCAACTGGGATTCCGGGCTGGAAAAGGAGCAAATATTGGAAACCTATTCTGCACAGCTCCAAAAGTCCTGAGACTCCACAAAAGTCATTTTTGGAATTATGATAATTATTGAGCGAAAGAAGTACCAGAGGGGGCCCACACCCTGGCCACGAGGGTGGGGGCACGCTCACCCTTACAGGGCGCGCCCCCTTGCCTCATGGGCCCCCTGGTGGCCCTCCGGTGCCCGTCTTCTTCTATATGAAGTCTTTTACCCTGGAAACAATCATAAGCAAGCTAACGGGGTGAAACTCCGCTACCACGAGGCGGAACCTTGGCGGAACCAATCTAGGGCTCCGGCGGAGCTGTTCTGCTGGGGAAACTTCCCTCCGGGAGGGGGAAATCATCACCATCGTCATCACCAACGATCCTCTCATCGGGAGGGGATCAATATCCATCAAAATCTTCACCAGCACCATCTCCTCTCAAACCCAAGTTCATCTCTTGTATCCAATCTTTGTACGAAAACCTCAGATTGGTACCTGTGGGTTGCTAGTAGTGTTGATTACTCCTTGTAGTTGATGCTAGTTGGTTTATTTGGTGGAAGATCATATGTTCAGATCCTTAATGCATATTAATACCCCTCTGATTATGAACATGAATATGCTTTGTGAGTAGTTACGTTTGTTCCTGAGGACATGGGTGAAGTCTTGCTATTAGTAGTCATGTGAATTTGGTATTCGTTCGATATTTTGATGAGATGTATGTTGTCTCTCCTCTAGTGGTGTTATGTGAACGTCGACTACATGACACTTCACCATTATTTGGGCCTATAGGAAGGCATTGGGAAGTAATAAGTAGATGATGGGTTGCTAGAGTGACAGAAGCTTAAACCCTAGTTTATGCGTTGCTTCGGAAGGGGCTGATTTGGATCCATATGTTTCATGCTATGGTTAGGCTTACCTTAATACTTCTTCTGTAGTTGAGGATGCTTGGAATTGGGGTTAATCATAAGTGGGATGCTTGTCCAAGAAAGGGCAGTACCCAAGCACTGGTCCACCCACATATCAAATTATAAAAGTAACAAACGCGAATCATATGAGCGTGATGAAAACTAGCTTGACGATAATTCCCATGTGTCCTCGGGAGCGCTTTTCTCATTATAAGAACTTGTCCAGGCTTCTCCTTTGCTACAAAAAGGATTGGGCCACCTTGCTGCACCTTATTTACTTTCATTGCTTGTTACCTATTACAAATTATTTTATCACAAAACTATCTGTTACCTACAATTTCAGTGTTTGCAGAGAATACCTTACTGAAAACCGCTTGTCATTTCCTTCTACTCCTTGTTGGGTTCGACACTATTACTTATCGAAAGGACTACGATAGATCCCCTACACTTGTGGGTCATCACCCTCCCTCTCCCTCGTAGTCCTTCTTCTCTGTGAGGCTTGGCGAAGCCTTGCTGAGATTTCTCCACCACCGCCGCCATCACGCCGTCGTGATCATCACCCTCCCTCTCCCTCGTAGTCCTTCTTCTTCTCTGTGAGCCTTGGCGAAGCCTTGCTGAGATTTCTGCACCACCGCCGCCATCACGCCGTCGTGCTGCCGAAGGAATCAAGCTACTACTTCACCATCGCTCGCGAGGAGGTGAAAGCGTCATCAAGCCGTACCTGTGTTGAATGCAGAGGTGCCATCCGTTCGACACTTGGATCAGGAGTTCGCGGGATGGATCGTGATTGGATCGTGAAGATGTTTACTACATCAACTACGTTTCTTAACGCTTACGCTTAGCGATCTACAAGGGTATGTAGATGCAATCTCTCATCTCGTAGATTTCCATTTCCTAGATTGATCTTGGTGAGCGTAGAATTTTTTTTGTTTCCCATCCAACGTTCCCTAACAGAAACCTCAAAGGTAAAAATTCAATTCATCAAAACAAGATAGAGAGGGGGGAAACACCATATGATCCAACTATCTTAACAAAGCTCGCGATACATCAAGATCATTCCAAATCAAGAACACGAGAGAGAGAGAGAGAGAGAGAGAGAGGGAGAGAGAGATCAAACACATAGCTATTGGTACATACCCTCAGCCCTGAGGGTGAATTACTCCCTCCTCGTCATGGAGACCGATGGGATGATGAAGATGGCCTCTGATGATGATGAAGATGGCTCTGATTGGTTTTTCGTGGCTACAGAGGCTTGCGGCGGTGGAACTTCTCATCAAGGGTTCTTTTTGGGGGGGTTTGGTATTTATAAGAATTTTTGGCATCGGTCTCACAGGGGGGGTGCCCGAGGGCCCCACAAGCTCGGGAGGCGCGCCCTAGGGGTGTGGGCGTGCCCCTAGGCTTGTGGCCTCCTTGGTTACCTCCTGGCCCAGCTCCGGTGCTTCGGGGGTCTCTTTTGGTCCATAAAAAATCACCGTAGATTTTCAGCCCATTCCAAGAAATTTCATTTGTGCACAAAAAACACAACACGGTAGTTCTGCTGAAAATAACATCAGTCCGGGTTAGTTCTAATCAAATTATACCAAAACTGTTGGGGATATAACTATTGAGTATAAACCGCCCAAGAGGGGCCGGGTTATACTCATAAGGAGTCATCCATATTGAAGCCCATAAAGACAAGGAGTATGGCGCTTTACTAAAGAGATTTAAAGGCACAGGGCCCAAAGGCGGATTAGGGCCCGTAGATATAAACCGCCATGTAATATGTAACTTGTATTGTAAGATAGGAAAGGTAGAAACCAAACCGGACACGTGTATGAGCCGGCGTCGGGATTCTATAAACCACCGGGCGTCAACCTGTGTATATAAAGGGCCGACCCGGCGACGGTTCAAGGACAAGAAACAACAACTCGAGAGCTAGGTAAAGCGGATTGGCTCCCTGATCATCGAGACCCCATCAATTCCACCAGAACTGGATCGTAGGCTTTTACCTTCACTACAAGGGGCCGAACCAGTATAAAGTCCCCGTGTCCTTTGTCCGGTTTAACCCCTTTAAGCTAATCTCGTTGTGATGGCTCCACGACTAAGTCCTCACACTAGGACATCTGACGTGATAATTCCACGACAATTGGCGCCCCCCGTGGTGCTATCACACGATGGTTTCGAGTTCTTAAAGGGCAACTTCGAAGGACTCAAGGGACACGCAGTGGGCCAGATGACCAAGAGTCATCGCGACAAGCTCTACATCGACGACACAGGCTGGGGCCCCGACGCCGGCTCAATCGAGTACGGGTACCGGGTCCCCTTCGGAGGAATTCATGTCTTCATTGGCAAGATCGGCGAACCGGACCCTAAGCCGGACATCTGCGCCGACCTCGTCGAGACGGCTCAGCATGCAAGCCCCGCCCGGGTTCAGCCCGCCATGAAGGGTGCGTTTGTAGGATTTATCAATGGTGAGGAATCTGAACCGGCATCCGATGGTGAGATGGTTGTCTATTCAGATGGCGAGTCATCCACTGGAGAGACCGATTCACTGTACCAACTACAAGATGGACGGTTTGGGGGCTGTTCCGATGGCGACAGTATTCCGGACCCCCTTGAACCGCCAAACTGGGTTGCGATCTTCATGGCCGGTACGCAGCCCACGCAGCACTCCTCAGCTACATTAGTGATGATTTCCGGATCGGCAGCCGGGGCAGGAGGCCCCACGCGCCCGCCGGCTCAAGTTCTATCCGGTTTATTGGACGCCTGGACGACATTGTTGACCACAGAGGTTATTGCGAACAATCGAGATCAGCATAACCCGGAAGTCACAAAGTTGCGTGACCAGATAGCTCAGGCCAAGGAGGATTTAGCGGTTGAGGAAACCAGGATGGCTGAGAGCGGGCTGCTTTGGATGCTCAGGCGCAGCGGATTCAAGCAGAAAATTACCGGCTCATGCTGGATCAAAACACTTCAAACGACGTGTTGAGGAGGAGGCACCGATCTCGTCTGTCACCGGTTTATGAAGCAATGAATCTCTTCAATACGCCAGGAGCAGGAACCAGTAATCTGGCAGCGGTAAACCGAATTGAAGCACCTAGGATAGGAGCGCCGGATTAGCCACGGGCGACGGACCCGCCTCGGCGGAACCATGACCCGCCTTAGTACATGCCGACACCGGGTCACTTCTCCACCCCTTTGGATAACATGATTGCTACGGCGTCGCGGTTGACAGCTATTCCAATGGGGGCGAATCTCCACCAGCGGTTGAGACGCGGCGGGCTAGAGGTCTCCTTCAGACGGCTATGGTTCAGCAGCATGCCTATTCGTATAGTCGAGACATAATTCATTCAACACCTCGCCCGAGCAGGAGTTACAGCAGATGCATTGATGAACCTGCTGTATCGAGCAGCGAGCGGAACCGTAACGCCCCTCGAAGGCCTAACCCGGCGGGCGGTGGTGCAAATGCTCAGGACGTGGTGGATAACGGCAGAGCGCGTCGAGAAGCCGAGTTAGCAGCACAGTATGGGGATCGTTAGCTTACTCCGGTTCGTCCAACGACTTCAGCGGAACCAGGTCTTGCTTTCAGCTCTTGGGGGGTGCCGTGTCTCACCACAGCTCTATACAATGTGCGGCTGCCCAAGGATTTCAAAGGTCCGCGCAAAGTGCCCAATTACACTACTGACTTACCCCCCGAATCATGGGTCGAAAGCTATGAGATGGCAATGGGGATGCTGGATGTGAATGAGGCGGCGTGTGCAAAATACTTCACCATGATGTTGGATGGAACATCTTGCACTTGGCTGAAAAGTTTGTCGGCTAACTCCATTGGGTCATGGGCCGAGTTAAAAGCCTGGTTTATAACAAATTTCAAGGACATGTGCAACCCATGTCAATTGTGGATCTAGCCCCCTGTGTCCGAGAAGAAGGCGAATCGACAACCCATTGGGTGCGCCAGGTTTCAGAGATCTTGCATTCATCAGACCACATCAATGCAGATTCAGCGGTCATAACATTAGAAGGCAATTGCCGGTTTAAATCTCTGAAGTTGAAGTTGGGATGGCTCAAGCGTCATTGCAATGACATGGGAACACTTATGGCACCTCTGGTTAAGTATGCCTATTTTGATAGTACCAAGGACCTCGAGTCTGAGGATGAAAAGCTGGGGAAGGGAAAGAAGAACGGCAACACCAAAGGGCAGCAGCATAACCTGGCGGGCCATGGAAATAATGGTAAGCGTAAAGCAGATAATAGTTCAGATTTTGTGGCTAACACCAATGTGCAGGATAATGGTCAGTGTCGTAAAGGTAAACCGCCCCCGTGGAGTGGAGGATCAGGTGTCAATCTTGAGCGCCTGTTAAATCAGCCTTGCCCAAGGCACGGGACGCGAGAAAAGCCAGCTACGCACCTCTGGAAGGATTGCTTTATTATGAGGGAGTTCAAAAACTCGGATCTCTTCCAATATGATCATGGACCGTCCGGCGGTTCAGGACTGGGGTCTCATGGGCCGAGTTATGGTGGAGGCAGTTCCGGTTCAGGATTTACAGGTAATCAAGGCGGGCATGGCAACCAAGGAGGTTATAATCAATAGGGGAGTCAGCAGTAGCAACATTCAGGTTACCAGAGCCACCCGAAGTAGTTGAATAGTGGGCAGTATCACGTCTTCACCACTAGCCCATGCAAGCGTGATCAGAAGCTTCATAAAAGGGCAGTGACCTCCATTGAACCGGCGGTGCCCCGTTACTTGCACTGGTCTGAACAACCCATTGTGTGGAGTCGAGAGGATCATCCGTCCCGGGTTGATAATCTGGGTGACCTGGCGTTGGTGGTGGCGCCTCAGGTCAGGGGTTATAAGTTCACTAAGGTGCTCATGGATGGAGGGAGCAGTATCAACATTTTGTATTATGAAACCTTCCGTCGCATGGGGTTGACAGATAAGAATCTTAAACTGTCAAACATCGTTTTCCATGGTGTGGTACCTGGTAAATCGGCTTATCCAGTCGGTAAGATAGCTCTGGAGGTTGCTTTTGGATATGATCATGATTCAAGATCAGAGACATTGACTTTTGAAGTGGTGAAAATCCGGAGCCCGTACCATGTCCTGTTTGGACGGCCAGCTATGCTAAGTTCATGGAAAGGCCATGTTATGTTTATCTGCAGCTCAAGATGCCGGGTCATAAGGGGACCATCACAGTACATGGAAACCAAAAGATCGCTTTGGAATGTGAGGAAGGTGATGCGGCTTACGCTGAGTCGGTTTGTGCAATAGAGGAGTTGAAATTCTATAAGGACAATGTTGATCCGGCAGATATGACTTCTTTGAAAAAACCAACTACAGAGCATGATCCGGCTTTGAACTTTGAATCGGCTGATGAGACTAAGCTTGCTGATTTTGTTCCTGGCAATTCATCCAAGCAATTTAGCATCAGTGCTAACCTGGATCCGAAATAAGAAAGCGCGCTCATCGAGTTCATCTGTGAGAACCGGGACATCTTTGCATGGAAACCTTCTGACATGCCAGGTGTACCAAGGGAACTCACTGAGCACACTCTTAATATCAATCCCAAGTTTAAACCGGTCAAGCAGTTTCTCCGCCGCTTCAATGAAGAGAGACGCAAGGCCATTGGTGAGGAGGTAGCCCGGCTCTTGGCAGCAGGGTTTATTGTGGAGGTTTTTCATCCTGAGTGGTTGGCTAACCCGGTGCTGGTGCTTAAGAAGAACGACACTTGGCGTATGTGTGTGGATTACACAAACTTGAACAAGGCTTGTTTGGCAGATCCCTTTGCTCTCCCTCGTATTGATCAAATTATTGATGCTACGGCGGGTTGTGAGCGTTTGAGCTTTCTGGATGCTTATTCTGGTTATCATCGGATCAAAATGGCAGTTAAGGACCAGGAGAAGACAACTTTTATAACTCCCTTTGGAGTCTTCTGCTATGTGTCTATGCCTTTTGGGCTCAAGAGCGCCCAGGCGACTTATCAGTGATGTGTGTAGAATTGTCTTCTTAGTCAGATTAGGCGCAATGTTCATGCTTATGTGGATGATATCGGGGTGAAGTCCAGGAAGGCGGAGACGTTGATAGATGATTTGAAGGAAACTTTTGATAATCTCCGGGTTTATAAGATGATGCTTAATCCGCCAAGTGTGTTTTTGGTGTACCAACAGGCAAGCTCTTGGGTTTTCTGGTGTCTAACAGGGGCATTGAAGCTAATCCGGAAAAGATCAAGGCTATCACGTCCCTGGCTAAACCGGCGTGTATCAATGATGTTCAACGTCTGGCGGGTCATATTGCAGCGCTAAGCCAGTTTATCAGTCGGTTGGGAGAGAAGGCCATCCCTCTATATCAGATGATGAAAAAGATAGACAACTTTGTCTGGAGTGATGCTGCTAATGCGGCATTTGAGGATCTAAAGAAGCAGTTAGCGGAGCCGCCTATTCTTGCTACCCCCATTGATAAAAAAACCATTGCTGTTATACGTGGCTGCTAATGCCCGGGCTGTCAGCGTGGCTATTGTGGTGGAGCGCAAGGAGGCAGGAAAGGAGTATCCGGTTCAACGGCCGATTTATTATATTAGTGAGGTGCTGATTGAATCGAAGCAGAGATATCCACATTGGCAGAAGCTTGTGTATGGAGTTTTTATGGCAAGTCGGAAGCTTAAGTAATATTTTCAGGGCCATCCCATCACTGTGGTCAGTTCCGCTCCTTTGGGAGATATCATCCAGAACAGAGAAGCAACTGGCCGGGTTGCTAAGTGGGCTATCGATCTTTGACCCCACGGGTTAAAATATATGCCTCGTACGACCATCAAGTCCCAAGCGCTCGTGGATTTTATCAATGACTAGACAGAATTGCAGGCGCCAGAGGATAAACTGGATAGCACATATTGGACTATTCACTTCGACGGGTCCAGACAATTGGAGGGCTCGGGGGCTGGCGTGGTTCTTACTTCCCCTTGAGGTGACAAATTTTGTTATGTTCTCCGCTTGATGTTTCCTTGTACTAACAATGCAGCTGAGTATGAGGCCTTGCTTCACAGTCTTCGGATGGCTAAGGAGATGAACTTAATCTGGGTACGTTGTTTTGGGGATTCTGATTTAGTGGCTCAGCAAGTCTCTGGTACTTGGGATTCTAAGGATCCACTCATGGCGGCTTATCGGCGTGAGGTGGATGTCATTGCTGGTCACTTCAAGGGTTACCAGGTTAAACACATTGATCGGCGCAAGAATGAAGTAGCGGACGCCTTAAGCCGGCTGGGGTCTCAGCGTAAACTGGTGCCGCCCAATGTCTTTCTTGACGTTCTGCATAACCCGTCGGTCTCTACCGACGGAGGAGGATATGGCTGTTCCCAACCCGGAGGCTCAATTGGTGGCGGTTCTTCATGCTATCCCTGATTGGACGGTGCCATACTTAGCGTATATGACCCGGGGCAAGTTACCCGAGGACGAAGTCTTGGCCAGACAAATAATCCGGCGGTCCAAGTCCATGACTATTGTCAATGGCGAGTTACATCACTTCAGTGTCTCAGGGGCGTTTTAGCACTGCGTTTCTCCTAAAGAAGGCTGTGAGATTTTGCGTGAAATCCATGAAGGGTATTGTGGTCATCATGCCGGTTCAAAATCCCTTGTGGCTAAAGCTTTCCGACATGGTTTATACTGGCTCAAGGCTCACGCTGATGCTGAGGATTTAGTCATTAGGTGTGATGGTTGTCAGAAGTTTTCACGCCGATCCCATTTTCCGGCTCAGGAGTTGAGGATGATTCCAATCATCTGGCCGTTTGCAATGGGGGGTTGGATATGGTTGGGCCTTTTAAGAGGTCCAATGATAAGAAGACCCACCTTCTAGTGGCGGTTGATAATTTCACTAAGTGGGTGGAAGCAGAGCCAGTCAGCAAGTGTGATGCAGCCACGACAGTTCAATTCATGAAGAAGGTGATTTTCCGCTTTGGTTTTCCACACATCATCATAACAGATAATGACACGAACCTGTCCAAGGGTGCTATGGAAGAGTTCTGTCTATGTGAGCACATTCGGCTTGATGTGTCATTAGTGGCTCACCCCCAGTCTAATGGTCAAGCGGAGAGAGCTTATCAAGAAATCCTGAAAGGCATCAAGCCCGTCTTATGGTCCCTTCGCAGAGGACACCGGGTTGTTGGGTGGAAGAGTTGCCTTCTGTATTGTGGAGCATTAATACCACCCCCAATAGATCTACGGCTTATACACCCTTCTTCATGGTTTATGGAGCAGAAGCAGTTCTCCCAAGTGACATTCGCCATGACTCGCCTCGGGTGGTAGCTTATGTGGAAGCAGACAACGAGCAAGCACTCCAAGATGCATTGGACCTGTTAGATGAAAAACGGGATATAGCGACAGCTCGTTCGGCGATTTATCAACAAGACCTGCGGCATTATCACAGCCGCCGGGTTAAAACTAGAGCTTTTCAAGAAGGCGACTTAGTGCTCCGGCTTATCCAAGATCAGACCGATATGCACAAGTTATCTCCACCTTAGGAAGGGCCCTTTGTGGTCAGCAAGAATCTGAACAACGGGTCATACTACCTTATTGATGTTCGAGGGCACAAAGACTCACGCAAGTCGGAGGAGGAGACCCGCCGGCCATGGAATATTGCTCATCTTCGGCCTTATTACACCTGAGCCATAGGCTCCTATTATGTACATATTCTTAACAATGTATATATTATGATCAGTATAATAGACCGGCATCCTTGCTAAAGCAGGGCCTCTGCCGTTCGTCTTTAAAAAATTTCTTGGTTACATGGGGGCTTCTGCTTATAAAGCTGAGTTCTTTTTGTCCATTAATCCGGCTTATAAAGCTACAAAAAAAAGAGCTTGGGGGCTTCATACCCATATAATAAGGAGCCAAAGAGAGTTTATTGCAAAGCACAACTCAAACATAGGCGCCCACTGAGCACAGCTCAAAATATTGCTTGGGGGTTCTTTGCTTCTACAAGAACAAAGAGCCTACAACCTTGCAATAGGCTATAAAAGCCAGTCTTGGAAGCTAGGTGTATTCACCTAAAACCCCGGGTTATCCTGCCTTTTTAAGTAAGTCACGCCGTCCAAGTAATCCTGGTAAGACCCGTCGAATGTTTGACAGTCAATCTTATAAAGACCCTGAACTTGTCATAGTTAAATTGACGATTGGTTAATGTGAGGTCCTTCTTTTAAGGCTTTGTGAAATGGTTTAACTCAGTGGCCTGGCTGCCCATGAAAAGCCTCGCCTTTTTGTATATTTTTCTTTGCAAATCTTTCTTTTCGATGCTTATTTCGATAAGGTTTATGTTAAATCCGGTGCTTACTAACCCGGACTGTTTTTTGAGTTGCCAAGTGCAAACTTATAAGATGACCGGTGTCAATTGACCCGGCTTGGCTTTCAACTATAAGTTGTCAGTACACTATCAATTATAATCCGGTATTTGTTAAACCGGTCTGGCTTTGACTATAAGTCGCCAGAATGATCATCCGGTGTTTATTATAACCCGGCATGGCTTCATCATAAACCAACAAAGCATGGTGGGAGTTATCGCCCTTACTACAATAAGGTTGGCAAATCAACAATGTGATTCAATGTCACAGGTATGATATAGTTCATATTTCATGATTATTCTTGAAACTACAGCCTTGGTTATAAACCCTGGCTTTATATTGGGTGTTATGACCCGTCCGGTGGTAAACCGCCAGGACAATTTAAGTCTATTCTATGCAGAAACAACATTGCATAAAGCTGCCAAGGATCATAAGCAGACATAGCAATATCATGGTGGAATAACAGTATTATGCAAAGTCAATATGCACGACGGCATAGCAGACCAAGTGTTTAAAACTAGCCTATTACAAGGCAGCAAACGCCCAAAAGTTAATGGTTTATCACCGATATTTCAGTATGCAGAAGCTAAATCGGCCTCCGGATCATGATTCTTCCTCAGGCTGAATTGAAGGTTGTGGATCATCTTGCGCCGGTTCAACCTCCGCCACTCCACCCAGTGGCTAGAAGTCAATGGTTGCCCAGTCAATCCCAGTTAAAGCTCGGCATACAGCTTCATCGCTTATAAGATCGGACGGTTCAACATCAGGGGCGTAGGTATGCTTACGGATTGGCGGGATAAGATTTTGCACATCATATAAAGGTGCATCAACCCGTTTGTTGTCCGTGTCATTAGTCGACCGGTAGAAAGACAAATCAGTCTCTTCTGCCAGTTTACTTGCAAGTGGACACATTTCCTTCGTCAAAGCCTTGAGGTCGTCATTGTCAAAATCTGCCCCGTCCTCTTTTTGGCTGGGATAGTCGTTTCCAATATCCTCCGGATCAAGATCAGATATTCAGGCCTTGGCCCGAGTCAATGCAGTCAGAGCACCGGCCCTTGCAGCTGATTTCTTCAAATCTTCAAGCTGGGCAGGCATCATGGATAACTTTTCCAATGCGTCCTTGATCAATGATGGGGGCGGTTTATTATATGAAGTTGTGCAGATGACCCGTTGAATGCCAGTATATAGTTGCTCTATCAACGTATAGGCAGCTTTCAACTTTTTGCGCATATCCGAGCCAAGATGAGTAACACGGCTACCTGCAATGATCAGGATATTATTAAAATGGCAGGTTCATGGATGTTATTTATGTACAGTTTATGAAGAGGTCATTTACCAAAGACAACAGAAGTCATAGCATTGATCTGCCATTTCAAGCCAGTCAGTTCTTCTGTTACCAGTTTAAGGGTTGCTTCAGCATCCTCTGCCCGCTTTAGCAAAGTTGCTTTTTCAGTTTCCCAGTCTGCTCGTTCACCTTTAAAGCCATCCTTCAATTGTGCCATGGCTTTTAAAGCGCTGGTCAGCTCTTCTTTAGCCTTGGATGTTTCTGCTTGCTGGGACTTGATATTTTCTTGAAGGTCAGCGATTTGAGATTCCTTCTTGTTCAGATCAGCCTGTAAGAGACATTTACTGAGCTGATAGTACATATTTGAAGTCCCAAGCACATAACAAGTTATACACTTGGCACTTGGGGGCTAATGCATTTTGCTTTTTATCAACTGTCATTTTCAAAGTCCCAAGCGTATAACAAGTTGTCCACTTGGCACATGGGGGCTAATGCATATTTGCTCCAGTTCAGGTTATGGATTTTTCCTATTTAGATGGATTACATTGATGATTATCAGAAATTTTGGAAGCTGCACCGGTTCATCCTAAAGATATAAACTGGTCCATGGGGGCTATGCTAGCAAAATTAAATATTGATTCTACTTCAAGTCCCGGTTCACATCAGTATTATGAACCGGCCCTTGGGGGCTACTAGAATTGATAGCCTGAACCAGTCATAAGGAAAGATAGATTATGCAAGAATGAGTGATATTTTCCTCATACCGCTCCTTCATCAGGCCCACTAAACCGGCTTCATAGTCACGGCTTGTGTACAGGCGGTTCAAAAATCCAGAATGAATGTCTTGGGCGTTGAGATGGGCATAGCTTGATAAGTCTGTTTTCCACTTGCCCTTGTCCATAGCAGAAAAATCTTCCTTGGCACTATGCTTTGATAAAGCGACAGGGTTGCCAGGAGCAGTATGACCAAAACCGGTAATCATAATATCATCCATGGTGTCATCAGTAGTTTTGGTTGGGCTTGGTGGATCAGCAGATGGGCTTGGCGGAACACCAGACTGGCTTGGCGGATTTGTCTCTACCGGTTAAACAAAAGTGTCCTGAACCTGAGGTACCAGATCATCCAGGATGGTATCAGCATTCGGATCAAAGGTCCCTGGGGTCTTTCTGGTTCAATGGCTGGATTATCATCGGTCGGTTTATTCAACTTGACCTTCTTGCTAAGTCTGGCTTTGGCACTGGGAAGGACCCACACAAAAGTTGGCGTAATAAACATATACAAGGCATAAAGGGTTAAGTGTAATATGCTTACCCAGGAACAGTTTTGAGGGGAGGGAGTTGTGTGGCCGATGACTCGCCGGATGATGAATGGGAGGTTCCCTGATAATTTGAGTCAGACGGATTAAGAGGATATCAGAAGTGACCAGCTTTAGGATAAAGTGTGTCAGGAGTATAAGAAACCTCTTGGCGGCGTTTACGAACTGGAGAGTTCGGTAAACCGGAGGAGGTCACCACTTGGCCGCTATGCCGAGTTGTGCGGTGAGCTTCATGCTGCTGTGTCTTCAAAAGAAAGTGCGGATCCGAATAAGCAATAGGGCATGAAAATTTTACTTTCCGGACTGCTTGACAGATTTTTGGTGTTGGCACAGGATCTGAGTCGGAAGAAAGAATAGTTACCTCTACATCACTAGCGCGGCTAGCTTCCGCGTCATCCTAATAATGATCATTGTCAATGAGGTGTATGGAAAAAGAACCAAGAGAGTCAAGGTCTACCTCCGATTCCAGATTTTCAAGTTCTTCCTCATTTGGCAGGTCAGGGGACTCGGTGGTTCTCTTCTTCGCGGGTTTCTTTGTAACTTTGGTCTTGATGCGAGGCGCTCTCACCGGCTTATCCTGCGGCTTCACCGAATTATCCTGCGGTTTCCGTTTCCAAAATGGATCATCGCCCTGCAAAGATTGGCAAAGGTTATAATAGAGTGTTTACAGGAGGATGGATTAAAAAGAGTGATGCAATTCTTACAGCTGGCGGTTTGTTGGAGGTATAGAAGGGACTGAGCCCTACTTTCCCGCATACAGCCACCGGTTCGTCAAGCATTTTTTTGACAGATTCAGTGACTTCATCATCAGTGAGCTGGATGTCAATATGACGCTGAGGGTCTTTCAGATCCCCTGTGTGCTCACACATTAAACCGGAGCACCGGCTTAAAGGCATAATGCTCCAAGAAACCCAACATCGAACAAAGTCAACGCCTGTCAATCCGTTTACAACAAAAGCTCTGAGTTTTGATAGCTGAGGGGCGTATTTTGATTGTTCCTTAGCAGTTAGCCACTGGGGACATGGATGAGTGTTGGTAAGCCGGTGAGCACGGTAACCCCGTAGAGGGTTCTCATTAGGTGGAGATGTATCACGGCAGTAAAACCAAGTCTGATTCCAGTCCTTGGGATGACTATGATGCTTTGCATGAGGGAAGCTGACATCCTTCCTCTTCTGAATTGAAACCCCACCCAGCTCAATGTTGGGCCCATCTGTGAACTCAGTACGGCGGTTCAAATAGAAATAATTTCTGAACAGTTCAACAGTGGGTTCTTCTTGCAGATAAGCCTCACAAAAAACTTGAAAATTACAAATATTGGACACAGAGTTAGGCCCAATATCTTGAGGGTGGATTTGAAAGCTAGCAAGCACATCATGGAAGAATTTTGAACCGGGCAGGCTAAAACCTCGACCCAAATGGTCAACAAACACAACCACCTCTCTAGTTTTGGGTCTAGGAGGATTTTCTAGACCGGGAACTCTCCAGTGTATGACTTCCTTTTTCGCTAAAACGCCAGTGGCAACGAACCCATTTAATTGTTCTTCAGTAACTCACGAAGGGACCCAATTGCAAGCATAGAACTGTTTGGCCATTTCAACGAAAAGCTGGAAAAGAGGATTAATGCCGGTTTAAAATTCATGACTGACACGTATAAACCGGCGCAAGGACAGAGGGAGAAGACATTGAAATGTATCTACATGTTAAACCAGATTCTGACATTAAATGTGAATTGGCGGTTTAAGAGAGGACTAATGGTACCTGGCGGTTTATCATTTTCTAAAGGTTAAACCGCCTATACTAGTGTGGAAAGTACAGATCTGAAATGATGAAAAACAAGTTTCACAGATTGATATGATAATTTCAGATCTGCAGCATGTCAGCAAATCAAGATATATTCAGACCTAAGGTACAGGTGCTTAAGAAGTTCATCAGATCCAGTTGAGATTTTCTATACAAAAAGGATGCGCTGATGATGGAAAAGGGGATTATAAACTACGACTACACAGAAAAATATTAGATTGAACTCGGTATTTACGCTATGGAGAAGAACAAGAAAGAACAGCACTGAGCTTCGATGAACTCGCGGAAAACCCTAACGGGATCCATGGGAAGAGCAAAAAAGAAAAGGATTTACCAGGGCTGTTGGACGCGGAGGCGTGCAGACGAGAATCTGTTCGAATCAGGTTGATGCAGCAGTCGTTCTTGGGGCAGAGGCGAAGGTCGTCGGCGGCGGATGTGCTCGAGCACTGAGGCGACACGAGGTGGAAGAAAGACGAAGAGGCAAGGGGAGAAAAGGAAAGGGACCCTCGGCCCTATTTATAAGACAAAGGGATAAGTGACAGGCGCGGGAATCGAGGAGCCCAAAAAATGGATATGTGACAGAGTTGTCGCCTCGATTTTCAGAGGTTCATCAATGAAAGGGAAGTTTATATGGTTTTAATAAGCAGGTGACGTCATGGCGGTTTATTACAATCTTGGAGGATGACGTCAGGGCAGTTTACAAGGTTCGCATGAAGATGTTCAAGAAGAAATTTTCATAAGTGTTGAAGATTGACATGAACAGGTACAAATCAATATGGGGCCTAATGTTGGGGATATAACTATTGAGTATAAACCGCCCAGGAGGGGCCGGGTTATACTCATAAGGAGTCATCCATATTGAAGCCCATAAAGACAAGGAGTATGGCGCTTTACTAAAGAGATTTAAAGGCCCAGGGCCCAAAGGCGGATTAGGGCCCATATATATAAACCGTCATGTAATATGTAACTTGTATTATAAGATAGGAGAGGGTAGAAACTGAGCCGGACATGTGTATGAGCCGGCGTCGGGATTATGTAAACCGCCGGGCGTCAACCTGTGTATATAAAGGGACGACCCAGTGGCGGTTCAAGGACAAGAAACAACAACTCGAGAGCAAGGTAAAGCGGATTCGCTCCCTGGTTATCGAGACCCCATCAGTTCCACCAAAACTGGATCGTAGGCTTTTACCTTGACCGCAAGGGGCCGAACCAGTATAAACTCCCCGTGTCCTTTGTCCGGTTTAACCCCTTTAAGTTAATCTCGTTGCGATGGCTCCATGACTAAGTCCTCACACTAGGACATCTGACGTGATAATTCCATGAAAAAAACCATATAAAATTGTTGTAAACATGGCATGAATACCTCATAAATTATAGATACGTTGGAGATGTATCAATTAGCCAATAGGGAAACAAGATGATTGTGAAAGTAGGGATCTAACGATTGTAGAAGGATAGACCGGGCGGCTCACTAGCCTACTGATCTGGACCTGGCGTCGGTCGGTTGGCGCTGGTGCTACTTTGTGAGGATAGTATTGAAGGGGACAAGCAGTTGATTGAGTACATTACTAGATTTTATAGGGATTTATTTGCACATCCAGAAGTATCACACATTTATTTGAATGTTGATAACCCTGTAGTTGTGCCATCAAAATATAAGGAGGCTTTGGTTGGTGATCTTACAATGGAAGAAATTAAAAAGTAGTTTTCCAAATGGCACATAATAAATCTCTTGGACCTGATGGCTTTACTCGTGAATTTTATCAGCATTTTTGGAATTTGATAAAAATGATATAAAAATATGTTTGATGAATTCCATAGGGGTGGTCTAGATATCAAAAGGCTTAATTATGGGATTACCACTTGATCGCCTAAGAGTAAAGATGCTAATCAAATCCAGAAATACAGGCCCATATGCCTGTCAAATGTGAGTTCTTTTAATAAAGTTTTGATGAATAGATTGAATTTGGTGGCTAGTACAATAGTTTCTCCAATTCAAACTGCTTTTATTAAAGGCAGGTACATCATGGAAGGGGTTTTGATGTTGCATGAAGCTTTAAACAGCGTGCATACTAAAATCAATGACAAATATGGTCCATATTTCCCTACTCATAAAGGATTGAGACATGGTGACTCTTTGTCCCCTTTGACGTTTAATCTTGTAGCTGATGCTTTGGCAATCTTAATGGACAATGCCAGGAAAGCTGGTTTAATTAAAGGTCTATTGTCTGAAAGCTTGGAAGGTGGTGTTAATATGTTACAATATGCATATGACACCATCTTCCTCATGCAAGATGATTTTGAAAGTGCACACAGTTTGAAATATATACTATGCTTATTTGAGCAAATGTCTAGCCCAAAAATCAACTTTCATAAAAGTGAGTTATTTTTATTTGGGAAGGCTGTAAAAAATTAGGAGTACTCTAGAATATTCATTTGCCTAGTCGGTGATCTTCCCCTGAAATATCTAGGGCTTCCTATTAACAAAAAAAGAACTAGAAATAAACACCGGAAACCTCCTGGGGAAAAATGGAAAGAAAATGTGGAATTTGGTAGGGTAGGTTGCTATCCAGTGCTGGGAGAATCACTTTGATTCAATCCTCCCTGACCGGTATACCTTAATTTATGATGTCTTTAATGAGTTTCCTGTTGGGTTAAATAAGAGGATGGATTTCTTTCGGGCTAGGTAGCCATGGCAAGAGAACATTGATGAGAAAAATACAACTTAGTTAAATGGTCAGAGGTATGAAACCTAAGGATATGGGGGGCCTGGGCATTCAGAATTTGGCTCTTGTGAATAAAGCTTTGCTTTGCAGGTGGTGTTGGAAACTATATAACACAAAAGGGATCTGGCAAGATATATTGAGGGGGAAATACATTAGAAATACTTGTGTTAGTAGAGTAAAACACATGGCCGAGGACTTGATGACCCACAAGTATATGGGATCAATTGTAGCCTTTTCGATAAGTAAGAGTGTCGAACCCAACGAGGAGCAGAAGGAAATGAACAGTGGTTTTCAGCAAGGTAATGTCTGGAAGTGCTGAAAAATTGTAAGTACAGAGTAGTTTGATAACAAGATAATTTGTAACGAGCAAGTAACAGTAGTAGTAACAAAAGTGTAGCAAGGTAGCACAATCCTTTTGCGGCAAAGTACATGCCAAAACGGTCTCTTATGATAAGCACAAGTGTTCTTGAGAGCACATGGATATTTCATCTAGTCACTTTCATCATGTTGGTTCGATTCATGTACACTACTTTGATAATTTGGTATGTGGGTGGACCGGTGCTTAGGTGTTGTTCTTACTTGAACAAACCTCCTACTTATCATTAACCCTCTTGCAACCATCCGCAACTACGAGAAAATTATTAATAATCAATTCTAACCATATCATTAAACTTTTGGATCCAATCGGTCCCTTACGGAATAACACATAAACTAGTGTTTAAGCTTCTGTCACTCTCGCAACCCATCATCTAATAACTACTCCACAATGCATTTCCTCAGGCCCAAATATGGTGAAGTGTCATGTAGTCGACATTCACATGACCCCACTAAGGGAATCACAACATACATATCATCAAAATATCGAACACATATCAAAATCACATGATTACTTGCAACATGATTTCTCCCGTGACTTCAAGAACAAAAGTAACTACTCACAAATGATAATCATGCTCAATATCAGAGGGGTATTAAATAGCATAATGGATCTAAACATATAATCTTCCACCAAATAAACCATATAGTAATCAACTACAAGATGTAATCAACACTACTAGTCACCCACAAGCACCAATCTATAGTTCCGGTACAAAGATTGAACACAAGAGATGAACTAGGGTTTGAGAGGAGTTGGTGTTGTTGAAGATGTTGATGGAGATATCCCTTCCCAAGATGGGAGAGTTGTTGGTGATGATGATGACGATGATTCCCCCTCCGGGAGGGAAGTTCCCTCGGTGGAATCGCTCCACCGGAGGTCAAAAGTGCTCCTACCCAGGTTCCGCCTTGAGATGACAGCGCTTTGTCCTGAAAGTCCTCTCCTTACTTTTTCTATGTTAAAATGACTTATGTACCAGAAGAGGGGCACTGGAGGTGGGCCTGGGTGAGCACAACCCACCAGGGCGTGCCTAGGCTCCCTGGCGCTCCCAGGTGGGTTGTGCCCACCTGGTGGGCCTCCTCTGGTACTTATTGGCTCCAAAAAATCCTAATTTGTTCCATAAAATATCCTTGTGAAGTTTAAGCTCATTTGGAGTTCTGCAGAATAGGTAGCCTGGCATAGCTTTTTTTCCAGCTGCCAGTATTCTCCCCCTTTGTGTGTACCTTGCATATTATGAGAGAAAAGGCACTAAAATTACTCCAAAAAGCATTATTATGCAATAAAACAACATAAATAACAGTAGGTAAACATGATGCAAAATGGACGTATCAACTCCCCCAAGCTTAGACCTCGCTTGTCCTCAAGCGAAAATCGAAATCGAAAAACATGTCCACATGCTTAGAGAGAGAGAGAGCGGTGTCGATAAAAACAAAAATATGGACATAGCGGCATCATGTGACTTATTATGGCAGCAACAAACTTTAACATAAAACCTTTATCATAGACTTCTCATGAACGAGGAACAATTCATCACAACATCAAAGTATAAAGTATAAACTCTATTGGAAACCAACAGACTATGTTCTCAGTCAACTTTGCAACTACAATTCATCATCTTTTCAGGAAGGGTCACGCTTTAGGAAACTTCACATACTCAACCATCATCTAGTCTTCTATGATTGCGAACACTCACCTTGTACACGTGAGCAAAATGTTTCAACCGGACACATAGAAAGATAGGGGCTTATAGTTTCGCCTCCCAATGTATTCACCTCAAGGGTGATGTCAACAATAATAACTCATGCTACCCATATTCAACTGGATATATGTGCCTAGATCTTTCCTCATCACATGATGCTTGCCAAAGGAGAAAATAAAAAGGAATAGAGAGAAAAACTTTGACTCTTGCATGAAAGTAAATACATAGAAGTAAAGGATAGGCCCTTCGCAGAGGGAAGCAGAGGTTGTCATGCGCTTTTTGTTTGTATGCTCAACCCCTTAGTGCAAGAGAATGTCACGTTATATTGCCCTTATGATGGCAACCTTTATTATGCAGTCTGTCGCTTTTATTCTTTGCCATCACAAGTTTGTACAACGCTCAATTTTCTCTTACACTAAATGATCTAACACTTTTTAGAAGCATTTTTTATTGCCTTATTGCACCGATGACAACTTACTTCAAGGATCTTACTCAATCCATAGGTAGGTATGGTGGACTCCCAAAATAAGATTTGGGTTTAAGGGTTTTGGTTGCACAAGTAGTATCTCTAGCTACTTAGTGCGGAATTTTTGGCTAGCAAAGATAGGGGCAAACACCACATGTTCAAGGATCTATGATAATATAGCTTCTATGTGAATATGAACAAACGTAAATCATTACGTTGTCTTCCTTGTCCAGCGTCAACAATTGTTGCATATAATATTTTGATGGGTGCTCACAATCACAAAAGATTTCCAGGATAGTATATTTGCATGTGAATCTTCTCTTCCCTTATTAATTCTTTCATGAGTTGCATCATTGACCAATGCTATGTTTGTCAATCTACAATTAAAATTTCTACTTATACTTTTCCTTGTGTAATGTCATCATTTACCATAAGATTAGCATATGATCTTTTTCATTTATTTCCTTTCTTTTTATTGAAACATGAAAGTAAAATAAGATAAACACAAACTGAACTTTATTATATATCTCGCACACGATTACAAAGATAGATCACTAAACAAACTCTCGAAAAGAAAGGATCGAACTAAACTTTTATTCATCTAAAGCAAAAGATAACTATGGGTCGAACTAAGAAAAGTAAAGGAAAAAGATAGTGCAGGTGATACGATACTGGGGCACCTCCCCCAAGCTTGGTGAAAGCCAAGGGGAGTGCCCATACCCGATACTCAATTTTCTTTTAGTGATGAAGAAGGAGGTGGTGGTGATAAAGTAGTAGCGACCCGGTCCTTAAGGGCCAAGAGATTCTCCAATCTACGGATGACACTCCGGAGGAAGGTGATGTGCTCTTGATGCAGAATATTTTCACGAGTGAGGTACTTATTTTGCACACGAACCATTTCAATGATCCTGAAGGCTGCAATCTCAGTGGGGGTAAGATGGGCATAGTAAGGTTTAAGGATATCTTCCTCTTCCTCATCGGCAGGCAGTGCTTGCTCGGTCACCGGCACTTGATCTCCGGTGGCCTCCTTGCTCTTGTCTTCCTTGGCTGCTCCAACGGGCTCTTCCCTGTTTAGCTTGATCTTCATCAACCAAGCATCCTCTTCCATATTGTTAGAGTAAGAAGAAGACATGATGCCTGGCTCAACAGATCTGACAGGAAACATCAAGAAAAGAACATAGGAGATTTCTCCACGATACGGAGGTCAACAGGTTTGGGGGGTATACAAAGATTTTTTTATCTTGGGAAACAAGCAAACGGAAGAAAAACGGAGTTCAGAAGGTACCCGAGTTGGGCACAACCCACCTGGGCGCGCTTGGAAAGCTAGGCGCGCCCTAGTGTCTTGTGCCCACGAGGGTCACCTTCCTGGTAGTTTCTTATTTTCCTAATTTTAAAATATTCCAAAACTGACAAAAAAAATTGTGGTTTTTTGGGAGTCCGTTTACTTACTGTATCACGTACCTCCTCTTTTTCGTGATTCCGGAGTGTTCCGGAAGGTTTCTTTTATGTGTTCTTCCAGTGTCATAGTTTGGATAATATTGCTTTCAACATTAATGGGCGTACCTGAGATATAATGTTTTATTCGTTGCCCATTAACAACCTTCGGGTTAGTACCTTCGGCATTATTTATTTTGATAGCTCCAGATCGATAAATCTCCTCGATAACATAGGATCCTTCCCATTTGGAGAGGAGTTTTCCTCCAAAGAATCTTAAATGAGAGTTGTACAAAAGAACATATTCTCCAACTTTGAACTCACGCTTTTGGATTCTTTTATCATGCCATCTTTTAACTTTTTCTTTGAATAACTTTGCATTTTCATAAGCTTGGGTTCTCCATTCATCTAATGAGCTAATATCAAATAACCTCTTTTCACCAGCAAGTTTAAAATCATAGTTGAGTTCTTTAATTGCCCGATATGCTTTATGTTCTAACTCAAGAGGAAAATGACAAGCTTTTCCATAAACCATTTTATAAGGAGACATACCCATAGGATTTTTATATGTTGTTCTACAAGCCCAAAGTGCACCCTCTAGTTTCTTAGACTAATTCTTCTGGGACCTATTGACAGTATTTTGTAGGATTAGTTTTATTTCTCTATTGCTAGGTTCAACTTGACTAGACTAAGGATGATAGGGTGATGCAATTCTATGGTTAACATCATAACTTGCAAGCATTTTACAGAAAGCACCATGAATAAAGTATGAACCACCATCAGTCATTAAATATCTAGGGACTCCAAACCTTGGGAAAAGAACTTCCTTAAGCATTTTAATGGAGGTGTTGTGATCAGCACTACTAGTTGGAACAACTTCTACCCACTTGGTAACATAATCGACAGTAACCAAAATATGAGTATACCCATTAGAGGAAGGAAAAGGTCCCATGAAATCAAATCCCCAAACATCAAATGGTTCAACAACAAGTGAATAATTCATAAGCATTTCTTGACGCTTACCGATATTATCTATTCTTTGACATTCCTCGCAAGATAAGACGAACTTACAGGCATCCCTGAACAGAGTAGGCCAATAAAACCTAGATTGCAATACCTTACGAGTGGTTTTGTCTCCCTCGTGATGTCCTCCATAAGCTTCGGAGTAACATTTCCGTAAGATTTGTTCATGTTCATGCTCAGGTACACAACGTCAAATAATACCATCTACTCCTTTATAAAGATGTGGGTCATCCCAAAATTCATGTCTTAAATCATAGAAGAATTTTTCTCTTTTGTTGGTATGTAAAGCTAGGTGGTATGTATTTAGCAGCAATGCAATTAGCATAGTCAGCATACCAAGGTGTACTATTAGAAACATTTATTGCAGCAAACTATTCATCAGGAAAGCTATCATTAATAGGTTGTGGGTGTTGTGGAAAGGTCACGGCAGGTGTCCTAGCAAAAAGACTTAGTCATGGAGCCATCGCAACTAGGAAGCTTAAAGGGGTTAAACGGGACAAAGGACATGAGAGTTTATACTGGTTCGGCCCCTTAAGGTGAAGGTAAAGGCCTAATCCAGTTTGAGGTGGTATTGCTTATGTCTCGATTACCAGGGAGCGAATCCGCTTGACCTAGCTTTCGATCTGATGTTACTTGTCCTGAACTGTCGCTGGGTCGTCCCTTTATACACACAGGTCGACGCCCAGCGGCTCACGGAGTCACGACCGGCTCATAAACAGTGTCTAGCTCGGTGAGTATCTATTCTTGCCTTACAATACAAGTCATACATATATGGTGGTTTATCTCTACGGGACTTAAGCCGCCTTTGGGCCTTGGGCCCTTAACTGAACCACCATCTTGAAATATCGTCTTGGGCTTCATATTGATGAATCGCCATAGGTATAACCCGGCCCCTCCTGGGCGGGTCATACCTAATAGTTATATCCCCAACATTAGGCCCCAGATTGATTTGAACTGGTTCATGTCAATCTTCAATATTTAGAAAAAATCTTCTCTTCTTCATCTGTGCGAGAATTTATAACCCGCCATGACATCATCTTCTGGATTGGCGATAACCCGCCATGACGTCACCTTTCATTAATTCACACTTTATCCAACATATCTCAACGGATCTTTATCTTTAATAACCGCTCCGAAAATCGAGGCGTCCGGGTAGCTGGATAACCATGTTTTGGCCTCCTGGTTTTTCGCGCCCACTTATTAGACCCGGCCGACATCTCTATTGGGTATCCAAGCCACAAGGAGGATGGCACTCCATTTGAATAGAAAGACTTTGTTGCTTGCATGAAGGAAATACGTCCTCTGGCCAGCCTGATTGCCAATGAGATAGACCTCACCAAGTACCATCCGGCTTATGACGTGGGAAGTCAAAGGATGCCAACACTGTCTTATAAAGTGACAGGCCTGATCCCCCCAATCCGTAAGCACACCTTCGCCCCTGAAGTTGACCCGTCCGAGCTAATTGATGATGAAGCTGAGTTTCAAGCTTTGAATGGAATTGGCTAGTCGTCATCAACCCTCCAGGACGTAGAACAGGACAAAGAAGCGGAGAGGGTTGACCTGGAAGCCTCAGGTCAGCAGAGGCAGGAAGATTGATCTGTTGGGCGGCTCCTACTTGTGACTTCGAAAAAACATTTGATCTTTTAGACTCGGGGAGTCATGTAATAGGGTAGCAATGACTTTGCTCTACCGTGCCATCGTGCATGTTTTGGTGCTCAACACTGTTAAGCCACCCTCTTATATTTACCTTCTTTACACTTATCATTTATTTGACTTGTGCATAAGAAATCCTTGAACTATCCTGCATACAGAAATAGATCACAAGAACCCTTGGCAGTTTACCGCAGGGCGGGTCATAATATCTAACATATAACCACTGATGTGTAAAAAAGAGTCATAGACAGGGCTGGTATGAATCAGAACTTGCAACATAACTATAATAACAGTATCATACCTGTGATATTGAATTTGTACTGCCGGTTTATGTGACCTGTGCAGTAAGGGTGATAACCCAATCTTGAGAAGCCAAAACTTCCAAACATTTATGATTGTCATATGCGGGCGACTTATCATCCAAAGTCAAGGCGGGTTAATCGAAACCACATATATGCTTCAGATGTAAAAAAGTATCAAGAGAAACCCGAAAGACTGTTTCAAAAACCTTAAATCAACAAGGAGAGAAAAAACATGAGGCTTCTGATTCGAATACGATCAGTAAGACGGACCAAAAGGGTTAACGGCTATGTTCTCTTTGGTGAATACACCTATGTTTGAACAGGCAACCCCCAAGTGGTTTTTGGCATTGCGCCGATCAAGAGAGTACCGACAACTATCTTCTCTTTGGTGAAGACACCTATGTTTGAACAGGAAGCCCCCAAGTGACCTTGAAGCTTTTTTAACGACTCTGATTCGAATATGATCAGAGTCGGATCAAAAGGGGTTAAGCTATGATTCGAATACGATCCAGCCCTCAAATGATCAAGTTGTTTGAACAGCTATGATTCGAATACGATCAGGAAGCTGTGCCAAAGGAGTTAAGCTAGATTCGAATACGATCAGCCCCCCAGTGATCTAAATATTTAACGACTCTGATTCGAATACGATCAGGGTCGGACCAAAAGGGGTTAAGCTATGATTCAAATACGATCCAACCCCCAAATGATCAAAAGGTTTGAACAGCTGTGATTCTAATACGATCAGGAAGCTGTGCCAAAGGGGTTAAGCTAGATTTGAATACGGTCAGCCCCCAATGGTCATTTATGATGACGAAGACAAATGATCTTTTGAAGATAAAACAACAGATACCACGCTTTATTATAATCATCATAATATATACATGGTAAAAATATGTACATCATAAGAGTCGGTGGCTCATGTGTAGTAAGGCCGAAGATGAGCGATATTCCAGGCCAGCGGGTCTCCTCCTCCGACTTACGTGAGTCTTTGTGCTCTCGAACATCGATAAGGTAGTATGACCCGTTGTTCGAATTCTTCCTGACCACAAAGGGCCCTTCCCAAGGTGGGGACAAGTTGTGCATATCAGTTTGATCCTGGATGAGCTGGAGCACCAAGTCACCTTCTTGAAAGGTTCTGGACTTAACCCGGTGGCTATGGTAACGGCGTAGGTCTTGTTGGTAAATCGCCAAACGGGCTGCCGCAAGATCGCGCTTCTCATCCAACAGGTCAAGGGCATCCTGACGTGCTTGTTCATTATCAGCCTCAACATAAGCCGCCACACGGGGCGAGTCATGATGGATGTCACTAGGAAGAACCGCCTCTGCTCCGTAAACCATGAAGAAAGGCGTGTAACCCGTAGACCTGTTAGGGGTAGTGTTGATACTCCATATGATAGAAGGCAACTCCTCCACCCAACAACCCGGCGTCCGTTGCAAAGGAACCATAAGCCGGGGCTTGATGCCTCTCAAAATTTCTTGATTGGTTGTTTCAGCTTGACCATTGGATTGAGGGTGAGCTACTGATGATACATCAAGACGAATATGCTCACGTTGACAAAACTCTTTCATAGCACCTTTGGAAAAGTTAGTGCCATTATCAGTTATGATACTGTGGGGAAAGCCAAAACGGAAAATCACCTTTTTTAATGAATTGAACCGCTGTTGCTGCGTCACACTTACTGAACGGCTCTGCTTCAACCCACTTTGTGAATTTATCAACCGCCACCAAGAGGTGGCTCTGCTTCAACCCAATACTGTTTACGCTCACTTTTATCATTAGTTACCTTGCTGTTTTTATATTTTCAGATTACAAATACCCATATCTACTATCCATATTGCACTTGTATCACCATCTCTTCGCCAAACTAGTGCAGCTATACAATTTACCATTGTATTGGGTGTGTTGGGGACACAAGAGACTCTTTGTTATTTGGTTGCAGGGTTGTTTGAGAGAGACCATCTTCATCCGACGCCTCCTGCGGATTGATAAACCTTAGGTCATCCACTTGAGGGAAATTTGCTACTGTCCTACAAACCTGCAGACTTGCGGGCCCAACAACGCTCTACAAGAAGAAGGTTGTGCAAGAGACATCAAGCTCTTTTCTCGGCGCCGCTGTCGGGAGGTTAGAAGCGGCACTCACACCCCGTCAACTAAGCTCTTTTCTAGCGCCGTTGCCAGGGAGGTGAGTGCTTGAAGGTATATCTTTAGATCTTGCAATCGAATCTTTTTGTTTCTTGTTTATCACTAGTATAGTCTATAAAAGAAAACTACAAAAAAATGGAATTGAGTTTGTCTCATACGCTTCATCTTTTTAATATCTTTTGTGAGAATGATGGAAAGGAAAATTGTGCTCAAGTGCTAGAAGAAGAATGCATTAGAATGTTCGGTACTAGATCTTTGTGTGATGAGCATGATTGCAATGTTGTTAGTATGAATTCCTTGAATATCCATGATGCTAATGATATGCAAAGCCACAAGCTTGGGGAAGCTATGTTTGATGAATATGATATTTTTTGTCCCCCAAGTTTTGATGAGAAAATTTATTATGATGAAAGCATGCCTCCTATTTATGATGATTATATTGATGAAAGTGGATTTGGAAGAGTGTCACCTTTATTTATTGATGATTCCACTATTTTGGAAGAGGTTCCAATTGATTATGAGAACGAAGTTGCTATCTATGATGATTATTGTGATGACTTGTATGCTATTAGGAATAATGATAACCACAAAACTTGTCATCATGATTTTAGTTTTCAATTGGATTATGCCTCACATGATAATTATATTGTTGAGTTTGCTCCCACTACTATTCATGAGAAGAAATTTGTTTATGAGGAGAGTAGTAAATTTTCTATGCTTGTAGATCATGAAAAGAATGCTTTAGGTGCTGGTTATATTGTTGAATTCATTCATGATGCTACTGAAAATTATTATGAGGGAGGAATATATGCTTGTAGGAATTGCAATAATGTCAAGTTTCCTCTCTATGTGTTGAAAATCTTGAAGCTATGCTTGTTTTACCTTCCTATGCTAGTTGATTATTGTTCCCATAAATTGTTTGCTCACAAAATCCCTATGCATAGGAAGTGGCTTAGACTTAAATGTGCTAGTCATATGCTTCATAATGCTCCCGTTATGTTTCAATTCTTATCTTTTAGGTAAGCATCATTGTCATCATCATGCCTAGCTAGAAAGGCATTAAAGAAAAGCGCTTGTTGGGAGACAACCCAATATTTACCCTTACTGTTTTTGTGTGTCCACATGATTATGCTACTGTAGTAATCATGTTTTATAGCTTTTGTTTCAATAAAGTGCCAAGTAAGACCTTTAGGATAGCTTACGGTGATAGTGGTGTTGATCCTGCTGAGAATCAGAAACTTTTGCACCCAGTAAATTAGTTTTGTTAATTCACAGCAACGTGATTATGATCTTATTATTTTTGATCTGGATTGGTACACAAATTGCTTAGGCCTTCCTAATTTGGTAGGATTTTTGGAGTTCCAGAACTATATGTTTGATACAGATTACTACAGATTGTTCTGTTTTTGACAGATTCTGTTTTTCGTGTGTTGTTTGCTTATTTTGATGCATCTATGGCTTGTATTAAGTGGTATGAACCATAGAGAAGTTGGAATACAGTAGATATTACACCAATATGAATTTAGAATGAGTTCATTACAGTACCTAAGTGGTGGTTTTATTTTATTATACTAACGGAGCTTACGAGTTTTCTGTTGAGTTTTGTGTTGTGAAGTTTCCAAGTTTTGGGTAAAGATTCGATGGACTATGGAATAAAGAGTGGCAAGAGCCTAAGCTTGGGGATGCCCAAGGAACCCCAAGGTAATATTCAAGGACAACCAAGAGCCTAAGCTTGGGGATGCCCCGGAAGGCATCCCCTCTTTCGTCTTCGTTCATCGGTAACTTTACTTGGAGCTATATTTTTATTTGCCACATGATATGTGTTTTCCTTGGAGCGTCATTTTATTTTGTTAGTATTTGCTTGCTGTTATTTAGATTAATGTTTTGCATCTTTATTTTCAATAAAAATGTCAAGGATAGCCTTTGACATGCTTATTTTGCTAGTATACATGTTGCTGTTTGAAAACAGAAAGTTTACCGCTGTTGCAAAAATTCCCTAGAAAATTCAGAGAATGGTATAATGTTGAAACTTTTTGCATATTGAGCTCTGATAAATTTACTACAGTGGGAATTTTCTCTCATAATTTTTGGTGTTAGGGAAGTATTGATACTCTTGCATTCTTTACAGACTGTACTGTTTTGGCAGATTGCTGTTATGTTTACATTGTTTGCATATGTTTGCTTGTTTAATGATTCTATTTAAGGATAGGAGTATTAAATATGCAGAGGCATTTAGTATGCAATGTTGAATAATAATTTTAGTGATTTCTTACAGTAGAAAATGATAAGGTTTTGCATTGGTTTATACTAACCTATCTCACGAGTTCTTGTTGAGTTTGTTGTGGATGAAGCTTTTGATAAAAAGAGAAACCATGATATGAGAGGAATTAAGGAGACACAAAAGTGTCAGCGTTCTGGGAACAGGGGTCCCCAGACTTGCCTGCCTGCGGCCTGCGGTGTGGCTCAAGTGGGGGCCCAGTACAGCCCAGCTTCATCAGCTCAAGCTCAAGACCCTCGCGAGGGGCCGAGCCTCGCGGGGCGGGCGATAGGAAGCTTCCTCAGGAGCAGCCTCATCAGGCGGGCTCGTGAGGGGGCGGAGAGATCAAGGCGGGGTACCTCGCAAGGTGCCCGTCACGCAAGCCACGACGATCAAGACCAGGCGGGCGCCAGGCGGGCGCGGGCCTGCGCAGTGTCCTTATTTCCCCCTCGGTGCAAAGGGGGCAAGCACAGGCCAAGGCATCAGGCAAAGGTTACCGTTTCGGTGCAACAAGACCAAGTCCAGCAGAACAGCAGGATGGAGGTCATCGTGGAGCCTGGGACGGCGTCACCGTCAGAGTCTTTGGCAGTCGGAGACCAACTTGAGTCAGGATAAGTGTACTAGATGTTCCCCTTCAAAATGGCCAATTGTTGGCGCCCTTCCCGTTCATTATTTGGGAAGAGGCCCAGGGCCTCCCTATATAAATAGAGCTAGCCACCACAGAGTAGGGGGATCCAGATTTCGGGTAGACTAGAGAGAGAGAGGCGACTGAACTCACCCAAGCAGTTCATCGCACCAGCTCAAGAACAGCCCCTCGCGAGGTTGTTCTCCCTTTGTATTGTTCATCATCAGCCCCTGAGGCAATCCACCACACCACACACTGGAGTAGGGTATTACACCACAATGGTGGCCTGAAGCAGTATAAACCTCGTGTCCCTTGTATGTTCTTCTTTCTAGCTTAGACCCCTTGCGAGGCTTCGAGACATGAGTTGGTAGGGGAAAGATCTTCGTGCGTACCCAGAGTTCGAACTTCAAGGGTCTGCCGGAACCCGAAATCCGACATTTGGCGCGCCAGGTAGGGGTGCGCCGGAATCCTTCTTCCACCTCCTCGCGTTCGTCGTCCATCGCGCCCATGTCTGACGCTCGCCGAGCCCGCGCCGAGCGTCGGGCTGCTCTCGCCGCCCGAGTCGCCCAGATGGCTCCCGTCGGCGGGTGCCCCCGTCTCCTGCCACCACCGTCCTGGCCGGGAACGAGCAGCAGGCGTCGTCGCTACATCCCTCGGTGCCGCGGGAAGGCCGCACCGCCACCCCGTCGCTGACTCCAGCCGGTTCGTCGTCCCACGCTCGTCGCGCTCTCGCGGACACGCACGCCGCGTTGCTCCTGGCACGTGAGCTCCTGCACTACTGTCCCATCGACGACCTCTACGACGAGTGGCTCGCTCGCATCACCGAGCTCGTTAGCGCCGCAGGGGGCTCCCCTGCACCGTCCCTCTCACTGCATCGCCCTCCGTCCTGCGCAGGAGGCGTAGATCAGGAGGTGCCTCCGCCACCTCCTCCCCAAGAAGGCGCCCTGGCTCCAAGGCGCGCGGCCCCAGGACGAGATCCACAGCGTCCGGCGCCCGCGCGGCAAGAAAGGAGCTGCCAAGAAATCCCTCGTCCCCAAGAAGGTGCTCGTGTGCACCCGGCATTGGTGCGCCATGACCGCATCCCTGCGCCACCACGTCAAGACCCCGCCTGCTCCAGAAAGCGACGCGTGGGAATCCCCAGGAGCAAGCCCCGCATCAGCAGAGAGCTCCGGTGGCCACCGCAGGCTGTCGCGCCTTCACCACCGAGCTACGCAGTGTCGCTTGGCCAGGCAAGTTTAAACCTGACCTGCCTCCTCGCTACGACGGCACTACCGACCCCGCGGAGTTCCTACAGCTCTATGAGCTGGGCATCGAAGCCGCCAACGGGGACGAGAAGGTCATGGCGAACTGGTTTCCCATGGCGCTCAAGGATGGCGCCCGCACCTGGCTCCTAAACCTGCCTCCCAGCACGATCTCCTCTTGGGACGAGATGCGCACTCGTTTCATCGCCAACTTCCAAGGCACTCGCGACCGGCCCCCGGCCATGAGTGACCTGCGCTGCATCAAGCAACAGCCAGGAGATACCCTGCAAAAGTACATCCAGCGCTTCAACAACGCCCGCCTCAAGATCCCCAGGGTGACTCAGGAAGCCATCATCTCAGCCTTCTCTGATGGCGTGCGTGACATCAAGATGAAAGAGGAGCTAGCGATCCATGAAGACCTGTGCACATCTCTGGAGCTGTTCAACTTGGCGACCAAGTGCGACAGGGCTGAGGAAGGGCGCCTCTCCCTCCTCGAGCTTCCAGTTGTTGATCCGGAAGAGAAGAAGCCCAAGGTCAAGGACGTGAAGCGCAAAGGAGCTGCTGTGCTCGCAGCGGAGCCAGACACCAAGCGAGGCGGAGATCAGCCGGAGTCGTCCAAGGGCAGCCGGTACTGCGTGTACCACGACCTCCACACCCACAACACCAACGAATGCCAAGAGCTCAGGGTTGTGCGAGATGGGCGAATCGGCCGACGCCCCGAGCGCAACGATCGGGGCTATGGACGAAGGAGGAAGAGGTGGAGGACGATGGGAAGACCGTGGCCCTCGCCAAGGGTGGCGTGACCGACCTCGCAAGGACCGTTGGCAGGACCAGCCTCGCGAGGGAGGTTGGAGAGATTAGCCTCGTGAGGATCGCCCGCAAGGCAACACAGGCCTCCCTCCTCTGCCACCACCGCCAAGGAGGAATGAAGACTAGCATCAGGACGAGGGGGCTGGGGGCTTCCAGGAGCCACGTGCAATCGCTTGCATCCTGGGTGGCGCCCAGGCCCCAGCCTCACAGCGCATCTTCAAGAAGTTTGCTCACGAGGTGAATGCAGTCCTCCCCAAGCTTGAGGCCACGCGCCCTCTCGGGTGGTCTGCGTGCACTATCACATTCAGCTCAGCGGATCAGCTCAAGTGCGCGGCAACGACCGGAGTCCTTCCAATGCTTTGTTCCCCAGTCATCAGCAATGTGCAAGTCACCAGGACCCTCATCGATGGCGGGGCAGGACTCAACGTCCTGTCCGTCGAGACGTTCAACATTCTCCAAGTGCCATATGATCAGCTCCAGCCGACCAAGCCTTTCTCAGGAGTCACTAATGGTTCCACCATTCCGATAGGGCAAGTTCGCCTTCCTGTCACCTTTGGGCAGCGCAACAACTACCGCACCGAGCTCATCGACTTCGATGTCGCCCACATTCGCCTGCCATACAATGCCATCCTTGGGTACCCAGCCCTGACCAAGTTCATGGCAGTGACTCACCATGGCTACAATGTCCTCAAGATGCTAGGAAGCGGTGGAGTCATCACGGTCCCCTGCGAGGAAAAGGATGCAGTGTGTTCCCTTGAGCGTGCCTTCCAAGCCACGGCAATCGAAGACCCAGATCACAGGAGCGGGAGCCTTCCCGAGGAAGTCCCTAAGAAGAAGAAGACTTCACCTGGCCCAAACCATCAGGAGGCAGGCACCTCAAGAGGCGTTGCGTCAGGATCCATGCCCGTTCAAGGGGCGCCACCCTCTGTCGCATAGGAAGGCGCGCCCGGTGCCCTCCTCGGGCAGGGCTCGGGGGCTCTCTCCTGGAGGGCCACCGACCTTGCCAAGGTCACGAGGGAGGCGCTCGGGCACCACTTGGAGGCATGCTTCAAAGCGCGTTTCCCTCAGGAAGGTATGAGGCAAGGAGGGCCAAACCCTCAGGAGTTCATCGCGAGAAACGCTCAGGAGCTACAGGGGTCAAGAGTCATGCGCGGCAGCCGCCGCTTGCCCGCCGTAGCCCCCCATCCAGGCGAGGATGGTGGGCTGCGCGTATGCATCGACGTGCCAGGGCTCAACCGAGCCGCGTCTCAGGAGCGCCTCTGGCCTTCGCGCATGGGGCGTTGCGAGGGTCCACCCCACAGCTACGTTCGCATGCCTCTTGGCCTGCCAAACACGGCCGCCGTTCATCAGTACCTGCTGAGGAGCATTCTGGAGGCTCAGGAGGTCAGGCATTGCGCGGTCCTGGCAAAGATGGAGATGGTCCTCGAAGATCCACCAGCGCCCCAAGAGCCTCCCGAGGCTCCTGGCCCCGGGAGCTCGTGAGGGTCGGCTTCCTCACCACGCGTCTTCCGCTGCTTCAGCATCCCTCCATCTCCAACAGTATCAGGTGACATCTTTCAAAGTGCCATTTTTAGCTAGGAGCGCCCACAAGGCTGCATCATTCCCAGGTCGCGTGGGTCCATCACCGCGGCATGTATTCGTTTTGCTTATGTTCTTTGCCTACCTAATTGGGGGCGCCCCTCGGGCTGCATTATCCCCAAGCTGCTCGGGCCGGACCCAGTGGCGTTTGATTTTTCTGCATCTATCTAAATGGATTTGCTCCTTCATGCTTAACCTGCTTGACCTAATCGCCTGCTCGATTGACGCCTACGTGTGGAGCCACTCGCTCTGGCACGACGCTTGCATACGGGTCCGTCCCTGCAACACCGATAAATCTGAGTGGCCAAGCTATGGCCGCGACAGCCCTGCAACGTGCCACCTCACCAGGCCCTCAGTGCCCCAATCACTCCCTTGGAGCGACCAATGGTTGGCCGGCAACTGTAACGACAGACCTTGTTTTCCCTCGTGATTAGTATGCAGGACCCGCTCCAGGAGTAATGTTGGGGGCGTCGCGAGCTTTCTCTCCCTCTATCCGGCACGATCCACTCGCGCGTTAAAAGGGGGGCGCCTAAGCATCGCGACTCATGGGCTCTTACTGGCTCTCCAGCCCTCACCCCCTGGCCTTGACCCACGGCATCGCGACCTGTCATACCAGTGGCGGCTGAGCTCGCTCGAGGGACGAGACTTGAGGACATAGAGCATGAAGGAATGTGCGGGGAAGAGGGAAGAAGCTCACGAGGGCCTGACCCAGCAACACCCCAGCTGCCGCCACGCATGCCCGGCACCTTACCAAGAACTACTCCAAACCTACGAGATAAGTCACGGAAAAACTGAATCGACTTAGCGCTAAACCCTCGCCTACTGCAGCTCTGTCACGGCAATGTTGCCTGCCTTTCTTGCCCAGTGGAGGCTGCTTGAGCGCTAAAGGGGGCCTCCTGAGCATCGCGACTCAGGGGCTCTTACTGGACCTTGGGCCGCTCACCTCCTGGCCTTGACCACGGCATCACGACCTGGCATACCAGCGACGGCTGAAGCCTTCCTGGGGACCGGGACCTGTCGGCATAGAGCACCAAGCCCTCGTGAGGAAAGAAAGGGGGAGATGAGCCGGGGCAGAATGCGCCTCTCGCATCGTTTCATGATAAGGATGTACAATTCACAAAAGACACGGCCGGCGCCTTACACACCCCCATGGGGTGTCATTTCAATTCCTCGCAGGGAACAAAAGGTGCTAAAGAGCGACAACTACGCGCGCCTCCGCAGGAGATGCCATCATCAACAGTGGGTCATCAGGCGCCGGCGCCAACCCCATCCAGATCAGCAGCGCCGACGACCTGATGCACCCGCCCTACTCCGGGCGCGACGCGAGCTCGGGGGCTCGTAGTTGTCGTCGCTTGTCTCCGGAGTCACATGAAGCTCGGTGGAGTCGCTGGACCCTCCGGCTCCTCCGCTGCTGCTTGAGGAGCTGTTGGGGAAGCGGTTGGCAGGCCCGGCCCTCGCCACTCCGATGCCCCGGCCGCCTCCCTTGGGGCGGCATTCCAGCCGGCGTCCTTCCACGTCGAAGACCTTGAAGAACATCAAGGAGGCGCCATCGTATATAAGATGGATTATGAGGGCGCCCCCTGTCCGGCAGACCCGGGCGATCTCCCCCCAGCCACGGGTCAGGAAGACCTTACCCGGGGCGACAACCCCGACCTCCGCCTCGGTTGTGGGGGTGTTGCAGTCGGAGTGCTGTAGCTAGAGCTCCCGAGGCC
The DNA here is from genome assembly GCA_021437245.1 of Aegilops speltoides. Taxonomy (NCBI): domain Eukaryota; kingdom Viridiplantae; phylum Streptophyta; class Magnoliopsida; order Poales; family Poaceae; genus Aegilops; species Aegilops speltoides. The sequence goes on from CM038142.1 coordinate 532,042,354, forward strand.
CCCTCGGCGGAATCTCGAAGGCGAAGAAGGGAGGAAGGCGAATCCAAGTTCGAGGAGGCATGACGGCGTGAAGCACAAGCTCGTGAGGAGAGACCTCGACATGGACTCCAGGGGGAACGATGCGCACCGCCGTAACCCGTCGGCGTCGACGGTGGCACCATCGGTGTTGCTCGGCGCCTTCTTCTCCAGGGCCCTCGATTCGGGCGTACAAGGGCAGCGGAAACCCAGGCGGCGGCCGCTCGTACCAGGGCCTCGACGCCTCCTGCCAAGCACCCTCATCTCGGCGGCAAGGGACTGGCCGCTTCTTCGGCGGAAGTGGGTCGGGACCCTCTTGGGGGGCCTTTCCCTTCTCCTCAGCAGAAAACCGTCGGATCGGCGCAATTGGCGTAATGTGGAGCAAGGGCGAGAAAGAAGAAGAAAGGGAGTAGAAGGAAGGAACGGACTAGAAGGGCACATGCCATTCCGTACATATAGCCGGAGGAGGCCAACCGTCAGCCTCCATGATCGCAGGTAATCATGACCCATTTTTGCATGCAGGGACTTGTCAAGTCGTGCGGTTACCGAGGCATCGTGGGAAGCGGAGACGCCCACGTCCAATCAACCGCCACGGAGCGCCCAAGGCCGCAGGCTATTATGGCCCGCGGCGCTTCGCACTTGCCCCTTTGCTTCTCTGCTAAGCCAAGTCCGGGCGCGCCTTGGGCCCGGGGGCTACTGTCGGTGTTCTGGGAACAGGGGTCCCCAGACTTGCCTGCCTACGGCCTGCGACGTGGCTCAAGTGGGGTGTAGGATCGGAAGTATGTCTAGAGGGGGGGTGATTAGACTACTTGACAACTTAAAAACTTAGCCTTTTGATTGGAGTGGATTCTTAGCAAGTTCACAATGATAACCAAGTCAAGTATCACCCTACACATGCAATTCTAGAGTTGTGGCAGCGGAAAGTAAATTGCACGTATAGTAAATGAGAGGTGGAGAAGAGCAAACGCAAGTTGGAGACACGGAGATTTTTCTCGTGGTTCCGATAGGTGGTGCTATCGTCAATCCACGTTGATGGAGACTTCAACCCACGGAGGGTAACGGCTGCGCGAGTCCACGGAGGGCTCCACCCACGAAGGGTCCACGAAGAAGCAACCTTGTGTAGGATCGTTGAAGGCAAGAGTGTCTAGAGGGGGGGTGATTAGACAACTCGACAAGATAAAAGATTATGCCTTTTGATTAACATAAGTTCATAGCAAATTCACAATGAAGAGCAAGTCAAGCATCATGCATACAAGTCGAGCAACATACTAAGCATGCAATTCTAGAGTATAGGGCAGCGGAAAGTAAATTGCATGAATAGTAAGGGAGAGATTGTGAAGAGCAAACGCAATTGGAGACACGGAGATTTTTCTCGTGGTTCCGATAGGTGGTGCTATCGTCAATCCACGTTGATGGAGACTTCAACCCACGGAGGGTAACGGCTGCGAGAGTCCACGGAGGGCTCCACCCACGAAGGGTCCACGAAGAAGCAACCTTGTCTATGCCATCATGGCTTACGCCCACGGAGGACTAGCCTTACTCGGGTAGATCTTCACGAAGTAGGCGATCTCCTTGCCCTTACAAACTCCTTGGTTCAACTCCACATCATGACGGAGGCTCCCAAGCGACACCTAACCAATCTAGGAGGCACCACCTCCAAAAGGTAATAGATGGGGTTGGTGATGATGAACTCCTTGCTCTTGTGCTTCAAATGATAATCTCCCCAACACTCAACTCTCCTCACTGATTTGGCTGTGGTGGAGGAAGGGATTGAGTGGAAAGCAACTTGGGAAGACTAGAAATCAAGTTTCATATGGTGGGAGTGGAGCAACTTGATCTCAACACAAGGGTAGGTAGTTTTCTTCTCGAAAATGTAAGGTAGGAGTGGTAGTTCTTTCGATGGCTCTCTCCACGAATGAAGAGGAGGTGGAGGGTATTTATAGCCTCCACACAAAATCCAACTGCTACACACATTTGATAAATCTCGGTCGGACCGAAGTTGACAACTCGGTCGACCGAAAGTTCAAATCTTGTGAACGTTGGGATTTTCGTGGGACCGAAAATACAATCTCGGTTAGTCCGATTCTTCCAAAGTCTAGGGTTTGCCAATCTCGGTGGGACCGACTTTCTCATCTCGGTGACACCGATTTGAGTACGAATGTTCTGAAGCTTGGCAACACCAATTTCGAATGACCGAGTTTGGAATCGGAAAATCCGAGATTCTTAGGGTTTGGCTATATGGCTGAGGTGGTTCATCTCGGTGTGACTGAGTTTGGAATCGGTGGGACCGAGATTACTTATGAGTTTATGTTGGAATGAAAGATTGCTGATAGTTTGAGAGATAAATCACTAAGCACTTAGAGCAACCAGATCATCATCATAACCTCACCCCCTTTTAATAGTATTGGCTTTCCTATGGACTCAATGTGATCTTGGATCACTTAAACCAAAAATGGAGTCTTGAGCTTTTGCCAATCCTTTCCTTAGCATCCTAGGGGTTCACCTCTCTAGTCCTTTTGCCATGCCAGAGTGGTTGACTTTCCTGAAACATACTTGATAAAAGAATTAGTACAACCACAAAGTATGTTGTCATTAATTACCAAAACCACCTAGGGAGAAAATGTGCTTTCAATCTCCCCCTTTTTGGTAATTGATGGCAACACACAGAAAAAGATATCAAAGCTTACTGAAAGAAAGACAGGGTTAACATTAAAGCTTTGACAAACATGTAGTACACAAGCTCCCCCTACAAGTGTGCAAGATTTTAGATTTTGGTTTTGGACTACCACAAGCACACATGAGAGAAAAGCAAGATGTGCTGCATGCAGCTTGGCTATATGCATCGAGGCGTATGAGGGTAAATGAGAGATGATGCATATGTGCATGGTGATTTCTTGCAAACAAGTATTCACAAGCAAGTCACCATCATGCACATCCTGCAAGATGCATATACTTACCTTGAAGTTCCTTGGTGATGTACCTGAAGAAATAAACTTGGGAAAACACGGTTAGATAACACAAGAGTAGTTCTTCAACCAACAGCAAGAACATCAAGAGTACCAAGCCAGGGATGACATGTATAAAGAGTGTCTCATGATGAGCACTAGCTTGAATCAGCCAACATGTCTCCCAAGACTAAAAGATTTTCAATGAGCTCTGAGAGATTTTGCTTATCACAAAATACCAATTGTGATCTTCAGAGGATACCAATTGTATAAGATACCAATTGTACATTTCAGAATATACCAATGGTGAGAGCAAGAGAAGCAAAATCAGGAGAATAATGCCAAAAGTATGATCACAGTGAAATATATGGCAAAGCTTTGATGTGATCTTCTCCCCCTTAAGGTAAGATTGTTCTTCCCCTTAAGCTCCCCAGCTCCCCCTAAATCTTCTCCCCCTTTGACATCAAGTGCCGAAAAGGACAGTAAACTAGGAAGGGCAGGAAAGGATTAAGAATCACAACTGAGCAAATTTAGTATGTAGAATGTAAACCATTTAGATGAGCTGTAGAAGATGATATCCTGGTGAATTGAAATCGGTGACACCGAATTGATATGGATCGGTGAGTCCGAAAGTCTGTGACTTAGGGCAGATCCCTTTTTCGGTCAGACCGAAATGATTGAATCGGTGACGCCGAGTTTAATTCCAAGGAAATGTAGGAAAAATTCAGCTCACTTTGCAAGAAATGTTTCAGAAGATTTGCAATGAATTTGTAAATGATTTTCAGGGAATTTATCAGAGCTAAAGGATATACACAAGAACAGAAGAAACAAAAAATAAAAAATTGCTAGATGAAGGTTTTTGTTTTTTTTTTGGAATAATAATAATAAGCAAGGAAACTCAATGAGAGAGCATAAGAGAAAAACAGAAGGACTCCAAAACATATGTACTTCATCTAGATAGGGTCATGACAAAGTCACCTATGTTTGAGTATATTGACTTAGGAGTCAAATGAGAACATTTGATCATAGGTCATACTCATCGTTTAAGCTCAAATGGGGTTACCATTTTTCGATTAAGCATTTGATGTGATCACATCTTTTGAAGCTGCTTGTACTCATGACTTTGAGCAAAGCTTTTCAAGATGTGAAAGACATACCTTGGGCTTGTTGTTGCTTGTTCTCATGTAGGTGAACTTGATGTTGATGCTCATAGGATGTGAAGTTGGAGCACCATTTTCAAGTGTGTAGTTCATCTTCCTACATGGGTTAGGCAAGCAAGGAAATACTCAAGAATATCCAATATGACATGAGTGATGTACTAGAAGTATATGGTGTCAAAAAGGATATGTGGAATTTTGTTCCTTGAACTCAACATCCCAAGAGCTAGATACTTGGTCAATGACAAGATTACTCATGATTTGAGTGAGTGATAATCTTGTCGAATGTAGACCATCCAAGTACCTGCAAGGAGTTAGATGCAATACAAGGGGGCAAATGTGTCCAAGACATATGATCATCATCATAAGAGAAATATCAAGGATTAGTCAATTAGGCTCATGCCTTGCATGCATCAATGAAGTTTTCACTCCAAGTTTGAAGCATCAATGATGTTCAACTCACTCCTCAAGCGACAAAACACTTTCTCATCAAGTGGTTTTGTGAAGATATCTGCAAGCTGTTTGTCAGTACGAACATGCTTAAGATCAATGTCACCCTTAGCAATATGATCACGAATAAAATGGTGACGAACTTCAATGTGTTTCGTGCGAGAGTGTTGCACGGGATTGTGTCCAATCTTAATTGCACTCTCGTTGTCACAAAGCAAAGGAACATGTCTCGCATGTATCCCATAGTCCTTAAGCATTTGTTTCATCCATAGCAACTGAGCACAACACGAACCAGCAGCAATATATTCTGCTTCTGCAGTCGATAACGATATTGAGTTTTGTTTCTTGGATGACCAAGATACAAGGGATCGACCGAGAAATTGACATGTACCCGAAGTTGACTTTCTATCTATCTTGTCTCCGGCATAGTCCGAGTCGGAATAGCCAACAAGATCGAAAGAGGCCCTCTTAGGATACCAAATGCCAAAGTTAGGTGTGTGTATCAAATATCTCACAATTCTTTTAACAGCTTTAAGATGACATTCTTTAGGAGCAGCTTGATATCGAGCACACATGCATACACTCAGCATTATATCAGGACGAGAAGCACAAAGATATAATAGAGAACCAATCATGGATCGATAAACCTTTTGATCAACAGGTTCTCCATCTTTAGTCAAGTCATTGTGTCCATTAGTAGGCATGGGGGTTCTCATACCTTTGCTCTCTTGCATGTTGAACTTCTTGAAGAGATCCTTAGTGTACTTAGTTTGTGAGACAAAAGTACCCTCCTTAGATTGCTTGATTTGCAACCCAAGGAAGAACTTGAGTTCACTCATCATGGACATCTCATACTTCTCTGACATAAGCTTCCCAAACTTCTCACTAAAATCAGGGTTAGTTGATCCAAAGATAATATCATCGACATATATTTGGCACACAAATAGTTCTCCGTCAACCCTTTTGTGAATAGCGTTGAGTCAATTTTACCAATTTCAAACCCTTTTTCAAGAAGAAAGCTAGTCAAGCATTTGTACCAAGCTCTAGGGGCTTGTTTAAGACCATAAAGAGCTTTGTGCAATTTGTATACATGATTAGGCTTTTTAGGATTCACAAAACCGGGAGGTTGTTTCACAAATACTTCCTCCTCAATTTCACCATTTAGAAAAGCACTTTTAATGTCCATTTGATAGAGAGTAATGTTATGGTGGTTGGCATAAGCAAGAAGAATGCGAATGGACTCAAGTCTAGCAACGGGGGCATAGGTCTCACCATAGTCCATACCTTCGACTTGTGTGTAACCTTGTGCTACGAGACGAGCCTTGTTGCGGATGACTTGTCCATCTTCATCTTGCTTGTTCCGAAACACCCATTTGGTTCCAATAACGTTTTGGTCATCATTGGGCTTCTCTACCAAAGACCAAACGTTGTTCCTCTCGAAGTTGTGCAGCTCTTCATGCATAGCGTTCACCCAGTCCGGGTCTTCAAGCGCTTCTTCTACCTTCATAGGTTCAAGACTTGAAATAAATGAGTAATGCTCACAAAAGTTAGCTAAACGAGTTTTAGAGCGAGTGATTCTCCTAGAGTCGATGTCATTCATCATTTGTTCCACGGGATGGTCTTTCTTGACTCTTTCTCGAACTCGGGATAGCTTTTGTCGTGGTCGTGGCTGAGCTTCCTCATCATCCTCATCTTCTTCTTCATCTGTGTTGTTGGTGTTGTCTTGAGGTGGTGGAGAAGGAGGTTGTGGTGGATCTTCTTGTCGCACTTCCTCATCTTGGTGAGTTCCACTTGTGGAAGCCTCCATGTTGCCTTGAGGTTCTCCTTGCCGTGAGGTAGGGGGCTCCACATATGTAGATGAGGTACTCTCCTTCACTTCCATGGGACGAATCTTTCCAATGGATAAATCTTGAATGGCTTCTGATGGGTCCTTGTCTCCTGCATCAATAGGCATTTGCTCTACTTGCGAGCCATTAGATTCATCAAACTTCACATCTACCGTCTCTTCAACCTTTCGGGTGAAATTATTGTAGACACGGTAGGTGTGAGAGTTTGATCCATAACCGAGGAAAAGCCTTCATGAGTTTTAGGAGCAAATTTAGACCGACGATGCTTATCAAGAATATAGCATTTTGAACCAAAGACACGAAAATATCCCACTTGGGGTTTGTTACCCGTAAGGAGCTCGTATGAAGTCTTGCCGAGAAGCTTGTGAAGATAAAGTCTGTTGATGGCATGACAAGCTGTCTCAACGGCTTCACCCCAAAAGTGTTTTGGTGTCTTGTATTCATCAAGCATTGTCCTCGCCATCTCAATGAGCGTTCGGTTCTTCCTCTCAACAACCCCGTTTTGTTGAGGTGTGTACGTAGCTGAGAACTCATGCGAAATCCTTCCTCATCGAGAAAAGAGTCCACATGGGCGTTCTTGAACTCCGTTCCGTTGTCACTCCGAACCTTCTTGATCTTCACCTCAAATTGATTCTGAGCCTTTCTAGCAAAGGTTTTGAAGATTTTCTGAACCTGCGATTTGTCATCAAGTAGAAATACCCACGTAAATCTTGAAAAGTCATCAACAATAACTAGACCAAAGGAGTTACCACCAAGGCTTTTGTAAGCATTGGGACCGAAGAGATCCATATGAAGAAGCTCAAGCGGTCTCCTTGTGGTCATGATATTCTTCACGGGATGACTTCCTCCAACTTGTTTTCCTGCTTGACATGCACTGCAGAGTCTATCTTTGTCAAAGAAAACATCTTTAACACCAAGAATGTGATCTCCTTTGATTAGCTTATCTAAATTTCGCATACCAACATGTCCAAGCCTTCTATGCCAAAGCCAACCTTTAGCAGATTTAGCAATAAAGCAGGTTCTGGGTTGAGCTTTCTTAGTGAAATCGACAATGTATAGGTCACCTCTACGAATGCCAGTAAAGACCATGTTATGATTGTCACTACGAAAAACTTGGCAATCTACTTTGGTGAATAGCACATTGAATCCAAAGTCAGCTAATCTAGACACGGAAAGTAAATTGTATCCAAGTGATTCAACAAGCATGACATTTTTAATGGAGCTATCATGAGATATGGCCACCTTACCAAGGCCAAGTACCTTACCCTTGGAGTTGTCTCCAAAAGTCACATACTTGCGTGGACCATCGTTTTTTGCAAGCTCTCGAAACATGTCTTCATCTCCGGTCATGTGATCGGTGCATCCACTATCAAGAATCCATTCTTTGCCACCGGATATGTAGTCTCTCATATTTGCCATTAGACTGAGACTCTTCATGATCTTGTCTAGCTCGGTGTCCGAATCGTCATCATGCTCATGCTCATCATCATATTGACCCATAGATAATTCATCATCAATACCTAGGTCAATTTGACAATGACTTGCATCAGTTTTATCAACGTGATAATAGTCATCGGAATGCAAAACAAGAGCATTTCTTATTCAACATTGATAAAACCGGATCACCCTTCTTTTTCATAAGATCACGAAGCTCAAAGAAGCATTTATCAAAGTTAGGATCTTTGGGGCGCAACATATCAAATTCAACAGTCTTGTATAGAATTTCATCAAGACCTCTCAACGAGTAGTCCGGATAAAGTTCTTCCAAGAACTTCCACATAGCATGGGCGCACTCAAAGTTCGTGACAAGCTCAAGCAAGTTATCAGACAAACCTCTAATGATAAGATTGACAGTTCTAAGGTTCTGAAGCAAATCAAGCTCTTCATCTACAGAGGGTGCAAGGGGTCAAATGGTGGTACATATGGGGTTTCAACATATTTGCATAAGTTGTATATCTTAAAGATAGCAAGCATTTCAGTCCTCCACGAGTTATAGGACACTCCATCAAGAATAGGCACTCTATGACTAACACTCCCAAACGTAGACACGTCCATCTTCCTCCAATGGTGTGCAAACCAAAGCAATGGAAACCAATGCTCTGATACCAATTGTAGGATCGTTGAAGGCAAGAGTGTCTAGAGGGGGGGTGATTAGACAACTCGACAAGATAAAAGATTATGCCTTTTGATTAACATAAGTTCATAGCAAATTCACCATGAAGAGCAAGTCAAGCATCATGCATACAAGTCGAGCAACATACTAAGCATGCAATTCTAGAGTATAGGGCAGCGGAAAGTAAATTGCATGAATAGTAAGGGAGAGATTGTGAAGAGCAAACGCAATTGGAGACACGGAGATTTTTCTCGTGGTTCCGATAGGTGGTGCTATCGTCAATCCACGTTGATGGAGACTTCAACCCACGGAGGGTAACGGCTGCGAGAGTCCACGGAGGGCTCCACCCACGAAGGGTCCACGAAGAAGCAACCTTGTCTATGCCATCATGGCTTACGCCCACGGAGGACTAGCCTTACTCGGGTAGATCTTCACAAGTAGGCGATCTCCTTGCCCTTACAAACTCCTTGGTTCAACTCCACATCATGACGGAGGCTCCCAAGCGACACCTAACCAATCTAGGAGGCACCACCCTCCAAAAGGTAATAGATGGGGTTGGTGATGATGAACTCCTTGCTCTTGTGCTTCAAATGATAATCTCCCCAACACTCAACTCTCCTCACTGATTTGGCTGTGGTGGAGGAAGGGATTGAGTGGAAAGCAACTTGGGAAGACTAGAAATCAAGTTTCATATGGTGGGAGTGGAGCAACTTGATCTCAACACAAGGGTAGGTAGTTTTCTTCTCGTAAATGTAAGGTAGGAGTGGTAGTTCTTTCGATGACTCTCTCCACGAATGAAGAGGAGGTGGAGGGTATTTATAGCCTCCACACAAAATCCAACTGTTACACACATTTGACCAATCTCGGTCGGACCGAAGTTGACAACTCGGTCGGACCGAAAGTTCAAATCTTGTGAGCGTTGGGATTTTCGTGGGACCGAAAATACAATCTCGGTTAGTCCGATTCTTCCAAAGTCTAGGGTTTGCCAATCTCGGTGGGACCGACTTTCTCATCTCGGTGACACCGATTTGAGTCTGAAGGTTCTGAAGCTTGGCAACACTAATTTCGAATGACCGAGTTTGGAATCGGAAAATCCGAGATTCTTAGGGTTTGGCTATATGGCTGAGGTGGTTCATCTTGGTGTGGTGAGTTTGGAATCGGTGGGACCGAGATTACTTATGAGTTTATGTTGGAATGAAAGATTGCTGATAGTTTGAGAGATAAATCACTAAGCACTTAGAGCAACCAGATCATCATCATAACCTCACCCCCTTTTAATAGTATTGGCTTTCCTATGGACTCAATGTGATCTTGGATCACTTAAACCAAAAATGGAGTCTTGAGCTTTTGCCAATCCTTTCCTTAGCATCCTAGAGGTTCACCTCTCTAGTCCTTTTGCCATGCCAGAGTGGTTGACTTTCCTGAAACATACTTGATAAAAGCATTAGTACAACCACAAAGTATGTTGTCATTAATTACCAAAACCACCTAGGGAGCAAATGTGCTTTCACCTTGTCTATGCCATCATGGCCTACGTCCACGGAGGACTAGCCTTACTCGGGGTAGATCTTCACGAAGTAGGCGATCTCCTTGCCCTTACAAACTCCTTGGTTCAACTCCACATCATGACGGAGGCTCCCAAGTGACACCTAACCAATCTAGGAGGCACCACCCTCCAAAAGGTAATAGATGGTGTTGGTGATGATGAACTCCTTGCTCTTGTGCTTCAAATGATAATCTCCCCAACACTCAACTCTCCTCACTGATTTGGCTGTGGTGGAGGAAGGGATTGAGTGGAAAGCAACTTGGGAAGGCTAGAAATCAAGTTTCATATGGTGGGAGTGGAGCAACTTGATCTCAACACAAGGGTAGGTAGTTTTCTTCTCGAAATGTAAGGTAGGAGTGGTAGTTCTTTCGATGGCTCTCTCCACGAATGAAGAGGAGGTGGAGGGGTATTTATAGCCTCCACACAAAATCCAACCGTTACACACATTTGACCAATCTCGGTCAGACCGAAGTTGACAACTCGGTGAGACCGAAAGTTCAAATCTTGTGAACGTTGGGATTTTCGGTGGGACCGAAAATACAATCTCGGTTAGTCCGATTCTTCCAAAGTCTAGGGTTTGCCAATTTCGATGGGACCGACTTTCTCATCTCGGTGACACCGATTTGAGTCTGAAGGTTCTGAAGCTTGGCAACACCAATTTCGAATGACCGAGTTTGGAACCGGAAAATCCGAGATTCTTAGGGTTTGGGTATATGGTGAGGTGGTTCATCTCGGTGTGACTGAGTTTGGAATCGGTGGGACCGAGATTACTTATGAGTTTATGTTGGAATGAAAGATTGCTGATAGTTTGAGAGATAAATCACTAAGCACTTAGAGCAACCAGATCATCATCATAACCTCATCCCCTTTTAATAGTATTGGCTTTCCTATGGACTCAATGTGATCTTGGATCACTAAACCAAAAATGGAGTCTTGAGCTTTTGCCAATGTTTTCCTTAGCATTTTGAGGGGTCCACATCATCAGTCATTGCCATACCCATATCACTGAACTTTCTGAAATATTCTCAAGAAATGATTAGTTCAATGATATATATGTTGTTATTAATTACCAAAACCACCTGGGGATTAGTTGCACTTTCAATCTCCCCCTTTTTGGTAATTGATGACAACATATAGATCAAAGCTTCGAAAAATGATATAATCAATGAATAACATCGTCGCTTTGAGAAGTATGTGATAAGCAAGAGCTCCCCCTAAATTTGTGCATTATTTAAGATTTGCGTTTGAATGCAAATGCACAATCGATTAGGATCATGGGTTACTCTTCCATGTCACATACATCTTGGTGGAGCGCACAAAAATGATAAGAATGAATAACATGCACCCAATCACCAAGACATGAGTAAATGATCATACAAGATATGAATGGAATATGATAAGCGTCAAGCACACATTAAGCACAGTATGATCAAGCACTCATCAAGATAGAGCAAACGTAGCAAACGTAGTATCAAACACACGAAGTATCTCAAAGAACTCAAAAGTATCTCAAGGAAAACCGCAAACGAAAGAGCAAAAACAAGCACTCTCTCTCTCGAAGCCCTATGATCTATACAATTTCTCCCCCTTTGGCAACAAGTTACCAAAAAGTTCGAAAGGTATAGAGCTAATCGTCACTCGGGACTCTGCTGGCGGCTCTGCTCTGCGTCGATGGAGTGGAGATAGCTGCATCTGCAAAGCTTCTGCTGAAGTCTGTGGAGCTGGAGGAGTGGATCTTGAAGGGTGCTGGTCTTTGGGCCACGGAGCTGTAGGAGGTGCTGATGTAGTAGCCCTGGGGTCTGACACTGGAATAGCAGCTGATCTGGGCTTTGTGGGCACTGGAGCAGGCTGCTCATAGTCATCCTGGACCATGTCACCTTCCATCTCTCTCATGAGCTCTGCCTTTTCCCTCTTAGCTTCCTCGATGTCTGCCTCAAGCTTGTTGACGGTGACCTGCACTTCAGTCAGCTTGAAGTCCAGAGCATGGAACTTATCCTCAACTATCCTCTCAAGGCTCTCCTGAGACTGCACTATGCTGGCCAGGCGTAGTTCAATTCTCTGAGTGGCTTCAAGAAGTTGTTCTGCAACGCTCTTGGCAACCACTTGCCTTTTTGGCTTAGAAGTTATCTCCTCATCTGCAACAAAGTCTGAATCCTCCTCATCAGAATTTCTCTTCCTCCTGGCCCTGGTAGCAGCTGCAGGCAGTCCACTTGGAGTGCTTCTCTCTCCATCATCTGAAAAACTGCTTGCTTCTAGACTTGTAGCTGCCTCTGGAATCTCAACTAGCATCTCAGACCTGTTCTGACTGTCACTTCCATCAGACATGACTGACAACCTGTGAATAGAATAGGTATAGGCAGAATAGAAGAGTTATCACAAACTGCAGAGGATTTTGCAAAAAGAATGAGTTCAAACTTTAGTTTTAGGTTTTCACAGAATACATGTCGGTCTCGACCGAGTCTATCAATTCGTGAAACCGAAATGTCTAAACAGACCACATACACCACTTTCGGTTGGACGAAATGGGTTTCGTCTAGCCGAGACTACTAGGGTTTAACTGAATCTTCACTTGGTCTTACCGATTTGCACAACTCGGTTTCACCGAAAAGTGCGGTGCAATGGCCAGAGGCCAAATCGGTCGATCCGAAAATGTCGAATCGGTCACACCGAGATGTGTTCATGGAAACCTAACCCTAAAATTTTCACTCGAATTTTATTCTATGATCTAAACGGCTGGATAGGGAGATCTCAATCTTGGCAAGAAACTTGGCAACGCCTAACGTGCATTGAATCAGCGGTTGAGCACGAGAGGATGAAACTCACCCAATGCGGTGGAGCTTCACTCGGCGGCAACGGCGCGATGAGAAGGACCGTTGACGGCGATGGAGACCCGTGGGGCGCCTGAAGCGACGGCGGAGACGATCCGGAGACCAAGGCGACGGCAATAAGGGTTTGAGGCGAAGCGTTTGAAGAAGTAATCAACGCGCTCTGTCCTCGAGTATATATACCCTTCGGTTGTCGGTGGGACCGAGTTTGAAAACTTCGGTGGGACCGAGATGGTTAATGCGTGCGATTACACACTTCGGTCACGCCGAAATTTAAAACTCGGTTTCACCGAGGTGAAAACCTAGATCAATCCAAGTGATTTGGTCTGTCCGATTTGAGTATATCGGTTTGACCGAAAGTACTTAGAAGGTTTTGGAAGTTAGGCTTTTGACGGATCGGTGGCTCGAGTGCTCCTCACTCGGTCTGTCCAAAAAGTCTTGTTCAAAGTTTGTGATATAAGCATGAATAGAGTTTGAGACAAGAAAGCATAGATAGCTAGGGGAGGAACTTAGGCATTCTTGTCCATCCATTTGGTCAAAAAGAGGAAGAAAACCAAAAGACCAAAGCAACAAATGGATGTCCTCGAATGGATAAAATCATGCATCCAACATGCTCACACAATAAGATAGCAAATGAAATATGTGTCAAACATGCACAAACAAAACACTAACAGCTAGCACACAATATGGCGATGACTAGGTCATCTATATATGAGTATATTGACTTAGGAGTCAAATGAGAACATTTGATCATAGGTCATACTCATCGTTTAAGCACAAGTGGGGTTACCACTTTTCCATAAAGCATTGATGTGTTCACATCATTAGAAGATGCTTTAGCTCATTTCTTTAGAGCAAAGCTCCCCCTTGATGTGAGAACCCCTTTTAAAGGGTCAAACTAACCTTGGGTTGTCGTTGAAGACTTCATGTAGATGTTGAAGATGTGGATGCTCAATGTTGATGAAGATCATCAAGAGTTGGGAGCAATCCTTTGGATTCGGGCACTTTCAATACCTACATGGGTTAGTCCCACAAGGAACAAACAAGAATATCCATGGACATAGATTGAAGTTCACAATAGATGATGTCCATGAAAGCAATGATTACCTTGTCCCTTGACTTACCAACATGAGGGTTTGTGACTCCATGAACTAGTGCAAGATGTGGAAGTTGATTGCACAAGTCCTTGCCAAAATGAATGTGAGTGAAGTATATTGGCGGAGTCACCCTCAAGAACTCTCTAGTTCTTCTTCTTCGGGATCCACATCATCTTGATGGGAATCCTTGGGGTAGTAGTTGAGCTTGTCGAAGTAGAACTTGAGGTTGCCTTGGGAACCCACTTGACCATGGCCTTGGGTGCTTCAATGAATGCATCAATCTCCTCTTGAAGCTTGTCCTTGCCTTTTAGCTTGTGGTCTTGTGGTGGAAGGTCATTTTGAGCTTGTTCCTCATTGGAAGAAGTAGGATCATACTTCTCCTCTTGAGAGACGAACTTTGGAGTGGGATATTGACCTTCTTCCCATTCAACACCTTCGGCGTTGAACTTTCGCTCAAAACCAATTCCTTGATTCTTCCGGTGTCTTCCTTGTTTGCGAACAATTTCCTCAAAGCTTTTGCTTCCGGCAAGACTCTTGTAGACACCTTTCTCTATAATCCCTTTCAATAGACTATTTTCTTGCTCAAGTGAAACTTGGCTTGAAACATTGTTAGTGGAATCAAGAGAATTACTAGAAGTAACAACATTTGATTTAGCATGATTATTGTTACTACTAGATGAAGAATTTTCTTATGCTTGTCATGCTTAGTTTTGATAGGTGGCAAGAAATTAGACAAGAGAAGTCGTTTGGCAAGATATGAAGAACTCTTCTTTCGAAGATCGTCATTGATAGCTTTTAGAAACTCATGTTCTTGCTCTAGATTGAGCTTCTCGAAGCGTAGCTTCTCATGAGATCTTAGGAGCTCTCTATGATCTTCTTGAGTTGTTTCATGAGCTAACTTAAGAGTGTTTAGTTCTTTAGTTAGACGCTCAATCTCCTTCATAGCATTGTCATTCGACTCTTCTCGACTATAAAGACTACTAGCATGTTCATCATTACTAAGCTCACTAGATTTATCATGTAAAGCTGATCTTCACCAAGCAAGTCATCCTCATCACTATCAAAGTCAATAAACTCAGGATGTGATACCTTGGGGCCTTTTGCCATGAAGCATCTTCCAATTCCCTCATTTGGTGAATCAAATATGTCATAGGAGTTGGAGTTGGAGGACACGAGAGCAAGACCGCAACACCTTCATCTTGATCAGTATTCGAGTTGGAGTGATAGCTTCTTTCGAGTGATTGTCGAGTCTGAGCCGAAACCCATTCACCAACATGAGCTTGATGTTTTCTTCTTGTGTAGCTCCTTGATGACTTGTCTTTCCTTTCCGAATCCTTGCTTCTCCGAGAGGATCTTCGCTCATAACGATCATCTCTACTACTTCTCTCCTTCGAGGCGACTCTTCTCTTGAGCTTCTTCTTCTTGGAGATTCTTCTCTTCTCTTGTGGGGAGTCGAACACTCATTTGAGTAGTGTCCGGTCTTCCACAATTGTAGCAGTTTCGATCACGACTAGAAGATCTCTTTTCATCATATGATCTAGACTTTGAGCTTCTTTCCTTGCTTCTACTCTTGTAGAATTTGTTGAAGTTTTTCACCATTAGGCTTATCTCTTCATTTGAAACTAGCTTGTCACTTGAGGATGTGGGAGCTTCAACTGCAGCTTTGTAAGCACCACTTGACTTGTTGTGAAGCTCTTCCTT